>CM042759.1:700251-713365 GCA_022496165.2 Catalaphyllia jardinei
CAAAAAGTTTCCTTTTTCTCTTGCACAGAAATTTATTGTGCTTGGCGATTTCGAAGAAGCGCTTTTTCGTTAAATCAACTTGTGTGTTCCTATGGATATCATTTTCACTGAACATGAACGGAGTATTACGTTCAGGATCTCCCGGGAGGCTTGAAAGCAATTTCCGGGTCCAAAATAACCGTTATCGGTGACAAAGGTTTCTGGAAAGCCACGATGCTCATTTTCTTGATAAGGGTAAAACAGAGGCAGATGAACGGAGGGGGATGGACCAACGGGGCTTCACACTGCACACTGAGACGAATACAGAGGAAGGAATAGAGCGTCGAGAATATTTTTAAAAAAGAACAACAACAACAAATCCTGCGAAATGTAAATACTCAAGAGATTCTCTTGCATAAACTAAATGCGAATTTAGACGGCAGTGCCGCATCATTACTTTTTCGGCTAGTTTGGAGAAAACTTATATATTCTCGTATTGGGGAGAGTTGTAAATATTCCTAAATTTTATCATTGCAGTTTAGGCTTTTAATTTGTATAAAGTTTAGATACAGGGCCCCTGCGGAGACCAGCCTTAGTGCTGAATATCGTGTGTCACAAATTTTGTGGCGTTGTAATTCTATTTTTTTTGCGGGGGCTGTTCCGGCACTATCTGCAAAATATGTAAGTGACCGCAAAAAATCCTAAGTCGAAGAACGTCAACACGGAAAACGAAGACGGCTTTAATTACTTGGATAATAAATAATTTTTACTAATGTATACAATGGAAGAGCTTTTTTTACGGCGACTTCCTTCAGTTGCTATATCATTTTGATCATTATCAGAAGTCCACAAAAAACATTACGTTGTATTAACAAAATGCGGCTGTAATTCCAGTTGTCATCCGCAAAACCTAATTCCCTGCATAAAAAATCAGAAACCAGTTTCTCTCAATTGCTTACTAAGGTCCCACAAACAAAACAGAACAAAAAAAAATACTGATCCGCAAATTTGAACATAAAGCGCCAGTAAACATGAAGCGCCACACACATGCAGTTACCATGTAGTAACCTTGATTCTTAGCTCTTGATTTACTGCAAGACCTACAGAGGAGACTGGTTCATCTCACAGAACGTTTCGTTAAATGTAACATTATTTTCAAAGGAATCCTGAGCAAAACGCGTGTCACATGACGAGGGTATTTCTTCGGTTGGGTCGCAGGGTTCCGTTTGATGTACCGTCTCCATTAAAATATCCACTTTCAAAGTTTAATTCGGTTCACCTTTCATTTTTCCTCCAGGCATCAGCAGGTTTATTTCCGTTAGTTTACATTTTACCTCATAAGCGCACGACTAAGTGGACAAGTGTTGAAGTATGATTTACTTTTCAATAACAGTGGAAGCTCTGGTAAGGGGACACCCAGGGGGACGCGAAAAAGCTCTCCGCGTAAGTGGAGCTGGCCGCTTACAAGAATAGTTCGTAGTAAGCGGCCACTTGAGTTCTAAGGCAAAGATGGCCGCCAACAGGAGTTTGTCCAGCTTACAATAAGCACTGGAAATGCAAAATACCACCAAATTATCAATATATTTTCGTTTTATTGCCTTGTGCAATGCCTGGCCGCGATAATGACGATAACTGCATTTATTATACATTGAACTCTTTAACTCTTTTCTAATTGGCCGAAAGCGTACAGTGAATTTTCGAAATCAGCGCCCGTGACGTCATAACTGCAGATTATACAATAATTATGTCAAGGACACTCAAGGTCACGTGTAATCATTTCTAGTTCCCGCGCTTTGTGTAGCTTCCCGTCAGTGAAGAAGCAAAAACATGACTTCCATTTTATTACGTTCAATGTATAATAAAACAGTTCTTAGATTCGGTTTTTGTGATATCCAGAATAATCAAGGTCTCGATAAGGGTTACCACAAAAACCTCATCAAATAATTGTTTAGTATAAAGTACTGTATACTTCAGTCCTAGGACTGACCGTCAGTGGTTTGGCATTAGATTTAACATTCTCACTGCAACAAAAAGCAGTGACGCAGTTTACAAATGTTTACAAGTATCATTCAAAGTGAGGTCCAATTCCTTTTAAAGTGTCCGCTAACGAGAGCTTAAAGCCCCGGCCGGCCAAACGATACCAACATCTCAACGCAACATATCGCAACAAGGGCGTAGCCAGGGGGGTCCTGGGGTGCCCGTGACCCCATTTATAAGCCTTTTTGTAAGCAAATAACCTACAATACTCAGGTGACAATCTTGTGAGTACCCTCTGTATGACTCAGTGTGACCCCCCTTTGAAAAATCCTGGCTACGCCCATGTATCGCAACATATCGCAACATTGTTGGGCGCAGGATTTGGCGCACATTTGGCCCCCTTTGCGACATATTGCTTCATGTGTGGGGTGCTGTTGTCACATTTTTCATGCAACATTTTGTGGATGTTGCACGATGTCGTAGTCGTTTAACCAGGTTCGTCCAACAATGTTGCGCCTGGGCATGCGCACTAGTTTGATTTGCAATACCCAACATGTTGCAACAGGGTGTTCAACCGCGCGCAACACGTTGCCCGCAACGATATTGCGATCGTTTGGCTGGAGCTTGAAACCTAGGATAAAAACAAAGGAAATATCTAGATGACAAGCCCTCCAAGTGTCCGCCACCGCTTACCGGAACGTCCTCTTACGGTAATGAGTAAATACTGAGTTAGCATGGGAGTTCACAAGGGATTTTGTAGAGGCCGTCGTTAGTAGAGCTGTCCACTTACGAGAGAGTCTGTTAAGAGAGCTATCATGAGCGCCTGGCTCGGGGGATTGGGAGACCACCCGCTGTGTAATCTTGACATTAAATAAATATAAATAAATATCGTATCTTATAAATAAATATCTTATCTTAGCCTAGAAATTGAACTCAGGACTACCGAGAACAACATCAGCTAGCGGTCAAAATGGGATTTGAACCCGCGACCTCGAGATTTCAAATCCGGTACTCTAACCACTCGGCCACGCTGCCACACCGACGCTGTTTCCCTTTGCTAAACCTAAAAAGGGTTAGTGTTGGCCAGTTGAATTATTGTATAATTGTTACGGAGGCGTGGTGGCCTAATGGTTAGTGTACTCGACTCCGGCTCGTGCGATCCGGGTTCGACCACGCAAGGCAATGTTATATACAAGGATTTATCTGCCGAGACATGAATGATCATCGTAGAGAGCTCAGTCACTTAGTTTAGCTATGTACAAAATTACCTCTAAATTGAAGGTAACCTGAAAATTGCAGTTTACTAAGATCGAAAAACAGCAAAGAGATTATAATAAACCATAAGGGAACGAGGATAATTAAGGATGGAGAAGATGAAAAAAGAATTAAAACTCCGGAGTTTTTTTCTCTTGTTAGCATACATAATCAAGATGATCATTCACGACTTTAATCTTTTTCAGCAGTTCATAATCTAAGAAGCTCAGTCATGACATTTTGAGTTTTTTTTCCAAGCACAAAACTACCTTTAAATCTAAGGAAATCTGAAAATAGTCGTTTACTAAGATAGAAAAACACATAAGAAAGAATAATAAACCATAAAGGAGCCAGGATGGTTAAGGATGGAGAAGAGTAACACGGATTACAAACAACGAAATTGAAAAACTTAGGCTGAACTTTTTTACATGCGTCAATCGTGACGTAGCACCTTTAAGGTCTTTTGCACGTTCAAAGATTCCTCTATTGACACGCGGTCCACCGTAGAGTGACGTCATCGAGATGTTCTTGCGTCACAAAGAATCCAGGAGAAAAGCAGACATAAAACGGTGAAACACAGCATGACCTAAAACAGAAACAAGCAGTTACATTGCAGAAAAATAAAAACTGAAACTGCATGGACAGACAGACAACTAGAATGACTTTTTTCGAGAGATCATGAAGGTTGAAACTTTCTTGGAGAAAAAGAAACATCGTTAGATACCAGACAAAGTAAGTTTGGTTTACTCTTTATCCTGAATTATCCTACATTTTGAGATCAGTTCTCCAACTTTTGAATTGAGTTGTTCTGTTTATACTTTTTTGTTTCGTTTAGTTTTGAATCTGGCAGATCGCAAACCCTATAAAACAAACCCTAGAAGCCGGTAATAATGACAATTTCGAATGACTCCGAATAAACGACTTGATTATCGAACCACCTGTTATGAAGAAGCGCAGGATCTTATATGTTCTCTTGCCAAGAGCGGGAGCAAAATAAAACCACAGGAAGGGGGGGGGGGGGGGCCCAGCACTGAAAGAACGCGGTCTAAAAATATCCTACTTACCACGAGATGCCCGTAAGGATTGACGGAATCAAAATCAAATCTGGCCAGCACAGCATTGCCATCTGTACTGATACAGTTCAATTTAGCCTCGTATTCACAATTCAGATGAACATCCTTTAACAACACTTTAGTGATGGCTGAGTAGCCATAGAACTGTGCGTTGACGTAGAATAGTAAATTATATCTGCGAAAAGAAACGAGAAGTTTGTTACTGTCATTCAGATCTGAGAGTTTTCAATCTCTTTGGGGGTTTGTAAACTACACTGTTGGTCAAACTAAGGACCCAAGAAATCGATAAATAGTTTTTTTATTGTGATATCTTCACGCGGGTAACGTGAAGCATCCACTGCGCATGTCCCAGTATAAGAAATCGCTGACCAAAAATAACTTATGATGGCTGAATGTTTGGCTACTAAACCACAGACAAGGAAAAATTAGTTGTCAACAAATGTATCAACATCGAAAGTAGTTTTTATTATGCATTTGTTCATAATTGCTATATTTATAGTTTTTTGGCACAGGTCGCTTCCAACACTGGCCCTTTAGCTATTGGCAACTTTCTGTTATAAAAATGATATAAATGATACGCAACGTACAGACATCTAGATTTAAATTAAACCGCGCTCCATAAGTATTTCATAATAATCACTACCCCCTCTAGAATGTTATGACGTGACATCAGGGAAGCCATATGGTGTCACAAACCAATGAAATGGCGGCCATGTTGGTACAACAACAACAACAGCAACAACAACAACAACAACACCTTTATTTCGCCTTGTACATAGATAACACGGTGTCCCAGTTGAACTCTTAACTTTTGTTAACACTCTGTTCTGCTCTAGCAGGTTGGCATGCATGGTGTCCGCATAGGTGAGAACTTATAGGCCTTGTTTAGAATTGCTACTCACCCAAACGGCATCTGACCTCGCGTGACAATGAACCCACCAGAAAACCCTGCTAATATGGCTATAACAAGGCCTGCGTGACAAGCGTTACTGGGTGTAGCGTAAGTTACCAGCATGTACACGGCTATCCATGTTTGGTTTAACACCAATGAAATGACAGTCACCATGAAAAATCGCCACCAGTTATATGACGTCATTACCATGAAGAATGTTTGCACTGAGTTCAAAATCACTGGTAACAGACAGGCAGCGGAGGTGCTCAAAAATGTATGTATCACGTGTTCATGGGAGTAACCGACATCTAGTGAAGATTCCAAGCGGCAGATCTGTTAAATTGATAATACAAATAACTTGTAATCGTTAACTCAAGATTTTTGTTCGGAGTAAACACAAATGAAAATGAACTCATTTCAGGTCATTTCCGAGCTGTTTTTTGCCTCTTCGTTGAAACTTCGTGCGAAACCATTCATACAAATCAAAGACTTTTTCAAAGGTTTTTCACGAGGACTTTTTTTGAAACAGAGGCACAAGATAACTCGGAAATGGCCCGGTTCAAAGCGTGTTTTTCAGTCACCTCCAGGCTCTTGTTAATACGGTTCAGCAGAACGGAACTTAGAAAGAGTAGACTGGGGATAGACGCGCCACAGTAAGCCGTAATAATCTCCAAATGCGTCTCTGCTTGCCAGTAAACGATGCCAGCGGTTAATCCAAATATGGAGAACATGATTGGCAGATAAACTACCTGACCTAGGCTGGACGATAACGAGGCTCTGTAGTCTATTACAAACAGCCTGGTAAGGAGTCCAGCATGAACCAATCTGTAAACAAGACACTTATTAATGATTTTTGAAGTACAAACCAAAGCTTGGATGAAACGATATAAAATGTCGAAACACTTATTATATAATGCTTCATGTCGATATACCTGTTGTGCGATCCTGGTAAAATTTTTTTCTCTCTTGTGTTTGAGCGGACAGCGTCTTTTACGACTGGTTCGAATTGCCTTTGTACTATCATCGCATCTTTTAGCCTCTTGTTTTCAAGGATATCTGAAATAACGTCTTTAAAAGGTCGAAAAGCCATCATAAGGGTAAGTGTATACGCCAAAATTCTTCCATAGCTCGTTCAACGAGTGTTGAGACAAAATGATAAATTAATGAGATACTTGTAGTAGCGAACGTCAAATGCATACAAAATCGACCTAAATTTACCAAGGAAGCGAATATTAAAATAGTTCACATAAAATCAACAAACTTGAACAACAAGGCACCTTCTAATTCTGTAGGTTTCTCGATTTTATCCGTTGCGAGGCTGTAACAATCTGAAAGTCTTGAAGGCTCTCCACTGTACAAGACCTAAAGGATTAAAGACAACCTTAGGGAGGGACCATAGTTGAATTTAGGAAGAAAAAGAATGTGATGGTGCTATGTTTAAACGATGTAATCATACTGGCTTTGGTCTTTCAGAAAACAAATATAACGCCCTTAAACAAGTCCCGGCACAAAAAAGAGTGTAGGCCAGTCATTTGCACGCCGTTTCAGTCCAAAGCAACTCTAAAACCACAGCCCTTCAGTTGACGGTGACAATACATTAGCATACAGCTGTTTCGAGAAAGGTTGTCTTACAAAGGGAAAACAGCTTTCGCGACAATGTGAAAGTTATTATGGGTAATGGTGGTTTTACAGTTGTTTGATTGGACCTCAAGTTGTTTCAGCGTGGTAGAAGTAACAGCACAAGCACGTGTATTCCTTCTTTCTTGTTCCTTATTGCTGAATCACTTTGAACCTCAATCGAGCAAAACTAAACTCTTGCTACCAATTATGCCAATCGGTATTGTCGCGTACGCTTTTATGCTTTTGTGGGACAACCTTTGTAGAAACAGCTGAATAAATGGTGTACACGCGTGACTTTGAAGGACGCTAGACTCCAGAACGTGCATGAATATGGGAGTAGGAATTTGCATTTTGCTTTTGAAAGGTGTGAAATCTGATGGGGTACACAGTCTCTTCCAGGAGTGAAGAAACGGCGGAGCGATATAAAGGAGAGAGACTGAACGCCTGTAAGAGGCTAATAGGCACCATTCCCTTTATATCAAAATTCCTCAACCTTAAAATTTTTTTAATGTCAGAGTAAGAACAGGCCAGAGTCTACACTTCTCGCCTACCTGCTTATCAGACAGTAGAACCAACTGATTGAAGAGTTCAGCGGCTTTCCCCGGTAGGGCTTGTGTAGTGATTATCACCAATTGTCCATTATTACAAAGTCCTCTCAGAACATTCAACATTTCCATGGAGGACACAGAATCCAGTCCTGAAAAGACATCCACCGAAAAACCGTTCAGTATTGTTAAAGCTTAAAACATATTTTAATTAGATCCTTTGACTCTTAAAACATATCAAATGTTTTCCATCCACACTACGGCGGAGAAATTTGAAAACTTAACAGTCATCATTCATTATGGATTATATTGGAGGAAAACTCGTTCAGGGAAATCACGTGATTATCGTGACGTCATCATTTTCGAAAAGCTCCGGTTTTTAAAATGTTTTCCGTGTACACGAAAACAAAAAGCCGTTTTCGAAGAGCTCCGTTTTCGCGACAAATTAGTGTAAACGGAAGGCCTAAGCATCCTAAGCATAGAAAATAAAACTGCAGCGTGGACTGAGTGACATCTATCATCTCCGCGCGATGAACGAGTTGAGAATTCGCAAGAGTGATCAGCATCTGCCTGAGACAAAAGACAGAAAACTCCTGTCAATTCTCAGGAAATTTGAGGATGTTCGCTTGAAATTAGATCGTGGAATCAGACGAGGACAGTCCTCAACTCTCACTCTTTCGTTACTTTAACTTCTACCGACAGTTTCAAACAAGTAGACCTGGCAGGTGTTCGTTGGACGCTAAAAACTGAAGGAAAAAATTAATAGTAAAAGGGCATAAAAGTGGAAAATAGTAGAAATGTCATACCCAGCTCGCACGAGGTTATAATCATACCGTACCTGTGATTGGTTCATCTAAGAAGACAGCAAGAGGCCTGGCAATGACCTGCAAAGCCAGGCACAAAAGACGTTTCTGAAAAAAATAAACAGAGAAGATCTCGAATAAAAAATGCTGAGCTATTCAAAAAAAAGACAATGTATATTTGTACCTCTTCATTCTTACAGATAAGAAACGTAAATTGATTCTGGGTTTAATGTTTGCAAATAGAGTGAGCACAGCTCCTTGTTAGACTGATAATGCTAGTCGTGTTAAGTGACTGGGTTATGCGGAAAGAAAGGCAAGGAAAAAATGGGGAAGAAATAGAGCATACAAGCGTACAAACACACATAATTAATGAACAGTGGTCGAGGGCTGTACACATGCAGATTAACTAAGATTTCAAGTATATCGATGTACCTGTCAGTAGTTCGAAATGAGAGATCTCCAGGTCATTACCAGGCCCCTATGAGCAAAACCTAAAGTGCGTTACGTAAGTCAACAAACCTGCAGCTCGGAGTTCTTCTTCCATGAACCGCCCAATGTTGTGTCTGCTACAGAAGTGAGGTTCAGCTACGAAAATAACAGAACTACTACTCTCAAACCTCTTCTAACGGCCACCTTTATACAGCGGCAATAAATTTTCGTCCGAAATGGGAGGTTTGTTATCATTTTAAACTCCCATCAATGTGGGTGGGGGGAGGGAGGATTAGCCTGCGTTGCAGACGAAACCAAACCCGGTATAGTCTGTCTGCGAATCAGCGACCAAAAGCTTTTTCCGGCCCCCGCGTGTTACCAGAGTTTTCTATCATAGGTTCTAATTGGCTCTTGCATATGGCTGTTCTTTCGTACACCGTGATTGGACGAGCTGTAGCTCTTGTGTTTTAATGTTAAAGTTGTGGCTGTGCCATTTTTACTACATTTTAGTTTTAGCGCTACTCTTTTTAGATTTGTAAACTTCTAAATAACGAGCAAAACAATGGCTCTAGTGCACGGACGCTATATGTCTTTTCTTCAATCGTCTTCTGCTAAAGAAACCTACACGATCGAGGCCGACCTTAAATGAATATCTTTTAGAAGAGGATCCATGATAATAAATTTACCATTAAAGGCCCAGTATTGGCCTGCTGTTGTTTTAGTTTTCACAGGAGTGAGGCGGTGTTTACGAGTTCTATTCTGGCGACAAACAAAAGCCTCAGAATTTTCAACACTCACAAAAATGGCCGCCAAGAGATCGCAGCGTGTAATGCTTAATGGGCAATACTGGGTCTTTCGATTAGGAACTCAGGAACTCAGTTCACTTGCTGCATATGGGAGGCGCGGTGGCCTCATGGTTAGTGCGCGCGACTACGGATCGAGCGGTCCTGGTTCGAGTCCTTGCAGGGGGCATTGTGTTGTGTTTTTGGGCAAGACACTAAACTCTCACAGTGCATCTCTCCACCCGGGTGTACAAATGGTTACCGGCGAATTTAATGCTAGGGTAACCCTGCGATGGACTAGAATCCCATCCAGGGGGGAGTAGAAATACCCCTTGTCGCTTCATGCTACAGAAACCCAGATACGCTCCTACCTGATGAACCACTTGCCTCGTATACAGACTTACCTCACATGCTACCTACCTCGGAAATTATTTGCTCCACTCGTTCGAACTTTGCCGCATTGTCCGTGGTTCTGGACATCCTCATGAAAGCAGCCAATATGAGATAATTCCTGACGGTGATTTCCCCGTAAAAAGGCAAAGCGAACTTGGACAGGAAAACAGTTTTACTCGCATAGCTAGCTTTGGTTTCATTTGGTGCAATACTGTTCACAAACACGTGTTCCTTTGGAGAGAAAATTGCAAAGAACTATGGTGAAACGTGAAAAAGTCAGTCTTCTATTCCGTTTTCACTAAGGAAGAAAATTTGAACACGGTTCAGTTTTGCACTCTGAAAACGCATCAAATGTTTTTTGTTCACACGACGCCGGAAAAGTTGAAAACGCTAAAATCACCGGCAATTTTGAATTTGTTTGAGGACAAGTCGGTTCGGGAAATCACGTGATTATCGTGACGTCATCGTTTTCAAAAGGCTCCGTTCTCAAAATGTTTTCCGTCCACACGAAAACAGAAAGCCGACGTTTTGAAATCCTCGGGATTGAAGAGCGTTTTCGAAAAGCTCCGTTTTCGTGCGGGATTAGTCTGGAAGAGAAGAGAACGCGTCACGTGTCGTGGGTCAAAACTCACTAACTCCGATTTCTTCGCAGTTTTTTCTAGTTTAAGTTAGGAAGTATAACAAAACACTTTAAGACTGGTCCCGCGAGAAACAGCGAGTTTTCCTTCCCCTCGACCTCAATGTTTCCCTCGACTTCGCCTCCGGAAACATTGAGGGTCTCGGGAAAACAAAACTCACTGTTTCTTTTGTGGGCAGTGATTAAAGGCCCAGTATTGGCCATTATGCTTCGCGCTCCTCTGTTGTTGTTTTAGTTTTCACGGGAGTGAGCCGTCTATTGTTTATGAGTTCTATTCTGGCGACAAACAAAAGCCTCAGAATTTTCAACAGTCACAAAAATGACGGCCAAGAGGATCGTAGCGTGCAGTGCTTAATGAACAATACTGGATCTTTTAGTGCTTAATAACGCACGTACACAGCTATTGTTTTGCTCTTTAAACCTTTTGTTTGGTGACGTTCCCGTTACCTTCGTTCTCGTGGTTTGTTCAAGTACCCTATTCTCTCTGTGCTTCAAAGTTACACTCCGTATAGAAATGTTTCGCAGACAATTTCAGCGATAAAATTCTTAACCCTCGTGTGTTCTAAGAAACGAGGTAAAAACTTAAAAGTTTGCAGACATGTAAAGTGTTAGGATAAATTACACCCGAACATCGTGAGTATTGACATATGTAACGTAATTATCAAAACGCAACCTTGTCTTTTGATTAGGTTCAATGTGAACTTACCTTGTTGCATCTACACATCAATCTTCTACTCAGAATCTTCAGCAATGTCGTTTTGCCTGCTCCCTGTTTTCCTACTATGGCGATAAGTTCACCTTGTTTAAAACTTAATGTTACGTTGTGAATCCCTCTGGCGTAAATAGCTTTACTTTTGTCCTTAATGTCTTGATCAATGCCTTGCTTCGGTTGGGAAATCTTATAATTCTCAATCCGTTCTTCAAACTCGACTCTGTCTGCATCAGTTTTGATTTTTTCCACATCATCAATATGGTGTTTTTGCCGGAAAACCATCCGTAAATATTGCACTGTTCTATAAAATATCGTGTTGTATCCTTTGGCCGTGTAGTCCTCAGAAAGCTGATCTTCATTCCTCCTTGAATGCTCTTCAACGCTGCCTTTTGCCGTTTCTTGCACATCGTTGTAGCATTGGGGATGTTTTGAATCTTCTTGTGACGAGTACAGGAGTGTTATTGATTCATCAGCTTCATAATTGGACACCTGATAAAGTTAATGAAAACTTTGAAGTCGACAAATAGGCCTCCTTCACACTACGCCGTTTACAGAGTAAGAACGCCGTTTTTAAATACCCTCGGTGTAGTGTGCTCACAATGCATTTCTTCTAGAACTAGTTACAGAATATTTTAAATTTTTAAATCCATACATCACTATTCTCAGGTTTGTATTGATTGCTCTTTCCTTCAAAAATTAGGCGTGTGTACCATAACAGTTCCCGAGAGTTTTTTCCTCCCCGAAGTATCGACATGACACCAAATGGTTTTGCATTTCTTCACGTAAATATAAAGCAATAAATACATGTACAAAAAAGTAGACGTCATAAACACTTTTACCTGTGAATATTTAATATGATCTTCCAGGTAATGTCTCCGAGATCGTTTTACAAGAACTAAGTGGGACACAAAACAGAACTTCAAAAGAACACAGGCCACTGTGAACAACAGGGACATACACAAGACAACACCGTTGAGCACCTCGCCCCAGTCCGTGGCAGTGTCCACGAATTTGAGCATCTCTGGACACGTTGGATTGCACATCGCTCCAAGACAGCTGTCAGTCACTCTCACGGGTTGATCACGTGTCTTTGCCCATTTATGGAGAGTAGAGTGTAAAGTGACTGTTCCGTTCCCACGTCGTATTGCTGTAGATAACCATGTCCCAGGCCTTTTGGTCATACTAAATAACGTTTTCGAAAACAGTAGGCAAATATAACACAGGTCAGATGGACAGTTACTTAATTGGACATTTAGCTCGACCAAGGCTTTATTTATCAGAAGTGCCTCGCGGCACTACGGTCATATAAAAAGCCCTCCGATCCACAGAGCTGTAGTCACAAGCCCTAAAAC
The DNA here is from genome assembly GCA_022496165.2 of Catalaphyllia jardinei. NCBI lineage: Eukaryota > Metazoa > Cnidaria > Anthozoa > Scleractinia > Caryophylliidae > Catalaphyllia > Catalaphyllia jardinei. The sequence goes on from CM042759.1 coordinate 712,700, forward strand.
TATCTGTCGGCTGATTGACTGTCTTCAGACTGTCTGTCTGCTGTCTCTCCGACAACTATCAGCTGTCGTCTGTCTTCAGTCTGTCTGTCCGCTGACTGTATGTCTGGTGACTATCTGCTGTCTGTCTTCTGACTGTCTGTAAACTGACTGTTTGTCTTTCTATTGACTGTCTGGTGACTGTCTGTCTACTGAGAGTCTACTGACTATCTGCTGTCTGTCTTCTAACTGTCTGCTGTCTGTCTGTCCACTGACTGTCTGCTGTCTGTTTGTTGACTCTCTGCTATCTATCTGCTGACTGTCTGTAAACTAACTGTCTTTCTCCTGACTGTCTACTGAGAGTCTTTCTACTGACTGTCTTTCTGCTGACTGTTTGTATAGTGACTGTCTGTCTGTCTGCTGACTGCTGCTGTCTGTCGGCTGATTCTCGGCTGACTGTCACTTACGCTGTCTTTATTGCAGGTTTGGTATTTTGGTTTGGATATATTATACCTTGAAAGATTATTCTTAAAAAACCCTTCGGCTTGATTTAGTAAAAAAAATGTTACTCATATTATATCTTACTGTGAAACTTAAAAAACCGTGAATACGTGAGAAATGTCTGTAATGTTAGAACCAATCACAAGCGAGATCTTCAGACCACAGAAACCATACAATAGATGGCTTTTC
>CM042759.1:713765-739051 GCA_022496165.2 Catalaphyllia jardinei
CCGCCATTAAAACTTCCGTCATCCCGCGTCCCGCGTCCATTTTTACTCGTATCCTGCATCCTGGCAAACCTAAGTTGGACCCTGTATTATGGACAGCTACTTACCCAAATATGGCATTTCCCTGAGTGAACATTCTAGTGTAATGTAGCAGTCCATCCTGGTCTCGTAAACTTGACATACTAAAGAACGTGTGTTGAAAACACGCCGGCACAAAATAACTGAAGTTTGAAGATTTAATGGCAACCAAAGAGTAATTCATAGCGCCTCCGTATAAATCAACTAGCGTAATTAAATCAGTCGCACCATTGTCCGCCACATTTACCCTTTTGGAGAAACGCTCCACGCTGTCACCTATGATGTAGATATCAAACATACTAAATACGAAAAAAGTTGACACATTCAACGGGTAATACCCTCGAGTAAGCATACATAAAATTGATAAACAGCACGGGTATCCGTCGGTAAAGTCTGCGCACGCGCGGGATAACGGCTTGCCAACGCTGTAAAATTCCTTTGTGATCTTTGATGCGATGCTGTCTTGGAAGTTTATGAACCATCCGCCATCGATGATCGCTGAAAGATTTACTTCTAAATTTTTGGACGACAGAAGGTCTTGCAACCATTGTATTTGATTATATGCACCAACAGCGCCAGCGCTACTTCCAATCAAAACAATTTCGCGAGCGCGGTCTAAGCCCTGCAGTAGCAGGTCAAAAATAACGCTTTGAAATATGATTTTACCGCTGAAAACAAAATCGTCCGTAGAGCTGTTGTTTTCGAAGCTCGATGGTTTTGTTTCGGTTCCAAGAAATGCATCACTGCTACAGTACGGAATCAGAACGCGAGAAAAGTCGTAAAATAATCCATTTTTCTTCCGAGAGGTCGACAGCAAATCTCTTCCCTTAATTGAGTCGGGCATGTGTTGCGAAGTCATTAAAACCTTTGTGTACTCGTTTCCAAATCGTGCAAGGCACTGAGCCTTCGTTAAACAGTAAGCCCCGCTCTCCAAAAATATGATCCATTTTGAAGTGTTCTGTACTCCCAAGAAATAAACAGCTGGAGAACCATCGTTGCACAAGGCCTCCCTGTTGCTCAGCATCTTCTTGAACATCGTGTCCGAACTGGAAACGCTACGGTGAAACAATTGAAAAGATGAAAACACAGCCGACAAAAACAGTCTTAAAAGCATCTCGACAAGGAGAAAATCCGGACGTTTTCTGTAACTCAGGGGGTGAATACTTAGTGGAATTGTTCAGTCTCATGAAGGAAGCTGAAAATGCTTGAGAAAACCACAGCAATCGACGCAAGTCCACGGTTCTGTTGGGTTTTGGATCAACTAAAAAAAAAGTGACTTGTTCAATCTCAAAAGTGGGGCACGAGAGTGGCAATTAAGTTGCACTTAAGGCTTATCAATTACCTCTTCTTTCAATATTTATGTCTCCCGCTGTTTATCTGCCAGGTATAAACTTTTAACATTCTCTTAGCTTGTCTTTGCGGGTGTCTAATTATGTTCCAGGGAAGTAAGAACAATTAAACCAAAAAACGTTACCTAAAAGGGTCGTCATTAGTAAAATTTAGAAGATGTGAAGTTAAATTAGTTATCGCTCAAACTGTTTACATATTTGCACTTTTGTAATGCCGTTACATAAATTCAGCGACTAATGGAGGGAAAACAGAGAAGAAACCATGTCTCAAAACTAATACCTCAATTGTTAACTTTCGGGGAAACATGGCTATAGAAATAACCGACCTATTTAACCTGACGTGAATTCAGTTTAACGTGTATTCGTGTTGGCTCAAAGGTTATTTGGTCAAAGACCCCACAATCTACTTACTTATTACACTGAATTATTCTTAAGTTTTTTTTTGTGCGCAAACCGAACGAGCTATTTACCAAATACTTTCTTGTTAATTGAGTCACGAAGTTTATGGTTTTTGAAAAAAAATCCACCTGTTTGAATGTTCCGGTAAAGTAAATATAAACAAAGCCCGTGGCTCAAAGCTTTTGTTTCTCTTATACGTGAAAGCCGAGAAAAGTCTGATGAAAACAAGAAAGTAAAATAAATGAGTCGGGTGTTTTGCAACGTGTGCTTTCTCGCTATTTTCTTGCAAAACTGGAGATCATCTTAAGAAACAAGGCAAAAGCATGAAAGATCAACGCAGTTATGTACACAATTTTGTTAAGCAGTTGTAAAAATAACTCTTGAAAAAAATAAATTTATTGCTCTCCAGGAGTTCTCGTAGCTCAGTGGTTAGAGCGCCAGCGCGCTGTTGGGCAGGTCATGGGTTCAATACCTGTCGGGGACTCAGATAGTTTCTTTGTCACAAGCTCGTGTCATGTTGATCAGTTGACTTCATTTCACATTACTGAGCTTAAAATTCACCATCTTTGTTCAATAAAATTATTTTTTGGTGTTAGTTTCACAACTGCTTAAGTTGTGAGACAGATACGTTCAACAGTCATGTATTCACATCTTTCTCCGCAGTTCAAATGTAAATAAAAAAAATTTCATATCTTCACTTGTACTCAAGAAACAATATTAATCCAGCGTCAAAAGAATGTTTGCATCTATAACAGCTGAAGACTTATCTCAAACGTCGGCTTAGTAAAATATCTAGTTTGCCAGTCTCCCCTCGGGGCATGTTCGTTTTTCACCTTACAGCACAGCTGCTGACCAGTTCATCGGCAAAAACCATAAGTTTGCTAAACGGCGACCCATATCAGGTCCGCGGCCGGGAAACGAAGTCTCGATGAAAACGGTTCTATTGTTTTTACCTCTATTAAACGGTTAGCCCCTGTTACGCTGTCACTATCCATTTCCCCGAGTGTGGCCGTTTAATGGAGGTTCAACTGCAATTTGTTCCAGCCGTGGGGCATTTGTTAGCAGTAGTGATATATTTTTTTTCTACACGGAAATAATGAGAAGCAGTTAATCTTTATTGGGAGGGGGGACTTTTTATTCCTTGAATGTAGTTAGGAGGTTAAGTGGCTAGTTGATTGTCATAAATAAACTAATGGAAATACCGTGTATAAACGAAGTTATCGTATCGTATCGTGTTTTGAAAAACTTAGTAATTAAAGGTTTAAACGACCGCAAACGCCCCGTCAATTTAAGCTTTTTACGTGATATCAGCCTTCCATCATTGTTTACTAATTAAAGATGGGTTACAACAGTCACGTCAGTAACGTTAAACGAATTAAATTGTTCTTGTTTGCCATATACCTTATTCGTACTAATTTTTGCGAGGCTTTAATTTCGCGATTTTCGCGAGTTGTAAAAAATCGCGAAATTAAAGACTCGCTAAAATTAGGATTTGCGAAAATTAAACACGCGAAAATTAACACACTTCTATAATTGCTTTAATCAATGATAACCTACGTTTATAGCTACATGGTAATTGTCATCAGTCTGTTTCTCTTCTACTTCAGCGCTTTCTTCATACGAATCACTCATTTCTTCTTCTTGACCTTTTGCTCTTTTAAAACATCTTTTGTGCAGTCATTAAAATGTCCATTTAGGTCAGGCTCTTTATAATTAGGCCAACACAAGCTCTATGTATTTGTCAATTATCTTTGTATTTGTCAGTAATAATTCAATAAAAGTCTGTCTTTTCTCAATTTTCGCTGAATTTATCATTTTTCGCAAAATCGCGAAAATTAATGCTCGCGAAATATTCGTGTTCCAAATTCGCGAAATTAAGTGCCCGCGAAAATTAGTACGAATAAGGTAATAAACATCTACTTTATAACCCACCCACACCACCCTTGTTGATTGTTTTTGGCCGGCTGCGTTCCCGTGAACCTTTACTAACCCACCCCACGTTCACGCTTGCGCGATCAATTCCGTTTTGCAAAGGACTCTGCAACCCTGATCTTCATAGATCTTGAAACAAACATCCAAACATGTAAAGGTCAGAAACTTTATATTTTATTCTTTTGTTGCAGAAACTAATAACTTGCACTACTATTATAGGAACCTTGCCCAACTCCCTATGCGATGTAGTGACATGCGACAAGAAAGCAAGTCAAAATATTGTTCTTATTTTAATACTCAAATAACCTTTAAAAGGCACTTGCGTTAACGGCTGAAGTCTCCGATACAATGGCTATTGGCTTCAGTTTACATGTACTGTCGTACTTGATCAAAGAGTAGTTCTCAGTTTTTTGAACAGTACATGATATGCTTCGCATGCAGTGACGCCGTATTGAATTACCCTTGACGAATGATGATTTTAATCGCATCGTCGACTTGCTACAAGTAGACCTCACGAGTTTCAGGGTGGAATAGCTAAGCGAGCGAAGAGATTTGTGAGGAGGCCGCAAAACGGCGTTGTGAAGGTCGCGAAGTTAGCTGAGCGAAGCGCGAGGTTTCAGGCCGGAAATAAGCAAGACGAATGACTCAATATAAAGTCTAGTGGTCTCTAGTCAATCAACGGAAAACTCAAAAATTCGAGTGACCTGGTATTCCCGAGTGAATTTTCTTCTTGTAAGTTACTGATAGATTAGAAAAAATTGCCAAATTTTTACAACTTACAATTTTTCAAATCTGTTTAGTCTTCCTTCCGTCATTGTAATGCGTCACGCAATCTCCTGTGTGTTGTTACGCAATATTTTTTTGACCCCAGTGAGTAGAAACCAACTATCTTTAAATACAAGGTAACACACAGAGGCTTTCTCCGGTTGTTTCTTTCGGGAAGGGCGTCTGTCACACAGGATAGAACTGTTTCTATTGTCGATGCCGTTGAAAATAATTAACAACAGACCGCACATAACAAAGCACGCAATCACATTTCACGTCTGGCGTATCTAATTGGACGAAATCTCGCGAACCACCTTCCAAACCAAGGAGTTATTGATTTTAATGTGTCAGACGGTTATCCAATACAGTGCTGTACACCATAAACGATACCTAAACATTACACTGACACCAGACATGTGATTTATGTTACAGGAACGGAAGTTGTTTTCTTCGATTGCGAAGTGAAAATAACGCATTCCCGCATAGCGGTCTGGTAACACCACATTTTCACCAGACGCGTTTTGAACGCGTTTATAGCGAATGGCAACCGTCCCAGATCCAAATGAGGTGCTTCGTTCAACAAAAGAAAAAGAAAATTTTCAACGTGTTACACGACTGTTAATAAGTGGAGGCACCATACTACTGAGACAGATTTTTAATCAACTTTGCCCACCAAATCATCTTCCCACAGTACTGAAAAGTCCTACCACAGAGAAACAGCTCAAAACAGCAAAGCTTACCAAGCCACAGTGGGATTGTCTGTACCCTTCTCCAGGGGTGTACGGCAAGTCAAGAGATTTTGATGTTACTTTGCTGTTCAGCTTGCTGAGGACAATATGCAACCTCATCCCTCCCGCCACAGGTTGGGATGCTCTGCCAACAAGTACAGACCACAGTTTAGCTGCAGATTTGGTGAGAATTAAATATTACCGCAACTCAGTCTACGGCCATGTAAACCAACAGATGGAGATAACAGATTACGAGTTTCTGTCGCTTTGGAAAGAAATTAGCGAAACTCTTGTCAGAATTGCCGGACAAATCAGCGCTGCAGAGCAAAATGAATGGCAGAAGGCCACAGATAACTTCTTGAAGGAGCCTCTGACCGTCGAGGATGAACGAAATGTACAGGAACTGCAAAGGTGGTATGAAAACGACACAGAAGTTAGGCAATCCATAGAGGAACTGAAAAACTCAACTGAACAAGGAATTGAACGTTTGGAGACGAGTTTAAAAGATGTCCAGGGGACACTACAAAGAGCACTTCATGTAATGGAAGGCAAAAGTCCAAACCTAGAGGGTGCAATTCAACAGGGATCCCAAGTAATCAAACAACTTGGAGGAGAACTAAAAAGCATAGTTCAAGAGTGCATAGTAAACTCAGTTCGTGAGGATACCCAAGACATTAAACAGAAGCTGGGAGAGGTGATGGGACAGGCACACAGAGACAGGCTGTCAGCCAGAAGCTCACAAGTACCTGGAGGTCAGTTAATCAAAAGGTTTTCCTTTACAGAAGTTCTTGACTTGTCTCACAGTAATTCTTCCTAAAACGAGGGGAAATGAATACAGCTGGCCAACCCAGATGGTTCTGTCATTAGACTACTGCTTAGTCTGTCAAGCGTGACCGTGAATTAACCGCGAGAAATAAATAGCCGCGCGAAATCCTGGTGGTGAGAAGCGCGAGGTCTCTCGTCTCCAGGATTTCGCGCGGCCACTTTTTCCTCGCGGTTTTCTCTCGCACCACGCACGATGGACTAAGCGAAGGAAGATCTACTCGTAGTGTACTCCGTTAAGAGTACGGCAGTTACATGGGTTTTTGTAGGAAAGCAGAATCTTACACTTCCGATGGTCTGTTGTGAAAGATCCATCCCCAATCAACTTCGATTATTCACTGATTGGTTAAACACTGTGTTTCTGTCACTCGACGGAGACAAGGAATTAGCACGAGCTGTTAACGTAATGCCTACGGCTCGTGTTCCCACAGCATTTCTCGTTCCACCAAACACTCGTGTTTCATAACTCGATAGAAACACGGTATATGTTTTCCATTTCTTAAATGAAATATTCGTGACCCGTTTCATTTGTCTGTGGCCAGCTATAACCATACCATACCTTTACAAGAGTGTCTTAAGATCTTAAACGAGAAATTACGCTCTAACAATAAGGAACACCACACTGAAAACAGTACAGCTCGGAGAAAAGCGAGCACAAATTCACGCGAAAAACGCGGTAACAAAAAACTTCAAAACCCAAGTGCGTGTAGAACACGCGAATCAAAGAACGATTGTATAGCAGTACATACAGTAACTATAGCAAAAACGCGCAGGAAAACGCACTCTCTGATCAGCACTGTAACGTAGCAGTTAGGTCCTCTAAGGGATGGGCGGGATACTCATTGATACGACGCGCCAGTACTTGGATTTAATTTTTTTTGTCTTTTCGTTATTATTATTATTGGTTTTTTAAAACACAGTTAAAACTGTGTTTACCGTTTTCAACAGCATGTATTCGACTTCGGATCGATTGCGATGCCATCACAGAACCAGTTCCACCAGAAGGGTTCTCAGAGAAGGAATCACTCTCAAATAAACTGCAAGGAGGCCTCCAGGAGGGTACAGAAATACCCAACACAGCACGTCGATCACAGGCAAGGGCCACACAAGGGTTGCCGGCGAGCATCAGCTATGGCGGCCCTCCAAGTACACAGGACATTTTGAATCTTGTTGCGTTCAAGTATTTGCAGACAGTTGATCCATCAAAACCAGAGGATATGAATGGCTTTGTTTACTATATGGAGAAGGTGCGAAACGTGTTGATTGTTGACGCTCAGCCAGGGAGTTTGATACTTACAGTGAAATGTCCCTCTCTGAAGATACTGGAAGAACTGTGGAACGACTACTGCACGGGTCGCTTGAATGAAATGGCGCAAAAATTCCTTGTGACATTGGACATCCTGATAGCGCTTGGCCTTACAGCAGTGAAACTCAGTACAACTATTCTGGATGAGGATTATAAAGCTTGTCGAGAATATTTTGTTCAGCGTTTAGGTGAGTTCAAAGGTTTGGTGCATTAATATATACATACAGTCGAGCCTCCACAAAGGGCCCCATCTCTACAACGGTCACTTTACGTGGTCCCGACGGACCGACAATAAATTCACTCTAATTGAAACTTCTCCGCAACGGCCACCTCTCTACAACGGCAACGGTCACTAAAATGCGTCCCGACTGCCAAAGTAATCCGGGAGTTTACGAAACCACGACAGCGAGGCCGAAGACAACGTCGACAAAAAATGAATTTATATTTTACCTTCGAATCTCGCGATACTCTTTAGTCATTTACTTTGTTTATCACTGTCAAAACAATCACAAAACTAAATCCGGAACAAAGCGATAAATTTGAAAACAATAAAAAAAAAATTAGCCGTCGTGGTCCACGTTCTCCAGACAAAGCCAAATTTGGTCACGTTGTTGTTTGGAAGAGAACGGCAGAGAAATGTACGAAGTTTTATAACGCACATGCACAGCTATTGTTCTGCTCATTAAACCTTTTATTTTGATGCCGTTGCCGTTGCCGTTGCCGTTGCCGTTGTGGTTGTTTAAGTTCCCTAATATCTTTTCGATAACGGCCAGTTAATCAATGACTGACGAACAGTGAATACAAAACCCTATTCAGTTTTTATTGCACAGTCCCCAAACTTATCTGTACCGCGCTTCGCTGGTCTCTGTTTCTGTCTAGTTTTTGTTTATTGATGTCTTTTGATTGTGTTACATATTTATACGCTAAAATAAGTATAAAAGAAAGTCGCACCTCCGAAGAAAACAGGTGCTATGTTTTTCAACCGTGAGAGTTTACAACAGCATTGCGCTCTGAAAAAGAGGACATATAGAAACTGATTTTGTAGGTTCAATATGTGACGGCTAATACTATTGGTGGCTGACGGTCTATTCTTATTGACGAGTTCATGGTTGTGTTACGATTAATTGGTATTAGTGCTGTACAAGTTATAGTGTCGTGGAAGAGTCTTCGCCTCATGGTTAATGCGCTCTGGGTTCGAACAGTCCGGGTTTCAGCACTGTCGGGGACATTGTAGTGTGCTCTTGACTAAGAAATTTTACTATTACAGTGCCTCTCTCCATCCAGGTGTATAAATGGGTACCGGCGAATTTAATACTGGGGGGTAACCCTGCGATGAACCAGCATCCCATCTAACGAGGAGTAGAAACACTTCTGGTAGCTACAAAAACCAGACATCAGCGCCAGCTTGATTGGTCACACATGTTACATGTAGTTTAATACTATTTTTTCTCCTCAGGTCATAGAAGTGACAGTACAACGCAGCTGCAACGCAAAAGTCGACCTGGTGAGGTGTCACCGGAGCTTACACAAGAAGGGCGTTGTGAGGGGACATTCGAGAAAGTACCTCATGATCCGACACTGAGCCATGAAGCCTCAGTTGCTGGGAAGCAACTTGAAGACCGTACTAAGAATGAACCGAGCGCTTGCACTCAGTCAATCGGACACTTGAGTCTTCAGTGTGCTGATGTGGCGCAACTCTTCGTTAAGACGCCAATTGGGAAGACGATTACTTTGGAAGTAGATTCAAGCGATACTATTAAGAATGTGAAGACGAAAATTAAAGCCAAGGAAGGTATTCCACTTGTACAACAACGTCTCATCTATGATGGCAGGCACCTCGAAGGTGACTGCACTCTGAGAGACTACAACATTCAGGACAAATCAGAACTACACTTGGCTTTAAATTCTCGTGGCTCCATGCAAATATTTGTGAAGACAATGACAGGAAAGACCATAGTATTAGACGTCAAACCAGAGGATTCCATCGAAAACATCAGGAAAATAATTCAGGAAAAGGATGGGCAACGCCCAGTGGACTTAGCACTGATTTGTAAAGGCAAGATCCTCCAAAATGACCTCACTCTGATGGACTACAACATTGGAAGAGAGGCAACCCTCCATGAGGTTCTAAGACGTCGTGGAGGTGGCAGCGATATGATAATTCACGTGGAACCTACGCGTGTGGGGAGGGTTACATTACACGTTACACCACAAGATTCCATCAAAAGTGTGAAAGAGAAAATAAAGGAAGAAATACCGGCCCACCAGCCAAGATTGTTCATTGATGACAGAGAACTCCATGACGATCACACTCTGAGTGACTACAATGTAGAGTCAGGTTCTGTGCTGTCCACGTTTCCGCCCCGCAAGTATGGGGGGAACTGCAGCTTGATTTAAACGCGCGTACAAAGCCGGAAACAGTCTGACGACATGACTAGAAGGTTATTGCCAACAGGGGGCAGCGTGGCCAATTGGTTAGGGCACTGGACTTGAAATCCGAAGATCGCGGGTTCAAATCCCGCTCTGGGTACTATAAATATTCAACATTTAATTTTTTTAAAGAGCTTCTAAAATCATTTGAACAGGTCTATCCCGATATTCGAGAAACTAGCTTAACTGTGCAGCAATTGTGTGAATGGATCTCTAGTAACAATGAAATTTTAGCTAGTGAGTATGAAATTGGCAAAAAATACTTGTAATGAACTGGTTTTAATATTGCATGGTCTGGTAATTTTCACTGTGATATTCATTGCTTTCACATAAACGTATAAATTGCTATTACTTGTAATACTTTTAAAAAGCACTTTCCAAGTGCCCATTGAATGTTTTTAAGTGTGTATTTGGTCCAGTTTGACGAGGTGTCGGTCTTAAGGAATCTATAGTCACAATTGTACACCAACTGAATTGCAGCAGGGACCAACTAAAGATCAGTGTCCGTATTAGAAGATGTCCTACATAATTAATTGCAACAAAAAATGAATCCAGCATTTAATGCCTTGTAGTTTTTTCGTCACTAAAACATGTCTTGGACATGCGTTGAGGTAGAATGTCACCGACAGCAGATTGTTTCACATTTTTTCGTATACTCCTGTACTTTATAAATCAAGTTGAGTTCAATTTGTTATATATTTATGTCTCTCTTCTCTTTCATTCCTTACCAAAAAAACATTGCGTTCAGTTCTTTCTTGTTTACTTTTCCCATTGTGTTTCTTGGTAACTCGTCAACCACAAGAAGGACCGTGGGAATCTGGTACGGCACCATACGACCGCTGGCCCATTGCTTCAAATCAGCCAGACTCATTTCCTGGGTACAAAAAGTAAATAAGGCAGGGTTCCACGGTTGCGGACACAAACATGAATTAAATTGATAAATACCTACTCATACCTTTCCGGGAGACAAAGTGACAATTGCCGCCACTCTCTCTCCCCACTCGGCATCAGGTTTGCCCACCACTGCGCAGTCTGTGATGTGATCATGTGACAAAAGATATCGCTCAACTTCCAGAGCACTAAGGGAGAATTTTCAAGGACGACTGTTTACGACCAATTTTTAGTGTAAAATAAACTACAAACACGACAAATTTGAGCAAGTGTAAACAAATCCCTTTTATTATCACCTGATTTTATAACCTCCACTTTTGATGATATCTACAGATGTCCTGCCCAGGATACGGTACACACCATCTTTATAGACTTTGAAGGAAATACAAGACAAATATGCATTGCTGCCATTAACAAGTACGAAAAATACAAATTAAATGTACTCAAAGTATATTCACCAGCCTTAACATATATTTACCAGCAGTGTCACCAGTTTTAAGCCAACCTGCATCAAAGGTATCTCTGGTTGCCTCAGGTTTATTCCAGTAACTACGAGCAAACAACATAACAATTACTACCGTGAATGAAATGTTCGTCAGGCATTCGTTGCTGATATCGTGTATGGCGTTTTAGGGGTGTTTTACACCATGCCAAGAAAATACAATCAACCAGAATACAGCGAACTGTTGTATATTCAATAGTAGGGAACTTTAGCAAACCACGACGGCAACGGCAACGGCAACGGGAACGTCGCCAAACAAAAGGTTTAGTGAGCAGAAACGTTAGCTGTGCACGTGCGTTATAAATCTGTGTACATTTCCTTGCCATTCTCTGCCAAACAACAACGTGAAATGACCAAGTTTTGCGTATTTTGGAGAACCTAGGCCACGACGGCAAATATTTTGGATTTACTTATTGATCGCTGGCATTACATATTTAGTTTGAGCAGGTTTTTAGACAGATTTGCGCCCTGAATTGGTTTAGTTACTTACAAAACTCGGGAGTAAAATTTAAATCCAATTTTTTCTAGGCGTCGTCCCTGGCTTCGCCGTCATCAGTGCTTAAGTTCCTAGTATTGCACCAAACCTTCCCATCGTGCGCTGAGCGTAATGTGGCATGATTGAGTTGGTATAAAACAGTTATGCAACACTTTCGAGTGCTATAGGGTGTATATTATGAAATATCCCAGGAATTACTCGTATTTTCACGGTATGCATACGTGTCTCTAGACTTTCTCACCGCATAGAGCAACAACCGCGGTCTTAACACACAAAAAAAACAAGCTGCAGTTTTGTTCGTAATAATCTCCTGCTTTAAATTTATCTTTAATTTTACACCACTGTGTTTGGAAAATCCAGCAACACAGTGTAGCAGAAATTCTTTTCTTTCGAAACTGCCTAATACTAGAAGCCCATCACTGGGAGCGCGCGCGCAACTCCCATACAAAGCCTATGTCACGACATTTTTACGGACCAGTCTATTTTTACGCTTCTTTTCCCGCGAAATGGGTCACTTCTGGTCTACATGAGCGCGCATCGGTAAGGAAAAAAAAATCACTCCGCCATTTTGTTGTTCTTTTTAATCTTCCGGTGAAATGATGACGTCAGATTAAGTCCGTGCTCGTGATTAGTCAGTGAGGTTCCCGCGGGGGCCTGAATTCGAGGTAAATTCAAGCTAAAAATAAATGCGTAGGTCTGAATTTGCGGTAAATTCAAACTAAAAATAGATCAGTCTGTGAAAACCTGTCACGCAACGCTCCTCCCTCACAAGATGTGCGCGAATTACCAAGACATGTTCTCTAACCCTGAAGATCATTTGAATGACCTTGTAAGTCTTGTGGCACGTTCTTAATAATTGTCATCAGACCTCCACTCATGGCCGTTCTCACGATTGTCTAATAAGAAACAGCACTTGTCAATTTATAAACCCACTACGCTAACCATTTAAATACTGATGGGCCACGCACTTGAAGTTCTCCTTCTTTCCCTTCGTTTCCCGGGGAAACAACAGAACCATGTTCGTTTCCTTCAACTATAACCTGAAAGAAAAGACAGATGGGATCACTGATCATGAGCTATAATCTTGGAGATACATAGTAACTCGAAGTAAAGTTATTTGTAAGTTGGTGGTTAGCGAGAAAGATGGCGGTGAGTTTTGTTAAATTTAAACTGAATTTAGCTTATCAAAGTTGCGTTTTCCCTTTTTTTTCTCTTTTCGTGTTACATATTGTCTCAAGTCATCTACGTACCATCATGGGAGGTCTTTATTGTGTGCTCTTCTTACATTTAATGTTTTGTATTCATATATAATTAATTGTGCTTAATTGTGTGCTCTTCTTATATTAATGCTTGGTATTCATAAAAAAATTTAACTATTTTAGACTTCCTTTATATCATATAAATACCGTTTCGTTTTTCCTCTTCTTTTTTCTTTTCTTCTTGCTGACCTGTATTCCATTTTCTGTTTAATGTTGATGTTAACTGGCTGCCTGGCTCCGCTAGCCCTTATGGCTATTCCAGGCAGCTAGTACTCCAATTCTACTTTTAATAATGTCATTTAATTTTGAAGCAAGTATGAATGTGAGTGCAAAATAAAGATTGTTGTTGTTGGCTGTGTTACTCAAGCCTCTTGCACACTGCGCTGGAGAAATTTGACCTATCGTGAACTGAAAATATTTGATGCGTTTTCAGAGTAAAATTTCCGTTTTGAAATTCCTCCTGCGTAATGTGGATGACGCCCCAGTCTTACTTATTTATTTAATTATAAAACTAATTATCATTACTGCACAAATAAAAATAGGAGATTAAGCATAATGTTGTGGATTTCCAAGGAGAAAAGGATGTGTTAATGAATTATTGTGGCAAGATATTAATTTCGCGTGGAACTGGGATGGGTCATTTTTTTCACTGGGAAATTTGGATTGGGTCAACGGGTATTGACCTTTCAAAGTACAAGTGATGGGAAAAGAAAGAACTGTTGTCAGCCATCTTAGGTCGGTTTTATTGACTTCCTATACTACACTGTAGTTAAATTATACTTTATCTCAGTAATACCTCACTGTCTCCTTCCATATTCTGTGCCACTATCCGAACTTCTGTTCCTGGTAAAGGTGTCCCTACACAACCCTAAAACGTCATGAAAATGGGACGAATTTCTATCATGGGTCGTGAGAACAGTGTCAATCAATATTCCTTCTTAAATAAATTTACCTCAGCTGAATCGAAATATATAACTACAATGAGATTTTGACTACTTTTCCCAAGCCCTGGAAAGAGATGCTGTGATGGCTGTGAAAGCTCGTAGTTAGTACAAGTATTGTGTAAGTCACTGTTTTAGTTTACTGAGTAGGACAAGTAGCTATAGACCCTTTGCAAAAATGGAAGCTATATTTGAATAACAAAACTCATACATCGTTAGCCTCATATTGACGGGAAAAATCCTTTGACTTGAAACATGAATGTGAAGCTAAGGATGTACAATTAAGTATTGTTATTCAAATTTAGGCGCCATTTATGAAAAGGTTTTATGTCATTTCATACCGGTAAGTGGTGTAAGCAGATGAACTAGTACTGTGAGTAGTGTAAATATTTGAATGTATTTGTATTGTGAGAAGTAGAAGTGACTGTCTTTGTAAATTGTAAAAAGTGTAAGTGAATGTCTTACGGGTAATCTTGATCCATGTAAGGGATTAGACAGAGCCATTCCTATTTCTGTCATTCCATATCTTTCCAGAAGTGTATGTCCTAAGAATTAAAAAATTAAAGGATATCTGAAGAACCCCAAAATGTGAATTTTTATGATGGACAGAATAATCAACATTAGCTTGAATAGCAGTTTAGGTGGACTACATAGCACTCTGAAAGCCAAGTGCCCCAAATGAGTACAAAATGAAACTGTATCTGAGACAGAAGATACATGCATGAGCACATTCGATTGCAGGCAGCCAGTCTTTTCTCTAAGGTCCCTAAAACAAATGTTTGGTCATCGTGAATATGAAAGGGCGGCATGGCTGTGTAGGGAATGAGGCGAGAAATAACGCCTGCTGAGTTTCAAGGGAAAAACAGACTGCCAGCAGTCTCCGAACAAGTGGATTTATCTTAATAGGTGAAATAAAGAAAAAGACTAAATCAATTCACCAGTCATTTCTTTTTAAACTGTTACTCTGTGATTACTGACCTGTTATTTCTTGCCATCTTCTCATGATAGGCTCAGGTAGGGCTGCTGAGCCAGACACCATTAATCTAAACAAAATGACTGACTTGTTTTTAGGTATTTTATACAATTGTCATTAGAAAACAAAGTTCTGTAAAATGAAACATTTTTTTTTAAAAATGTAAGAGATGAAACAATCTTCCACCTAAGTTGTTCACACTTTGTTTTTACTGTTTCTTTGTCTTGTTTAGTCGGGTTTCTCTTGTCATGGTAGTCTATCAGTTTGCTGTAAATTGTTGGAACCGCCATGAATAAAGATGGGCGTGGCTCATCTCCTGTAAGAAGACCCCACACCTGAAAATGACAAACGTAAGAAATGACACTGACAAGGGGGAAGGGTGTGATAATGACATATAAACAGTATTTTTCTTGTTTTAGTGAATTAACTAACACCATGAGTATTGTTAGATCAACTATGCACACCAGGAATAAATGATAAGTATTATCAGGGAGATAATATATATTGTTATATACCGGTAGCTGGAATTTTTCCCGCTACAGCATGCCCATTCATTGGTTCATGGTCACATGACATCTAACAATGAAACTGTTTCCCACCAAATGCCATGAGCAGGCAACATTGCGAAACCTATGACGTCAAACGGGAAACAGTTCACTGTTACCTGCGAACTGTTGACAGCTGCTGCTGGAATCTCAGCGTGTTTTTCAAAATTTGCTTTTGTTTTGTTTTGCTATATAACAAATCACTTAATGACTGGTCCTGAAGGGAACAGTGAATTTTGTTTCCCGAGTATCTCAATGTTTCCCTCGATCACGTCGCCGGGCGCCCCCCCCCCAGGTGTATGTCTGTAGGGGGCTGACTCCAAAGGAAGACCACGTATCTACAGTGCCACTAACTATAGAGGGGTGGCAAACAAGAGGGTTGTAATGTACTGTGAAGCTACAAGGGTTTTAAGTTTTGAAGTAGGAGCTGGCAGCCATAGGTGAGTTGTGGGAGAGAAAAGAACATTCAAAGCAAAATTCTTTATGCATACAATTTGAAAGTTAGGGTGACCGAGCCAATTATAGCAGGGAACTAGGAAATAGAACAAGAGGGTAATACCATTTATACATGTATCAATGTGTAATCATACTTTTTTGGTACACCTCAGTAGCAGTATTATCAGGTGAGTTAGTCAAGCCATGTTGTGTATCTTGGTGAGAGTTAGTCAGGCCAAAATACCCACGGTCCTACCAAACAAGCCTGATATGTTGTGGAAGCACACCAAAAAGGTACAATTAAGTATTTACTGTACACCTAAATTTGGCCAAGTTGTGGTGATATTGTGGCCAGGTCAGTGACTTGATATCAAAGGATATCAGGAATGTAGACAAGGCTTCTGATTGGTTAATTGAAAATCTGGGTACAATTAATTAAAGCAGGTGATAATTTTATCTTCTGAGAAATCAAGAACATCCATGGCAGTTGAAGGTGTTACCTGGTTGTATAGCTATTTGGAGACTTCTTGGGATTTTATGAACCAGATACATTCTGTATTTACCTTACCTGATCAGGTGTAAACTTGAGTAACATGTGGCAAGTGGCCCCAACCCAAAGAGGACACAGAAGAACATTAACTATTCCATGCACATGATGGAGAGGAAGACAATGAATAATGTAATCACTTTCATTCCATCCCCACGCTTTACCAAAGAACTGACCTGGGATCTGATAAAATCATGAAAAAATTGTAATTAATACCCTACAGTACCCAGTTAAAAAGCATAAAAAATTCAATTGTAATCACTCATCATGAACTACTTTGCCTAAACTGTATAATTTGCCACTTCAGACATTTCAGATCAGGAGTGAGGGTGGAGGGGTGTTGCAACTACCATTATTAGTGGGAGGTTAAGCAAAACCGCAAAGACAAGGGCAACAAGACTGTCAACAAACAAAATGTGTAATGAGCAAAACAACTTGTTATAAACAACTTATGGTTGTATTGTTATAAATCTTTGTACATTTCTTAGCCATCGTCTGCAAAACAACAATGTGAAATACATAGTTTCCAAAGACAATCACCAACAAATTACAAGCAACAATCGAGATTGCTTTGGCGCTCAGGTGCCTGGTAAATTGTTTGGATTCAGTACTGAGCAGCTGCCGAGTAATTGTTGGCTTGTCCGCTGATTGTTGACCTGTGCTTTGGCCAAAACTGAAGCTGCCTGTCAATCAACTGTGGCTGACAGATGGCTGAGAAACAGGTGACAGTTGGCTGACATTTGGCCAACAGGTTTATTCAGGAGGCTGTTCTTCACAATTACTGTGTACAACAAACCTCAAATTTCCATGAGTCCATAAAACTCCCTTTGGCCTTCCAGTTGTTCCACTTGTATAGACAATCATAGCATCACGTTCATCCCATGACCGCTCATATTTTTCTACTTCTGTCAACTCTGTGCTTGATTTACTTTGATGATCCTGTTTTACATCTGTAAGAAACATCAACTCAACCTCTTTTTTCTTAGCTATTGGCTGCAGTTTCGCAGCGTATTCTTCGAATGATATCACTGTGCTTGCGTTGCAGTCTTCAATCATATACTCATACATGCTTGAAGGATGAGAATTACACAATGGTACAGCGATACCCCCATTTCTCCATATAGCCCATTGTGCAGCAACGTAAGACACATCGTTTGGACAAAGGAAGGCGACACATTTTCCAGACAGATCTGTTCTGCCAGTTCTTCTCAAGAGGTTGCTTCCAATGTTTTGACTTAATCGCAGAAGACGATCGTACGAGTGCGACCCATTCGAGTCAATAATGGCAACACGATCACTATAGTCCCTCGCTCTCAAAAATACGACTGAATTACTGTCGGAATCATTGGAGGTTAAGCTTGAAGTTATACATCTCACGGAGGGGACGATAGGGTGGTGATATCGAAAAACGCGTCGAAATTTGCCCAAAAGCTTGTTCGTCGATGATAACATATCGAGAGCCCGGATCGAGAGTTTTCCCTTTTCCATATTCTCCGCCAGGCGTCCAAAAAGATGCGATAGTCTGGCGACCACCAAAATACCTTTGGTCCCAGACTTCCCCGTCTGGTTTCTACCTCGAATTGACGATACATTTTATAGCTCCGTCTATGACTCTAAAACCTTAATTGGAGAAAAGAGGTACACTCACTGCATTGATTGAAGCTACTAAAAGTTGGTCGGTCAATGTCAACAATAGCCTTGTAAATGGTGCGATTTTCATCGATCTGAAAAAGTCTGAAAAAGCTTTCGACACAATCGACCATGCCCGGAAAGCGAGAGCGCGGGTCATTCCGTTAAACCGGGGTGCTTTCCATTATGCCAAAGATTCCGGAAATTTCGGTCGTGATTCAAATAGAAAGGTCTGTTTCGGTTTCTTCTGACCGGAATATTCGGGATCACCTCTGGAGGTGGTCCACATATTTCGGTCAAAATATTCCGACCGAATTTTGACAAACCGGTTCTTTGCCCTAATTAGGGAATTCGGCAAAAGAATTTAAATGACAAGAGCTGTTTCTATTGGTTGGCCCGGATTGATCAGAAAATGTCGTTCCATTTTCCTCAGCTGGCATTTCCACTGATCTCTGACCGGTCAGTTTGGCATAATGGAAAGCACCCCCGGTTTCCGAATCACCTTCAGCCTCTTCCTCAAAGCGAGTCTTGTTGCCCATTTAATTCTTTCATATGAAAATGAGATCTCATGACTCGTTTTCATTGTGCATATGAATAGTTGTGCGCCAACCCTCGCTTTTGAGTAGAGGGTCAAGGGAGCTAGTGGGCTGTTAGACTCAGCACGGGCACTTTTCACTTTCCCGGCCCTAGTCTGTATAGGGTTGAAAGAAGATCATAGTTTGAAACTACAGAACACCTGCACAATTCGTCAACGATTTAAATGGTTTCAAATAAGGTAAGTCTCAACAAAAAACATGGAGGCATTAAACACAAGTTCTTCTCAATTTTTTTTTCTAAATATACACTAATTATTTCCTTATACAACGGGAAATCGTCACAATTTAAAGGGGCACTGTCACGCTATTTGGCAACTTTATAAAAGGCTAGAAGGTGCCTTAGCATTAATTGAATTCCAAAACTAATGATCTAGTTTTGTTATCGAAGACTTTTTCAAGGTACTGAAACTGTTTCCTGTCGCCTGTCGCTACGGATTTTAGCCATTTTTTTCAAGTTTTGATGTCACGAGTTCCAAAAAATCCTCAAGATATTTACTATGGTTAGTCCTCTCTGATAAAATTCATTTGATATCTTCGTCGTAGCTTTACAGAAGCTTTTTGTTTACGATTAAAGCCTTAAAGTAATGATTTTAGCACAGAATTGACCTAAAACAGCAAAATCCTCGTGACAATGCCCCTTTAAAGACCTGGAAGTGGCATATCAAGACAAATTCCCTAAGCTCTATTCCAGTCAATTGCTTTCCTTTGGTATTAATCTACAATTTTTTTTATTTGATTTTAAGAATTGGAATTCCGAGTACTACAAAATCTATTTTATAAGCTGTTCTCTCTTTACTGCAGAGCTAAAGCAAAATTTCAATGATAAAGTTGGCAAAAGACATCAAAATAACCAATTTACATTTTAAATGTTGCTAGTGACCCTTATTTTCTCTCCTGGTTCACGGCTGCCAATCAAGCAGCTACATAAGCAAAAATAACTTAATAATCCAAACGGAAACATCCACCATTTACTAACGAAGTTCAAAACCTCCATAAACCTAGAACCTTCCAATCTATTTTAAAGTTCCCATCCGTCTGTTGGCAAAAAACTCCCATCACCCTCTGCGTAGAACTCGAGTTAAGTCAGTGTCATGTGATCTCACTAGTTCAACATACAGACCAACTTTTAAGACAGCTACCACTAAAAACAAGAAACAGCGTCATGATAACCTAGTGATCATATCATAAATAATTTTCCTAACATATTCTGTTATCTTCACAAGTCCATAATCATTCTTGTAAAGGGAAAGCCCGCAAACGACAAGCGGTCACACTCGATGACGCCATTTCATTTTCTTGGTGTTGGTGTTGTGCGTCCCAATGAGGCCCTGTGGAGCCTTCAACACTCTGATGGGCTTGGTAACGACTTCTTAATCTTGAGAAACACTGCTTGTAGGACCGCGTCGGCCTGGTGACCAGTACAGCTGAAACAAGAGAGGAGACCATGAGGCACCATGAAGAATGCTCTGGGGTAGGGAGGGGATGACGAGTGCAAACATTATCTAATCACCCATTTTTTTTAATAATCAGCATCAATGCCAGAGGCTCCGAAGGTTACGCCTCAAATTGTCTTGTTGAATTGACCAATCAGGATTCAGCGAGTGGGATTCAGCAAGTTTAGAATAGTACTGTGTCGTTTCGGTAGGACAGCTAGGTGTTGACTGGCGCTCGTACTGCGGGCGCACCCGCCGTATGAAAAGCGAGCAATGCAAGTACTTTTATTTCGTTAACTATGGATGAATGAAACCTCACTAAAATACATACAATTTTTGTAGCTCAGTTTCTGCGATTTCAAACCAGGCCCAGTCTCTTCGTCTTGTAGCTCGACTCATATTGACCAGGAACTCCACATGCTGAGTGCAGACCTGTTGCCTAGCGTCCAGTCCCCCCTCGTCATTTACCATCTGGTGAATTCTGTCGCCGAATGACTTAACCTTGTCCACTAAGTGCAACGCTTGTTGTTCCAGCCTGGGTGAAAAGCGAAATGAACGTGTGTTGAAGAACACTGATAAAACCGTTTGAAGATATTAGTTACAATATATTTACTTTAGGAGGCTTGGTATGAGCATACAGACATCTCTAACTCTTCGCGCGGTCATTTCTTCCCGCGCTCTATGACACATCGAAGACTTGACCCGAAAAATTCTATAGTGAGGATGTAACTGTACGGGCATTCGTGCTGTTTCTGATTGACTACTCGGGTTTGATTTTCGACCGCAAGCTTTACTCTTTCAGATACAACAACAAGGCAAGAATGGATCTCAGTAGAACTCTGCTATTAAATTGGAATTTCTCAGGTCAGAACACAACAATGACGTAAACTCGTTCACCAAAGTGTGTAATGACACTGTGTGTACACCTAAGTGAAAGATAAATTCTTTTCGTGGGAGAAATATTTGCTTCGAACGATAAGCTCAGCAAAGAGTAAGGCCTAAACTACAAGCTAACTAGCTTGCTGGTTTTCATGCGCGTCCATTATCGAGTATCCTGGTCGAATTAGAACTTGAAGAAGAAAACCGGACAACCCGGATAAAACCCTCTGAGCAAAGCGAGAACCAGGTTCTTGCATACGGCTGGCGCATGGGAAATTTGAATTGACCAATCAGGATTCAGCAAGTGGGAAAAATTTTAGTGTCCTCACGTTAACGTAAGTTGAGAGGAAAAGCATTGAAATCAAGCACCTTTTCTCATTGTAGATTGCATTAAATATTCACTAAAGGGGATATATTTACAATTCCCAAAACCATATCACATTGCAAAAGCTGAAAAATATGAAACATATGAAACATCTTTTGTCCACAAGCTTCTAATTTGGCGCCAAAAATAGTAGTTCCTCGAGCGTCGCCATGTAGGATAATAGTAGTCTTTTTTTGAACAAATTGTGCTGTTCGTCGTCAAATTAAACCCGGAATTTTCTAGTTAATCATTAAAAGAGGCCAAAGCAACTTTAGCATTGTCTTCATTTTAGCTAGCGGCGAAGAAAAAGGCTATTTTCGTGTCGTTTCGGTAGGACACCTAAGTTTTGACCGCCGCACGTACTGCGGGCTCAGCCACTGTATGCAAGGCAACAACAAACAACCTGGCACCGAGCCAGAATCGAACCCAGGCCACATTGGTGGGAGGCAAGTACTTCCACCACTGCGCATTCCCAGCTTCCATCAGTTTTTAATGAGTAAAAGGTATTAAGCGCAGACGGTCTCCTTACCGAAGGCATCTTATCAAGTCTTTTGCAGCCAGCGCTCGAATGAATCCATTGTACAGGAACTGAAGAGCAGTGAGATAATCTTCAGCTTGGCAACACATCCAGTGTGCGTCTAGTAAGCTATCAACTGGGGCAAACAGATTCATCAGTGATCAGCATCAATATATTGATTTAGCCAAGCCTAAAAGTGGAGCTCCTAATTTCAGTAAGTTAACCTCGCTTGAGCCTGCGATCTAATCGTAAGACCAGTAGCTGGACAGAGGTCAACTTCAAAAAACACGTGACCTCGATGGGCTGTAAGTTTGAACCCGTAATATGATCATGTGATACTGGTCAGCGAATACCTTGTCTTGACAGGTGTTAATTAACATCACCATGGATGTCCGATATCAAAGATGTACGCTGTAAATCGGGACTGCAACGCGCTAGCTGGAGTGTAGCCACCATGTTGCATCACGCGTTTATTTAAGTGTGAATTAGCAAAACGGAGAGTGAGAAAGGTGGTACATTCGTTATGGCGGATGATTGTCCGTTCAAAAGCTGTGAAGTGCTATATTTAGAGTCCTGGAACAAAGAAGACACTTGCGAGATCTTATGAAGACTTAAATATGCAATCTGAACTTTACTCAAGCCGACTCACTGCAGGGCTTTTTTCAATACTAAGCTCAACTGTGTATCCTTGCTGTGCACAATACAGTATTCTGTATGCGTTTGCACAAGTATAATCGCTTTTGCTACCTGCATTTGCCGTGTCCTGCATGTTGCTGTACACCATGGACACGCGGTAAAACGCTTGTGAAGCCTCGCGCCAGTGCTGCTCTCTTGACGCTGCTGCAGCTGTTATGCTGTAGAGGACTATAGACCACGTGGTGCCTTTACTCACGCTGGAAAATCTACAAGAAACGAAGGCAAGCTTTTATTTGAATGGTCACACACCAGGGTTTTATCCACAGACTTAAAAAGTGATAATCACCTTGTACAGCATAATAAACAGTACCACATGAAAGTACTGCTCAATAGCCTTCACTTGAATGGTCACACACTAGGGTTTCATCCGCAAGTTTGAAAATTAGAACCACCTTGTACAGCATGATAAACAGTAGCACATGAAAGTACTGCTCAATAACTTTCATTTCAAGGGTCACACACCAGGGTTTCATCCACAGACTCGAAAGTTACAACAACCTTGCACAGCATAATAAACATGAAAGTACTGCTCAATAGCTTTTATTTGAATGGTGACATGCACAGATTTGAAAGTTAGAACCATATAGTACAGCATAACATGCGGTACACAACCCAAATGCGGTCCAAAACAACTTACCCAGCAGTTTCATTAAGTAGATTTGTGAGAGAGTTGTACGAGTCTTCTATGTCAAAACTACAATACAAGAAGAGACATGTTATAAGTAAGAGAAACACATGGGAGTGAAACATGTTATTGATCTTCATGTTTATTATTTACTTGATTACCTGGCATTTATATGTTTTTTTCTGTATCCTTCGTAAACATCGACGCTTTTACTAAGTAAGAGATCCCTTGTAGCAAACAACTAAAAATAAAATATCACAAAAATCACAATAAAGCGACTATTCCCCGTCTGTCACGGTCTTGAAGGTAAAGGTAAGGAAAAGGTAAGGAAAAATCTGTGTACGAGCCAAGTGGCACATCAGGCCGGAGCTGGCCTCTGGAAAGCGATGGGATGCTAGTCCATCGCAGGGTTACCCCCACAGCATTAAATTCGCCGGTACCCATTTGTACACCTGGGACGAGAGAGGCACTGTGAGAGTAAAGTGTCTTGCCCAAGAACACAATACAGGCTCGAAACCGGACTGCTGGATCTGGAGACGAGCGCACTAACTACCGCACCGACTATGTATTCGAAGGAGCCGGCTATATAGTTCACTCACTGTAATGTAGTAGAGTTTGACTTAATTGTAAAAATGCCCATTTCCTAATCCAAAACGGGAGCGGGGAGCAGTGTTAATTCATTTATTCGGGTATGGGAACAAGGAGGTAAATTTCAAGTTTTATCATAAATTTCGCGGTTCCAGAAGACAATGGTGACTCTGTTTTGATGTACGATCGAATTCTCAGAGCTATCATTAACAGATACGTATGGGATCAGTATGGAGATCTAATATTTTGAACACGGAACTAATAATAAACAATTATTGGATGAGGTTTTTGTGATATCCAGAATAATCAAGGTCGAGGTAAGGGTTATCAGCCGAAGCCGAAGGCTGAGGCCGATAACCCTTACCGAGACCTTGATTATTCTGGATATAACATAAACCGAATCTAATAATTGTTTTATTATACATTGAACGAAAAAAAAACTAAAGTCGTGTTTTTGCTTCTTCACTGACGGAAAGCAACACAAAGAGCGCGAACTTGACATAATTACCTTCCGAAATCATGCATTGCGCGCGCCAGGGTAATGGCTCCTGGCACGCAACCTCTAGATTATTCACTAATCTGTCGGTACAGATTAGTGAATAATCTGCTGGGTGCGCTGTTTCCCAGAATTAACTGTAGGCTTTTAGCCAGTGAGAAGACAGATGGTGACTACAATGTATAATAACACTATTTAAAGTTGACTTACTCCTTCGAGTTTCCTTAATTCCTCTAAAGACAGTGTGGTAGCAATGACGTCACTATAAAGTTCCAGGGCTCGCTCGCGATCTCGCATTTGAAAGAGCCTTGCAGAAATCATCCTGGTCAAATGTAAAAGCTTGTTAAGCTGGTTTTCCTGGAAAAGAAAGAGGGTCTTCTAATCAATGTTTTCAAATTTTTTCATTGTTTTTCGCTATATTGGGGTATACGTTTTAATTGTGATACTTTCATTCGGAATTCATTTTAAACGTGATTTGTTGAGTGAACATTACAAAAAGTTGTTCGTATACATCCGAATTCGTTTTATAGGTGATTTTGTTGAAGGAACGTTATTAGAAAAGGCGGGCTCCATTGAGTATGTTCGTTTCACATCGGAATTTGTTTTAGACATGACTCAAGGGAACGATTTTATAAAAATCGGGATCCATGAAAGATTTGTTCATTAGTCGTATCTACAACAAAATTCTTGATCGTGATTGGTTCTCCGCACGCCTGTTTGTCACGTAATCGGCGCGCGATAATGTGAGTGTCCAATTACAGGTGTCCGATTTGAACTTTTTTGTGATTGGATACCCACGTGATTTTCACGTCAATTCGCGCGTTTTAATGGCTTCCTTCGCAATGTTTTTTACAGGTTTCAAAAATTAAGAAAAGCACTACAGACGTTTTCGGTCAAAAGAAGTTCTCAGAAGACATTTTTAATTCCGAAATTTGTTATAAAGACGATTAATTAGTAATTGGATCTCATGTCGTACAATTCGGTGAGTAGTCGTGCTTCTAATTTCAAAGCGGCCTCGCGCTTCGCGCTCGTCCGATTTTAGTTTATAAGCTATTTGCGGGGGGGGGG
>CM042759.1:739151-758616 GCA_022496165.2 Catalaphyllia jardinei
TCTAATCAATAAAATTTTGTTGTTGTTTTGTTGTTGTTGTTGTTGTTGTTGTTGTTGAATTTACTGGTGCGATTACTCCCTGAATTGTACTCCACTCGGTCCAATTACTATTACTAATCAGAATTCACTACAAAAGTGATTTTGCTGAGTGAACGTTTCTAGAAAAGATAGGGTATAGTTTGTATAAACATTACATCAGAATTCGTTACACACGTGATTTTGTCGAAAGAACGTCTTTTTGTTTATAAGATCATGGCTTCCCTCTTCAACCATACGCGATTGTCTTAAGAAAAGATTGTCCACATAAAATTACACTGGGATTCCACTCGACCACTATTTGCTATTGCTGATTACTTTTTTAACTCCGCAAAAAATAATCAGACTTATTTCAAACCGACTTAACTATCGGTGGCTATTTATACACACCTCAGCTTCTAACTTGAGCCAACGCTCCGCAGATGACAGCTCGGCCACTCTCAACTCCGCGTTCAGTTCAACATTGGGGGACTGGGGCACAGCTGACTCTTTCAGTCCATCGCATTCTTCAATTAACGAAGGATCTACCGCTAACAGCCTCTCCTCTGTCCGGTATTTTCGTATGTTTTCCCTTAGTCTCTCCGAGGCGCTTAACCCTCCTTCTTTCTTCTTTGCTCCCTTGGAGCCCTGGGATGTCTTTCTTTTAACTGTTGTACGTCGTGATGAGCCGCCTTGTGGCCTTTGTGAACGGATCCGGAGCAGTCCTGCGTCGATGGAGCTACATTGAGGAACCGTCAAACATACAAAAGTTACCTTCCAATCAAAGAAAACTTGAGATGATAGTTGGCAAAAGCAGAGGAAATAGAACATCAAAGAAGTAATAAACCAATCGAAGTGAAAGTGAGTCTCTTGTTAACAGTGGGTGGCAATTTTGAGAACTTCTTGTGAGTTCTGAGTTCCAGGCGTATATTCTCCTTCTCGCAACTGCCTCCTAGGACTAGCCGCCTACACTAGACTGTAAAACAGACTGACCTAACAAGAGGATGGAAAAGTTCACAAACAGATTAGAAAGGTGCCTTCCTGTTCTGCCAAGTTACCTTCACGTCGGACTCTTACATTATGTAAATCTCCACCCTTTTATGGCAAAGACCTGGATACCCTTGCTGCCGAAACACAAGTGTAAAAATTCACTTACTCATTTTGATTCTTTTCGGCCTCTGAACCGCGACCCCTGTACTTAGAAAAAGCTGAGGAAAAAACAGGAAAAAGTTACATTCGGTTAACATCCCCTAACACAGCAAGCACACCTTTTTCAACCAATCAGGAACAAAACACAAACCATTCGCGTTTTCCCGCCCTTTCCATCGGTTACAAGGTTTTCCCGCCCTTTCCATCGGCTACAAGATCTTCTCTTCCTTTCCACCTGTTACAAAATTTTCCTTAGTCCCCTTCATAGCCTCTTTTTTGGGGGATGTCACGCAACGTTCCCTTGCGTGACATCCAAAAAACGGCTTCGAAGGAGACTAGATTTTACCGCGCTTGCTTCAAAATCGTTATTTAGCGTGTAGTTTAGTTTTCCACAAACTAAGCTTTCCAGCAAACCTTTGAGCAATCCGGGTCTTTTCTTCTCGTGGCATTCCTTTATAGTCTTAATCCATAGCTCTTTCGTTTCAGGTGAAGATGCTTTCAGGAGGTAGATTTCAGCGCCTCCAAGTTTTCTGAACCAAACCGCCCATTTACAAGGATCACTGTCCACGGACTCCGTCTGACCGATACCTTTTGTCTGTCAATAAAGGATACATTTAAGTGTACAGTTAAGTAATGTTTTATCAGAAGTGCTGTTTTATTTCGTTAGCGTCCCCTAATACGCCATTAGACAATCAGAAGCCCTGTTCACTGCCGCAAGATCCCGCGATTCTCGACTTCCCATAACTCGAACCATCGCTAACTAGAAGCAATTTTCGTTTCCATTCATATCATTTTCTATATAATTTTACTCTAGATAACTCGAACCATGTTTGTCAATACCTAACAACGCAAAACAATCAGTACTGTAGTCCAAAACATTGAAACCAAACTCGTATTGACTCTGTAACAGTAGTCCGACGTTGTCCTGTTTGAAACTTGCAAAGTTCGCAGCACCTGGACTTCTTCTTCTGCTTGCGTTGCTTTATTTTGTTTCCCATTACGTTTATACAGTCTAATCATAGTCTCCTCTACCGACTATGTTCTGATTTATACACAATTTAGAAATGCATTGTTCCATATACTTCTCGAGAATGACAAAAGGAATGATTTATAAATTGATAAGTTTGATAATTACCTTCATGTTATGCACATATCTGAATTCTGGAAGTCCTCCCTCTCTTGTCATTGGTTCGCTGAATATAATAATTTTCTCAAACAAGAAAACTCTGCGCTCTTTGCCTTTTGTTTTCGCTTTTCCATCCACAACAACAAACTCATCCTTTACACCAGGAAAGAGAAAATATCAATTAAATTATTAATCTCTGGTAAGAAGAGAACATGTCATAATATTTAAAAGTTCTAGAAACATGTCTCGGGACCATCGTTAACAGAGCTCAATCACAGTATTTTTTTAGTTATTTCGGTCTGATACACAGTTACTTGCAAATCGAAGGTAGAAAAGCAGTTACAAGATACTCCGTAATAGAGATTGACAACGATTCAGATTGAAAACAACGTCTACGACTGGACAGTACTTCATATCTCACCTGAAGTAAAAGATCTCCCGTTTCCTCAGGTTTCACCTGAAATAAAAATAGAATGCGAGGTTAACCTAATGTCTGTTGCAGTTAATTTTTTATCTCAGTTACTTTTTTATTTCAACTAAATATAGTTGTTTTTCTTCCAGTTAGTTAACTTGTAAGTTCTTTTATGGCTATATTAAAAAAGTAACCAACGAGCAGAACACGAACGTTTGACTTACCTCGAACCCTTGAAGCATCCCTACGTTCACCATGTCATTGGTTCGTTTGAGAATTCTCAGGGCAACATCAAGGGCTCTCTGCACAAAGACGAAATAAGAACTACAATCATGGATAATAGTTTTGGGACAAATTTGAACTTTTGGCGCTTTTGCGCACAAGCCAGACGCGAATGGAACTTTACCTGCCTAACCTTGCCCGTCCCTCGCCCCCACCCCCATACAATGTTGAAAACTAGTTCCTGTAAGTTTTTGATTTTCAACTTTGTATTAGGTGGGCAGGGGGGACAGCAACGCGTTTAAAAAAGGGAAAGCAGCGCTTTTTCAAACTTCAGTAGTAAAACACAGATAATTCATTAAATTGCAGAAGTGTCCCAAGGGCTTTTTTCCATGATTGTGTATTACTACACTTGAAGCAAAGAGATAATCAACAAAACATAATTCAAGAAATGCATTACAGTCCACAACGGCCACCTTGGGGACAGAGGAAACCGTTGTAGAGAGGTCACTGTTATGGGGAGGTAGGGGGTGTAATATAAAACCTGTTTTTCTTCGGGGTGCAACAATTTTCTTATCACTCCTCGGCCGCGGGAACGCAATCCAGTCAAAATACATTACATGTACAGTAATACAATTTATGACTTTTGTTCGGCGTAGCAGATACGACGTCTGAATCCAGTCGCTGCCGCGCACGTAGAACTGGTCGAACTTAATTGCTTGCCAACCTTAATTCAACAGTTTGATTCAGAGGTGCGTGCTTTTGTCGATTTAGTTCGGCATGGTAGAAACACAACAACTGAACTGGGGCTTACCTGAAGTTCAGTGCAATCTTCTCCTGCTTTTTTAGTATGCTTCAGAATGTCCTGTAACAAAACAGTAAAATATTCCTATCAGTTTAATAACACGCCTAGTCTTTTACTTACTTACTTACTTACTTACTTACTTACTTACGTCTTAGCCCCTTGGTCGCTCAGACATGGACACTAATGCCATAATCACGGTCGGAGAAAATAATTGTTGGCTCATAACGCGGAGCTTATCCCAATTCATAAAGCTATTTAGGAGTTTGCCTCTTCCCTTGGTAACATGTTAGTTCATTGCAGGTCAACCCTAGCGGTAGTTTGTCAAATGTCCTCTCAGTTCAACAGTGTGATATGGATGGAGTCCAGTGCCTAAACCATAAGGGCGTCATGAAGCCCTATGCAAATACACAGATCGTTTGCTTCTCGTAGAAAAAACGTTTAACTTAAATTTTTCAAGTTCGTCGTTTGCAATTAATCTTCTCCATCCTTGTTCCTTCATGATTTATTATGATCTATTTGCTGTTTTTATATCTTAGTAAACTGTTATTTTCAGGTTTCGGCCAAAATAAATAAATAGCCTCCATTTGGCACGAAAATGTGCTGGGATATTTGTCCGCGGACATTATCTGTTCGGAGAGGCGAACAGTTTTCCGAGAGCGTAGCTCGAGGAAAACTGTGAGCTACGAGGAACAGATAATGTCCAAGGACAAATATCCGAGCATATTTTCGCACCAAATGGAGGCTACCGTGTTTATTATCCTTCAAATCTTTTTCGGAACGCGCGCAGTTTTGAAAATTGGGGTATATTCTTGGAAATCCTCCAGTTTTAGCTGGGAAATATTCGGTCACGTGACGTGTTTAGACCAATCGCGTGCGAGCGAAAAGATTTGATGGATTATAATCTCGGATATTCCCCAGTTTTAGCTGGGGAATATTCGGTCACGTGATGTGTTTAGACCAATCGTACACGAGCGAAAATATTGGATAGATTATAACTCAAAATAGCGCGACTGCGACCCTTTAAGAACCTTCGTAGGTTTCATAACCATTCTCCTATATTAACTAAAAAGTATAATTTTATTTTCAATAAACCTTGAGCAGAAGTTGATATTTAGTTATTCTCTGAACAGGCTTGATAAGGTAATCAGCCAGCTGCAGTCTGTGACCCAGTTTCTCCTTGCAGCTTTGGAAGAAGGAGTCGGTATATTTCTGAACTAACAAGTCAGATTTTGGTTTGTTCCTGCAGTATTCTGAGTACAGTTCCTCCAGTTGTTGTTCCTGCCAACAATTTTAAACAAATGTTTTCATTCATGAACGATTCACATGGCAGTAGGTAAAGTCTGCATATGGGCCAATGTGGCCCACCAGGCCGGAGCTTATCCGGGTTTCTGTAGCATAAAGCGACTAGGAGTATTTCTACTCCCCCCTGGATGGGATGCTATTCCATTGCAGGGTTATCCCCAGCATTACATTCGCCGGTTAACCCATTTATACACCTGGGTGGAGAGAGGTACCATGAGAGTAAAGTGTCTTGCCCAAGATCACAACATAATGTCCCTGGCCAGGGCTCGAACCCAGACCACTCGCTCCGGAGTTGAGCGCACTAACCATGAGGCCACCATGCCTCCCAGAAGTCAACTGGAGTTGCAGTGGAACCCTGCCAATCAGGTCACCAACAGGCCACAGAAATCTGACAGTATTGACAGGATGGCTGTATTAAAGGAGCCATGAGACAGGAGTTCCACTGTATATAAGTACAAGATTGTGTCAATGTTTAAGACTGTTCATTGAAAGTCTCAATAATTATTAAACACCTGGTCCGGGTTGTTTAAAGGGTGGATAGCACTGTCAACCAGATAAATCGCTATCCAACAGATAAGGGTTGACAAAACAAACCAGGCTATCCGCTAAATAGCGATTTATCCAGTGGATAGCATTATCCACCTTTTGAAGAACCAGGGCCAGTTAAACATCTTAAAGCAGAAATAGCCTTAATACTATACAACAGAATTAATTTACTCAATCACTATCCAGAAGATTGTCTATTACTTGGTTTATCATCACATCTTATCCATTGGGTACCTTTTGAGCAACTCATTTCAGGCTGTACCGTGTTATCGTCTCGCCAGACACACTTACATTTAGTCTACATGTACATGTAACTGCACTGCAAGGTTATGGTAAAGAGCAAAACATTTCTCTTTTTAATCACAGTGATTTTAATTACATGTAAATATTCACCGATTGTGCAAAAACTTCACCAATCCTCTGAGGTTCATCTTCACAATACTTCAGATCATTGCAAAGTTCTCTGGGAGAGAAACAATGTTTAACAATTATTGGACAAGATTGAGCAAAATATCATGATTTGTCAGTGGCGAGTGCACAGATCAATTATTTGCCAAAGCCAAAGCCAATGACAAATCACACTATTTTGAAATGACTGAGTTCAATAATAATTATTGAACTCATTTAATCTTCACCAAATGTGTGTTCATATTTTCATCACTTCCTGGTAGCTCAGGGAAGCAATCTACCATTTTTCTCTCGAGAACATGGTTTCAATTAGGCACACGTAGAATATTATTTGCAGCAACACACTTAGATGGCACCACGCATGAGCAGACCATTATTTGTGGGCAGTTATTTTCAGGTCACGTGGTGGGCTCTCAGCCTTTAATGGAAAGTAAGAAAAAAATGCATTGAATGATAAAGGTTATTGCTGTCACATCATTGTCATCAAAGTCATTTCTCGATTATTACAGGATTATTGTTAAAATTGCACCACCCTCACCTTGAGTGCCATTCATAAATATCTTGTATGTTGGAGAATACTTCCCTCTCTTTACTTTTTAGCTCGATGGGAACATTACATGTAGAAAATTCTGGTATGTAACCCTGTAATAAAAAGCACAACTTTGGTTAAAATCAATTGCTATACTGAAGGATTTTAATAATAAAGTGAAAAGGGAAGAGAAAGGATGGAAAACAGGTGGGAAGGGAAGGGAAACAATGGGACAGGGCAGAACAAGAAGAGATAGAAAAAGGAAGGCAAAGGATGGAAAGTAGATGGGAAGGGAAACGATGGGACAGAAGGGAATGAGACAAGCCAGAAAAAGGAAAGAAAGAAAGGGAATGGGACAAGATAGAAAAGGGAAAAGCACTGTTTCTCCTGGAACAGGAGAGCACAGGAAAGGAAAAGAAAGGAAGTGACAGGATAGGATGGAAAGACACAGAACTAAAAAAGGAAGGAAAAAGACAGAGCAGGATGAGACAAGATGGGATTAGACGGATGGCAAAGGGCAGGACAGGACAGGAAGGAAATTGAAAAACCATTTTGGGAATGGAAGGGATGGATGTGAAGAGATAGGAAATGAAGGTACAGGGTGAGATGGGGAGGGAAGAGAGTTGAAGGGAAGTTCAGGTATTACTCCTGACCTTGACAACAAAACCCAGATCCTGGATATAGCTCTGCTCTGTATCAATCAGTTCATTCACAACATACCTGCAAATCAGATTTTTTCAAGTTAGGAACAACTATCAGGTTATGTTGGCTATGAAGAAAGGAAACTGTGCTTCTTTAAACAAAAGGAATGCCTAGATTTTATCCTGTATTTCCTTGCATACCCTCTTCTTGTAAGAGCCTTGTCCACTGGACTCATGGGAACTTCTTCAACAATCTGTTCTCCACACTCCATAACAATTTCATGAGTCTGTACAATGTTCTCTGCACTTCCAAGACTAAAAATGCTAACAGAATCATCATTGTCAAATGTAGCAACTTGAAAGTCCTCGCCCACAGATTCCACACATTCTACCATACACATCTGCATGTCATCATGCGCTAACTCTGCTGCACAGGAAACTGAGCCTTCTGAGCAGTCTATAACAGTTGCTTCTTTATATGTCACAGGGAGAGCAGCACCTGTGTCATCAGACATGGAGCTCTCAGATGAAGCTACAGAGTGCCTTTCGTCAACAGCTTGAACAGAACAGAACATTGTTGATTCTTCCTGCACTACAACCATGTCTGACGCATCACAAACTTGCACAATTTCAGATGCTTCAAATGCATGCTGTTCTTCAACACTTGTATATTCTTGTACAACAGGACTTGGATCACTATCACGAGCAATCACAGTCACATGTTCTTGACTCTCAGAGGATGCCGTATTACTGCAACCATTCACTGTTTGAGTTCTATCTGAAGGTTGTTCTTGGACTTCTTGTTCTGTTTCCTCTCTTATAGATTCTTGTCTCCTAAGTGACTTCTACATTTTCATAAAAGGAAGAAACTTATCAATATTTAATTGTGATGAAGTAGAAGATCAACTACCTGTACTGGGACTGTCCTAGTTTACCAAACTAATCATGATCACAGTAGCAGACTAGATGGCTGGAATGGTGATGAATTCTCTGGGGGCTAGATTAGAAGCTTGCACATCAGACTTGAAGCCAGAAAACATGAAGGAACAAGTGGAGTAATGTAAGTACAAATAAACCAGCGAATAAAGCAATAAATGTCAGATAGACAATCAAATTTGACAAATGATCCAACAAACAAGCAAATATATGAAAATAAAAACCAAAAAAAGGATGGAAGAAACACTACCTAAAACACCAACTAAAACACACACTTGTTATAAATTAAAGAAAGCATGCGTGTTATCCAAACAATTAGGACCAATTGAAAGGACAAAATAAACCAAGGTACAAACGAACAGACAGATACACAAGAAAAAAGCTGAAATAATGATACAGGAATTCCTATGGACAAACTGATGAGAAAACAACAGAATGAAGCATAGATGATCAACTGCTCTGCATATAGTCCAGACAAAAAGTATTCCCAAATACAGTCCATTCAGTAAACAGGGGAATGTTTGCAATTTGTGCAAAGGAAAAAAAATATTTTCAAGTCTACACAAGAAAACCAAAGTTAAGTGAACACACCTTGGAAAACATTTCTGTCCTTTCTTCTGGTGATAATGGAGGTAACTTTGATTTTTCAGCAAAGACATGATTAAGTTGGTCCTTTGCCAAGTGAATCAGAGATTCAAAACATTCTAAGGCAGCTTCATCATTTCCAGTGAGAACAAGACCTGCCGGAGAGAAAAACATGAAAAATGTCTGCATTTAAGCCTAAAAAACAACAGGACAGCAATAATTTATGAGCCTCTTACCCCCTCCCCCTAATGCCAATAAACGATACACAGGGAGGTGAGGTGGGGGATCAAGCAGTCCAAGTTTGATGCATGTCCAGGGACACTGTGTTGTGTTCTTGGGCATGATACTTTACTCACACGCCTCTCTCCACTCCAGGGGTGGGGGTGGGGGTACTGCCATATATGGGCTATATAGATATGTGCTGCTGCTGTTTTCAAGCAGTTTATTCTAGTAAGTAAGTAAGATGTTTATTTCATGTAAATTATACACAAAAAAAGAAAACGTCAGAGGTTATCCCTATCGAGGACATTCCCTATATAAAATATAAAAGATCGGGTACAATATTAAATTTAAATCTGCTAAATATAAAATTAAAAATAATTAAGAACGCCTAAAAATTTACAAAATCCCACAATCTCTTTAGGAAGCACATTCCACTGTTTGATATAGCGAGTGCAAAAAACAATTTACTCTAGCTAATGGCAGTCTAGCAGAGGGTATATAAATCAGAGAGTTTGGGTCTAGAATAGGGTATCATTTTTCACGGAACTAAGGAAACCAGGATATTTGTTTGAAAGGTCAAGGTATTTTTTCCTTAGACGTAAACAAAACTCTCGGATTACAAATCATGCCATGCAAAGAATGTGATCATTGAATCACACAACTTGTAATGTTCACTTATTATGGAATCGATCACGCAACTTATGATCTGTTGACCCGTCAATATACTAAAAATCCAGAGCTTTATAGTTTGCGCTGTGGAGATGAATTTGGCTTGGAATTTAACTGGAACGAAGCGCTTAACCCTGTACTATGATTCTGTGGAGGAATTGGGACAGAACTCGTGCAGGAGTGACAAAACCCTTTGAACATATGCAAATATATTATATTTGAGTACAAATCATGCAACCATGTGAAGCAAAGAATGTGAAAGAAATCTCTTACAACCCGGGCAACTGTAAATCATGCAAATAGTTTTTAGGACAGTATGTAGTTTCAGTAGTTTTAGATTTGTGACATCTGTATTTCCTATTTTAGAATTTAATAAGTTTATTTGTTATTTTTTTACTTTTTATATTTTATGGAGGAGCTCCCTGAAAACCACGCATTTACGCGATGGGTGCTTCCTCCTTAAAGATCGTTTTATTATTTTTATTATTATTATTGTTTCCAATCTTAATTGCTTTTGGGTAGTGTTTTCTCGCAAAACGTTGTTGCTAAATATTGCGTAATGTTTTTGTGAGCACCAAAGAGTTAAAAGAGTGCGGTTTTAAGTTTTTTAAACTTCTTGTTACTTCCTTGAGAGTGTTCAATTTTCTTGTACCCATTTACACCCTGAGCCAGAGAGGAGACCTTTGGGGATAAAGCATCTTGCCAACGACAACAATTAAGTAATCTTAGCTAGGGATTGTGCTTGGACCCATTTGTCCTAGTATTTAAGGACTGTCTAATTAAATTAACATGTCTCTAGAGTCAGTGGCTTGAAAATTTACATGTAATTAACAGACCTTTTCCTGCTTTTAGAAACAGTGACATAGCCTTTCTTGGATGTTGCACTTTGCTTTGGAATGCCTCTCTCATAGCTTCATGGAACACTGTCAGACAAATCAATAACAAAATTTATTTTGAATAAATAAATAAATACACATAGTTCCCATTTAATTTTGTTGATGGATGCTAAGTATTAATTGTTCAGGCAGCCTGACTTACAGCTAATGAATTCGAAGGGAGAAGAAATATTCTCATTTGAAACAGAAGATACCAGAACTATTATGCTAGCGCACTCAACAATACTTTTTTTTACTCACTACACTCTCTTTTCCATAAGTTTGTCTTATATTATAATCCAGGTGAGGATAGCTCTGAAAAGAACTGTTGCTGGTGACTGACATTTCAACAACTTGAGTGGAAGTCATCTTCAGAGTCAAATGAATAGTGTTTGTAAGTTGATGGTGTCTGATCCACTGAATGTAATTAGTCAGTTTAGCCATGAAGTTATGTGCTAAGAGACTTGTGTAGGTTCTCATAAGTTTTGATCCACCTATTGTTAATGAACTAATTATGTAGGCATGTTTGAGCTCCCTTTGTCAGTTTTGTTTATGTCATGATATTCTGATCCGTGAAGCCCTGATCCATTACCCCATGGCGAGTGCTATCCCACGATGCATAACGAAATATTTAAGAAATAGAAAACATGTACCATGTTTGTATCAAGTTATACAAACACGAGTGGAAGTTTGGGAGAACAAGAAATGCTGTATAATTCCACAGCTTTTTCGAGTTCTCCAAAACTTTCACGAGTGTTTGTATAACTCGATACAAACGCGGAGTACATGTTTTCTATTTCTTTTAGAAAACACCACAACGAGAAAAAGGAAAACAACTTGTAAACTTTGATTATCAAAATGTAAATTCTCTTTGCTCGCGCCATCACTACGTCAACAGCGCACGCTTAGTTCTGTGTCTCCATCGAGTTATACAAACAGGCTTTTTAACCAATCAGCGCGCGTGCTTCCTTAGGACTGTTTTCTAAACAATGCTATTCTATGAAAACGTGTAACTCAATGAGTTACACGAGATCGAACATGAGTAAGTTGTTTGTAAGGCACCGATCGCTTAAAATAGACCTTTTATATTTTCATCTTCAGTGTTTTTACCTTGGCTTTCCCTAGTGTGAGCAGGCTCCTCTTGCAAAGTGTCTCCATTTTCTACTAAATCTCCATTGACGCCATTCTGGTGCACAAAATAATCTGGCTTGGAGAGAGGCTCATGGATTACTGGCTGAAATACTGGTAAGTGTGAAATAAACAACATAAGCATGAGGAAGAAATGATCTACAAGGCTCTTAAAAATAAATAATTTCTAAAAAAAGTTGTAATATTATTTTGGAGAGGAAGCCATGTCAGTTCTAGCTGGTTAATGCAGGTCCTCTCTCCTGAACAAATTGGAGTTTGAAAGTGTTGGTTTTTAAGGAGGAAAAAAAACCTAAGTACCTGGAGAAAAACCAGAAATAGCCCAAGCTCTTTTGGGCATCTTCAACATGACATTGCATAACAGCATTATTGTAGGAGTTTGTATGAGAATATAACGATTGTACAGAATAGTTCAAAATAAGGCGAAAAATAATAAAATTGACTCACCTTCTCTTGTTGTGTGTATAACATGTACTTTTATGGCATTTGGAGGCGTTTCAGAGCGATTCTAGCTAGTTTTAGCTTCTATGTATTCTTCTCCATATATAATTCCTCAAGGTAGGGCACTCGAGTGATACATACATACGTACATACATACACACTTTATTTAAGGTATCATAAACAAATAAATACAATGTAAATAAACTTCCAAAATAAAAAGATCGCCAGAAGCAATCCAGCCATAAATTTGTCCCAAAGATCCAATCACCTCAAGATTCCGCCTAGCTAGATCAACGCTAATAGATGCTCTAACCATTCCTTCTCAATATGGGATTAAAATGTCCATCAAGGAGCAATTTTAGCAAGCAGATATCTCAGGGCTTTTCCATCGATAGCCGTCGAAAGATGCGTTGACTCTATGTTCCACGCACCGACCGTTTGAAATTAGCATAATTACCCGACCTTTGGGTTCAAATTATCTCCTAACCGGGTGGGAGAAGGGACAATGACCTCTGCAACGGTAATACATATCTTACCTTCTCCCTTCTAGCTAAAACTAGCTAGAATCGCTCTGAAACACCTCCAAATGCCATAAAAGCACAGGTTATACACACAACAAGAAAAGGTGAGTCAATTTTATTATTTTTTCGCCTTATTTTGAACTATTCTGTATGATCGTTATATTCCCATACAAACTCCTATAATAACGCTGTTACGCAATGTCACGTTGACGATGCCCAAGAGCTTGGGTTACCTGTGGAAAAATTAACAGGGCAAGGTTAGAAGCAACGACAAACTACACCCACATCAGTATGGTGCTGGGCAGGATATCCAACTCAGGCAGGCCACATTGGTGGGAGGCGTCAGCGCTCTCACCACTGCGTCAACCCTGCTCCCTTCTAGATATATTTATGACACAGGCAGCCACCCTGCTAAGCCTGTGTACCATTTTAAAACATATTGGGAAGCAAGCAGCTACTGTACGGTAGACAGTGGCATGCTGTCAGCTTATATGTATGCAAAACTGGGGGCCTGACACTGGATGGAGGTGACAACAGTGGCATAATTTGGACTCCTCCCAGAGAAAATACCTGTTAATTAATGATAAATGCATGCAGAAGATTTATTGACCCCAAAATACTTCAACTTTGTTTCCCAACTCCCTCAACCCAAAGCAAATGTCACTCTTGACTACATGTAATTAACTACAGGTAAAAAGACTCACAATGAAAATCAAATTGATTCCCCAAAACACTATAAGGTAAAATAGTCACTTACATACTGCAGCAAAACTTGCAGTAAGTCTCTCTACAAAATGTACGTGTCCCTCAATAAAACTTTTGACCTACAGATTTTTTCTCAAAATTTCCATGAATCATGAACAGCCATGCATACATCATGATTGACAACATGCGTACTTGTAATAAGTGTAATTAGCAAATTCCAACAGGTCAATGAAGATAAGCTTTAACAGATCTTCAGTAATTTTTTCTTAGTTTGTCAGATCAGGTATCTCTTTTTGTTAGTTTTTTTTACCTCAGACCTTTCTCTCTTGTCCAAAATTCTGAAACTTCACTCTTACATCACCTTAAGCTGTGGAAAGTAAATCTTCTTACAAGAGCTGAACTTCTTGAATGCACTAAGCATTTTGATCAAAGGGTAAGCATGGTGAAATTGATCTGGAAGTAGTAACACAGTTATGTATGTGTACAATGCAATGTTTGAGGTATCTTTCATCAGTTACTTTATTGATGAAAATTAAACTTTGCAGAATATCAGTTGAGCAAAACATTATGGCACCTACAAACCTTGAAAAATCCTTTTTTGCATATATCACAAAACTGTAACTTTATACACATGACAGAGCCCCACATCTATAACTGATGTGACTGTTAATAACACAACAGTAAGCAAACAGCAGTGGCAAATCAGCTAGATTTGTCTAAATAATTTATTGGGTTTTATCAAGTACCCACTACAAGTCCCTCCTTCTAATAATCAAGGATCTTTAAAAACAAATACCAATCAAAACTACAAGCTTTTGTCCTGGCAACTATTCAAGGTTATAAATTCTGCATAAGACAAAATGTATTTAGCTAATTAATGTCATAAGGAACAAAAGAATGCCTTCGACTTAAAAGATCTGTATTTGCACCAGAAAATATTATGTTGTTTACAAAAGATTACAGTGCCAAAAATGATTAAAAGGAAAACTCAACACCACCTGGACATATATGTGGCCTGAAAGCTGATACATGTATATCCAAATAGCTTCATTAAAGTAGTGTGGCAAAACTAATCATTTAACCTCATATTAAATAACTTCACATTTTCATTGAATTCATGTTGCCCTAAATGTAAACACCCTAAACGTTCTACAGGCCAAAAGTTTTCCTTCTGACAGTTTCTTTTTCCAATAATTAGACTGGTATAAATAATAATTTTTAAATCCAAAGAAAATGCTAATTACAGTGTAATGTTTTATCAATCTGGGACAAGTCTGTAAACACACCCTGGAAATCTGATAACAAGGCAAAAGTTTTCATTTAGTCAGCAATCAAAATGGAACTTGATGTTTTGATTCTAAAAAAAACAATTTTGATCCCTGAATATAAATAAATTTGACCATAAAAGATACAGCAGAAGCACATTTCATTTTAGATAATTTCCTAATAATCCTCAATGTTCAATTCTTTTCTTAACCTTGAAAAATAGAACTGTATAAATTGATCATTTAGAATCCATGTCAACCTTCTGTAATCTTTGCCAACACTGTTTGTGTTTGTTTATAATTTCCCCTTTTTTGTTTTTTCCCTACCATTTATAAACCATTATCTATACATTTCCTGCAATTTTAAAGGCAAATTTCTTCATTGAATCAATAACAGATAAACACAGCATTAATTAGTCCCCTGTTGAAATGATTCATTTAAGAAATATATTTATGTACATTTCTTGTTCGGTCCAGCAAAAACAATGTAGATGTAATGTATTTTTTTCAGAGAAATGCAATCA
Organism: Catalaphyllia jardinei; assembly: GCA_022496165.2. Classification (NCBI taxonomy): domain Eukaryota; kingdom Metazoa; phylum Cnidaria; class Anthozoa; order Scleractinia; family Caryophylliidae; genus Catalaphyllia; species Catalaphyllia jardinei. The sequence continues at coordinate 754,193 of CM042759.1, forward strand.
AGCCAAAAACAAGAGCCAAATTCATTGTTGAAATTTCTGTGAAATTTACTGCCAAAAATTGAGCATTTTCTGACATTATTCAAGATACCCAAACACAATATTTTGACCGTGGGAATTTGACAGATCATAAATAGTGTTGGCATATGTTCCTATTTTACTTCCTTTAGAAAGTTAAACAATGGTGAACAAAAGTAAACAGCATACAGTGTTGAGTTGTTATCTAAATTCGATACTTCATCCCACGAACAGGACCGAACAAAACATGGAATTCAACTAGAATTGGCATTGAGTTGTCTTTTAGCTCGTGTACAACTGTTAAATAATTAATTGCATCATAATTATTTTCAAACAGAGTCTAAATTCAAGAAAACCTTCTCGTGATTTTTGCTTTCGACATTTATATGAAGTCTGGTGCATTAATTCTAGATACGGTCATAGTCACAAAATAAAACTTTAGATAAATTGTTTGGTCAAACAATAAAATATTTCTTCACAACGTATAAGAATAGGAACCTGATAGCATACATGCATGCGTGTCTACCTTACTCACCAGTTATTTATTCTTTCTTATCGACAGAGTGACTTAAATGAATAAATTAGTTGTAAAAATAATGAAGTTGGTAGCATTTCTCCGTCGCTAAACTACTCCCCAGAAAATCTGCAACAACTTAGCAAGGTTCTAAGGTCATTAGCGGCTTGTGTACGTACGCGAGTGTTTCATGTCGGAAATCAGCTTGGCCTTATCTGCAAGTCAAACTAACCGCTGAAACTCCAAACAGCAGTACGTTACGACATTCTGTTAGCAATTGGAAGAAGAGAAGACTGCAAGCGTGGACATAAGCATGTCGCAGGATAAGAAGAGAAGGCTGCTGAAATCGTCAACTTAATTTTGCCAATCGCATTGAAGAACGAGCCGATAAACTCAAATGATCCACTTAACGAGTTTGCCATTTTTTTTAGCTAAATTAAAATTGCGGCGAATTCTAACGTTGCCATTAGTGGTTTTATAGATCCGAGTAACGTTCATTTGGAGGCTGAAAAGAAAGGGCGAAAAACTTTGGACCTACCAAACGATAAATCCCGCCTCCTAGCAGCCATTTCCTTCACTGTATGAATGCTTCACTTTAATCACAGCCACAACATAATGCTAGCTTTTCACAACCTTTATGTCATCTACGGGAAGTACCATCACATTTTCTCACCCACGAGTGTGTTGCCATTACGTTGAGGGGCGTACAGATCACAACAACAAAGACAAAGTCGGCTTGTGTACCAACAACTGGAGAGCAGTTTACAGATTACTCGTTCTAGAACAGACAGGACCGGAGTGACTTATCGAACTCCCTGGGTTGCAGGTTTAATGAAGGGTGAAATGTGCGTGATGTTTTCTGCGTGGCGTGATGAACGTGACAATGTCGATTTGGAATTTGCGGCGTTCAATACAAATGCGGGATGAAATAAAAGGTAAGATCAATTGAGAAATATCAACCAATGAGAAAACAACCGATATAATGAGAAAATATGCGAGCTGTACGACTTAGCGAAAATTAAGAGCGAGAAAAAAATTGTACGTGAAAATAAATCTTACATGTGAAAGTAAAATCTTCGTTTATATATCGATATACGAGGCGATATGAAACTGAGATAAATAACATGTATATTGATCGCTCCGGCAAATATCTGCTTCCCCATCAAAGTAAGCACTTTTTTGCGATTAATTTACAAAAAAAAACTAATATAGAAAATTAAGTTTTCAAGCAGCTGCTCAATTAACTGCACAAGTAGTCTTTGTTAAAAAATCTCGAAACCTAATTTTTTGCCCCAAAAAACTAGAAGGCATAAAGTTATAGGCAGCGAGCAACATGTCCAAAACTCTTTCCAACACCTCAAGGCAAAAACTATTAGAAATTTATACAACTGCAAGACTCGACCAATAGTGTTGAATCAGACAGATGTTTTGTTAAACAATATGTACAGTTTCGAGGAAATGCAATGTAAATAAATCTCAAAAATTCGTACGAAGAAAAACAATGATGACACAATCGAGACGCAATCTACCCTTGATCCATTTTCAAGGTTCAGTTCTTTTACAAACAGCCCGCTCTTGATCAGAGTTGGCGGCTGCTACGCGAACAGATAATTTGTGAAAGCTGTGAATATGGGTAGTGTTGTATTTACTACCTTCCAAATATCCAGCAGAGATTGACTACCAATCCATCTCAACTAAAAACAGCGAGAATCTTGTGTCAAATAATTTAAAGCTAAAAGGCCTCGAGACATGTTTTGATCACGGGTGGTTATCCTTCGAATATTTGTGGGGTTTTTTTCAGGGGGGGGGGGGGGTGTTTGGTGGTCTGCACACTCTATAAAGGACCTGTGCCACCATTTCAAACCCCATTTCAGATCTTTAAAAATGAGTGCTCGACTCAGTCCTTGACTACAGCTCATGTGCATGAACATTTGAGGAGGGCCGTACCAATTTGCTATGTTGATGCGGAAGAAACTAGCCCTTGTAAACAAAATATTATACCCAATGCCAAGTTTAAGAGTGAAAAATATGCCATAGCTCAGACCAAAATGGTCAACATCTATGTTCTATTTCGGAATAAAACAGCTGAAAAACAATACCCTTTAAGGCGATTTCTCTAACCGTCAAATTTTCGAACCTCCGATCAACTCGAAACCGAAAGTCGTTTCCCTCTTCTCAGTCGAACACTGTAATTTTATCCCCGATTTCTCGAACACTCCGATTTTTTAAACCAATTTCCGTTTCCCTTGGAGGTTCGAAAAATCGGCATTCTACTAGCTCCGTAGCCTATATAAGATAGAACCTCCCCCCCCCGGGAGATTTGAAGTTCCTAGATATTACTGCGACTGAGACGGAAAAGTTTACTAGATTAATCACTTCTGCGATCTTCACTAAGTTGACTGCTGTTTCATGAACCTTTTTCCCGGAAAACGGAGGAATAAAAAATCTTAGCGGTGTGTTAGCTTGATTAAAATCATGAGGGAATTGTAAACAAATCACTAAAAGTGCTTGTTAGCCTTCTTTCTTTCCGCGCCAAGCAGGTGTGCCGGCTCATTGTGTCTTGAATACCATCAACTGAAAGCCGACAACGACGATCAATTGAAAGCCTCTTGACAGTGGAAGAACGCGCGCTGAAACCTCGGAGTACCAAATTGTTCCGACGATACGAAATTCTACACTATTACAAAATCGAAAACGAAACGCAGCGATCAGAGCATAACAACAATTTATTGGTATTCCCATGTATAGATGGTATTACCTAAAATGATAACTAATACAACACAAATCACTTTAAATTAAATAAAATTACATGTTTCCCTTATATGCAATGCTTCATATATGAAGTAACCTAGTTTCTTACAAATGAAAGAATCAGCATTATTGAGCAAGAATATAGTTTTTTCAGTATCTTTAAAAAGATTAAATAACGGATATTTAAGTGCAATGTCACTTGTTATTTGTTGTCTAATAGTTTTATAACGATCACAATGAAATAAGAAATGATTTTCGTTCTCAATTTGGTTAGAGTGGCAGTGTTGACAAATTCTAAGACATTCAGGTAATTTAGGTACACAGTGTCGTCCCGATTCGATTCTGCAATATTTGTTCGCCCGTCCCAACGGACGGCGTATGTTAATGGCCGAGCGTTTGCCGTAACACCAATATATCGACATTTTCAGAAAGTTCAAAATAAGAATAATCCATATCTTTATTTTGACTCTCCCTACGAGGTCACCAAAACACAGCGAGAACAGCAGTACGGCACAGTGTAACCGCCTGGCAAATATAGATCTTCGATTACTTCCGTCGGAATCTGAAAAACCCGAGATGTTCCCGACATGATCCGGGAACGATCCAAGATGCCGAAAAAACCCGAGATATTTCCGACATTATCCGAACCGGGCCAAGAAAACTAGTGCATTGCGGACATTGAATACAGCATTAGGTTGGTAGATAAACTTCATTTCAGTAACAACTTCACAATCAAAAGAAACATGAAAGCTGACTTCCTCAAGTGGTATGTTGCTATAATAAGAGAATTAAACTATCTTATTATATATAACTATCTCATGCTCTATCAGTTTCCAGTCAAATCCACCAAGAGAGGCAGAGCGCTTCAACGCGATAAAATAAAACAATCAACCAGGGGTTTCGAACGATATCAGTGGGAAAAACAGTGTGATAGAGAGAAGATAAGGCAATGACTGAGGGAGGCGATTTATCGGGGGTTTTGTTTTTATTTGTTTGTTTTCTTGTTGTTGTTGTTGTTTTTTTTACAAGCTCTTTTTGTGATCCCACTCGTATGAACACTACGTTTCTCATGACCAAACCACCCTTTGTTTTGCCAAATTTCTGATTTAGGTGGCATACTTGAGGTATGATTGCGGTGATTCTG
>CM042759.1:758626-777659 GCA_022496165.2 Catalaphyllia jardinei
TGCCGATCAATGTGTTCTTAACAGTGACATAACAGCTTTACCATTTCGCATGTGAAGGAAACCGACACAACGTAGAATGGTAATTTTTTTCCGCGAGGAGCCTAGATTCGACCTGAACGCTTATAAGTCAGCGGCGGGAAGAACTGTGTGAGCTGATTGAAGGTTCAAGGCTCTTCTAGAAGATGAAGAGAGGTCGGCTGAGATGACTTTCTTAATATGGCAGCGGCCATACGACGGTCAGTTCCTGTAGCCAGAATTCGAAATCCAAGTAGAGGCTCATTGAGAGTCAAGTTAGCTTTGTTTTGGGATCATATGTTTGAGAGCATTTGATTTGACGACACCTAATCTCGAACCTTTATAAATTTGCCCAAAACTCTTTTTTTGTTTTTTTTTTTATTTTTAAATTCAATTCAAACTTTTTCCTTTTTTGGCGAAAAACGAGAAGATATTAATGCGACTTACAAATATTTGCCACAATAACGTATATTGAAGTTATAGTGGTAAAATAGTATTTTTATAAGATACTGGTAATGATGAAGATAAATTTTTTTACAGTTTCTTTTAGCCATCGGCAGACTACAAATTTTATTTGGCCTGTAATCCGACTGAGCTCTTCGGGGTTTTGGATTTAATTTAAATGTTTTATTTTCTTTTGGCTCCAACTAATGGTGTTTTCGTCTACAGTAATTACTTATCATTGAACGGCCCACTAATATTACCTGCTGTAAACAATTTATTCCTCGACGACAGAAGCCGTTGAAGTTACTGAAAATGAATGCTAGCAAGGTGGAGTTAACAACAATATTATTTCAGGGGCTAACAGCAGGGAGTTTATTGTTATACAACGAACTAAACGACACTCCTCCAATTTCCATAATTTGTATTTTTTTAGCCAATGCTAATAGTTGACAGCTGGGAAATCCGGAAAATGATAATCTACAACTGAAGAAAGTAAACTTGTCAATTATTTCATAAATGAGGAGTTACTAGAATATTTACTAGCACTGACGATTCCTCAAAGCAAGACATAATGCAAAATTTTCGCGACAACATCGCAGAAGTAAAATTTAGTCAAACATCATTGCCAAGTTTTTTCAGCGACATAAGTCGATAGAGTGAATTTTCTCTCGAATCTATCACAAAAAAGAACCAACCTATAGATAAATTAGCAGCATTTTAATGAGGAGAAGAAATAAATTATTCGTAACGCTTTCATGTAGATTTGTATATGTATGTTTTTGTTTTCATGTTTTGCCTTATTACAAATCCTGAAACTTTCGTTCGCTTCAGATGTTACCCTTAACTCCATTTTATGTTTCCCTCAAAGATACTAGCATTGTTCTTCATAATAACGGTTTGTTCAAAATTTAAGTCCATAGATCGAAATTGAACAAAAACCATCTGCATTCTCTTTTCACATCACGTTTTGTCTAGACGATCAAAATTAAAATCGCAAATTCATGCACATTGGTCATGGCAAGACAATTAGAAAAACGTGCGCAAAGAAATTTAATTACACTTTTTCGATGTTATGCGCCCCTGATGTGATATTTACCACCTAATAATACTGCTTTTGACGAGTGTTGGGGACACTGTATCTCTTGTAAGGTGGATCTATCGATATTTCACCGAATTAAAGACCCGATGCCGGAGGATATAGGCAGTCACCACCACTTGACTGAGCTGTAGAGTGTGACAGACAAGGGGTGAAGTTCCCGGATGGTCTCGACAGCTTGTGGCCCAGACCCCCTGGTCAGAGCAGACGACAGTCAACACAAACATTCAACCGGCTCACGTTTCGCGATCTTGGCGAAGTGCTGGTTGCTTTGGGGTGTTTACTACTGATCAAATCTGTGCTTGTATCACGCAAAAGTACTCGCGATTGATGCATGAAAATCGCGTCCAAAGATCCTGAGAAAAGGTGAAGTACACTGGAGCGAAATATCAATACGACAAAGACAGAGGCCTAACAATTGGCGTGTGTAATTTTACAGCTTTAGCCGTCCACGCTCAATTGAGTTTTAGATATGTGAGTGTTTGTAGCTGATATTGGACAAGACCGCAGCAACAAGAATCTTAGAACGAGTGCTTTGAATTTTATTGCAGAAAAACAAGGCGTCTGGAGTCATTTTCCAAACATGGCGAGTCCATTAGGTAAGGTTCGGAGTGAAATAATATTCTATTTCTTTTTACCATTACACTGATTCAATTATCGCACACTAATTGATTAACCACCATTGCTGTGGATTCCCCTTTAGGGCTTTTTCTGAATGAGGACGACCTTGATGAGACGAACAGGCTGTCCAAAAAAATCGACTTCGTTCAACTAAAGGAGTACGAGAAGGACATGATTAAGAACATTCTGGAGTACAACTGGGATTCTGAACACCAAATGGTGTCCAATTTACTGCACTTTCCACACATCATGCCCGAAGATAAGCGATTAAAATGGCTTTTAAAGGGATTAAGAGAAGAGAAACAGTCTTATTACATTCTTGCTGCAGCTACAGGCGTTGCAGGTTTAAAATTACAAGGGAAAGATTCAGAGGAGATTGTGGAATTACTGAAAAATATTTCAACGTCACAAAACGGCATGGTTGCCCTGCGCGCTTTTATGTCGCTAGCCGAACACCTGAAACACCCTAACGATACTCCCTTTCTGCTAAAATTCATGTACAAATCCAAGTCGAACTTGCGCTACAATTCACTGGACTGGCTGATTGAAAATGTCAAGGACAAAAAAGAACTGTTATCCCTGTTCGAAGACAAGGATATCCCGGAAGATGTCAGACAAGAGGCAATAGACAGGGTCAAAAATTCACCCGATGGCGAAACTCAAGGTAAGAGTGTGAAATATTTTTCTACGGTATTTGTTGTGTCAAAAAATAGCAACGATCAAGATTGTTTTGACGATTAATTTAGAGGCTTTAAGGCGAGGCAAAAGTGATGGACAGATGGGAAATAAATAGAACTGCTATTAAATGCTATATGCCACGCGAAGCGGTTCATTTCGGAACGCTTGGGCGTTTGAAATGGCATCCAAAAAATGTTCAAAACGCTAGCATTATACTCAAGAAGGCATTGAACCGTCTATTTAAAATTCATATAAGGCTGAAAGACTCCATCGGATGTAATTTTCTTACCGTGCATGGCTAGCCTTCCTTCCGGGGTTTGATAATTTTCAATCAACAAAGCGAAAAATTGAAGCCCTAATATATGATTAAAATTTATTTTTGCGTGTGTTGTATAATCATTTTCATATGCGCGCAAAGAACTGTTTTGACTCCAAGCCGCTGAAGAGATTGCCTTAGGGTTAAATAAGGTTCTTGTAAGGGGTAAATAAGCTCTCGAGAAAACTGTTGTGGCCCATTTTATTGAGGAATTACGAGACAGCTAAAGCCTGAAACGCTTGGACGGTTTCATCGCGTGTTTGATGTAAAAAAGTATATCAAAGGTTACCCTCGCCAACATTCCAAGTTTTATCTCCACGAGGTTGTTATCATAATTTTCTCAGAGACTTCACTTGTGGTTGACGATTGTCAAAATTTACATAAGCTCGTTTCTTGTGTCATGTAAACAATTCACTTAAAATTAAAACAGACACACAAATACCTATTTTTTTTTTGCCGCAGCATATATCTGAACGATAACCGTGAACAATTTCTGTCAGTTAGTACTATTAACATACTTGGTTTTAAAACGTTCTGAAATAGTCGTCTCTATTTCTTTTATGTTTCGCTTCTTTATGGACACCTTATGCATATATTTACTACTTATTGTCATCACTTGTATACTGCCTTCCTCGAAAGGTAATTAGTCATATCGGTCGCAGTGCGTTATTCAAAGAAACCATAAACTCTCTTAGACGGCTGTCAACTTGTTTGTTTTGGCCTTGAATAAGAAAACTGATATCGCTTTCGGAGGTAAGAAAAAGTACGAAACACAACACGGGAAAAGAAAAAACCTTCACTGCTATCCAAAGACAGAGTTATAGTTCTTTCAGCGTCTCGATTGACTCAATAATTTGCAAGTAATTGGAAGTGCACGTTAATTGATCGAACAATATCGCGTTACACTTGTGAATGAATACAAAAGTACAAAGTCAAACTCGCACACATCGCGTCTGCAGACAAGAACTGCTTTTTTTAATGAGGAAAAAGTGGAAAGCATTGTGTTTGTTAATTGAAATGCACGTGGCGCAACGGGTTTTACGGAGCTGACAATTCGATTTGCGTATTATTTCGAAAAACATACATCAATATAAACCCCAGAGTTTTTTTGTGGTCGCTTTCTAATGAGGCGTCAAGGTGTCTGTGAAGTTCTTTATCACCAACTTGCGGTGTAATTTTTGAAAAAATATGTCCGTAACAGAACTATAAAAACACAGAAAACAGACGTTCTCTACATAACGTTGAGTTTTGAGTTGCCTTCTGACTCTTATAAATTCATTGCTGAAAGTGAATAAACTTGGGAGTGTTTGTAACCTGACCAGCATTTGGAAATGAGAGAAGCTTATATTGAAGAGCAGAGCCTTAAGCTTCGGCGCGCGGTCGCACAAAGGAAGTAAAATAAAAAGGCTATTAGAAACCGATTAGAAACAAGAGAGTGCAAGAGGATGCTGATAGGATCAAAATAATGCGTGTTTGATCAACAGCCAATTTCTTCTCACTATATCCATAGTTATCAAGCAGTCATGTAATGAGAGTATGGAAAATCATCAACGCATAACACTTTCCTTGGCACACCACCAAACATTGGTCAAATTTACAGTAAAGGAAACGCACAGCCGGAACACTTCGGATAAATAACGTTCTGATCCTGTGAGGACTCCGGGTGGGGATAGTCAAAGAAGCGGAGCGTTGCGTGATATCCCAAAAAATGGCTGCGGAGTAGACAAGGGTGGGGACTAAAGCGTTACTAATAAATTTCATAGAATTTGAAGAATGAATAGAGTGCATCAGTAACATATCTAGATGACTGTCTATAAATTCCGACCGGACTATACCGGGGATTTTGTGACACATCAAGCTGCAAAGGCAGGCTATTTTTTAACACCATTATCATAGAAATAAAGTGTGAGATTCTATCACAAAAGTAAGTAAATTTAAAACAGTATGAACACTTTGTGCTGTCCTCTAAAAGTGAAATTCACTTTAGGAGTATTTCAAGCAATTTTTCTAACAGGTCTCATGTGGTAATTCTGTGGTCAATGAACTGTTAAAAACTCCTTCTGCATGTAGTTATTCTTCTACCTGCGTTTAACTTCTATAGCTTATTTTACACGAATTTCGCATAAGCCAGAGCTGTCACGAAGTTTTTAGTCACCTGTCGCCTTATTCTTCACACTCATGGCAAATTTGTTATTTTATGGTTCAATTCTATCCACAACAGGCAATTTCACCCTTAGCATCAAAGGAAAAATCAATCATTCTCAGCCATTAACAGGTGCTACGGGTTACAGCCCTGCGGAGAAGTTAATCGTTAAGGTTTTTGTTTTAGCGAGTTTGAAAGCTGTTAAAAGCTCCATTCCACGAATGTTCAAGACGTTTCATGACGGGAACCCACTGAGCTCATATAGTATAATCACGTGCACCGTTTAATTAATAGAATAAATGGGATCTAAGGTGTAAAATAATTCCCATGGCCATGTGAAACTGATATGTTTAGTAAAAACCGTTGTTTCACCTGGTTATCCGACTCATAGTTAGGTAAATTAAGAGATCTAGCATCCAGCTGCACACTGCAGGGTCAAGTATTTCGGTAACCTTTTTCACGGCAAAGAACCTCATCAAAAAGCTTCCCTTTCTTAAGGGTTTGGGTCAATCTAGCTCAAGGACTTGCACATCTGGGCTACATTTTTAATACTTTGAATTTCTTTTAACATCGAATTAAATAACTTTAAAGCAATTAGCGAACGCTTATTAAACACATCGATCTGCTCATAGGGTACCCGAAATTCCTGAAACTGTACGTCTGTAAGTTTGGTATCAAGGAAATAGAAAATAAAAAGTTAAACACTTACTGTTTCCTTTTACGGTGCTTCATTAGTTCATGAATGATGTATTAGTAGTATTGTTCTAAATCGTCCGCCATTTTGAGTCAGAAGCGCGGCTACTAAGCAACAAGGTTTATCCCATAAGCTCCTGCGAACTGGACGTTGTACACTTAATCGAGCAACCAATCAGAGACCACCAATAGTTGACGTCTGTTTGGCGGGATTCTTTCGTTCATTCGTTTATTTAGTCAATCTTTCACTCTTTCACTCAATTATTCACAGAGCTACTGAATAAAATAAAGAATACAAGAAAGAGCGCAAAAAATGTTTTATAGATTTCCTAATTCAAGAAACTGCTACAGACAATGCGCACATTCTCGTTTTGGATGTATTGCTTGCTCAAATGTATTTTTCTGTTCACCTCTAGACTGGGCAAACGAGGATTTGCACCAGTTCACATTCATTCCTAACCTGGCGGAATTCGAAGCCATGAGGACGAAAGAGCAGACCCTGTCTGAGCTATTCACAGAACTCGATCTGGATAAAGATGGTTTGATCGGTGCGGCCGAGCTGAGAGATTTCTGTGAAGATATTGGCCAGGATATAACCTTGGAGAGAGCAGCTAAAGATATTGCCCTGGTAGATGGCAATAAAGATGGCAAAATTGACAAAGATGAGTGGATTGAACTTATGTTTCCAAAGTTTAATATTCAATAGGAAGGAGAGATCCTAGAATTTAACTAGAATTTATCAACTAGTACCCAGTGTTAAATAGAAAGTTACACAATGACAGACATGTTACAAAAATCAGAGAAAGGTTATAATTTTGTTTTGTTTCTTGTCACCCATAGCTTTTAGAACGACCTCAAAGCGATAAAAATGTATTATTTACATTCTCTCGTTTCCCAGCTCTTCCCAGCACTGAATTTTAGTAAGCTGGTTTCATAGCAGTTGTGAGTTTGCATGGGAAAGCTTTTGGGAAAAAAATACTGTTACTCAACTGCCTAGTGAATTTTTGCTTGTCTGGTTGAAGGTTGCATTTGTTTTTGGTTAGTCTCCTGATCATGTTTACAGTTCTTCCAGGTGCAAAGTAATTCCAAAAGTTTGAGTTAGCCATCGACTTCACATGGCGTTTAGGACTAGATGACTGTGTACGATATATTTAAATGACGTCTATTGTAAGAGCTTGTTTGCTGGATCAGACCGCTTGTCAGCTTTATGCTTGCGCATGTGGCAGACTTTTAACAGTGCAACTGTTTAACGCGTGTGTTTGCTGGCGAAAGGCGGCCGCTCAGGAAACGTTTTAAGTGTGTCAACCAGGAGCGGGTTCAAGAGAGGCGCACCCTTTGGGACATTTTAGTCCCGAAATCGGAAATTTATTCGTGAGATCTTAGTAGGTGGTTTAGAAGTGTAGCAGTTCTCGTAAGCTTGTAATTCTCTTTGTCATCATAGCATAGCAGCTGTTTATTGCCAATGGCATTGTTTCTATCTGTTGGTCAATCGTTATATCAAAGGGTATCAAGCTGTTCATGTGAGAGCTTATGAGGGCTGCTACTTGACCCAAATAGTTGGGCTGACCCAGTGAATATGTGCTTATCCCTTAACTGACAAGTTATGTTAGTTCTCCTAGTCAGAACGAATTCTTTGTCCGAAAACGGACGTTCAGTCTCTACATAGCTATTTCTCGCTCTGAGTACGTCAGCGCTTTGAGACGTCTCGTGCTACGTAAGACTGAGAGGAATTTATTTTCTTTCAGTCTATTATTGAGAACGATTTCTTAATAGTGAACTAAAACGTTTTTTCTGTATATTATTCGTTCTTTATTTAGGTTTTTCTGATGTGTTGTTAGACTACTAAGTTGTAAACCAGAAGTGACAACATCGTTCGAGGGGTGTTTTCCCTATACCTTAAAAAAATGTCATCTCCGAGTTTCCTTTTGCCTTTGTCAAAATGAGTCAATGTACGACACCATTCATATGAAAATGAGTTCTACCTGCAGGTTTATTTTGATGCAAATCAAGGTAATTTTCATAACAAAGGTTTTGCACGAAGCCTCGTTTTGAAACGGAGGCACAATGTAACTCGGAAATGGCCTATTGTAAGGGTGGCCTGGAACGAGGTCGCAGAAGTAAGGGGAGAGGTGGGGATAAGTAACTTCTCACACTGAAAGTTCAACAAAGTAGACTTTGCAATCAAGAGTGGAATAACTTGACATAATTTGACTCGTACTCAGACCTCTTTTTTGACCGCATTAAGGCGCTAAGAAGAGATCTGGGTGCTAGAATGATAAGTAGATAACCCCGTATTTGAGAATGTCATAACTCGACATAAAAACTCGTTAAACGCAGTATATGTAGTCGCATGTAACTAGTTAAGTGCCTCAAAGGATATTTGACTGCTGAATAAAATCATTGCTGTTAATAATGCACACTAAAGCAAAGATATTTGTTTACAAACATTGTTTTTGTCATTTAAGTGTTGAAAACGTTGAACTAGCCAATAGTTCTCTGGTTTGCATATTAATAACAATAGGTGACGTCACTGATATCTTTACTATTGGTTACCGCAGTCCGCCATCGATCGAGTATTTGATATAAACACCCTGATCTGTACCCACTGTTAGATCTATTGCAAGACTTCCTAAAGCAATTGATAAGCTCACTTCCGCATGTTTATTTACAAATTGCTATTCAAGCAACGACAAGGGTTTATAATTTCCACATAGTTTTATTTCGTTTAATTATTTTGATACAATGCTAAATATTCACAAACCTACCTAATGAGATACATTTGATATACCTACTGCAAGCGGCTATTCAGTTAAGACAGTTCTGTTTTATACATTTTACTACAACGCATTTCAGATAAAGCGTTTCATGGAATAACGGAAGATAATTACGTCACTTCTTCGCAGAAAGTTAAACGGTAGAACATTCGGACAAGTTGAAGTTATCATCAAAGAATGAACAAAGCTGTTAGCTTCTACAGAAACTGTTTTGTTGCGTCGGCGGACTCGTAAAACACTTAGCTAACTATTAATTCGTAGCTGACAAAGACATGACCTTTATGAACTTAAAGCCTTATAATAAGCTTAATCTCGAAAAGGTCCACGGAGATCATTAGTGTGTTTAAAAAAAAACCTAGAGCTCAAGATTCGAAAGCGAGTATTGTCGAGGTTAGAATACATGTGTATGTACAGCGACCTCTATGACAGAAAACTCGAAGATTTCGCGCTCAATGCGCGTTTACTACACGTTCAGACAATTTGAAATGCAGTATAATTGGAAGAATCACCTTCGCGGGTCACGAACAAATCCTAAAGGTGTTTTTTGTCACTCTTAAGTTTGATTTATCCTCAAAAAGCTCTTCAGACAGACCAGGCCTTGTGCCACGTTCGCTGGGGCCTGAAGAGAGCCCGAGTCCTTCAAAGCTGCGACCCACTTGCAGAGAACTGCAGCTACTCTTTCGGGTTGCCACGGTGACATGTCGAGAAGAGAAACTGCTGAAGCCAGCTGTATGGCGTAGGTCACTGGAGGCGAAAATTAAAAAAAAACATAATTGACTACTTCAACTAAAGGGGAACTTAAGGACTTTTTCTTGATTAAACGTGAAGGAACTTGAAGTTTGCGTACCTTTGCTTGTGGAGAATGGCGACCAATCTTCCATGAGCCCACACAACATGTCGGGTATCTCACGTACTGGGGTCCGTCCATTATCAACGGCAATCCTGCATAAAATACCTGAAAATATAGTGTAATTAACAACCAGTTGCGATTTAAAATGCACAGCATTAATTCGTTGTTTAAAAATGATCTTCAATCAAGCAAAATCTGATAATGCCAAAATGAATAAGATGGATAAGAACAAAGTAGCATAATGCTTGAAATCATACGACATCTAAAAAATTTCTCTAATAAACGGACTGCAACACAGTTCTTCTTGATGATATACCAAGTCAATATTTCTTAGTTGAAAACTCCGTCGATATAATTCGATCATCTTAACTCGACCAAGAGCAAAACCTTTGTTGGTTTCTACTGACTCCCAAACCTAGGAGGCAGCGTGGCCGAGTGGTCAGCGTGTCGGACTCGGCGCAATACGGCGGTCCCGGGTTCGAGTTCCGCTCTGACCACTACCTGGATTTGTTTCTCGGTAGCTCCGAGTTTAAATCCTCGGCCATGCTTGTAAATAGCCAATTGGTTTGCCTCCGGCCAATTGGGATTCTTTACAATGTCATGTTCAGTTTGAATTATTTGTTTCAGTTGTTTGCTCGGCCCACTATCACTTGTGCTATGAATACTGCCGAGGGTAAATGAAGGTATTATTTTATTTTTTTTTATATACCAAGTAAATATTTCTTAGTTGAAAACTCCGTCGATATATTTCGATCATTTCAACTCGACCACGAGCAAGACCTTTGTTGGTTTCTACTTCCAAACCTAGCACTCGCACTCGCACTCGCACTCGCACTCGCACTCGCACTCGCACTCGCACTCGCACTCGGTGGGTTATGTAAACGCACCTAAGAGTTGAATGCACAGAACAGCTTGAGATTCTGGGAGCCTGCTTCCCATCAGTTTACCACATTTGGAGCAAATCTCTGACAACTCTTCACTTGCCACCCGTTCCCTTTCTTCTTTCTCTTCACCCACAGATATGAAGCCGCTTCTATCACTTGTTCCCTCTTCTGCTAAAACGGTAACACTTGAAACCTCGCTGGAAACATTGAAATCACGGCAACAGCAAACTGACCCTCTGTTCTCCTCGCTACTGGACGCAGCTTGTTGTCGTGATTCATTCGCTGTTGGTTCATTTCTTGTTTCATTCTCCGCCCATGATTTCAATATTTGCCAAACGTTGTTGACAATGAGTTCATTGAGAGTCCACTGCCAACCAAGAATACACGACAACAGTTCGAGAGACTTGATCACTTCAAATGAATGTCCATCGAGGACCATGCTGCCATCTAAAAGGAAAAAGAAAAAATAGAACACAGAAAAGGAATGTTTGTTTCTATTAACTGTATTGCCTTCTTACTCTAAAATGTAACCATTCAAACGAATGCTACTCAGCAGTACTTTGCAGTGGTATTGGTTGCTCTAATTTTTGAATATCTTGTATAAAACCCTAGTGTGTGACCATTCAAACGAAAGCTATTTTAAAGCTGTACTTTCATGTGGTACTGTTTATTATTATGCTGTACAAGGTGGTTCTTATTTTATAACATTCCCTCGCCAGTTTGTTTTCTATTCTTTAATATATAAATTGTAGTTTTATAGTTTCATCGTAATCTTGTATATAAATTTGTGTTATTTATTAACTATTGTACTCTAATTCTATTTTTGTGCGGCCAATCAAATGAAATAAAATATAAAATAAAAGTCTGTGGATGAAAACCGAGTGTGTGACCATTCAAATGAAACCTATTGAGCAGTACTTTCATGTAGTACTGTTTATTATCCTGTACAAGGTGATTCTAACTTTTAAGTCTGTGGATGAAACCTTAGTGTGTGACCAATCAAATGAAAGCTGTTGAGCAGTACTTTCATTGAATACTGTTCATTAAAACGGACAAGGTATGTCTCAATTTAATCCTTCAATTTAACCCTAGGGTGCATCTAAACGATAACTACTGAACAGTGTTTTGTTGTATTGTTCATTGCATTGTGCGGTTTAATGTACGTGGAGAAATTCTAAACAAATCTCGCCTCACCTTTACCAAGAACGACATTAGCCCCCACCCCCTCCTCTCCTAACGGTTGAATAAGCTGCAATCCAAAGCGTCTCAGTACATCCTCTGTCACCAAATCATCTTCCCAGCAGCACAGAACTCGTAAGATGTTGCCAAGATCGGCCGACGGAGAAGTTTGAGCCCAGTACAATAACAGTAACTTCAGTGTTTGAGCAAGAGGCGATTGTTTGCCTCTCGAACAATCGGAAGACGTTTTGAGAACTTCCGGCCAAACTGTAACCATAGTAACTACAAGCTCTAGAGCAGCGTTCTGGGAACCGTACATGGTACGTATGACGTCATAACAAACAGTTCGCGCACAGCCAAGGTTTTCTTTGAGTTGGCACAAGGCAGTCAAGACACGACTAGAGACAAAAAAGATGAGTAGAAGAAACAAGACAAAAATATAGTCCCTCAGGCAGCGTACATAACACGCCAGAGGAACGTAACTTAAAAACGTAGTTTTACTTGTACGTTTCGCTAATCCGTATCGGTAAAAAACGGAGCGTAGCGTAGCGTGGGTGATGTCTCAGAGACACAAGCCACTAGGAAAAATTTCCGAGCTCTCGACAAGATAAGAAATCGAACCTCGAGTATTGTAAGACTTTCTGAAAACCGGTCGAACTCACAACCAATAAGCTACAGGAAAATGATTTATTACACGACTCAGGCACTCAGAGGGCCAATAACTAAAATCAACCAATCAACCAATCAAAATGCTCTATTGCCGGTCCAATATTCTCTAAGTATTGGACCGGGCATTGTCCCGAATGATCCCGCACTTTTGAAAAACCTTCAAAGCTTCTTCATGCAGTTGTATAATAAATCTCTTATTAACCAAGCTTGCTCGGGACCGTACTGGGAGAATATCGGTCCTCGGTCCGTACTGTCAAGACCTCGGGCCGATATTCTCCCAAAAGGCCCTCGCGCATGGTTAGTAAGATATATGTACTCGACTCCTGTTAAGAAACAACGTATTTTTTCTGTACAGCATTGATTGATACACATTTCTGTCACCAACCTTTATACCAAGCTTTGCACACATGTATAACATATTTTTCCACGAGAGAAACAAGTTGGTCAAAGATAGAACAGTCGTCTTGGATAAAAAAAAAACACCCAACAGCCATTACTCTTTAAGAGAGAAAGCTTATCACTGACAGTCAGTGATTAGTTTCCCGTGATACTTATAAATAATGGCATGAAAAAAGGACGGAAATTATCGGAAGTGGATAAGAGGGCATTAGGTGCACTATAATCCCCAGAAATCTAGTTGTTTCAAGTTAAGTTGCTGACATTTAATAATTGAATTGACGTCTTAAGTTGAAAGGTTGTAGGTAAAGGACGGGCCATTACTTCTTGAAGCGAAGTGAGAGGGGGGGGTAGGGTTTGGCAATTTTCTGGGGCATGAATATTTTTCTCACCATTAGGCTGCGCCATTTTTTTCGGGGGGGGGAGGGGGAACAATAACTTGTGTAAGCATTTTTAACTTGCTCGATTGTTCATGCCTCCCTTTGCAAGATTTTTTTCCGGCCGTTTTTACTTAACAATTTTTTTCGGAAATTGTCTACCCCTCAAAAAATAATGGTCCGCCTCTAATCAGTGGTCCATTTACCTGCGCGTCCCGCGTGTCCGACTCACACATTTCCGAAAGGACGCACACGTTTAGTTCCACATGCGTCCATTTGGACGCAACAAAATACAATTACGATTATAGCTGATGTCTTTTACTCTCTTGACAGGGCATCTGACAGGATTAGGCGATACGGAACGTCATACTTTGCTAACATCCGCATCCGCATAATCAGAGCATTTTCCCACATAAAACACAAAATTGTGCCATATTAGCGATAAAGCAGCTTCCTTACAACCCCACAAGCAAAAATTTCGAAGTGATTGGCTATTTTGAAGAAGGTTTTCTCCTAAAACAGCGACGGAAACATGCCAGTTCGTTTGCGACGAATTTTTAACCTCCAGGGCCGGGTTTTTCGAAAACAGATTAACGTTAACCCAGGGTTAAATGTTAACTGAAGCATTGTGTTTTCTTGTTTAAAAATGTTTTTCACCTCTAATGTTTGGTGTAGTTTGAGATAACTACAGCTAAAAATTGAAGGGCAAACAATATAAACAGAACACTTCACCAAAACACTACAAAACTGAAATCAAAATTCTCGCTAACCCTGGTTTGGCTTGCTTTGAACAACCCGGCCCAGGCCTTTGACCCAAGAGCCTGGAAACTAGTTTGAAATTGCCTGGTTACAAAGCTACGGACGTTCCACGAACGCAAGCAACGCATTCTGCACAGGAAATGAGCTAAAATGCTGTTTTTATGGTAAGTGCAGAAATTCACGCGCGCCCATTGGCTAAATTTTATGGTCAATATACGGACAGACACAAGAATTTGAAATTCGTGCGACGCGTCAGCGAACGAGGGCGGGAAATTCGGCAATCTGTTATCGTAAAAAAAAATTGATGTCAGTTTTTAATGCGTCTGTTCTGTTATTGACAATGAATTTCGTCATCACATTGTCAAAGTACTCTGCAGATCCACTCGGCTATCGCCTCGTGGATTCACAACTACTTTGACAATGCGATGACGAAATTCATGATCATTAACAGGGCAGACGCATAAAAAACTGACGTCAATTTGTTAAATGGGACTCACTCTTTTGTACAACATGATCTCCTCTTCGAATTTAACCATTATCGTTAATTCTCAAGTTCGTTTGAATTTACGATTGTAGTTAATTTAGAACACTGTTTCCCACATTATTTCAGAAAGGAACAAATTGAAAAAATAGAATCGTATTATTTGGACTGGATTTGAACCAGGAACTACCCGGCGCTTGTAGGATCCGCTACTTACCACTAGGCCACTGAAGGAGACGACGGAAAATTGTTTAACTAAATATTTTATAGAGTTTTGCATAGAATATCACTGATCTACACTGATTAGGCTTAAGTGCAGATATTAAATGATTAGCTTTTTGTTAAGGCCTTTCCATTAACTTTCTGAAATTATTTTTTTAGCGAGTAATTATATATGCTTACTATAGGTGTAGAATAAGTGCATGAATTATATTGTTTTAAAATCAAGGTTTGTCCAACCAGCAACTTGGTGGTGTAATGGTTAGAGGAGAGGATTAGAAAGCGAAGATTCGTAGGTTCGACTCCTGTCCGGACACTGATGATTGTTCTTTTTCAACAAAAATGCCTACTTCCCAGAATTCCTTTCAGACTGTTAGTGTTCTAAATTAACTATAATCGTAAATTCAAAGGAACTTGAGAATTAACGATAATGGTTAAATTCAAAGGGGAGATCATGCTGCTTTTGTCTGAGGGACTCGCAGGTTTTTGGCTGTGTGAGTCCCTGGACTCACCACTGCCAATTTCTAGATGGACCACTGCTGATGAAGATTTACACTTACATGAAGTATTATATTCTGTGCAGT
The DNA here is from genome assembly GCA_022496165.2 of Catalaphyllia jardinei. Taxonomy (NCBI): domain Eukaryota; kingdom Metazoa; phylum Cnidaria; class Anthozoa; order Scleractinia; family Caryophylliidae; genus Catalaphyllia; species Catalaphyllia jardinei. The sequence goes on from CM042759.1 coordinate 773,805, forward strand.
TTACCATAAGAACAATATAGACTAGAACCTACCAAAGCGACAGATTCCTCTTCACCACTTCCTCATTGCTTGAACTACAGCGTATTTCAGTCAAACTCCGAGAACACAGGGAAATCAATCGAGGAATAACATTCCCGAACAAACTATTATTAGATAGTGATGATATCACTTCCAGCAGTCGTGACTCAAAAGTAGAAATAACAGGCTGCCAGTTGTTCAGACTCACATCGGTCTGAAAGTGTTCAAGTTGATCAAGAACCTGAATAGTGAGGTCGTCTTCTCGTTCTTTTAAAAACTGAATTATGGCCGAAGCTACGGGCGTACTGGACGAAATACATCGTTTAGTAGTTAGTCTCTGCACCACAACATGTAGATCTACGTTGTCTTCGTGCACACGACCCAGACATTTGAATACGTACTTGACTTCAGGCATATAATTTGGACGAGCTGACAACGGTCGATATTTGCTGTGTTTGCTGCCAGTTGCTTTCGCTAAATTATTGGTATTTTTGGACACTTCTGCTATGACTGGGCCCTCATTGAAATCCACTAATGGCCCATCGTCGTCAACCAGTACTGGCTCCTTACTTCCGGCCTGTATTGGTCCTTGTTTGCAAGCCAGTATTGGCACCTTAGTGCCAGCCAGTATTGGTCCCTTATTACCAGCTAGTTTTGGCGCCTTTTTGCCAGCCAGTATTGGCACCTTAATGCCAGCCAGTATTGGTCCCTTATTGCCAGCCAGTGTTGGCTCCTTACTGTCAGTGAGTATTGGTCCCTTCCTGTCAACCATTACTGGCCCTTTAGTGGCACCACTATTCTTTGATTGTTGACTGACTGTGGCTTTTTCAACTGGACCTCTAGAAATATCTAGCCGATTTTCCAAGCTTGAGGTTTCTTCTTTATGAGAAACTTTAGGCTGCGTTCTCATTTTCTTGTTTTTTTGCGAGACAGCGTTGTTGTTGTTGTTAACTGGTTCATAAACTGATTGCTGATAAGAACGCTTTCGTGAGATGATTTCTTCAGCGCGAGGAGGTGCAGATTCCGACCGTTGTAAAGGACGTTTTATAGAGGCACTTCCTCTCGAACAGGGAGTTGACACAGATTTGCTTGTGTTTTCCTTTGCAAGACGATTTTTGGGCGTTACTGAAATGTTCAATTTGTTCGATTCTGTTATGCACATAGTCGCGCTCTTTTCTAAGGGTACTGTCCTAACGCTTCGGCTTGATGCGACTTCAGTGTAATTCACTGTTCGGTCTTCATTAAAATCCCACTTTACATGTGTATCAAAAGTCTTTTTCGCAGAAGTTAAGTCAGTGGCAAGATTTGACTTTTCTTTGTTCAAATTACTAGGTGAAATTGACGAGGTTGAACATTCTTCATCATCTGAAGGACAAGGTGAAGGTGGAAGAGGAGAAAGCGCAGGAAATTCATCCAAGAGGCCTTCAAGATTATTAAACAAGGTGTGAATTGGAGAACCGTCCATCAGATCACCCAAAGTCGGAGAGTCATCGACAGGTCCTGCGCCGGTAGGCGACGAAGGCAGTCCCAAAGATAATCCTCTTTCTTCAAGTTTACTCTCCTCTGCATCTAATAGAGTTGATGATAGACTTTTCCTTTCCCTTGCTTGTTGAGCTACATGTGTACTGGACGAAACATCTCTGTTAACATAGTGTTTTCTTTCCTTATTAAATGCTGATGGCTCCCTAACATCTACATAAGAGAGCATTTTTTTCTTATCCGAAGAGGACCCTTTTTTATTTGTAACTCTAGAAAACACACCTCTTCCCAAATCAGATTTCCTTTTTGCCATATCAAAAGTCGAAGAGCATTCATTACCTACTGCTCTAGATGACACATTTCTTTCCAAAGCAGAATTCCTTTTTCCCGTTATAGAAGTCAAGGGACTTTCACAAACCTCAGCTCTAGAGGACACATCTCTTCCCACAATCAAGCAACTTTCTTTCGCCATAGCTGTACAAGGCGCATCTCTTCCCATATCAGCATGTCTTCTTCCCTCATTAAAAGTCGAGCAACTTTCTTTATTTATAGCCCTACATGACACATTCCTTTTCAAAGCAGAATTCTTTTTTCTCTGAATAGATGCCGCGGAACTTTCCCGAACAATAGCGCTAGAAGACACATCTCTTCCCAAAGGAGAATTCCTCTTTCCCTCATTGAAAGTGGAGGAACTTTCTCTCCCAATACTTGTATACACATCTCTTGCCATATCAGAATGCTTTGTCCCCTCATTAACAGACGAGGAGCTCCCTTTACTCATTACTTTAGAAGACAAATCATTTTTCTTATCAAAACGCCTCTTTTCGCTATTTGTAGTCGAGGAACTGCTTTCAGAAGGTACATCTCTTTCCGAATCAGACTCCTTTCTTCTTTCACTGGAAGTTAACGGTTGACTAGCTTCCTCAATTATTGCTTTAAAAGAGCGTACATCTTTAACGCAATCAGAATTCTTTCTTCCCACATTGAAGGTCGATGGCTCACTAGCTTCTTTTATTGCTGTTTTAGAAGCAGATACATCTCGAAGGTAATCAGAGTCTTTTATTATCTCACTGGAAGTCGAAGGTTTACTAGCTTTTTTAATTAATGTTTCAAAAGAGAGTACATCTTTCACCCAAACAGCATTCTTCGTTCCCTCATTGCAGGTCAAGAACTCCTTTTTATCACTAGAAAAGGAGTCATCTTTCTCAAATTCTGAACTCTTTCTTAAAGACCTAATAGTTAAGACAGGGACATTTTGTTGTATATTGGAGTCTTGCCCTTTTGAATCTTTTCCCTCGTGCTCATCAATTGAGCAACTTTGCATTGCCTCGTCAGAGGAATGTGAATGGCTGCCTTCTTCTAAAGGTAACTTGCTGTCTTCAGAAGTTTCGTCTTCGTGGCTTTTTGTTGAGGAGGATTCTGCAGTTTCTGTTGCTGACGTTGTTGTGATCGTTGTCTTGTTTTCACAAGTCAGAGTAGACATATTGAAATCAACTTCGACAGTCGAACTACTAACATCAGCCAGCTCATCTTGTGAAGTTTCAACGGACGTACTTGCTGTTGATTTTCCACTCACAATACATGGAAAAGAATCTGCATCAATCTCTTTGTTTGATGGGGAATCCACTTGCTTCCTTGATCTGTCTTCATTTTTGGTGCCATCACAAGTTGCAGATAGCTCAGATACATCAGAGCTCTTGCTTTCTGTTTTACAAATGGATTGGTCTTGAGTCTTAAACACAAAGGGCTGAGTTTGATCAGACGAATCAGTGTCAACTACAAGAGAAGAGCCAACCTCCAACTGCTCGGGAGAGACTTCAAAATCTTTAGATATCTCGCTATTGTGTTCTTCAAGGGTATCCTCTCTTCGTTTAAATGCCTTCTCCTTAGTCTCTAACTGCAATGACAGAATGTTCCCGTTAAAATCTGCGGTGATTTTGCTGTCTTGTGAAATTTGGCTTTCTTCGGTATCTTCCTCGTTGATAACCTTATTGGCCAAACTGATGTTGACAGTCTCATTCTCGAGTTCAAGTAAAGGAATTTCGTTGATGTTTGGACTTTCTTCTCTAGTCATGTTAACAGGAGCATCGCCTTTAAATTTAGATCCACATTCAGAAGTCGTCGAAATCTCCCGATCAATTTCGATACCAGCTTCAGTGAGCATATTCTCAGTAGCCTTTGAAACAGGCGCTAAGGATACATCTGAATTGTCTTCATTGGCGACTTGCTCTGAAAGCAAGGCTGTTGAATGACCAAGTCTACTACAATCCACTTCCTGTCCTCCCGTAAATACATTTGAATTGCCGTCTTCATTACCTGCTTGTTCCTCTGTGTCTGTAAGTAAGGTTCCTGAACAGC
>CM042759.1:778330-808943 GCA_022496165.2 Catalaphyllia jardinei
ATCTTTATCCATTCCAATCAATAATAGATTTGAATTGTCTTCATTACTCCCTTGATTCTCGGAGTCTGTAAGTAAGGTTCCGGAACAACTAAGCTCACCGTCCTTTTTCTGTTGATGAATGACATCTGTATCCATTCCAACCAATACATTTGAGTTATCTTCAGTGGGTTCTTGGTCCTTTAAGTCTGAACGCGAGGCTGCTGAGTCGACAAGCTCGCAAAGGTTTCCATGATGATGAGAAGCATTATCAGCATCGAAATTCGAAGAATCAGACAAGAAACCCTGAGAGTGTCCTTCAACATGTTCTTTAATTTCGTTTGCTTGCGAGCGGGTAGGGAATTCCTTCGTGTTATCCACCAACGCAACGGAAACGTGTTCATTGTTGCCACTACGAACATCGTTAGATTTTCTGAGATCACTCGCGTTAGAAGCAAGTGTTAAGCACGCTGTATCGGACACCTCTGAACAGGTTTCTTGAGTTGAAATAACATCCAGTCTTGTTTCTCTTTCTGACGAACTTTCAGCATCAGACGACGAACTGAGTTTCATTGCTTTAGCTCTAGACCGAGTTATAACACGGGGTTTGGGTGATGCCATTCTCTGCTTCGTCTTTCGTTGGGGACTGGGCGTCACCACTGTGCATTTCTCGGCGTTGGAGGATTCTTCAGTCGTACCAGACTCATCGTCTATTTTCTTGCGACCAGAACAATGGCTTTCTGCAACTTCGATACTGCCTTCCTGAGTCATTGCTAAGCATTTTGAAGTCTTACCTCCAGGATTAACAACGTTGCAGTTTGTGTAAGAAGGGTTTTCAGAAACTTCAATATCAGAAGAACTCGCTTTATTTGGAAACTGTCTCACTGACGATTCACTTTCAGTTTTTGAATAGTCAGCATCATTCTTTTTTGTCATTTCCTGTCCAGCACTGTTTTCGACATCTTCATGGATATCTTGATCACTGCTTCTAGTTTTCATAGGACTCACTGCTAAGTTTTCACCCTCGTCATGATCGCCAATCAGTATGTCTGCAAGATCACCCAGACTGTAATCACTGTCTTCATTCCCGTTACCTTCGTCCTCGCTGCTGCTTCCATTGCCACTCTCTTCCTCGGAACTGCTACTGTCTCCCAGTCCTTCTCTGTCAGGACTAGGCGGCAGGGGGCTGAGAGCAGGTTCCATATCGGATAGCATGGCAAGTTCCTCGATAATGTGCGTCAGGTGTTGACTTGGATGGGAGGCTGAGGGCGTCGTCTGTTTCGGTTCCACGGGTAACTGTCGAGGTGGCTGATGGACTTTTTGTCGCTGCCTACAAGAAACAATATAAAAGGCATAACATTAAGATTTCGCAAAAAATGTGAAAAAAAGCTGTTGTAAAGCCAATTTGTGACAACGGACACTAACTTGTTCAACTAATTTACTTGCCCGAGAAAAAGTATAAATAATTACTCTGCACTGTAGGTAAAGTCTGTTTACACTGTATAAGCCAAGTAGCCCATCAGGGCGGAGCTTATTCTGGTTTCTGTAACATGAGGCGACTAGGAGTATTTCTACTCACCGCCCCACTCCCCCGCCCCCCTTCCTGGATTGGATGCTACTCCACACTTGGATTACCCCCCCCCCCCCCCAAGCATTAAATTTGCCGATATCCATTTACACACCTGGGTAGAGAGAGGCACTGTGAGAGTTAAGTGTCCGCGCTATAAGAATCTCCATATTGGTTGACGACAATAAACTGTTTGCTTGTTTATAAAAAACAACAAACAATCAAAGAAACTTTTCTCTGCCGACAAAGCAAGTAATTTTTGACTTCTCTTCTGATGGCTGCAAAAACCATGTCATCACTGCAAACTAGACGTCTCTCTAATGCAAGCAACCAGATGGAAACTTCTTTTTCATCGATAAAATACATAATCATCAGCTATCATAGATGACTGACAAGGCTGTCACAATACAATCCTACCTTGGTTTAGTGGTTTTCTCTGTGAAATCGTCTCCAAGGGATTTTGCTGTGAAAATCAAGGATCACGTAAGCAAACAAACAAGGAAAGAACATAAAATGAAGCAGAGAAACGTTAATTGTACCATAAAAATTAAAACGTATTCTTCGAAAGTAAGTCATTCGACTACATACAGTTAGTTGAAACCAAAAGACAAGTGAGCGAAAGCTACGCAAAAGAAGGAAAATAAAAAGATTGAATTACATAAAGTGCAGATTAAACTAATGATGGTCTCGTTATAAATGTACCTACTTATACCTACCACAAGAGTTAGAAATTGAAAGTTATCCATTGTTTTAGAGAGTAAGAGAGAGTCTAACAGATCAATGTTAATACCATTAACTAGCACAAAGTCATCTCAAACTACCAAGAGAAACGAACAATAGGGTTGGCAGGGTTCAATAGCCCTTTGCACGGTTAACTTTGCTCATTTGCATAACAATAAAATTTAGCAAGTATGCGAGGCAATTTCGGGCTATTTTGTAGTTTTAGCCGAAATTGCCTTGCATCCACGTTGGATTATATTGTAATGCAAATGAGAAAAACTAACCGTCAAAAAGGCTATTATCAATATCCAAAAAAACGTAGCTGCAACGTCCTACAGTGCACAGAAAGTAAGGCCATTTTACAATTTATAAACAACAAATGAAATAACAATGAAAGAAAAATGAGAAGCAAACTGATGAAGAAGGCTATATGTCCACATGCATGTACAAAATATGTTTACATGTACACTGACCAAACTCTGCCTCAAGCTTGACACTTTGAATCTCCTCCTGTTTTGAAAGAAAAAAATCAGTTACTGGTATTCAATATCTATCATGATAACACTGCACAGATGTTTGGGCCTTACGCAGAGGCAATCATTCTCTTCTGAACTACCGGTAGTTACCTTAGATTTCTCAAGCTGTTGCTCCATTTTTACAGCCTTTCTCTTGGCTTGACCCAGCAATTTCTTCAATTCTTTGTGTTCCTCTATGAAGAGAAAAGAACACCTCAAAATACCAGAAAACATACATCACGAGGAGTTCGTTGTACATGTAAGTAAGAGAAATGAAAACAGGAAATAAACAAAAAACCTTTTGCTTTTTTGGCCTCTTCCTCAAGCTTAGCAATTGTCATCTCACTTTTCTGCAAACTGTAAACAATAAATTGTGATCACAAGCAGCAACAATGTTCCTGAAAACTGCTAGTTAGGGAGTTACCTTACTATTTATTTAACTGGTGTGCTGTCCTTATGAAACTTAAATCTAGGGTTCCTTTTGATAAGAGTCAGCTTTAGCTCTGACTGGGTTACCAGAGCTTAAATTAATAAAGCTGTACAGTACGGTATGTAGAGTATACATGTACATGTAGTCTTGCAATGCTTTCTAATGATATACCTCAGAATATCCCACAAGTCACTTGAATTTTCTTGGTGCTGGGGCATTCCATTGTATTCCATGCAGGGCTCGAAATTAACCCTCACAAACCCCCAAAATGTGAGTAATTTTGATAATCTGTCAGTAAGAAAAATATCAACTAGCAAACGTTCCCGAGTTAGAATCATGCAGATCTCTCAAACATTTGGAAAGAATTTGCTAGTGGTCTCACCAGTTCGCTAGTGGAAAAATTTTACCGGCAAAACTTTGCAAGTGGAATTAAAAAGTTAATTTCGAGCCCTGCCATGGTATAACTATTTTATACCACGCGATAGAAAATACAGCGGCCAACACAATCAATGTGGCACATGCGTGGCACATGATGGGAAGGTTAGATGAAATACAGTCAAATATACAATGGCTTTCACGTCTTCTTATTGGCTGCATCTTCTATACATACATACATACATACTTTATTTAATGTGGTATGGTATAACTACTTAATGTGGATGAGCTTAGATGTACAACGTATTTAGATATAGATGTGCCCCATACCACTATAGCAAGACAAATGCATTGCATGTGAATTCTCATACATGTACATTGTACAGTTAGTAGGTGTTAATAACCTTTTCTTTTGTTTTTGCATCTCATGTGCTTGAACTTGTTTCTCCAGTCTCCATGCACACTCCTGCTCTTCCTTGATTTTAACTGTGCTCAGCAATTCAGAGTTCATTTTCTGTATAAAAGGACATTATTTTTCACTCCAGTTGCATTGTTCATCATACAATACAAAAACGTAAATATCTCTGAATCGAAAAAATTTATTACAAAAAGGAAAACATCATTCTTCTTTACTTTTAAAAGCCTTTCAAATGAGCAGCAATATTACATGTACTTTTTACTTCATGGGCACTTTAAAACCCCTAATGCAAACTTTACAATAGGCCATTTTCAAGTTGCCTTAGTTGAGCCACTGCTGACTCTGGGAAACCTTTCATATCAAAGTAAGTTTGATTTCCATAAAAATGAACCTGTAGTTAGAACAGACAACAGAACACATTTTTATATGAATTCTTTTGTACAAAGAATCTTTTTGACACAGACGCAAAAGGCAACTCAGAAGTGACTCACTACCCTGGAGTTATCATGGATGTATTGTTGAAATAATTGAAATATTTTTACCTCAAAATTAATTTAAGAAAAACAAATTGCTACATTGTAAGTAATGCCTTCATTTATACAAAGTGTATTACATACCTCAAAATTCTGCAGCTTTTCTCTTAATTCTGATATGGTTGAATCAGCTAAAGATTTTTCCCTATGAAGTCTTGCTACATTCTGGAAAAAAGCAAAACAGGAATTAAACATAAAGAATTGTTTCCACTGCTTTATTAGATTGTGATATTGCTTTTTAAATTGTGTGGTACAAGTAAATGTGAAAATATTTACAGCACTGGCAGTACCTGCAGTGCAATTTTAATATGACATAATGACAAAGAAGAAGCAATGCTAAATTGTATACTCATGAACCTCTAAATAACTAAGACTATTACAGTGTAACATGCCCTAACTCAGATTTTCAAAGCATCAAGTGACACGACCTACATATAGAGTAGGTTCTCTGTTACTGCAATCAATGTTTTGGTCTGTAACAAGGAGGGGTTAAAGGAACTATAGTGACTTTGCCCCTCTCCCTACAAGTTACACCTGACAGGAAATATTACAGACCACTACTACACCCTTATACAATCAAGTACAACTTCAAATGGACCAAACATGCTATCATTCAAAGCAAATGTATGTATTAATAAGCTTTGTACCTTTCTCAAAGGTTCACTGGAATGTAATGTCCTATCCAGCTGACTTTGTAATGATTCTATTTTCCTGTAATTCAATTTAACACAAAACCAAGTGACTTCACTGCATTTTACTTGACCAACAAATCAAGGTGAAGGTTGTGCATAGAAATAACACACTGTACATGTATGTATGTTAGACAGTTAAAACCACTAAGACTCTTCCTACACAAACCAGTAATTAAAATCCTCTCTTCTAAAACTTAACATTATTGACAATCAATTAACATTAAAGAGAGGCAAAAATTAAGGATAAAAACCAATGTTTTGGTGTCTTCATGACGCCGTTGTCAAGGAGAAGTAAAAATTATTACAAAGTTTGCCGCAAGGTGTAACAATAAATTAGCATACAGTATTTGAAGGTAATTATGTAAATACTTTTGAGCGAATTGAATCGCTTTGCATGTTCAGAGTGGGTTTTAATATTATAGCTGTAAACATAAACCATCCCACATTGACAGGCCGTGAGGATAATTTTGCCTGTCTGGTTCAAATGACCATCAAGAGGAAAGTTTTTCTTATAAAGAAGAAGAAAAATATTTGTCCATCTCTCAAACCCAGTTTCCCTCATGCTGAAAATGTTAATCAATAAAAACCCTGAATTTTAACAGTGCTCTTCCCAAGGAAGGTTCTTTAACTTCCTTCTTAGAAACTTTTAGGACTACTGGGTTTCCAATTCCAATGTCAGAATTAAAAGACCTTTGCAAACACAATTCTGGGAAATAATAGACAGCAGATGATTCCTGCCTAGCAGCATCTATAAGCCTGCAGATACTATGTACAAGTTACTATTATTAAAATGCCCAACATTCCTTTTAAGAAAAAAGTGTCTCACATTTGAGCTGCTTCCAACTTTAATGCACTGTCTGTGGACTGCTGCTGATGTTTGTCAGATTCTACAGCATGTCAAGAAGGTTTCTGATTATCATAACATGTTGTTACTTATCAATTAACACCATACAGTAATTATTAATGAAACTATCTGAATCACAAAGAGTCATTGTACAGCGTATACACGTAAATCTTAAAACACTCCTGTAATAAACTGATGTTTAACTATTATTATACACTGAACTCTCTAACCCTTTTCTGATTGGCCAAAAGTGTACAGTGAATTTCCGTGACATCATAACTGCAGATTATACAATAATCATGTCAAGGACACTCAAGGTCATGGGTAATCATGTCATGCATGACCGCGGTGCATGATTTCTAAGGGTAATCATGTCAAGTTTGCGCGCTTTGTGTTGCTTGCCATCAATGAAGAAGCAAAAACATGACTTCAATTTTTTTTTCGTTCAATGTATAATAAAACAATTATTAGATTCACTTTTTGTGATATCTAGAATAATCAAGGTCTTGGGCAGGGTTATCAGCCTCAGCCTTCGGCTTCGGCTGATACTCCTTACCTCGACCTTGATTATTCTGGATATCACAAAAACCTCATCCAATAATTGAATTATAATTCTAGCTTAGAATTAAGAAGCTACATTTCAAATAAAGACTACATGCACATGAACTCATATCTATTTTCTTACACAAAAATCAGCTTTTCTTATCACATTTGTTAAGAGAATAATCAAATAAGGATACCATGGCATTTCTGCTGGTACTTCTTAATCAGCTCACTAAAAAGGCAAACAAAAAAAACATCAAGCTCAAACATATAACCTGCATGTATTCTTTTAGTATGAAAAATTATAATATTGTGATAAAGATGTTAGGAAAACTATACACACTCTGTTGAAATGATCTTTTCCTTGACCATCCTTAACGTCAGTGAGTGCTCTTTCTTTGAAGCCTCAAGTGCCTAAAAAAAGGCAACAAACAAACAAACAAACAAACACACAAGACAAAAGGAAACCAAATTAGTTAAATAAGGTAAACAGAATATTTCTTTTAGTTGCATTATTTTATGGTTTGTCACTTTTCTTACCTTGGTTTTTGAAGTGATTGCCTGGTTTCTTCTGACATTCAGTTACAAACCACTCTATGCAAATATATGTCAGCTTCAAAAGCATCTGACATACTTTTAACTGATCATCAGCAATGTAGTCTTTGGCATATATATAAGGGTTATTGACCTAGTTTGTTCAATCAAGATGCCTGGATATTTGGACAAGGACTGTTCCTGTGTGTTTACAACAAAAGAACGAGGCAAATATCCAACTCTTGACCGAAAATATATTATATAGCTTTCAGGGAATTTTTTTGGTAGGCCACAGCAGTTAGTTCCAAGAAAACAAGATGGTGCCATCTTGCCCACCCAAGTAACCAATCACAGCACAGGATTTGGTACACCTTGCCCTCTCACAAAGCTTAGGCCATAGAATAAAAGCATTTATAAGCTGGTGTGCAGAAAACCTACTTTGGAAGGAGTATGTGAGTGGGATAAACTGGTATAAACATGGAAGGAATTATCCAGTACACATACACTACATGTACATGTATGTTTCTTCCCAATTGCAGTGCTCTGCAGTTTTACCAGCTTCTAAATCTAAATCCTTTACACAAAAGAGGTAGATCCATCAACGTAGAACGTAAAACTTGAGCTGGTGCAAACACGCGAGCATACATGTACGGAAACAGCGGTTATATACCAAACAAGAGCCAGGCAAACATTATCGCTACAGTCCGTATGTAAGCTCTACATGTGGATACATGTCTACATGTACTATACGTGATAAGAATGCGAGGTAGCAACAGTTTAAAAAAAACTTCCATGGTGGCCTGGACTACTGCTTCAGTTACTATTTCCATAATCATCAAACATATTGAATACCACACGGTGTTTGCATTTCAAATCCTTCAAGTTGTCACTTAGAGGAAAACGTTCCAAAAACATATTTCATGAACAAGCGGTTATTTAAAAAATTTGACACAAACCTCCTTAACCAAACAAGTTTGGTCAATAAAAATAAAAAAATATACTATATAGCTTTCAGGGAATTTTTTTGGTAGGCCACAGCAGTTAGTCCCAAAAAAGCAAGATGGTGCCATCTTGCCCACTCAAGTAGCCAATCATAGCACAGGATTTGGTACACCTTGCCCTCTCACAAAGCTTAGGCCATAGAATAAAAGCATTTATAAGCTGGTGTGCAGAAAACCTACTTTGGAAGGAGTATGTGAGTGGAAAAAACTGGAATAAACATGGAATGAATTATCCAGTACACATATACCACATGTACATGTATGTTTCTTCCCAATTGCAGTGCTCTGCAGTTTTACCAGCTTCTAAATCTAAATCCTTTACACAAAAGAGGTAGATCCATCAAAGTAGAACGTAAAACTTGAGCTGGTGCAAACACGCGAACATGCATGTACGGAAACAGCGGTTATATACCAAACAAGAGCCAGGCAAACATTATTGCTACAGTCCGTATGTAAGCTCTACATGTGGATACATGTCTACATGTACTATACGTGATAAGAATGCGAGGTAGCAACAGTTTAAAAAAAACTTCCATGGTGGCCTGGACTACTGCTTCAATTACTATTTCCAGAATCATCAAACATATTGAATACCACACGGTGTTTGCATTTCAAATCCTTCAAGTTGTCAGGAAAACGTCCCTAAAACGTATTTCATGAACAAGCGGTTATTTAAAAAATTCGACACAAACCTCCTTTAACTTTGCACATGAAGAACACGAGGGATCACCGGAACTCCCAACCGTTGTATCAACCATTGTCGAGGACGACATTCTACAAGTCAATCTGCTATCATCTCGCCATGCACTGCATGACTTCTGCATGGTGTTCCGCCATTTTGACAAGAGACCGATGGAAATCTGGGAATGGGAAAAGAGTATAATCTCGACACCAGTCTCTCGCGTTTGGGAACCAGAATTCTGTTGTCTGTGTGATGAATGTCTCTTTCTTGTACATCAATCTCAAATTGTACCATGCTGTGTCAGCTCTACAGTAGTCTTGCGAACTGACAAGTTGGCGAAACGACCGGCCTTCCTTTGACTTTCCATAGTTTTTTTTTTCAATCAAGTTTGGCTCATTAGATCTCCAGCTGTGATATCCAAGCAGGAATCTTCGTTCACGGCTCTGCAATTTATTTAGTTCAAAATTATGCTATGGAAATGGTATCTGTGAGGTGTGTGTGCCAAGGGAGGGAGGGGGGGGGGAGGGAGGCCTAAGGACTGCGGAAAAGGGAGATGTGGGGACCTTTGGGAGGGGGATCAGGCTGGCGATTCAAAATTAAAATGTTTACTGTATGCGGACGATTTAGTATTAGCCTCGCACTCGGCCAAAGGCCTACAAAAGGCATTTTCCATTCTCACAAAATATTGTAACGATTGGATGCTCTCCGTTTTAATAATCCCAAGAAAACAAAAGTTGTGATATTTCAAAACAAATGTAGCAAATCAACCCTTGATGATAAAAGAAAAAAGAAAAACTGGTTGTTTCGACGTGATAAACAATCCCCATCACAGAAGTGTTATAAATAAGTTTCGATTATAGGATATGACAAATTACGTATTGAAACAGGACGACACACAACTCCGAAAACTCCTATAAATATGACAATCTGCTCTTTGAGCCATTCAATGAAAAATGAGATACACTTTCTTTTCCCATGCCAGTTATATGATAGTTTACGTTTAACATGATAATATAACAGACAAATATAGTCTTTTTAATGAGTTAAATATTAATGCAAAAGTATTTTTCTATCCTTTTGTATGTAGATCAACTGCTGCTTTTGTTTTCCAAGCAATGTTACTTAGACATGAAATTTCTTCTGTAAAATAAGATTGGTTTTTTTTTGGATGTTATATTTTCTTTCGTTTAAATAGGTAATGCCATGTATTGTTATGGAAATACCTTAGTGAATTGTTGTTGTTGTAATTGACCATAACATGAATGTCCAATATCTCTTGGGTTGCACTTGACGTCATTATTTTCTAAAATCCAAAACTAAAGAGCCACCAAAGCTATTATGCTCATCAGGCATTAGAGGGGGTAAATTTATATCTGTTAACAACTGTTTAGCCCAAGAACATGCTTCGTCTAAAAAGAGCTATGGCGGTACGTGACATAAAGATCAAAAAATATATACTTATCTCGGGAGTTTTAGCCTATTTTAAGGTTAAAGTATTAGGAAAAGTGCTGATTTAAATGGTTGCTTGATCAATTTAGATAATCAGGGGCCTAGACAGCCAAAGTAAGTTCCAGATGTTTACACTATTTTCCGGCCGCCATGTTGGTGTCCCTTGAGGTACACCAACATGGCGGCTCCATACTGGGCTTTGTGAATTTGTGCAAAATGTTTCGACAAATATTTGAAGATCGGGAAAACGTACTGACCTAAAACTTGGAGAAGATGGTTTTCGAATTATTTTTTAATTGCGTCACGGTGCAACCCGCCAGGATTCACCATAGCCGCCATATTGCGCGGCTCCTTCGCCGTCGTCGCTGGCGCCGTCGTCGCTATCGCCGTCGTCGCGCATACCCGCCCACGAGAAAACCATAAATTTAAAATAAAGGAGAGAAGAAGGAAATATCTAAAAAATAACTGACTAACATGAACAAGCTTAATTTCTCCCTTCTCCTTCTCCCTCTCCCTTTTTGTTTACCCTTCTCCCTAATTTTTTAAAAAGTTTATAAGAAATTTACCGTGAAACTGTGGCCCCAAAAATTGTATCCACGCTCAAAATATGTCACACCTTGACTATTTATACTGCCTGTTTCCTGTACGCATTACCGCGGGGTTTTGTTATTCCTATACGCAAGTCGGTTGGTTTTTTTCATGAAACGTAAAATTCAATATACCTTTACGTATAAATACAGGCATGCTATTTTGTATTGTAAAACTCCCTGATGAAGTGTGCGTTAGCCACACGAAACGTGTGGGAGAAAATAAAACAGTTTTACAACTCAAGCAGTTCGCAGAAGTGTCAAGCAGTTTGCAGAAGTGCTGCTCACTGGTTTAACTTTTAAATTTTTTGTAAAAAGCTCGTTTCTCTTTTCTCGCCAAAATTTTTTTGGCCATTTCTCCCTCTTCCCGGCTTAACTGTCCCTCTCCCCTCCATAGTAACAAAGTCTAGTACAAAGTCTAACAAAGTTCGTTGTTCGAACGATGGCCGATTGTATTTGAAAAGACCTGAAAACGTCATAAACCATCCACGACTTTTAACTGTAGAGTATGAATGACCTGTAAAACCTTTTTTATTTTTTGCGCTTTCGTTCTGGAGTACTAACCGGGAACTCGTTTATTGATCTTTACACCTTTTCTCCTATATTGAACTAGTGCTGAACTAGATCAAAGCAATTCTTTTCAATCTTAGTGATGGTCTTGATATTTTCGTTAAAAAAGAAGTCCACTCAAATCTCTAAAGCAAGGACTAATATAATATATATGCAACTCTGAAAAAAATTTAAAATAATTTCAGTTCGTAGTAAGAGTTCATGACCTTTCGAGACATTTTAGGCAACCGTCACAAAATAACAGTTCGTGGTTGGCCTGCGTACACGCAGCAAGCGTACCCATACCCCGACCAATACGAGGAGCTTTTCCACCATTCCGCCGCCAATTTTTTGCTCTCGCTCCAATTCACGCGCAGTCACTCCAGCCTATTTATGCGCGACCAGAAAGGGAAAAAGCTCTTTGTATGGGGACGGTTGCTACGTAGGCTATACTAGTTCGTGGTCTGTTTTTACTGACTGAATAAATATTTAACATTATCAGATTGCGTGACAAAAGTCGTTAGCGAGCGGTTACCTGCCATCATATGACGTTCCTTGTTGATCTGTCAAGACATCCAAGACATGTGAGATTCCGATGTCGCGCGCGTAAATACAAGTGTTTTTCAGTGATCCAAACGACGGCTGTTTGGCAATGTCTTGGAAATGTTTGCTCTTAGGAGGTATTCTTCTTCAACATCTTTCTGTGGTTAATTCAAGGGATGAGTTACAAAAGGTTAAATTGAGTAATCAGGAGGCTATTTGCAATGACAATTCACGCGCTGTGATTTTTATCGGACGACGAACGACCAAGAAGTGGATTATTTTCTTCGAGAGTGGAGGACTTTGTACATCGAATGCGGACTGTAACCAACGATATTTAAACAAGAACTCGACAGTGTTAATGACTTCTACGCTGCTTCCCGATAAAGTAACTGGAAGAGATATCTTATCATCTTCCAAAAGCGAAAATCCAGCATTCTTCGATTACAATCATGTACTTGTTCCGTACTGTAGCAGTGATTTGTGGCTCGGGTTAAAGACTAAGACAAGCCAAAACGGATCGTTTAATTTTGTGAATGATTCATCCGTGGAAAACTTTAGCTTTAGAGGCCGAACGATTTTTCGTTCGGTATTTGAGGAATTAGTTCAGAAATACAATCTGTCTGTCGCGGAGGAGATTGTGGTTTCGGGAAGTAGTGCCGGTGGAATAGGAGTTTTGAATCACGCCAAATGGCTGAAATCTCAGAACTTTACAATTAATGCCAAACTTCTATTTATAATCGATTCAGCATGGTTTGTAAATTTTCAAGATGGCATCAAGTCCAGAGTAAAACGTGAATTTGCCTCACTTGTGGGCCTTTCTTCGGAAGCTTGTGCAGATATGTCATATGGCTACTCCTGTTGTCTTTCTGCGTCATGTTTGATTTCGCGCGGTTTCGTTCCCACTGTAATCCAAACAGCCTTTGTTTTTAGCATGTACGATATTTACATGTTTGCAGACGTTCTGAAACGACTTGAAGATGAAGGGAAAACGGCGGAAAATAATGTGGCGGATTTTTTATCCGTTGTTAGCATGTATGGAGGAGCGATGAACGAATCGCTTGAAATTTCCAATAGAAGTATGGCCAGTTTCTTTGTCCCTGCTTGTTTTCAACATACTTATTTCAGCACGTCCAGTTTGTGGGACGAAGACAGTGTTCTTCGTCCTTTGATTGAGGTCACTCGAGACAATGGAAAGTTCAGGTAACATCATTGATTGTAGACTACAAAACATAGACCCTTGGTCGGAAGACCCCCTCTGTAGGCGGAGGTCCATAGGACCTGGTCCATCACATGTACCGGATCCATGGATCCCCTATTTTTACTACCCTTAAAAATACTGTAGTAAATTAAAATAAAATAAAATAAGTTGAAATAATATTTCGGTTTAATATTTCAATGATTAATTTTCGACTTTTCAATCTTTCATAAAACCACATTATCTTAAGCCAATGTAACTATAAGGAACAGGGATATTTGCCTAAAAACCTTAAAGGAAACTCAAGGGAATCATTATAAAAACAGCAGCGCTTACTTTTGTCGATGGTAAACCCACGTGGATAGTGCAAGTGAGCAATGAAGCATACCAGTGCTAGCGGTCTTTGTTTATATGGGGTAGGAAAACAAGAGGATCCATGGACCCGGGCAATATTTTAATGGACAAGGAGTCCCTGTTTTGTACTCTCCCCTGTCTTTTATCTGCTTTTATAGCCCCTAGGAATTGGTCATTTTAGAATTTTTATAAAGAAAGAACATGTCGCACTGCAACATAAAAGCATTCCTTTGAAATACTATTGGCTAGTATGTATAGTTTTATTGAGAAGATGGATTTTAATAGTTAATGAAGGGGTGGGAGAGGAGTGTATATCCATGTTTCATACTTTGACGACCATCTCTTTTTGGGACCTCGAGTTTTTGGGGTGTGTGTAGACTAGGGGTAAATGATCCAATTATGCCTCACATCACCTTCTTCAGTATAACTATCTAACTTGAACACCATGTTCAACATCTATTCTGTAGTTCCAGAAAATGTCTGTATCTTCCCATGGAAGGGATCTTCTCTACCCCCGCCCCCCCCCCCCTCTGGAAATTCCAAGCTTGATACATTTCTTTAATTTTTTGATTGTACAAGCCCCTCCCCTCACAGGAAATTCAAATCCTTCCTATGGACAAAGTATGGATATTTTCTGGAACTGCACATTGGAGAGTTCTTGCTCATGTTAGATGTCCAGTAGACAAGCTTCCTTCTTAATGCAGTTTCTGGCTTTTTTCTTTAGACATAGGGTTAAGAGTGGAACCTGGTCTTCTACAAAAATTCAGCAAGGGGATACCAGCATCAGCATTCAAGACTTCCTTTCTGAATGGGTCACGTCTGGTGACAAAAGATCCTTCAAACACATTGACAGTTGTATTGGTGCTCACTGCAATCCAACCTGCCCTGACAAAGTGGTTTTTCAGGATATAGGCGAGGTCTGGGATGAGACTGTGAAGGCAGCAATCATTGTTCTTTCGCTAGTGATCACCGTAGTTTGCTTTACATTAAAGGCAGGCTTTGTGTGCTATTACCATTACTTGATGAAAAAACAGACAAGATACTTGAATGACAGTGAAACTTCTCAGGCTAGAAAAGAGGTAGGAAACTGTTGTTCCGAGAGCACCCTCTTCCAAATTTTACCACACCCATTTTAATGTTTGTCCAATCCCCCCTTCTTTTCCACCTCATCCTCAGCTGTACCTGACTTAATTTTCTACCCTCTTTAGTTTCTATTCTTACATCAATGTTTCCATAGCAACATAAGTGTCCCGTCATACAGGACATTTTTTTCAGCTTTCATATAGTAACTTTTTGAGGTTTTTTATGCTTTAAACAATGACAAAGAGAATGAAATGAAGAAAAAATAATACTTTTTTAATTTATGACATCCAAGGAAGGAAAGAGAAAATATATATTTGATATAACATATTAAATATTTGACAGGAACCTGTTATATTTGTTTATAATACATCAAGTATTTTCGCTCGTGCGCGATTGGTCTAAACAAGTCACGTTACCTAGTACTGGGGAATATCCGAGATTAGTATAAATCTACTAGCGTTCTATCACGAATGCCGTTCTCTGATTGGCTACGCTACTCACTATCTATTTAACAATTAGATTATGAGCTCGAGATTTCTATCGCGTGATAGTTGACGAGGGCGCACCCGAGTCAACTATCACGCATAGAAATCGAGAGCGAATAATCTAATTGTTTTAGTATAAATCTACTAGTTGTTCAAAACTTTATCTAAATCCTCTACACAGGCACTTCGAAAACGTCAAGAAACGGCCTTCATTTTGCCGACAAGAGTGCACTGCTACGCTACTCACTATCTATCACATAATAGATAGTGAGTATCGTAGCCAGTCAGAGAACGGCTTTCGTGATAGAACGCTAGTAGATTTTTACTAATATGTGATAGGTAGTGAGTAGCGTAGCAGTGTACTCTTGTCGGCAAAATGAAGGCCGTTTTTTGGCGTTTTCGAAGTGCCTGTTAAGAGGATTTAGATAAAGTTTTCAACGACTAGTAGATTTATACTAAAACAATTCGATTATTCGCTCTCGATTTCTATGCGTGATAGTTGACTCTGGCTGCGCCCTCGTCAACTATCACGCGATAGAAATCTCGAGCTCATAATCTAATTGTTAAATATTCCCCAATTTTAAAAACTGCACACGTTGCAAAAAATAAACTCAATAGCCTCCATTTAGGGCGAAAATAATCATATGCTCGGATATGTATCTGTTCCTCGAAGCTCACAGTTTCCTTGCGGAAAACGCTTCTCGGGACAGATACCCGAAGACAGATAATGTCCCCAGACAAATATCCTATCATGTTTTCCTTGCATCAATAAAACTGTGGCATCATCTTGGAGTACGTGGCGAATCGATTATTTGTTTACATGTCGACTGAAGGAAATTAAAACAGTTTTGATGGCGCCTGATGCCTGAGAGGGGTCGTGTTACTCGTATACAGTAGAATTCTCGTTATTAGCTGATTTTATTTTCCGTCGAACGTGAATTTGATAAATCATTCTTCGTGATCCGTGACCTAAAGGTTATGGGTGACATGTAGAATACTTGAATTGCTAACCGATATTTGTGATTTCATCACTCTATACTTCATGATTTTGAGACGTTAGATCTCCATATGGTTAGAGTCTTTTATCGAAACTGATGTAGATTTTGCTTTCTTTTGTGTTCTTTGTGCTAGTCAACCGTTATTAATTAGAGTCGATAAATTAATTGACACTTTTAACTATTATTGAAATGCCGACCTCAAGACATTTTCACCGCGCCAGAATTGAGTGTTTTTTATTTCGATAAGCCAACAAAGTTTTCATTTGTCGAGAATTTCTACAAAAGCAAACAGTCTCAAGCACCTTGTTAAAATGTCTGCGAAACTCCTGCTCGGTATTTTTTAAACAAACAGAAGCAGCTGAGAGTTGTTTATTGACACGACATTACCTTTTGAAATTACGACACAGCAAAATTTAGATTGGAAACATAAGTACCTCTCCACCCACTCTTCCCCTCCTAGTAGTTATGTCGATCTACTTCATAGATTGCGAGCCTGGGATTTCTACTGCAACCTCGTTAACTATCACGCATAGAAAGTGAGAGCGACTAATCTATTTTTTTCGGTATCATATACTAGTCGTTCAAAACTGTATCTAAAATCCTATTCACAAACGCAAAGAAGCTTCCGAAGATTTTCAAGCAATAGAGGACTTTTAATTCTCCATGTTTACACATTGTGTAAACATGGTTGTGAGGTTTTAGTTATGCAACCCTCGACTCCTTTCGAGAATTCTCCCAACCCCCCCTCTCCCAAGAACCTAAAACGTCACAAGCATATCTACATACTCTCATCTAAACACACGTATCGACCAGTGAGAGCTCGCGTACCAGCTTAGTTATTTTATAAAAACTAATTATGCATACAGTGTATTCGTGTATTTGTGTTGTAGCTTCCGCTCTGCAAGTCCGATGAAACTGTTAGCATTGCCTGCCTATCGTTAACTTACGCAGTGGATGTGATCAAGAAGAAAATGAAGAAAAGCGACAATGGTGAGAATTATTTGTTAAAAGACCTTCTTAGCTTGGGTGGTTTGTTTTCACATTAAAGACAACGTGACATTCCTAGAGAATTGTTCTTTTATCATTCTAAAGATATTTTATTCACATGTGCGCGACTATTTGAAAACCTGTTAGCAAAAATCCTTAAGACTTATATTACCATCACATGGTCTGGAATGGGGCAAAAACCGCCCAAGGACCATTGTTATATTTTCGTTAGCTGCGCTTTCTTGTTTAGAAATTACTAAATCCAACCCCGGTCCCAGGGTCTCTCATCTTACCGCCCCCTGGGGCGATGACAGATCCTGGGAACGAGGTTGTACTAACTCTTGGCTTCTTTATCAGATTCCAGCTCTGATGAAAACAGCAGCGCGACCAAAGGAGACAGGGACAGTAAAACATCATTACTGATGGCCCCAGATTCAGCCACCGATGAAGATTCTGGAAGTGACTTACAAGAGGAGGATCAAGAAAATAAGCAAGATGAAGTGGATGGCGGCTGGGAAATACGTCGTAGGTTGACAAATGACAAGGACGAAGAAACGGATGCAGTGGAAATTCTGCAAGAAATACAAATAGACCCTGCTATAGAAAGCAAAGAAGGTCGCTCCATTAGTGGATCATTTGCCGGAAGTGATATGTCGCTCTTACGAGGTAACCATGGTAACAGAGACAGTGGGTCACTAAGCTTGCTAGCACCAGTCCCCAAGGACTCGGTTGATGCTCTCAGCGGGAAGGACGAGAGTTCGAACAAAAAGCAAATTCTTAAAGGTGTGTCGGCGTATTTCAATACAGGTGAACTGGTGGCCATTATGGGTCCCTCAGGTTGTGGAAAGACAACACTACTTGATTTGTTAACAGGAAGAAGGCGACATGGTCACTTCAAGGTTTGTAGAACTTACTTCCATAATGTAAGGACAAACCCTCTGACTGGGTATAGAATTCGATGTGAAAACGACCGCGATATAAAGAGAAAGTTTGTTAACTAGAAGTGATTTCAAGACACTGCTGGACAAAAGCATAACGTATATAAAACAAAATAAGAGATGGACAAACAAAATTTGGATAACCAGCCATATAAGATACTAAGTATGAACAAACAAATGCCGCGGCAAACAACCCTTGCAGTATTATTTGTGGAGAAGAAAAAGTTTGCATAATAAGGAGCTTAAGCAGATGACAACGGCAACAACACGAACAACGCTTAGTAAAAAGATATAATCTGACAGATATAAAGAAAGATGCATACAATGCCTATATTGGCTTGAACGTAAGCCTCAACTGAATGTTTTAAGAGAGCAAACATTTCCAATTAAAAGTACGGAAAATAGCTAACGTGAGCTGGCGTGTTTTCCCAAATACGTAGGCACTGTTTTTAAAAAGATATATATCTTAATCGACCACTCCCCCAATTGAGTTTTTCAGGACCAGTGGAAACAAATGATGAAACAGATAATGCAAATGAACATAACATTGTTAAAAGTGCCAACTGGCAAGACGCAGACCAGTTGGCGACTTAAAAACGTGGCCGAGGAGTTGAACTAGGGTCCACCGAGAAACAACTCCAGCTAAGTGGTCAGAGCGGGACTTGAACCCGCAACCTCCGGATTTCAAGTCCGCTTCCTAACCACTCGACCACACTGCCTAGCTGTTTTAAGGCCCGTTTACACAGGCGATTTTTGTCGCGGCAACTCGATGCGATTTTTGTCGCGCAACAAGTTTCAAATATGTTCGAAACCCCTGCGATATCGCGGCGAGAAATCGCACTGAAAATCGCACCTGGTTTACACGTGCGATTTTGGAGTTGCAACTTAAGTGCAACCAAAATTGAATCGAGTTGCCGCGACAAAAATCGCCTGTGTAAACAGGCCTTTAAAAACCCTTTGTTGATTTAGTTTATATTCTCTCTATTTTGGTAACGCTGCCTTTTTCGAAGTATCCGTTCTTGTTAATTTTAATACAAACTGTAGCATATACCTAACCAACTGACGTCTGCTATTCACGCATTTCAGGGCCAAGTGTATATCAACGGGGTTGGACTGGGACAGGTGCAAGACTGGTACGCGCGTAAGATTGGTTATGTGTTACAGCTTGCTGTGCCTTACTATGAAGAACTTACTGTTCGTCAAAATCTCTTCTTTGCTGCACACATGAGGCTTCCAAAGGAGACGAGCGCTGCCCAGAAATACGAACGTGTTGAGCAAATTATCGCTCAGGTAAACGTATTTGTTGTTGGTTTAAATTTAATCAAATAACTCGGTGGTTGGAAAGATTTAGGAGGAAAATATTGGTATAGGAAAACTTAATAGAACTGCCCCGTTTCTGTTCCTTGAATCGTGAAATAATATTATGGCCATAAAAATCAATCAATCAGCCAACCAACCAACCGACCAATCAATCTATCCATCCACCAAACGTTCGAACTTCGAATGCCAGTCGCATTTGGACGATTGCTGTCCTTAAAGCTAGGCACACACTAGGGGACTAGTCGCAGGGACTTATCCCTTAGTGTGTACACACTAGAAAATTAACCGATCTGTGGGTCTATTGGTCCCTGCGACTAGTCCCAGAAATCAAACCAGCTTAATTCGTGGAACTAGTCGCAGGGACCAAAAATGTGGTATCTGCGACTAGAATTTCGATGCAAAATACGAGTACACACTAAGGGACTGGCCCCCGAAGCAAGTCCATTCGACAAGTCCCTGCGACTAGTCCCCTAGTGTGTGCCGACCTTAATGATTAGCTTGCAAGCGGGCTTACGTTTGGGCTTCTGCACCAGACTCCGCCGCGTAGGATCGCGTCGCTCATTTTTATTTATTCTATTTTTTTTATTTTTGCCACACACAATCAAATACAAGGATAATAAAAACGATAATAAATAGGTTAATTAATGTTAAATTTAAAATCTGTAGATTACTTGGGAGGAGTGAGTGTGGCGGGGAAATCTCCGAGAAGCGAGCTTATAAGGAATAGAGATTTCCCCCCACGGGCAATAGGGAGTTTACGAAACCACGACGGCAACGGCAACGTCGCTAAACAAAAGGTTTAATGAGCAGAACAATGGCTGTGCACGTGCGTTATAATTCTTAGTACATTTCTTTGTCGTCCCCTGCAGAACGACAACGTGAAATGGCCTAATCTTGCGATGTCTGGAGAACGTGAGCCACGGCGGCTAATTTTTTAAATTCTTATTTCAAAGTTATCGCTATGTTCCGAATTCAATTTTGCGATACTTTTGACAGTGATAAACAAGGCAAATGACTTAAGAATATCGCCAGATTCGTAGATTAAACATAAATTGATTTTTTAATCGACGTTGTCCTCGGCGTCGCGGTCGTCATTTCGTAAACTCGCTAATATTAATACTAGGCGGCATTTTAAGAAATAAAGAAAAGTCGATTATTTAGGTTTATGAGTGCGTTGAGAGGAAAAAAGAGATATAAGGTGTTAAGGTATTTAAGTTGTATTCTGTCTGACCCTTAAAATGGTTTGACCATACGCTTGAATTTACTAAAAGACGGGGCATTTAGACCTTCTCTTCGCTCGCCCATGGTATCTCGCGTTAGACTCAAAGTTTAACCTTCTCGCAGGATACTAAATGGTATGCTGCAAATTAAGTGACCTTGACTGTGCTTGCCATAAGACCGATACAGGTGGGCACCTTTAGGAAAAATGCCAGTACCAATTGGGATTTTAAGAAAACGTCCTTTGTTTAACCAAAACATTGAGACTTCTATCAAGTTTTGCTTTGTCTGGTTCAGTGGTGTAACATAAACAGGAGATTCCTGTAATGCTATGGACAGTCAACACTGATAATCACGTTTTTATCTTCAACTCCTCTGTGAAGCTAAACTTCACAGAGTGGTGCTAATTGTACTTTGGAGAACTGAGCTATTTTTTTCCCAGTAGACTGCGACACCCACGGATTTTTTTGCCGCCTTCAGAGTAACGTTTTTGATGCTGCAAGTTTGTTTCAAACCAATCACGTGGTGCATTAAACACGTGAGGACTTTTTTTTCTTTGTGGCGTCATGGCTTTTTTGCATCACGTGATGATCGTTCATAACGTGTTTTTCTTCAAGAGGTAAGCTTACCGTGCTTTTTGTCTGCCATAGAACTGTCAGCATGGCCGCTGTTTATCAGCTGAAGTTTAAATAGAATCAGGACAAATTCGGACACATTCGACAGACACAATATGTAAACTTTGCTTTTAACTTGCTCTTGTAGAAAGCCTCTAGGACAGCCTGGAGACAACTGATACAAAGATCAATAAGCGAGTTACAATGTAGATATTTCCCTTTATATATCTGCGCTTATAAGGCTGGCTTTAAACAAAAATAAATAACTTAAATGATAAATAGATAAATAAATTTATTTAACTGTCAAATGTATTTAGCACCAATGACTTTACCATTACTGGTGTTTACGGATCTTGTTTTTCTCGGTACCAGACTGGGTTGACGCAAATGTCGGACACGGTGATTGGTGGATCAACGGGCCTGGGTTTGAGTGGAGGACAAGTAAGTTGTTAAGCTAGCAGATTGATATCACGCGCTCGAAAGACTATACATGTGAAGTGTGCTACCAACTAGAATAAACTACCGTTTTTTCCAAAAAATACTAGAGTTAGAAATTTTTCTGTTAAAATATCAGTGAAGCACAATTAATTGTTTGCAGTATGGCAAGTACAGTAGTGTTGTCCATGTGGAAAGATTCCAACTAAAAGTCGATTTGAAGATTAAATGGTGTTCCTTCGTAGATCAAGCTTATGGTCTCCTGGTTTCCTA
Organism: Catalaphyllia jardinei; assembly: GCA_022496165.2. NCBI lineage: Eukaryota > Metazoa > Cnidaria > Anthozoa > Scleractinia > Caryophylliidae > Catalaphyllia > Catalaphyllia jardinei. The sequence goes on from CM042759.1 coordinate 800,189, forward strand.
CTTAACTCATCAATAATAGATTACATTTAGCCACATATAACAAAAATAAACAAACAACAACAAAATTTTATAAACAATTATAATTCTAATAAACAATTAGATTATGAGCTCGAGATTTTTATCGCGTGATAGTTGGCGAGTCAACTATCACGCATAGAAATCAATAGCGAATATCTAATTGCGTTAGTGCAAATCTACTAGTCGTTCAGAACGTTATCTAAATCCTCTTCACAGACACTTCAAAAACGCCAAAAAGCGGCGGCCATTTCGTTAACAGCTGCACACCGCTGAGCTACTTACTATCTGCAACAGAACAGATAATAAGTAGCGTAGCCAATCAGCGAACGGCATTTGTGATAGAACGCTAGTAAATTAATACTAATTGGTTTATGTTGCAGAAGCGTCGATTATGTGTTGCTCTTCAACTGATTAACATGCCATCTGTGCTTTTTCTTGATGAGCCAACTTCAGGTTAGTGCGTCCTTACAGTATACATGTTTTTTGTCGTCTTGGAGAAAACCAAGAGTTGTCAGTTACAATAAAAATATGTCATAAGATTTCAAGTCCGGCCGTAATTTTGGGTGGTGGGTAAGGAGGGTTAAGGGGGGATGTGTGAGGTGTGGTTTTAGACGGGAAAAAGTCATTTTCGATTCCCTCTTTCATCCTGACCCCAACACTCGATATCCTATTGTAGATATCTGAAATATAGACTTGTCTTTGATACACGACCTTCGGGAAATGTAATGCTGATAGTTTCTCTTACGGATGCACCCAATTTTAGGGCAGGATGCAAAACATACCCTATTGTAAAATGTTGAAGATCTATTTCCTATTTAGGCTAGAACGGTCGCCCTCCGAGATGTTAAGTCGTGTTTAGAATATGCCCCCCCCCCCCCAAGGTAGAAAAACACAAAAATTTTGTCTTTACCTCAAGAAGGCATCTCGTTAATTTGGTTCTGATTTTGAATTCAGGTCTGGACGCGTCCTCCTCACTTGAACTGTTAAATCATCTGAATCTTGTAGCTGAGTCAGGCAGACTTGTTATTCTCACCATTCATCAACCGAGACTGGAAATCTTCCATCTTTTTCACAAGATTCTTTTCTTGTGCGAAGGACAGGTACCCTAAACGATTACTTTGAATAAGAACTCCCCCCCCCCCGACTCTCTCGGCGCCCAGCAATTACCCTTTGGTTATCGTTATATGACAGTGTTTGTGTTATATTCGGTAAACCTCGGGTTGACTTTGGGAACCGTCAATGGCCTATTGACACTGAAACGTAAACACTGGTCCAGAGTGGAATAGAGAATTTTGTTCCCCGAAAATATCTATGCCTTACGCGACGAACCCGAGACGAAGTCGAGGGAAGCATTGAAATCTGAGGGGAACAAAACTCACTGTTCCCCAATGGACCAGTCATTAAGTGATTTGTTATATAGCAAAACAAAACAAACGCAAATTTTGAAAAACGCGCTCAGATTCCAGGCCACCTTCAACTGCACGCTCTGATCACGTGCAATAGCGGTCAACATTTCGCGGGTAACAGTGAACTGTTTCCCTTTTGACGTCATAGTTTACGCAATATTCCTTGTTCATGGCATTTGGCGGTAAACAGTTTCATTGTTAGATGTCATGTGACCATGAAGTAGCTAATGAATGGGCGCGCTGTGGCAGGAAAAACGCCAGATATATATATAGTCATTTACAAGGATATGAGTTCGTTACAATAAAAATTACCGATCAATTTTTTTTAAACTTTCTCTGAATGTTCCCTACCAAGCACTGTTTCGAAAAGTACAATAAAAAGATAGGTCACCTTCCTCGCAAAAGAGATATGATGGGCCAATCTTGCTCAATTTTTGCCTCTACTCATGCTAATCACGCGCGTTATTAATCGGTCCACGTTACATTTTGCGGTAGCTGGAAGCACAGTGTATCGAAGTAACACTTGGGAGAAAACTTGACAGGGTGAAAGCCTGGAGCATATGGAACAATATCATATAAAGTTTGTGGAAAAAAATCGCGCCATTTAAAACGAGGTGAACGTAAAGCGTTCGTTGAGTCGTTGTTTTCGTGGTCATAATTTGTATCCTAGAGTAACGATCTCGTGCACACTTTCAGCTATATCTTTTTTCCTTCCGATAGATTTTCTTCGGCTTTTTTTTAATTAAAGTGGATAACATGGGTACTATTAATATGCAATAAAAAATATAGGTCATCATGCTCGTTAAAGAGAAAACGAGCTGTTATTTCGCTGTCGGGATTTGCTTGTGGGAAATCTCTTACGTTGTGCACGTGCACCCACTTTTTTGCGCGCACTAATGACGCGAAAGTCGTGCGCAGTAGCTGCGCAGTAGGGAAGCGCAATGCAATACTGAGGAATCACCTTAAGGAGGCTCGAAAGGGTTTTTAGCTGTACGCGCGCGCAAACACACGTCAGCTGAATGAATCAAAATTAACTCACCGGAAGGTAAATCTTGCGTAAAATCGCGCGAACCGGAAATGAAATCTGCAGAAAATATTTGTTTCTAGCTTGAAATTTTGCTCGGTGACCTATCTTGATTTTTTTGCATGCACGCATCATTCGCGATGGCACTTCAAATATAAAACTTTTGGAGAAAATTATCTAGTAGAATTTTTTGTAAGCCATAAATCGCATTTTCTTTAAATATATTTAATTCTACTAGATAACGTTTTTCCATACTGTCTGAAAAGTTAAAGAATTTAGGGATCTTTCCAGCAAAGAAATAAAAATGGTAGGTCACCGAATTAGTTTTTCAGATAATTTACAAAAACTGAAATTCAGTGGACGGTTTTTTGCACCTTGTGCGTTGCCATGGTAACTGATATGACGTCACAAGTATCCTCAAAGTATAGCCCAGCAGTAGAGTTGCAAGGAGACAGTTTGCCCACACCATTAAATATCCTTCTTTGTAATCTTCCATCGTTTCACAAACACTGCAGCAACGAAAACCTCTTTCGAGCCTCCTTAACTCAACATCGACATATTATAACAGAAGATAGAGTTTGACTCAACATTTGGTATTTTCGTTGTCGTTTTCGTCCAGAGTTTTAGATAGAAATGGACGAGAGCAGTGTGTTAGCGAGTTGTTCTTTTGAATGCTAAATTCTTCCTTTGTTTTCAAATAGATTTTTGTTGCTAACATATTCCTTACTTTTTTAATTTATTTCTTTGTTTACTATTTATTGCTTTCTTGGCTAATTTATTGTTTTTATTGCTAATGTAGTCCATTGTTTACTAATTTATTCCTCTGCTAATTTATTGCTTTGTTTGGTAATGTATTCCTTTGTCCAGTAATTTATTCCTTTCTTTGCTAATTTCTTCCTTTGTTCATTTGCAGGTTGCATACTATGGTGAGCCTTCAATGGCACCAGAAATTTTCATCAAAGCTTACGCTCGTGCAACTCCTGAAGAATATCAGCTGAGTGAAGAAGCACCCAAGATCGACGCCAAAAATCCCGCAGGTAACAAAACTGCCTTGCTTCCTTTGTTGGTTTGTCATGGTCCAATAATTAATCATACGGGCGTATTACTTTCAATCTGTAGACACCATTATGGATTTACTGAACTGCAGTCAAGCTCGCCGCGCTATTCTGGATTATTATCAAACAAGTGGTGAACCACAGGCAGTCCAGGAAGCCATTACGACGTCACAGCAACATGCCAGTAAAACGGTTACCATGGAGACTATGAGTAGGATGTAAGTTAACCCTATGCAGTACTTTAAACCCTCTTTTCGTCTTTCTCGGTTAATTTGCATTATTTTTTGTGTTCTCTATCTATTGTGTTACGTTTGTTCAGTGATAAAGAACCATGCGAATGGTGGAGATCCTGTTGTAACGGTCTATTTGGCTATCGTGGTGTTACGAACTTTCCGGAAATGTCTGGTCCGAAGTTTCATTGTCACGCGATTTTTCTACCCGATATTTCTAGGCTTTTATGCCCCGTCCACACTACGCCTGAAGAATTTGAAAACGGAGATTTCACTCTGAAAACACATCAAATGTTTTCCATTCACACTACGCTGGAGGAATTTTAAAACGGAAGTTTCACTCTGAAAAGACATCAAATGTTCTCCGTTCACAGTTCGCTTGAGGAATTTGAAAACGGAGGTTTCACTCTGAAAACTCATCAAATGTTTAAAAACGAAGGTTTAACTCCGAAAACACAGCAAATGTTTTCCGTTCACACTACCCTGGACGAATCTGAAAACGGAGGTTTTACTCCGAAAACACATCAAATGTTTTCCGTCCACACTACGCCGGAGGAATCTGAAAACGGGGGTTTCACTCTGAAAACACATCATACGTTTTCCGTTCACACTTCGCCTGAGGAATTTGAAAACAGAGGTTTCACTCTGAAAACGAATCAAATGTTTTCCGTTCACACTACACCGGAGAAATGTTCCTGACGGATCAGTGTGGACGGTAGGCCAAACCGTAGAAATGAGGCTGCGTTGTCAAATTCCTCTGGCGCTGTGTGGACGAGACCTTCGTCGAAAGGATAGCGTCCCTTTCTTATCAATTTTCACAACAAATATTTGAATTTGTGTCCTCTAGGAGTTTACACTATTAAACTTGCTTTTGGTTATTGTTTATGGCAGCGTGGATGGAGCTGGGCCGTTGAACAGAATTTTTGTGCTGGAAAGCAGAGCTTCTGAGAAGCAAACACTTGGACAAATCTTGTATTTTCCGCTGATATTTTTCGCCTTTGGAATTATTGTTGGTACGTAAGTTAAGCAGGAATTGCTTCATTGTCACACAGTGTTAATGAGGCGAGGTCATATTAGGGTCTCGCGTTGTTTCAAAGAGAATACACCATTTTGCTAATGATCAGTTCCTTTTGAATTGTGGGTAGATCCAGTCCTTTTTGGGGGCAAACGGCCAGTTTAGGACAATTTGAAATTGTTATTTTGCCCATTTGCCCCCACAAAGGACTGGATCTACCCACAATTCACCAGGAACTGATCATTAGCAAAATGGTGTATTGAGTGAATCTATGGTCACGCCAGTTAAAAGACTTAGTCACGCTAATATTACGCCATGTTAAGGGGACTAGTTCAGGCTATGTGCAAGCCATGTCAAGAGACTAGGTCACCTAGTGTCACACCAAAAAAAAAGGGGACTGAGGGCTAGGGTTTAGGCTACGATAGCTTTGATGATTCACTTTTATTTCTGTCGAATACTTCGTTCCACGGCGTATTTTAAACTATCTTCTCAGTTTTTGAAAATGTGTTAAGAGACACTCTTTCATGTTTGATATATGATTTGGAGAAATATGAGGTTAAAGGTATTCTTTATGCCCGTATTTGCAGGGACTGTCTATTGGCAAGCGGAGGATAGAGATGGCATTCTGCTGATGTCAGCATATTGTGTTTACTGCTGTGCAAGTCCTTTGTTTCTCAGCTCTGTTTTAATGGCGCACCTTAATAAAGCTTTGGGTGTAAGTACTAACACTGATTCGTCCCCAGGCGTCCCTCTTTGGTTAGTGCAGTGCCTATGGTATTATGGGCCTATAACAGTGAAGCACCGCGCCCCTTTTTTTTCGCTACTCGCCCAAGGAAACAGAAGGGGCCTGGGGACACAATTACAATTTAATGATTATTGTACTTAGTCTGAAAATAGGGGTGCCGTCAATGACAATCATACTTTTCTTTCGAACCACTTTTTCCCCATTGTCTGTTTACTTGAGCAAAAATACTTTCGCCGGCGACAAACACACCCACATAGACTTTCATTGTTTTATAAAACCGACTGTAGTGTCTTTGTTATCAGATATTTCACCTAGAACGCCAAGATGGCTGTGGTAGATCTTACGAAAATGTCATCCAAACATTCGTTCGAACGACTGCAGTTTGCGTGTTGCCAGTGATATTGTGTTCAGCCATGTCATATTTCATGGTAAGTTCATTTGAGTTTCAGGGGTTGCATTTTCCCAACCAGTAAGACAGTTGTGATAGTCCCTGTAGTGTGATCTAAGTAAGGAAAGGTCTGAAAGAACTGTTGTTGGTGACTGACGTTTCGACAACCTGAGCGGGTCATCTTCAGAGTCAAGTGAATAGTGTTTAGCAGTAGATGGTATAGAAGTCAGGTCCCTTGAAAGTGATTGGTCAGTTTAGCCATGGTGGTATTGGCTGAGCTACTCTTGTGAAGTTCGTCAACAGTCATTGGTCATTTACAAGGATAGATGGCAGTTCTGAAATTGTCTTATTTTGACCCCTCCTTTTTTCCTACCACGTGCTCGAGTTTACAACAACCCTGTTCGGTTAGGACTTGAAACAACCGAAAACGGCCACAAGGCAAATAACAAGAAAATCCTACGTAAGCTTCACCACCACTTCCATCCAATTATTTGGTATTGTTCGTAGGGATTTTATTAGTAAAAGAGATTAACCACCGAGAGATCTGTTATTCCAACTATCAGTGTTTTCCCATTACGCGATCCTGTATAAAAATGTTGTATCATTTTTATTGCAACACAAAAACTACTTACAATACAATATTTTACAGTTCACACGTCTTACATCGATGACATTGTCTACAACAATTTGAAGAAAATAACATTTACTCATATTAGGTAAAGACAGATAACCAGTGGTATGTCCTCAACATGTTGTAACAGGCTTGAAAATAAGTCAAATGTGAGAAGATTATCTTCAAAATGGACATATTTTGAAGATATCCATTTTTTACCGTCTACGAGAAAATATTTGAAAGAGCTGGTTTCGTGTCCGATACTGTAGGTAGAGTACATTTCTGGAAGGTCTATATTTCCAACCGTTTCAACTATAAATCTCTTCTCTTTATTTGTCAGGTAATGACATCATACGACTTGTCGAAATTCTTGCTGGTCACAATCATTTCATTGGTTTTAAACCAAACCTGGATATCAGTCTACATGATGGTGATTTGTGCACATCCGGGAATCGCTCATCGTATTTGTCCAATGGTGTCCGCCATTGGAGGATTTGCGGGAGGATTTCTGGTGCCCAGGCCTCAAATGCCAGTGGTGTAGGTCTTCAGTTTTGAGAGTGTGTAGTTCGTAGCTTGTAATAAAATGATTAATGATTTCTTTGATAATATGAGCCAAAAGAGACTCCAAAGCTAGATTTCATACATCCTAAATAACAGTACAGACATACCAAAAATATGTTTGCGATGCGACTAATTGTTGCAACCATTTACGGAATCTGTGTGGTGTGTTGGTGCTTAAGATGGCTTGAATTCTTCCCAACACTTAAATGGTACTTTGATAGAAACGTATTTCAGCTTAGAACTTAATTAGTTGTCGTTAAAAAGACTGTCATGTGCTGTGGTACATACAATCCTGAACTCTGGCACACATGCTACGGTTGAGCTTAGACCTCTAAATGCTTTGATGAGCCCACCTTCTTACTTTTCAGGTACAATTTGTTATTCTACATCAATCCACAGTTCTATGGCTACGCAGCTATCACTAAGATCTTGCTGTTGAACGTTCGTCTGAAATGTGAATACGAGTCGACATTGAACTGTATCAGTACAGATGGCAATGCCGTGCTGGCCAGATTTGGACTAGAAACAGTTAATCCCTATGAACACCTAGTGGTAAGTATTCCATGGAGACCAGAAGACATAATGGAGCAAACTCGTTCCCAGAATCTCTCATCTTCCCACCCCCGGATGAGAGCTGAGAGCTGAGACCCTGGGAATGAGATCGATGATGCAGGCGACCGAAAGCCACAATGACCAGAAATCTTCAAAGACGTCCTTTTTCGCGCACTTAATTTTTAAAGCTAGTTTAACGTTCTTTGCGGAGTAAAGGAAGTTAAATTACCATCTGCACAAAGCGTCACTGGAAGGTAAAAGTGTCGGTGCTTTAGCAGCACGTGAAAACTTCACGGTTTTACATGAGTTTTATAGGCTCATGTTAGCGACAAAATATTAGTCCATGCCTAATTAAACCGCGTTAGGCATGCTCCTCTAATACGATACTGGATTGAAATTTTCTCGTATTTAGGTGCTTTCGAATCTCTTTACGGTGGCCAATTCACATTATCAACCCAGTTAATAAAACCAAATTATCTCGTATTTGGATGGATCATTCCAGTCCGATCTCTTTCTTGTGGTGTTTTATGCGTTTTTGTTTCAATTGTTATGAAGAGTTGTTAGGGTGCCAGACTTAAAATCCGAAGTCCGTTTCGCTTTACCAGTCGTTTTTAGGTACACCCGAGTTTAACTCCTCGGACATGTTTTAAAATAGCCAACCTGTCCGCGATCCATCAGTTGGAATATTTAACCCCGTTATATTAACATCGAAGTATTTGTCTCTACTACTTTAAATGCTCAGCCCCATTAGCACTTACTGAGAATGAACAAATGTTAATTTGTTTTTCTAAATGTTGTTGTTTCGTTCCTTTATTTCAGATTATGTTGGGGATGACAGTGTTATCTTTGTTACTATCTTGGCTGTTCCTGGAGGCAAAGTACTTCAACCTGCGTTGTTTCGCTAAAGCGTACGTTTTTTTTGTTAATTTATAGTCAATCAGTCTTCTTGACATTATAGTTATTTTAGTTATGTAAAAAATCCAGTAACTTCTCAGCTTTAGACTGTCATACTCAGTATCTTACTAAATGCAAAAACAGTATATCGAGTCAGGTACATAAACCACGTGAGAACCCTGTACCGCATCAAACACGACAGAGTGTGTGTTACCGCGTGAGAAACATGTAACGCATCAAACACGAGAGAGAGA
>CM042759.1:818953-886453 GCA_022496165.2 Catalaphyllia jardinei
AGTACCCTATCAATGGTCATGTTTGGCTTCTTCTACTGACCTTGGATCTCCTACAAAGATCCTGTTTAATTTTCTATTTCTCTAAACGTTAGCTTCTATTGTTTATTTCAAGAACCCTTTGTTTCTAAAAGTCGCTTGAAAGTGTTTAGCTTAGTATTCTAGAAGGGTGTTTAATTAATCTTTCAAGGTCAGTTTGCCTGTATGGCCCGGCACTTTTAAACATGTCTATTGGATGAGTTAGATTAGATGAAGAATGTGCAAAGACAGAAGTCAGTCCAAGAAATAAAAGACAAAAAACCCGAGTCTTGGCACCTGCCTCATTTCAACAGTAGCAAACCAATACTTTTGTACTCAAGGCGTGTGAGTTCGTTTCAAACAGGTAGCTTCAGGAGAGTTAACATTATTGGGTACAATATCCAAAACAACTTGAGGGATTAACTTTCCGGATTACCGGTATCTGTCTTATCCTGCATCTTGTCTTCCATGCCCGCTTCCATGATTGTGCCGATTCTCGCCGACTTTCACTACATTACATTTCATTGCTGGTTTATCTTTTCGCAATTACCGGCACACCGTGGTTTTGATCTTTTTTTGCACTTACTGCTTTTGATCGCAAAAATTTCAAAACTTCTGTTGAACAACAGAAAGATAATTCTAGGAACAACTGAGTTGATTAAGAAGACGTCATAAAATTACTCACTCGATTATCCACTCGTTTATATACGTGATGTGGCATAGGCGCAAGTCTAAATGCGTGGGCTCTTATCACTAGAAAAAAAAACGTTTCGTAATCTTAGCTGGGCGAGCTCAGTGTTTTTTCTCTCAAATTTCTTGAGTGCTTTGTAACAAGACAAAGAACGATTAAAGCTGTGTTTTTCTTGCTGAGTAACATAACTGACGCGCTAGGGTGAAACAGAAGTTTAAAAATAAGCTCGCCATTTGTGCATAGCCCCAGCAACTCCTTAGGAAATGAAGTGAGTATAAATTTATTTAAGGGGATGTTGATGGAGTCACCATTGTTCATATTTTCCTCGTTCCTTTTCCTTAGTGACGCATCATGCTTAATACGAATTGTGATTAACTGATTATTAAACGTAACGTAACTAGGGTTATTGTTTCTCTCTTGGGACTTAGTAATCAGTTAAAAGAAAAATTGGCGTTTTCAGAATTTAATCGAGTAACTGTGCAACGTGCTTTCAAGGTCTTTCAATTTTCAAAACTGAAAGTTTTTCAAATTAGATCACTTTTGGTAATGGTAATTAATAGAACTGATATTGTTCACAAAAATAACCTTCTATTAAGAAATACAACACGAGCTATAGGTGACTCGATATAAAATCGTTGAATGCATTCGTCACTTCCTAACTCCCCTCAGCAGATCAAAGCGCGATTAAGGGTCACACTGTCTGTATTGCAACTAAAAACATACTTGTATGTAACCCACATGGGCGAGAGCATAAGCTATGCATGTAACAAACCAGAATAATGACTGTTTTGAAAAAATACTAGAAGAATGGCTGCTGGAAAAAATGGCAAATATTTCACAGACCATTACACAAGCGTGACGAGTAGGTTGTAAACCTCTGAACGCAGAAGACTTTGTTTACAACGTGACTGCAGATGGCGCGAGAGACTAAATACCGCTTTGTAGCAGCCTTCTTTCTCTATTTCATCTCCACGACTAAAACAGCGAATGAGTTACAGAAAAGATTCATCAGTGATACTAACGCGATTTGTAATGACAACACCAGGGCCACGTTCTATATTGAAAAAAGGTCTAAACAGAACTGGATCGTGTTCTTTGAAAGCGGTGGTTTCTGTGCGTCACTGGGAGATTGCAATGAACGTTATCGTAATCAGAATTCAACAGTGTTTATGACATCAAATGACTACCCTGATAAAGTTACTGGTAAAGATCTGCTCTCTGCATCGAAAGATGAAAACCCAACATTCTCTGACTACACGCACGTTCTTGTACCGTACTGTAGCAGTGACTTATGGCTTGGGTTAAAAACAAATCCGAAAAACCGCTTCCATTTTGTCGATGATTCGTCAGAAGATAACTTCAGTTTTAGAGGACAGACAATTTTTCGTTCTGTTTTTCTGGACCTGCTGCAGCAATATAACTTAAGCGACGCTGAAGAATTAATCCTTGCTGGAAGCAGTGCTGGTGGAATCGGAGTTCTGAATCACGCACATTGGGTTTTAAATCATGTTATTAAATCGCGTGGCTTAAACACTAAACTCTCCACAATCGTTGATTCAGGATGGTTCATCGACTTTCAGGGTAGTTTGAGAACCCAAGTAAACCCTGGATTTTTATCGTTCGCGAATATTTCATCGCTTGCATGTTCGGATTTTTCGCATGGTCACATTTGTTGTCCTTCAGCTTCATGCATGATATCTCGAGGGTATTATCCCTCGAGTGTCCCGCTACTTCTTGTTTCTAGCATGTTCGATTCGTTCATGCTGAGGAGTGTTTTCGAAAGACTAGAAAACGAAGGAAAGACAGCGGAAGACAACTATGGAGATTTTTTATCTGTTGTAAACCTGTACGGTGGTGAGGTGAATGGATCTATTACCTCAACGGAAAACCAAGCCTCTAATGTGAGTCTTTTCGTCCCCGCCTGTTTTCAACACGTTTATCTTGTTACGTCAAGCTTGTGGGAAGAAGATGGTGTTTTGCCACCTTCCTTTGAAATTTCAGTAGGATCTGCGATATTCAGGTAAGTCAATGACCTCGGATGTTTATCTCTTTAAACCACTGCTCGACCCTGTTCCGTCGGCCTGTCCGCCCCAGTTTTCAATGAACGAATAGAGCGGTTTTACTCACGTAGTCTGCAGCCATTTAAACTTATCGGAACAAAAGGAGCTGTTTACAGAGGAAAAGAGTTAACTCCCTTAGGACACATTTGGAGGACCAACATGTCCTCCGTTTTATGGCGCCCGTGAGGTCATGTAAAAATCACTCTGTGGTCAACCAGGCGGAGCCGAATTGACTATCAGTCGCGGAAAACCAACTGCAGTTGTCACACGCAATGCAGAACAATATTTCGTTTCAAGGGCAAGTTGCTTACGATCGTGATGTGTCAGCAAAGACAAAACTTGCATGTTAGATTAACATTAAATTATAATTTAAGTGCTTGTTGATCGATGACAGACGTACAGAGGATAATGGCATACTCGAAGGGGTCAATTTGTCATGTAATCTGACTATTAGGCCTTTACACAAATAGCCGGATCCGATATATTTAGAGAATTTTGGGATATTTAGAGAATTATATTTTATAGCTTCCTTGGTTGTTTTCCAGCTTTCCCTCCCTATTTTCTTGACATAATACTCAGTTTTACAATTCTATGCTAGAAATTATCCAGATCAGCGGCTTTGCATTCATGTTGTTTTGAAAGTTGCTTTATTTCCATAATACTAGTGTAGACAAATCTCTGAAATACTTTTCAGTTGCAGCTAGTAAAAATTTTGGCTTAAGGGATTCAAAATCGGCTTTTTTAAAAACAAAAACACGAGATATTTCCCAGTGACTGAACTGTTCTTCAGTTGCAGTCCATAGAAAATTCCAGCCGTTACATACAGATATAAGAGAGTCGTACAGAGTATTGTGATCAGATGATTCTATTTACAGTGAAACGTGAATTTAGGAAATTGTTCTTGGTGACTCGTGATCTGAAGGTTTTCCGTGACCCGTGAAGAACACGAATTATTAAGCGATATTTGTGATTTTACCACTCTGTTCTACGTGATTTTGAGACGCTTGTCCTCCCGGTGGTTAGAGTCGTCTATGCGGAGTGACTTGGGTATGTGATTCGCAATACTTAGCCATTCGCGATTTTGCTTTGTTCAAACACTGTTTCTAGTGTGAGAACAGGTTGTTAAAAGGAGTATCTTACTTGCTTATTTTCGTGATTCGGGAAGACAAAATTTTTATATCCGTGATCTTCTATTTTTTCTGTTCGTGGACCGTGCCAGAGACCCCACTGTACGACCCTCGTATAATCCTCCGTGGAAAAAAAAATGGCGGCTGTACATTTTACCACAATAACATGCAAAAACCCTCCACGACCCATGCAGTACAAGGCCTACAAGGAAAGCCATACTTTAGCCATATCTGTACCTGTGCCTACGACTTTGTGTATGATAGGTTTCAAGGTTTTAGAGCTCTCCTTTATTATAGTCTTCGTACGCTAAGAATTACGGGTTAGTGTTGAGTGTACCAGTCGCCATCGTTTTTCCCAACGGGGAATAGTTTACAGTCAGTAACAAAGTTCTGTCTCCAACAGGAATAAAGTGAAGAGTGGGACCTGGGCATCGACACAAATCGCAACGGGAGTTAATAGCACCAGCATCCGGGATTTTATAGCCACGTGGAAAACATCATTCAACACTCCTGTGAGACTGGCAGACAGTTGTATTTCAGCCCAGTGCAACCCCACGTGTCCCCGCCAATTGTTATTTACGGATCCTGCCGTGACCTGGGGCGAGACTGTTCAAACAATCATAATTGTATTTTCATTGGTTGTTACTGTTACGTGCGTTGGGTTAAAGTCCATATTTATGCTGTATCAAAATTACTTGGCCAGGAAACAAAAACAGTATTTGAATGACCCTGATACGTTCTTTACACACAGAGAGGTAAAAAGATTGTTTGTCTTTTGATGTTTACTGATGGATTATTTGTATATCGTTCATTTAACCAATTATTTCTTGTACTTATTTACACGCGTGACTACCCAAATCGTCCCTCAACTGCAACTACAGTACACTTAGCTTACTACCTCTGAGTGACAAACCCGTCCTCTCTAGGATAACAGCTTCCCCACTCCCCCAACCCTGGCTACCACGTACACATGTTGCTAAGGCTCAACCAGTCTTTGCAGCAATACATGTATAAAGCCTTTTATGAACCTTTACAGTCTACAAGAAATCGATATCATCTTTTTTTTCTTTTTTTTTTCACTCCAGCTGCCACCCTGCCCCCCTAATGATATGATCAGCATTGCTTGCTTGTCATTAAACTACTCAGTTGATGCTAGCAAGAAGAAGATGAAAGAAGTTAAAGGTACAATATCAGTGCATTATTAAATACTAGTCTAAAGGGCCTCTTAAGGTCCTTGAGAATTGTCTACTGCTCTGATTAGGCTACTAATATGTGTTGTGTAGAGCTGGCGCTTAATATAGGGGGGCTTTGCATCCGCCTCGGTAGTAAAGGGCAGACTACATAAGGTGTTTAAGTTCTTGTATTTCTGCCCGACGGCTATGCCATGCTGATGAGGCCTAACAAGGTCAAAACAGCTGTATATGCTGGCACTACCCGTGTAATATGGCTGTGTGCATGCGTAAGGTACTGGGCAGACCGTGGGTTGGTGTTCGATTGTGTCACTTGCTTTTATTGTTTTTTCTTTACTACTATTAAGCTACTTAGTTAACTTTCCGTGAAGAAGAGAAAGTAAAGCGCAGTGTATATTCTACAACTTGCAAGATTAAATGTATGAAAAACTGCCTTGATTATTTTAGACAGACAGATAGATCAACCAACTGACAGACTGACAGACCGACGGACTGACAGACCGACAGGCAGAGACAGACAGACAGACGGACAGAACGACAGACCAAGGGCAGGCAGGCAGAGTCGTTTCCGGACTGTCAGTAAGCTAGTTAGTCGTTCAGTCAGTCACGCAGGCAGGTAGGCAGTCAGTCAGTACTAGTCAGTCAGTCACAGCCAATCCGTCAGTCAGTCAGTCAGCCATACCAGTCACAGAGCAGGCAGGCAGGCACTTACCCAGTCAGTGTCAGTTAGTCAGTCCTTCTCCCTTCCTTCCATCACCCATTCACAAAAATTTTTAAGTGAATTACCATCTTAATGTACACAGGAGACCCGGCTTTAAGGGATAACGTGACTAGCACAACAAATCGAGAAGTGGTCGCCCGCAGCCGTAGCCACAGGACTTACTCATCGATTAAGGAGGATGTTATTGTTGAAGAGGAGTCGACCAGTACTGACAGTTCTGACCTGGAAACCTTGGGCCATGACAATCGCACAATTCCCAAATCTCCCACGTCAAATGACTCGGTCTTTCATCCCTCCCCGGAAACGCTCCGTGCATCATCACGGAAATATGGTGTAGCCAACGTTAAGGTGCATTTTGTTGATATCAACGAAGGCAGAGAGGCAGAAAAGAAAAAACATTCCAACCAGCCAAAAGAATCCCCGCGTATTGATCGTCATAAACAAAAGCGCAAGCAAATTCTAAAGAACGTGTCAGTGTATTTCAATACAGGTGAACTGGTGGCCATCATGGGACCCTCAGGTTGTGGAAAGACAACTCTACTTGATTTATTAACAGGCAGACGAAAGCAAGGATACAGTAAGGTGTGTGCTACTGATAATATACCGCCCCCCTGGGGAAAGAGTCTCATGTGGTAAGGTCGGTGATACCCTGCAAAAAAGTTTCATAAAACCCCTAGAGGGTCCTAAACAAGGCCAATGTAGGCGTGGTTTGAGTGTTATTTCACCCCTTAAACATACTACTACATGGCAATGAGCTCTTTACAATTTCTTCGAGTACAACCCTAAAGATGATGCCTAAAGGTAGCGACGTTTCGTCTTGAACACCCTAATTGAGACCAAAAATCGTGATTTTCACCCGCTCAAGGTGAGGCGTTGAGCATTTCAAAACCAATTCAGATTGGATTCACCCTGGGAGGTCATCATACATCAGTACAGGTTTAGGTTAGCTGTAACCTTTTGTGATTATAAAAGTGTGGGCTTAGAACAAGAAAATATGTTTTTTGCCACTGTGAATATTTGCACAACTAAAAAGTTGACGTAGAGAAAAGTACCATGATTATCCACACGAACAGCTTGTGCACTTGTTCATCATAGCGATACAAAGCTCTTAAAAAAGCCTCACTCTGATTCTGTTACCAGCACAAGGGAAGTATTCTTATTATGGTCTGGAAAAAAGGCCGGCAATGATTTGTTAGTTTTAAATTCACAATTAGCCAACCAGAACCCGTCTCTAGCGTCCTGATATCCTGCGATATCAAGTTGCTGACCTTATATGGCTAGGAAATCCATATGTGGCTGCGATATCCATATTTGGGTACGGTGACTCCTTTGGTCTCCCCATGGGTATGTCAGCTCGACTGCGTCTCGCCGACGGATACGAGCCATGACTCGACCAAACTCGCCCGATAAGTCACCGAAGGGGGTACCATGAAGGTACGATTAGGTACAATTGCTGATCAGTTTCAAAATTTACCTTTTATCTAATCACAGGGTCAGGTCTACGTCAATGGAATTGCCTTGAATACCGATGTACAAGACTGGTACGCGCATAAGATTGGTTACGTGTTACAGCTCGCTGTGCCTTACTATGAAGAACTTACTGTTCGACAGAATCTCTTATTCGCTGCTCATATGAGGCTTCCTAAGTCGATGAGTCACATAAGAAAGTTTGAACGAGTTGAACAGATACTTGCTGAGGTATTCAGACTCTTTAACAGCCCGTTATACACTCGACTTAGGTCTGTCAAAGCGAGGCCTGGTGCGCAGCCCTTCATATGATACGATATTATTTGCATGTGAATGAATAGACTTGTCACAAGTCGACCTTTTCTCAATCCTTGACTTACTTACCTCCCTGGAGCGAAGCAAGAGGGTAATCTCCGAGCGACGAAGTCGAGCGAGCGAGTACGAGGGACGCAAGTCGCGAGAGGTCGTCCTTTCCAATAGCCAAACCAACAGGCCAGGGATGAATTATTGGAAAGGACTTTTGGAAAGTCTAGTGAATGAAATATGTTTATGTGAAAGATTGGGCGCCAAGACTCGCTTTGAAATAAAGGCTTAAGGTTATTCGGAAATGTTCAGTTAAGGGGAGTTTAAAGTATTGAGAATAACAAATGTCTGTTATGATTTATGCCAAAATTCTCAGACCAGCAGTAGTAGTAGTACAGTGGAACCTGTATACAACGGCCCTGTATATAGCGGTCACCCTATGTATAACGGTCACTAAACAACTTCCCAAAAATCATCCCTTATATTTACTGTTAAGTTGACCCGCATGTCGTGCTCGCCTGTATTTAACGGACGCGGTCACCCTTTAGACTTTCTGAATCCACAATTTCATTGCTTTTTACCTGCATATAACGGTCACGAAATTGGGCTACGAATAACGAATAATGACAAGCTTTATTCTTCAGGGCCGGGTCGTTCAAAGCCCGATTAAGCTAACCCAGGGATTAAGCTAACCCAGGGTTAAAGGGAATTTTGATTTCAGTTTTGTAACTTTTTGGTTGGGTACTCTGTTTATATCGCTTGCCCTTCAGTTATAAGCTGTAGTAATCTCAAACTACACGAAACGTTAGAGGTAAAAAACATTTGTAAACAAGAAAAAAAACAATTCTTCAGATAACGTTTAACCCTGGGTTAAGGTTAACCGGCTTTCGAACAACCCGGCCCTGCTCATTAACTAGCAGCCACGAAGGCCTGGGGTATCACAAAAACACAAATATTATCAGTACTAAACACATTTCATCGCCTACGTCCGACAAATGCTTGCGGCAGATAACATTTTAGCGCCGTCGCTTTAATTTGAAACAATAGTTACTGTAACTGTGACAACACAACCGTACCACACTGTTTTTCACTTTCGCCATAATGCCCTGATTATAACACTGTACTGTACCTGTCAAGTTTTTATTTACTAAGACAGCTCTAGACATCAAATTTCTCTTCTATCCTTCCGCTGCAGCCACTCACAGGACAAATTGTCGCCTTCAACAATGCATTCACGCGGACACGTCCTTCTCATTTGTCGACACACACGTAAGCTTATAAATACCTCCCAGTTTTGGATCCCAGTCAGCCTGGTATTTATGGTATCCCCTGATGAACGAATTCCCTTTTATAGTATTCGTCGGCATTTTACCCAGTGAAAACAGACAGATAAAACTTACATGAAAAGAGTCGTAGCGTGAAATGGCCCGCCGGGCTTGCAGAGCAGCTGAAAGACTTTACTCAGTACTATGGACATGAAGAACTTTCTTTCACACTGAGAAAAGTCAGTGACATACTACATGAAATCAACCTTCGAGCTTCCACTATGTCAAAAGAAAAACCTTATCGATGTTTTTTTCTTCTTGAAGTCCATATTATTACGTTAAAAGCTTTTCCTACAAGGAAACTCAAATCAAAGTATACAGCATTCCCCTTGGAGTACTCCAAGGACATTTTATGGGCATTTTTGTCGTATTTAATGCATTTGTGTTTAAATTGTTGTCAGTAAATGTAAATTGAGTGATTTTCTACTTAAAAAACTTTGTTCATGAGTTTCCAGTAGACGTCCTCCCAAAAACTAAATCACAGACATTTTATGGACCTTTTATCATGTTTATTGCGTTGCTGTTGCTCGTTGTTGTCATTAAAACGTCAACTGAGTGATTATTTGCGGAAATAAGTGCTATTTATTGACTTCTAGGGGAGTTTAAAGGGAACCTGTGTACATCGGAAACCCTGTATACAACGGTCACCTGGCCATTTCCCAAGGGTGACCGTTATATATACAGGTTCGACTGTATTACTAAACACATCCGCCTGTTCTGAAGTAGAATTAAGTCGGAAATGAAGCGGCTTAGTATTGTGCTGTAGGTAACTAGAAAGAGTTTTTTGCCATAAAAGCTTTATTACGTCCCTTTCTCTTTCTCCGTTTAGTCTTCTTCACTAAGAAGAATCTTGAAAAGAAGTTTTCTCTTCGTGAGATCACTAGAGCTTTCATAGAAGTGCATTCACGGCGTTTGCAGCTCTCTTCGCCGCGTATAAAATAACCTTTTAAATGAAGGAAACTGAAAATAGTAGTTTACTAAGACAGACGAGTACCAAAGAGATAATAATAAGCCATACAGAAACAAGGATGGTTAAGGACAGAGAGAATTGTAAACAAGGATTAC
The DNA here is from genome assembly GCA_022496165.2 of Catalaphyllia jardinei. Classification (NCBI taxonomy): domain Eukaryota; kingdom Metazoa; phylum Cnidaria; class Anthozoa; order Scleractinia; family Caryophylliidae; genus Catalaphyllia; species Catalaphyllia jardinei. Next base: position 828,918 of record CM042759.1, read on the forward strand.
AAACGACGAACTTTAGGCATGCGTAAACCGTGACGTTGCTCCCTTTATAGACCCTATGCAAAAATAGCCTCTCTACCCTCGTTTGGGATAACAAGTTGTTTACAATTTTTGTCTCAAAAACGAGGTTAGTGAGGCTAATTTAAATACGAACAAAAGAATAATATGATGGCAGCCATTTTTGCATAGGGTCTATGTAATTCACCTAAATACTGAACTCTTTGCAACCTTACTATTGCCCATTACTGATCTCTTTTAACCTGTGACAGACCGGCCTAACGTCGATAGCAGATGTAGTGGTTGGTGGATCTGTTGGTCAAGGACTCAGTGGAGGACAAAAACGACGCTTATGTGTTGCTTTTCAGATGCTTAACCTTCCTTCTGTGCTGTTCCTCGATGAACCAACCTCAGGTAACATTTTTTCACAAGAATTTAGTCTTTGAACACATTTGCGGTATTACTTGTATTGCGCATGCCCGTAAGTAGTTTTATGGACCGCGTGCAACCTCATGACCCAGTCAGTCTGTTCCCCTCAGTGACCATGGAGTGTTCTGTTTGGAGTCCCGAAAATATTGGACTCTTGCGCATGCCTAGCTGATAAACACGTGACTCGATCAAGTCGCTAATGTTTTACTCCCGCTCATTTCTATTGTTTTTAAAACGAATCAAAATCGATCATGTAACAAACTCTCGTGAGTCGGTTATTTCGACAAACTTGCGCAGTAGGGAATGAAGACTCGATGATCGAGATTGGAGCCTCGTGTTGGATCCGAACTCAAACTTGAGTTAAAGATACTGACACAGGAATTGTAAAATTTTAAAAACAGTATTTTTTCCTGTTCAAGTGTTTTGTTCTTACCGCATTTTGACGTCACCTGCATGTGATCTATTTCAATAGATCACATGCAGGTGACGGATAGAAATCGAGAGCGGATAATCTAATTGTTTAAGACAAATCTACTGGTCGTTCAAAACTTGAACTAAATCCCCTTCATGTACACTTCGAAAACGCAAACAAGCGGCTCCCAGCAAACACTGCTACGCTACTCACCATCTACTCAACAGAATAGATAGCGAGTAGTATAACCAAACAGAGAATGGAAATCGTGATAGAACGCTAATACATTTGTTCTAATACTGCACAGACGCACGGCAGCATGAAATCCACCTAGTATCATTCGATTTGGTATGTTACTAAGCTTCTTCCAATCCTGCTAAAGAGGTATGCCTATTTCAACGCAACAGTTTATTATATGTTTTCAGGTCTGGATGCGTCCTCGTCACTTGAACTGTTGACTCATCTGAATCTTGTAGCTGAGTCAGGCAGACTTGTTATTCTCACCATTCATCAGCCGAGACTGGAAATCTTCCATCTTTTTCACAAGATCATTCTTCTGTATGAGGGTCAGGTAAATGATTGTATCAACATGCACCAACGTCTCCATTTAAAAGATCTATAATTAAATTTGAGCGAAACACTTCTTCGAACAACGCGCGAATTAAAAGCAGCACAGACTGGTTTGGCGAGGTCGTCTGTATATTAGTAATCTATCACACCACAGATTTTGACTTATTTTTGATGAAAACTAGCAATAACAGTTAGCCGAAGGACATGAAATTGCTGCAGTTATTTCGGTCCATTTTGCGTTTCTGTGAACTGTGTAATGCATGCGATTAAACTGCAGGAACTTGTTTTCTAAGCCAGCGCGATTTAAATTCTCAAAACGGATAGGTAGAGTTTTAGTGTGAATATGTGAAAGCCTGTCAAAGCCGCCGCCGCCTTTTGCTGAATAACTTTTCTCACCTCAGCTGCTGCACACATGAATGTACTAAAACTTTAGCGCTTATTAGACTCATTACAAAGCATGGTCTAAATTGTTTACGATTCAAGTTCTGAAATGCATGTAGATTTTAAGTGCAAATGTGTGAAAAAGCTGGTACGCTTTAAGTTTTCAAAATGCTTGTAAACGTTCGGTGCGAATACATGAAAACCTGTTAAAGCTGCCCTCAAGATTGAGTGGGCTCGGTTCAAGTTGGCATCGTGCCAAGTTAGAACTGTGAATGTCGTCCATTCACGACACAAGTTGTCATCGTGCACAATGAAAAGATTCCCACTCACCTAAAGGTCCTGCACCTCCTGAATTTCAAAGTTCGCGCCGAAAAGAAGGCGAATGACAGTTTTCCCTTCGTGTTTTGTCTGTTTATGTCAAAGCGAGGCACCACCGGAGCGCAATGCAATCTGGTTGTTGCGCAGTGCATCCCAGTCGCCGCGCGGTGCATTCCTACAAAATATTCTGAGGTAGCCTCCAGTCCGCAACCTCGTTCCCAGGGCCTTTTTCCCGCCCCGCGCACAAGATAGGGAAAAGGCCCTGTGAACGAGGTTGTCCACGCCGGAGGAAATTGAAAACGACGACTTTCTGTTTCAGTGTGAATGGAAAACATTTTCAAAAAATTCGAAAACAATGGCGTCACGGTAATCATGTAATTTCGCCGACCGAGTTTCCTCAAACACAAATCAAAAGTAATTGTTACGTTTTACAATTCCTCCAGCCTAGTGTGGACGGAACTGATTTTATGCGTTTTCAGAGCGAAACCTCCGTTTTCAAATTCCTTTGGCCTGATAAGAACAATTATACGAATTCAATAATTTGCCACTACAGTAAACACCCGCATATAAGAACAGATGGGTTAAGAACACCAGGCGGAAATTTGGCCAATAACGCCCCATTTTTCTAAGAACAAGATCAGCCTGAAAAAGTCAGCATGTTCTTATAAAATGGAAAAGGTGTCATAATTACATAAAAAACAAGTGTTTTTATGTTGGCAGTCATGACTCTATCAGCTGTCAAGTGGTTGTATTGAGTACTGTACTGATGTTTCTACTGGAATTGACTTTTCTACTGTAAATGCATAAAAAAAAATGAGTACAAGGGGCATTCATCTAGGGGCCTCCGAAATCATGTGTTCTTATATGCGGGTGTTTACTGCAATACTCTTTTACGTCACAACAGGTTGCATATTATGGCAATCCGACAGTGGCTCCTTCTATTTTCCTTAAAGCTTATTTTCAGTCAACAACTGAAGAATATCGCCGCTCAGAAGATGCACCAAACATTGATACTTCAAATCCTGCTGGTAAGCTATTTGGTTAATTTTGAAATATTGTCTCAGTAAATAATTTGGACCCAGGAGTATCAGTATTTCGTATTGTGTGATCGTCCGGGTGAGTGTAGTTCTGAAAAGAACTGTTGTTGGTGACTGACTTTTCGACAACCTGAGCGGAAATCATGTCAAGTGTTAGTCAAGCTTGTCAGTCAATGGTGCTCATTATCTTGACTCTAAAGAGTCACCAATAACGATTCGTTTCAGAACCACCCTCACCCGGACTATCACACAAGACGAAATATTGAAATATTGGCTATTCAATATATTGACTGAAATATTGACTGAAAGAGTGGCTATTCAGCATTGGTTGAAAAATTTCGTGACATTAATTTTATTTATTTATATTTTGCCACACCACAAATATAATGAAAACAATAAAAAAATAGAAAGAATAGAGTTAACAATGGTGAGGAGACCCAAAGGAAACTATGAAGCTTATATTAATTGGGTCTCCTTAGTTATTATTTACAAGATGAAATCAAAAAAAAGAAGATAAGAAGATAAGATAAGATAAGATAAGATAAGATAAGATAAGAACTTTATTACTCTGTCAAAATCTCTAGCGTACAACGTGCGCTAATTGGGGATACCTAACTACTAGAATTACTTTAAAAATTACAAAATGCGAAATTTATATGTATGTATGTGTATTTACATGTTTAAAATGATTGATTAATTATTACATAAGAAACAGTCTTTACATTCGATGTCCAGTAGGGAATTAAAATTAACTTGTTTTATTCGTTTTTTAAACATTTCCAGTGAGTCAGACAGCCGAATAGATTTTTTCGAGTTTTGACCAAATATAGGACAGGGCCTAGGTACGACAGGCTGTGTATACCATATGCGACTGTCCTGAATCTTGGCCACGGATACAATTACAATTTTATACAATTACAATGTCAAATGGAACGATACAATACGAAAGAAAAGCTGCAGGAAAGTTTATAGTTAAACACATTTGAATGGAAACTGTTAATAGTTATTACAGAAAAACGCCTTAAGTGCTTTTTTGAAGGAGACAGGAGGACGAGTTGACGATTTCGGTACTCAACGAGTTGTAGAATTTAGGTACTTGGTAAAAAACGGAAAATTGACATAGAGGCAAACGATATAAATGAGAGTTTCTTGTATGATACGAATGAATTTCTTTCTGTAAGGTGAATTTACAGTCCAATTTTGAAGGAAGGGTACGGTTTTGGTGAGAGTACATGAGACGCTCTCAGCGAGTTCTTGTATTTTATTGCTCTAGATACAGTCATGGATTTACTTAGCAACAGACAAGCTCGCCGCGCTATTCTGGATTATTATCAAACGAGTGGTGAGCCACAGGCAGTCCAGGAAGCCATCAAGATGTCAGAAAGACAGGCCATGAGCACATTCACTTTGGAGAAAATGAAACATGAAAAGACAGGGTACGTAACTTCCCCCCCCCCCCTCCCCCTCCGTGGGGAAGCTCAATATGAAAAGGTCGGAGATCCTGTCGAAAGATTTAACTTAAACCCCTAAATTGAAGGAGTCCAATCTGGGAATGGCCAAAACTTGATATTTGACCCCTACAAGATACTGCTTAAAACGAAATAAGTTCGATTGCCAGCCACTGTTCAAGAAAGGAGACCGCTTGAGTAAACCATACTTCCTAAGTGAGATCAGAATCCTTTATTTATACCCCTGGGCGAGACTTTTAATATGGGAGTCCCTAGGGGTACATACATGAAATAAGCGCTATGTAAAAACTGCTGGATGCCAATAACATCAATAACCTGACTGAAATGAGTCTAAAGTAAATATTTTCATCTCGTAATGAGCATTGAAATATACATCTTCAGTAATTTCAACTGGTCGCATTTAATCTCGATAACCTCCTTTCTTCATTTCAAAATTCCTACTGTCCTTATAGCAATATTTCATTTTGAGTTTTCTGGGACAAATTACACTGCCGTGTTTTTACGTAATCATTGAAGAAGCTGAGTAATTGTCATTTTTCTTCTATGTTGCCCAGTACCTTAAATTTTTCAGTTATAGTTCGCGTCGATTGGTGTACTCCATGTGCTCCGAAGTGTATCCTCTGCCCGTGCGGCAACCCTTACCCTATTTAAGACGTCGATTTTGCCTACCCTATTTATGACCTGACCAAAATTTCGATACTCTTTTTAAGACCTGACTCTTAATCAGTACCCTGTTTCAGACCTGCCTTATGATTAGTTCCCCAGTTCAGAGCAATGCTAAAGGCAATGCTTATAGGCTTTTATTAGGTAGGTTAGTTTTTTCTAAAAAAAACTGCCGGTGCTTAGTGTGTGTATCTATCATAGTCAGTTCCATTTTTAATTTTCAGTGCGAATGATGCGGGGCCATTCAACAGGCTCTTTGTGCTGGAAAGCAGAACATCCAAGCGACAAACACTTGGACAGATCATTTACTTTCCTCTGATATTTTTTACATTTGGATTATTAGTAGGTAATAAAAATAAAATAGTAATCAGTGCCTATTTTTAAGTTAAAACATCAATTCGCTGTGGCCCAATCAAATGTATTTTAATGTAATCGTATGAATGCGAGTGTTTAAAGGCACGAGCCTTTAGTCGAGTACAATTTAAAAGCATTTTCAATTATTTTAAGCAGGGTAAATCCTTAATTGCTGAAGTGTTCATACGATTACTCATTCATTTAAATAAGACTAAGAACATTGCGAACTGAACTTTGCACCGCAATGAAAATTAAGTGTTGACGATAAATTGACCCGCTCTCAGCCAATCAAAATAAAGTAGTTTTCTCAGTCATATGATAATAGGGATAACTCAGATCGGGAATAACAAACAGAGTTTTTGAAATCGACGTGGAGCCAACATCCCCGTTTGCATGTGTAATTAGATAAGCGACGATGGATGAATAGGGCTGAATTTCGACCCCCATGTCCTTTAGGTTGCATGCTATAACTCTTACTACCTAACTATTTTTGTGCTAATGTTTTTACAGGAACTGTTTACTGGCAAGCAGAGGGAAAAAGTGGACTTTTGCTAATGTCAGCATATTGTATTAATACTGTTTCCAGTCCTCTATTTCTAAGCGCGATTTTAATGGCCCACCTCAATAAAGCCCTGAGTGTGAGTACTGTCCAAGTTTCAAATCACAATTTTGCGTTTTGCATGTTTTAGCTTAAGAGCAAGGTAAAGTCTTCATACGCGCCAAGTGGCCCATCAGGCCGGGACGTATCCCGGTTTCTGTAGCATGAAGCGACAAGGAGTATTTCTGCTCCTCCCTAGATGGGATGCTAGTCCAGTTGAAGAAGAAAATGAGTAATGATGAATACAACATTATGCCACTCCTGTAGTGGTGCTTTTCAGGGCTAGTGGAAACAAACAATGAAACAAATATAACAGAAAACGATGTAGCATGTTTAAACATCGTAACTGGCAGAATGCAGACCAGTGGAATATTTACAAGCTTGGACTTGGAGTTGAACTCGATAACAATACAAGCTAATGGCAATTTTATATTTAGTAATGACAACCTGCATGTGAACTGTTTGCCTTAGAGCACAGTACCAAACCGCACTTACGAAACGTGAGCATAAAGACAACCTGAATGGAGAGAAAAGCGTTTCGTTTTACCTCTCCTGCCCGCCTCCCCTCTCTTACCACTCCTACTGCACATTGTTTTGATAGAAGGCGTTGAGAAAATCCATAGAGCTACGTCAAAGTTTAAAAGCCAACTTTTCCTCAGCCACCTTTATGCTTCTTAGTTTAGTTGGCGTTTAATTTCGTAACTTGTTTTTTTTTTCTTGCAGATACTCAACCTTGAGCGTGCAGATAGATGTGGTCGGCCAGTTGAGAATGTGATTCAAACATTCGTTCGCACTGCTTCACTGTGCGTGATTCCTGTTGTAGTGTGTTCTGTCATGACTTACTTCATGGTAAGTCACACAAATCCTATGAAGATACAATTCATAAAACATACTACTGTACGAGCAAGTGCGAGCTGCAGCTTTGCATGTGTGAGTGATTCCTGTAACGTTGTTAAAGATTTCGTTCATGCTCAGCGCGCGTATATCAAGATGTAGATGCAAGCGGCACGTTTGGAGAGCACGCGAGAAGAGGCTTCCTGATGAGTTCCCAAGTGTTGCCAAGTGTTTTCCTCAGGGCAGTTAAAAAAGCAGACAAAATATACATTTAATGCACAGTAGGCCATTTTCGAGTTCCCTTGTGCCTCTGTTTCAAAGCGAGTCTAAGTGAGAAAGCATTTTTGTGAAAATGGCTTTGATTTGTATGAAAACGAAACTGCATGCAGAGCTCATTTTCATATGAAAGGTTTCGCACGTAGACTCGTTTTGAAACAGAGACACGAGAGAACTCGGAAATGGCCTGTTGACCACGTTCAACAAAAGCCTATCTCGTACTCGGGGATGGCTGCGTTTTACATCCCAGTACGTAGTAAGTTAAGACAGAGATGTGAGGAAAAACTAGTGCCAGCAAGGTTAATTCAGACCTTTCTGCACTCCCTCTGCTATTATCAGACCAGTAAATTTCACAGTAAGAACTTAGCAATATGTTAGCCCCACTTATAATTAGTCATGACATTTTGCGCTCTTCATGTCATGAAATATCATTCTATTGCTTACGTTCCGTCGGCATTTGTTTCACCCGGAAAAATATACACAGTTTCTGTCGAAGTTGTTTAAAAATGGAAAAAGTGTACTCAGGAGATGTCATAAGTTCTATGCAAGATGGTTTGCCAGTGACTCTCGTTATTCCTCTACAGACGTTTCGGCTAATGCTTAAGCCTTCATCAGTGACATCATATCACTGATGAAGGCTTAAGCATTAGCCGAAACGTCCGTTGAGAAATGACGATAGTCAATGGCAAACCATTTTCCATAGAACTCATGTTGAAGTTGGTGGTTGATTAAAATGTCAATTTCTTTATTTGTCAGGTAATGACATCATACGACTTGTGGAAGTTCTTCTTGGTCACAATCATTTCATTGGTTTTAAACCAAACCTGGATATCAGTCTACATCATGGTGATTTGTGCACATCCGGGAATCGCTCATCGTATTTGTCCAATGGTGTCCGCCATCGGAGGCTTTGCGGGAGGATTTATTATTCCCAGACCTCAAATGCCACCAGGGTGAGTGCGAGCGATAGAATGAAAATTTTACTGGTAAGGTTTATTCTACTAAGCATGAAAAACGTCTTCTCAACTCTGCGACTTTGTTGCGTCGTTCATGTCATGGCTTATAATGTCAGTCTGTTTGGGCGAATGTTAGTGGAGTATAACTCGGTGTGGCTATAATTTTAAATCTCATTTCATGCAGATACCAGAAGGAACATATAATCTAGTTGAGTAAAATGAGAATAAATAAAGGAATGTAAAGAATCGGTCGTTTGCACTTGTTTCCTGTTGCAGGAAAGCACCAGCACTAAACTTGTAAATAGGCCTTCACGCTATGCGGAAAATTTCTTTGGCTTTTATCCCTAAATTGACTCTCATACTACTGAGCTAGGTTGAGCTCCCTGTGTAGATACAGAGGGTTATAAAAACGTTGCATGCAACTCAAGATGTTCTTGAGTTAGGCCATCCGTGAGATGTCATTTTAATCAAAAGCCGACATGTCTGCTATGTTTCACTTTTAGGTACAATCTATTATTCTATGTCAATCCAGTGTTCTATGGATTCTCCGCTATCACCAAAGTCTTATTACAAGATGTCCAACTGAAATGTGAAAACGATTCCATACTGAATTGTATCAGCACAGATGGAAATGCTGTACTGACCAGATTTGGATTCGACAGAGTCAACGTCTATAAAAATTTGTTGGTAAGTTAATGTAAATCAGAAACTGCGATAACCTTGGTCTGGAAACAATATATACAAACAGAGGCTTACAAAAGTATAGTGACTAATTAATAACATGATCCAAGTTTCTTATTTATTATCCCTACTTTCATCGTCATCATTATGGAGCATCACCAACACCAAAACCAACAACATCACCATCTGCTCGACCACCACTGCCGTCATAGCCCACCCCTAACCCCCACCACCACCACTACTGCTATCATCAGGACTAATACCATCAGCATCACTACCACCACCAGTTCTACTTTTACCAACACCGCCACCACTTCCACTTCAACGACCACCAACATCGCCACCACTTCCACTTCTATCACCATCAACAACAACTTCAACACCTACTCCACTACTACCACCCCTTCCACCACCAACACCATCAACACCACCACCATCACTTCTACTCTACTTCTATCACCACCACTTCTACTTCTACCGACACGACCACTTCCACCTCTACTGCCACCAACGCCATTACCAACACCATCGCTTCCACTTCAACCATCACCAATACCATCAACACTACCACCACTACTACTTCTACCACTACCACTACCAACCCCATCACCACCACCACTTCTACTACCACCAACACCATCACCACCACCACCAACACCACCAACAACAACATCACCATCACCTCCACCGCTACTTCTACCTCTACTTCTACCACCACCATGAACACCTCCGTCACCACCACTACTGCCACCACCAACACCATCACCACCATTTCTGCTAGTGCTACTACCAACATCATCGCTACTACCACCATCAACAACAATACGGTCACCACCACCTCCACAACCACCGTCATCACCCACCACCATCAACCAAAACCACCAGCCCCAACAAATAGCTCCACTGCCATTACCAACACCGCCAACACCTTCACCACCACTACCACCACCATCACCCTCAACACTACCATCACTGTCCCAGGTGCCCCCCAACCAATAAGCAAAGAAACAGACCTACAAGCAAGAATGTCATCCATGATACAAACCGTATGACTGACCAGCAAAAACATTTCTCTGAATTTTAGATTATGCTCGGAATAACGGTGCTTTCACTAATTCTCTCTTGGCTGTTTCTGGAGATGAAGTATATTAATGTGAACGTCTTCACTAGAAAGTAAGTGAAGTTCAGTTTCTCACGTCTATGCTATCCATGTAATCAAAAAGGTTATGCGGGAACGGGATGTCGTACAATATATATGGGTTATTGACCAAGTGTGAGGTCAAGATGGCTGGATATTGGCCAAGTTCTTTTTTTGCGTGTTTATGGACCGAGACGAAGTCGAGGTCCATAAACTCGCAAAAAAAGAACGAGGCCAATATCCAGCCATCTTGACCGAACGAATTTGGTCAATAAAGGATTTATTATATGGCTTTCAAGGGAATTTCTCTTGCGGGATACAGCGGGTAGTCCCGAGCGGGCAAGATGGCTCCATCTTGCCCGCTCGGGTAGCCAATCACAGCGCGCGATTTGGGTCATCTTGCCCGCTCGCGAAGCTAGCCATTTAATAAAATCCAATACTGTGAGTAATCGAACACAATATAACGGAGCAACTGGGTATTGATATCTGCCATCGCGCATATATATGAGTTGGTCTTAGCGGTTCCTGAATGCGTGAAATGGGAACTTGATTACTTTCTTATTTTTTCACTGAGGAAATAGAGATTGGTCACTTGGATTGGGAATCAAAAATATGGATTGTGTTGGGAAATTAATTCCCGCTCCTTTGTGGGAGTGGGGGGGGGGGGCGGTTATAATTTCATTTGAAGCCACTGGTAATATAAGCTGTGGTACTGTCGCTGACACCTCTGTAGTGAACGTGTGTTCCCACGTGCTGGATTTTTCCTGGCCCAAAAACTACTCTCAATTTACAGACAATACAGCCTATTTTTGTAATTTCGTTTCTAGGTTATCAACATGTTTGAGAGAGGACGACGCTTTAGACATTTCAATGGGGCCTCTAGAGGAGGAAGCCTCTGCAGTTCGACACGACGAGAGGGCCTCTCGCCGGAAATCAACTTTAGGACTTCTCACAGGAGATGAGGGCTTGCACACCATCAAGGGTCCAGAATATGGTAGCGTTTCCACTCCAGAGCAGCAAGACGTTGAACACAATGTGGAGTCCAAATTGTCAAGAAAATGGTCTTCAAGAAAGCAACGTTGGCAAAGCGTTCGACAACGCTCGACTGAAAGAAAGATTAGCGCAGAGATGCAAATGAAGCAGGTTTACAATCTAGCCAAAGAGCGCCAGGAGAACAAAACAAAGAAGAAAGAGTTTTGTGTACGAAGTTCCTCATTACCTGTTGTAGAAAACTCGCCGAAAACAACAAAGCGCAGTTTTTCATGCGGTGATGCTGCTTTGGTCACAAACAATTTCGAGCTAGCCGGAGCGATACCGAAAGACAAGCAAGAGGACATCCCTAACGACCTTCAAGACACAAAAGTTTAGAAGTCTTGGGTCCACACGAGCACCTTTTAGGTGACAATTTTTATGTGTCAATTCCTATTTACTCGTGTAGACGAAGAAAATTAACACTCTATAAGATTTCTAATCTCTATAAGATCTCATTTCATGTAATTAAGAAGTATTTAAGAATAAACCCGAGGTTGAGATTTTGAAAAGAATATTATAATTTCTCTAACAGGGAAAACTAGCCAAACAACAAAAACAGCGCTAGCTTTCTGTATATCAGTCGCAATTGTCTGGCGCATGTAAATGTATGTAAATCTTTATTTATTCACGGAAAATCATCAGTTAAGCTTAAGTTAAAAACTAAAACTAATTACAACTGCTTTACATGATTGCCGTGTGGGAATCTGATATATCAGCTACCTTCTTGATATTTCGCTTAAAATGCTCAACGGATGCAGCATTTTTTAAGTTTTTGGGCAAGTTATTCCATAGCATGGCTCAAAAATTACTTTATTACCATCAAAGCCGGTAAAACGGACATGCCATTCGCTATAACCTAATAGGATTTTAGCTAAAATCAACAGAAAAATAGGAATATTGAAACCATATTCATATTTTAAACAGATTGAGGTTATAAGTAATTATTATATTACAGCCTTGTCAGAGGCTTCCGCGCAATGCGGTCACGTGAAGTCCCTGAAACCGGAATAAGAAGACATGCATTGTGGAAAAATACTTCGTGCTGTAAGCCAAGATAAGTATCGACAACAGTAACTCTTTACTGGTCTCTTTTTTAGCCTAAATGAGAATGGGACGAGACATGGGCGCGGCCCCCACGAGAAGAAAAACAGACTGCAGACTCTTCTCGTGTTTTTGAGGACATTCAAACTTGTTGTCAAATTAATCTATTCAACTAACTGAAATCAACTTTTTTGGCGCAAGTAACATGCTCAAAACTCTTGGGTTATGTATACGAAATACCGAATTTCGCAAGCAGAGCCTGAGAAGCTTTGCTTTCGTAGTTAAACCGAAAACGTGTCGTGCTCTGGGGATTGCAGTTAACTTTGTGGGTGTGGGTGGACAAAAAGGCGAGAGAATTAAACACATTGGACAAACTTTTATCTGAAGATCTAGAACTTCCGATACCGTTTCCAACAATCCGAGTTATTCCACCAGAGCAAAGTGTGCGTCAAAAATTTCGGGAACGTGTCGTCTTCTTACCTACTCGGCCATACTGTTATAACACTCTTTTGTGTTCTTGATGACTAACAGTCGTGCGTCTAAGACCCCCCCGGCTGCAAGCAGTTTAATAATTTAGCATCCATTAAATAATTACCCTGGCATAAACACGTTCGCATTTGAGTCCCCAACCTCAACATCATGACTTGTCATAACTTCTTAATTCGTTGTCGACAATCAAAACTTGAGTCGGCAGCTATCACAGCTCGATGAAGCCTTTCCCTATGCTAAACTGTTTATCAATACGTTTTACGAGACGTTGGAAACTTGCGTTCGCTGCGCCTGTTATGGTTTGACGCTGAAGCCATGGCAACAACGTGACGTCGTTGCCAAGCTGTCTCGCAGACAGGAAAAAGCTAGCTATTGACAAAACATTTTCACAACTTAAGTTGTTTTCTTTTTGAAAAGGAAAGCTATTCAGTTGTCAAGAAGTAATCGACTTCACACTGCATTGTCGTATTAAATGATTGTCCATAATGGACGCCGTTGTCTATCGAGGTCCTCGTAGTCAGTATCGTGTTATAGGTTGCCAAAAGAAAATTGTTATTATCATTTCCAGCTATCGTTTCACTCTGAACGCGCTATTTATATTGCATGCTTAGAAACGCACTGTTTCGACATGTTTCGATGTCACGCAAATTTTCATTTGAATCGAAGAAAACTCCAGAAGATCATCAACGGATAAAGAAAATATAAAAGAACAATGCCGTGCTTAAAATTACGAATATTAAGAAAGATCCAGAACACATATGGAACAACTTCAAAAATGTCCAAATGCGCGGACGTCATGACGTATCTGTTTTTTTGCGGCATAAGTTAAAAAAAGATAAACAGGGTTGGTTAATTAGCAACCAACAAATAAAATATTCATCTGGTTTTCACCTGGTTAACTCTTGTTATTTTTTAAGGGGTTATTCGTGATCACTGAAGGTTTGCTTGACAATGGGATGTTCTTCATCGATGCAAAATAAAATGAAACTCCAGACGCCTGATATATCGATTAATCTGACCGACGATCAGAAAAATTATATCAAGAAAACGTGGATAACGATTGAGGAAAACCGTACAAAGATTGGAAAACAAACCTTTATCAGGTGAGAATTGTGACGGTGCAAATTAAAAACTAGGGTGCAAAAGAGATATGTCTATATATTATGCGAATTATTGTGTTGTATTGTATGGGTATGAGTTAAACATGATATTTAAGGGACAAGCTTAAAGAAGAAGAAGAATCTCAACATTGAATGTTTTTCAATACTTACAGTTTTAGCATAAATTATTAACATGTCAGCTGCGTGTGGCAACACTAATAAATTTCAGGAAGGAGTAACAAACCACCAAAAATTCACTTGGTGCTGGAAAACTACATCACATAATATTGTGAAGTTCAAAGAGAGGGGGAAAGTGAAATGAACTTTTATTTTGATTAGCTTTTTTCCAGGGATTCGTTTTTTGAGAGCCAGTTATTCATCAAAGTTAAATTTAATGAATGCAATTTGATTTCTTCATTTATTCATCGCAAAAGGCACGGAAACCCATACTACTTTCAGTTTACTCTTGCAAGTGCAAAGCAGGCAAATTCTATAAAGATACTAGGTGCGGTAGGCCAACGTACAAGATTTTCTTGAAAGGAAGTTTTCTTTGGTCTACTTTAACGTCCTATTTCAAGGGAAAAATTTACTCGGGAACAGACACGAGCGGCTGAGTTGAACAATCATAAAAACGCATAAATACACCTTTTTACACTTAACTTGGGTTCAGTTTTGAGATAAAACTATAGTTGTAGAGAGAGAGCTGTCAGGGCTGTTGACAATAAGCAATTGAGGCGGTGCACCAGTGAGGAGAAGATGGAGAAAACGTCTTTTAGACTTTATATTCAGTTCATTGAAATAAATATTATCATCGAGAACGCTAAGTCTCATTGCAACAGAATAATTAAAGCTAAAACAAAACGAGGGGGATTTCTGAAAGTCTGAATAATAGGCAATAGAGCAGAAACATCTCTCAATTAGGCCTAGACACAAAAAGCCGGATTTTTTTTAGGATTTTTAGAAATTTTGGGGATTTTAAGAAAAAAATGGGATTTTGGAACAAAAATTGTTCTATATACTTTGCCATTTTATCTAAAATTCCAATGAAATGAAAATTTTGTCCCATTGTTTACTATGGTGAATTGACATGGAACACTGATCCGTTTGAGTGCCTTTTGTTTAATAAAAGTGCTATTTAGCGTACAAAATGTGTTTGCCGTTTTCCTTTCAAGGGAGAGCTAAGGTTTCATTAAAAAGTAATTGTGAGAAAAATAGAGATATTTAGGGATTTTTAGAAACTTTTTTGGGATATTTTTTGAGGGATTTTTAGGTAAAAAGTTGAGAATTTCTGGATAGATTTTTAGAGCATTTTTCGGGATATTTGTGTCTAGGCCTACTCCAATCGCTGGTGCATTCTTTCTATCCGTGCGGATATTGAGTCTTCAATAGTGATTCTTAAATCCATATAAAATACTTGGGCAATTGAAAACTAACGTAAATATATGGAATAATTACCTTTATCTAGAGTAAAGTTACAACAAGCAATTCCACGACGGTAAAAAGGATATTTTGTCTTTTATAATTACAGCGCAATAATGACAAGGTTAAGTTGATGGAGTTTATTTTTAGTTAACTTATATATAACTCTTGATATGACTTATGATTTGTGGCGGATAGTTCAGTATGAGTTCTTGAACCCTTTTTCAGGCCTCCAATGGCCTCGTATATTTTGGATACGTTTTCACGTTTTGTATTTACATGATTGTATATTTTCAGCGTTTTTCTTTTGTTTTCTGTTGTTATGTAAATATTTAACCTGTCTTGAATTGAGATAAATTAAAGAAAAACAAACTCCTTCGTCTTCATTTACGTTTCATGACAACCCATCGCGCCATACTTGTCCAATACTCTGACAAATTTATGCATAGCATTGTATTTAAGAAATAGAAAACATGTACCGTGTTTGTATCGAGTTATACAAACACGAGTGGAAGTTTGGGAGAACGAGAAATGCTGTGGGAACACGAGCCGCAGGCGAGTGTTTCCACAGCTTTTTCGAGTTCTCCCAAACTTTCACGAGTGTTTGTATAACTCGATACAAACGCGGAGTACATGTTTTCTATTTCTTTTAGAAAACACCACGACGAGAAAAAGGAAAACAACTTGTAAACTTTGATTATTAAAATGTAAATTCTCTTTGCTCGCGCCATCACTACGTCAACAGCGCGCGCTTAGTTCTGTGTCTCCATCGAGTTATACAAACAGGCTTTTTAACCAATCAGCGCGCGTGCTTCCTTGGGACTGTTTTCTAATGTATTCTATTGTTTTGCGTCGTTCTCAACTGTATTGTATTGTTAATCTATTGTTATGTGGATTTAATACAATACAATGCCAACTGAATTTGTCGGAGTATTGGACAACCCTCCATCGCGCGCCACTTTTCTTCAATTTATATTATAATGCGGTTTCGGTTGAGATAATTTAACTAAAGAGACCCGTAGAAAGATTTTAAACTTAGATTTAGGAAACAAATTTGTGCCGTCAGAAAACATCGTTCAAGTTTTTCCATACTACTCGATACTGATGACAAGTTGTTTTGCTTCCCACTCGATGTAGCCGATGTAGCATTTTTACTTTGATTAGCTATGTCAGTCCAGGGATTCGTTCTTTAGAGCCACCTATTCAACGACAATTATATCTTAAATTTGAACAGGTATAAAATCTACACTTAAAAACAGAAAGTCTTGATCTATTTTGCTTAATCTTGAACCACATATTGAATTACAAGCTTTTGTCAAATTTTGAAGGAATTATAATGACTTTGCGAGTTAGCTTGCAGTTGGTTAAGGCAATTTACTGCAATAAAATCGTATTAAACTGATAAGCTACACATGTTTCCTCTCTCATGTTTTGCACAGCGATGAATTTTTTCTGTTAAAAATAGGGGAGGAACCCAGCTGACACACTTTCTTATTTGATATCCACAAAATTAATTTGACGTTACGAAAAAATATTTACAAGGCTAAAAATGTTTAAACATGGTTAAAAAAACACCAAACGCTTTCGGCATAATGTCAACTTCAGGGTAAAAAAAGCCGTTCGCTACACGCAAAATTCATATCCATTAGGTAATTTCCGATATGGGAACATTTTCGCCATGTAACAGTGAATTTGTTTGTTGAAGCAGGCAGGTTATTTTGTCCCTTGTCGCCTACGTACCTTTATGATAATGCGTGACGTTGATGCTACAATGCGTGACGTTGATGTTACAATGCGTGACGTTGATGCTACAATGCGTGACGTTGATGTTACAATGCGTTACGTTGATGTTACAGCGCATGACGTTCATGTTAAAAAATATCACTTTCTTTCTTGTGTAGAGTTTTCGAATTAAATCCTCAAATAAAGAAGAAGATGCCTGAATTTATGACGGCTGATCCAATAGAGGAACTAAATTCTTCTAAGAAGCTCTTCGGACACAGTAAAACCCTGATGACGTGCTTGGAAAATGCTGTGAAGTCACTAGACGATAATGAACGTTTTGTTGCGTATCTTGTTGAACTTGGTAGAAGGCATCAGGTCCGTCCACTCAAAGCTCCGTATCTGGAAGTGAGTACTGATAGCATGTCATGAATCAAATGCATTCTCTCTCTCTACGGTAAATACGGTCGATAATATCAATATGATCTGAGGGCAACTGACATTTTAAAATTGCCTAAGGCCATTCCAATTTAATGCTTTGTTTCCCATCGCCCGACCGACCCATTTTTTGGCGGGGGGAAAGTAAAGAAAGAAATTCCAGAAAGGACCAAGTAACCAAGCTTTCGTACTTAGCAGCCCGGCCTTTACCCAGACCTCTTCATGTGTTCATTCTTTTTTTCTTTCCAACCGACCGACCCACCTTCACGAGAGGGAGGGCGATGGGAAACGAAACATTTCATTGAGATGGCCAAAGGTCAACACACTTAGCGCCAAAGCTGTGGAATCTGCTAACAGATTCACACAGAACTATTACAACCTTCAAAAATATTATCAAGAAAATTGACCTTTCGGAAGTTTTAACCTGACTCACTTCATATTTTCATCTTCCGTGACTGTACGTATAATTAGAGTTTTCACTTGTTGACATAACGTGCAATTGTTTTAGATTGTATTTTATAATCCTGACTGAGGGGGGTGAATAGGTTTTCGGATCGACGAATTTGGCCTTAAAAAGCGCACGGATTGTGGATGTTTGAGGTAAACCGGAGCGAATTGGCGGATTTTGAAAACACAGTGGATCGTGGATCAGCTGTAGTTTTTGACGCGGATTCCGGATTGTGCCTGTCTTTTGTTCGGTTCTTGGGTCTAAAACAAAATTTGGATCATGGATCTTTCTTCAGCCTTGGTGGGAATGTTGATGAGCTCATCCAAATTATTTCTTTTTTCGAAAGAAGTTCATTTAAACTCGGGTGTGAGACTGTTATTGGAATTGTACTGTGTTGTTGTCATCAAAAATGTTGCCTATTTGGGCAAAATTAACAGTGGCATTCACATGTACCAGTTTACTTTTAAAACTTTACACTTCTGTTTCCGGACGTGGTTGTGGTTTCGGATTTGAACAAAAATTTTGGCGGATCGACGGATTTGGCGAAAAAAGGTACAGATCGGCGGATTTCCATACCCCTATTCACCCTTTTTTTAAATTATTACTCAAATATTGTATTTAAACTCTTGGTCTTCGGCCATCGTAGCTTGATTATAACCTTGACGTTTCGTATGCTAGTCAATATACATTTTCAAAAGTATAACCGTTACAAATTTTTTGAAAAGCTATTTATATTGTATAAATGGGCGTCTGGAACCTTGACAGAAAAACATCTGCAAAAGAAATTTAAGACGTTTCAAACGGAAGCTGTCTGTAAAGGGACAATGAAAAGGCTTTCTTAATAGAGTAAAAATTGTATTTACTTTATTTTTATTATTTATGTGGATTGCCTGTGAATTAGCTGGTGTGCCATTTCATATCACTCCTGAAAAGCTAACTGTATAAAACCGTAGAGTTCCCAAAATTTCGCAATCAGTCGAGCCAAAAGTGTCTCACCTTTACATTCTGACTAAAATTTCAGAAAGTCTTGGGTTCATGGTAAACAACCATTATATTTCCTCATTTTTCTCTCTCTATCTGTCTTATTGTAATAATTATTATCTTATTGAAGTTATTTGGACTTTCTTCGTTTTTAGGTGATACACGAAGCTCTTATGTTTTCCTTAAAGGAGGTTTTCCAGTCGGAGTGGACCACAGAAACATCAGAATCGTGGAGCGCTTTATTTCGATACATGTCCGAAGCAATGCTCATAGGACTTAACGACACTTAGATTGCCCTTCGACGTGTATCAATAACAGGGAAACCGCGAAGACGTCCACATCGAGAATGTCATGATCCATGATCACCGAACAAAGGCTCAATGAGCAAAACAATAGCTGCGCACGTGCGTGATAAATCTCTGTACATTTCTTTGCCGTCCTCAGCAAAACAATAAAGTGAAATGATCAAATTCTGCGTAGTCTAAGGAACACGAGCTAAGACAGCTATTTTTTCGTCTATTTCTTTTTGGAATTGTAGGCTGTCATTACATAGTTAGTCTAAGCACGTTTTTAGAGCCATTGGGTAGTGAACAGATCTAGACAGCTGCGAATTTTGTTTTAAAATATAATTCTCAAACTCATTGATAATTCATCAAGTTAAAACAAAGAAAACCACAAGCATGAAGGAGGTTTGGATGCCCGGTCTTAATTAGCATAGATTTTGACAATTTTACTTCACCGTTTACTCCTTTGGTTTTGTTTCGATTGAGAAGATATATCAAACACTCGAGACAGTGTTTCTTCGGCTATCCAAACACCTCGAATTTCTTCAAAAATACTCCGCTGGGCGTCGTATTTTCAACTCTCTTTTGTCGGTGTTAGATATTTCGCTGAAACACTGTCTCTCGTGTTTTATATATTACTTCATTTTTTACAAGGCGTCGTCCTCGGTGTCGCTGTCGTCCTTGCTTAAGCTCCCTAATGTTTAATCAGATACGAACAAGAATTTTGATTTTTTATAGCGCGTAAGTAAACTTAAGATATAAGTAAGTAATGGAAAAATATTCCCCTTAGATTAAGTCCAATGGTCCCACTTTATGAGATTTTCATGGTTTGTCGACTCTTAGGGCCATCGGACTGTAGTCAACGAGCACAAGAATCGGTCTTCTACGACCGCGTTCTTTACTTGTCCACGTTTCTTGTTAGTGAGATTCCAACAATACTCAGTCTCAAAGCAGACACCTCCAAGTCAAGTGGCTGTTGTCGGTGTAATTCTACAATGTTTCTGTGTAAATAATTTCCTTCTCTACGACGAACATAACTGAAGCAATATCGATGGAAGAAAACTTCTATTTAAAAGTACCAACTTGTTTGTATTTATTTATTTATTTATCATGGCGGTAATATCAGCATGATGTGGTTACAAAAGCATGCTATTTTTATTGGAAAAAAAATGTTCTGAGCAGAGAAGGGACTGTAAATGTTTGATAGCACTTGCTACAATAAAGCAATAATTTTTCCAGTTCTGATTTGATAAAGTTTGGTGTATTTAAGCTTGCATCTGAAAACCATTTTAAATTTCGAAAACGTTTTGAAACGCTGCACTATTTTGAAATCGTAACACCCCAAACGTTCGCGCTTTTTCTTATTGATATGGATCACCACCTGTCGAATTCGAACTTAAACAGCTTTATCAACGGCTTCTGACATCTCTTCACTCCGAAATGAAAGACTGCAGTGCTCTCTTTTTCTTTCTTTCTTTCTTTGTAATTTATTAGACGAGTCCTCTTCTCTCTCTCTACAAAAAAGTTCAGCCAGATCGATCTTTTACCTTCCTTCAAGCAACTACTAACATTGCGTTGCTAAGTAGGTGACAGCGCAGGCTCATAAATTATGTCACGTCCAAATTTGAGTCACACAACATATCAGAATCAGAATTTGATTCAGTCGTTTTCTCTTTCATTTGTTTGGTTATGTAAGAAATGCCTTAAGAGTAACCCAGAACGAGGTACAACAAAAAGGCTTTACCACTGCAATTTAGCAGCAAGAAATGTAAGCCTGTGATTATGAACAAAAACGGCTCTTTTAGGAGCCACCAACCTTGTAAAAGCAATGATCGATGCGTATTCTGATATTAGTTGTTTACTGAATGTCTTATTAGTTTGTTTTACCGACTTAGAAGTGTTCATTAATGAAAATGTCTGGCACGTTGCCCAGATGTTGTCGCAGATAAGCCGCATCCCCTATTTTTAAGGACATTTTTGGGTAAAAGGTGTGATTTATCCGCCGGTGTTTACGGTATATCGCTCCTATTCTGGATTATTTAGATCTGTCACCCATGGACTGTTAAATCAGGCAAGGTCTTTCGCAATGACCCATGATGACAGGGCACTAACGATCCACCTTGGTACGTTCTTCTTTGTAAGTGTTTAGGGCTCACAGCTTAAACAGGCTCTACTAAGAAATTTACTATACCTTGATCCCTACTCTCAGAGATAGCTATCTGCAAAAAACACTAGCCAATTCTCAGGTATACTTTGGATCAATGTCTTACTATCAGATTACATAAGGATTGAAAATTTTCAAGCCCTATAACACGAGATCTTGGCTCCGAATACATCAGAGAGGGCGGTATAAGCAGATCGCATCGTGCACACAAGATAAAACGGAGCTGCGCATTGAAGCAGTTTTTCAGTGAAAGTTTGTCACTTTATTTTCACAAAAAGGGTTATTTACATCAAGTTACATAACATTCGATGATGCATGATATTATAATAAAATTTAAGTGGTTTTACATTGGATTCGAATAGTATTAACATTATATTATAGGCTATAAAAAATACTTGGCGGCGGATCGCTTTCCATTCATCCAAACATTTCGGTTTGCCGATTTCCGTGTAGCGAAAATGGACAGTATTTTTAACAATTTCCGGAAAACTGAAAGAACAACCTTGGGCGCCTTTCATCCGATGAAAAATCCCACTTCAATTTTTTTGGAATTTTCCGTGATGAATGAGGCAGCATTTTCAGGAAATTCTGAAAAGAAGACAACCATACAAGGTATATCGAAATTTTCGGAAGTTTCATACCGGAAATTTCGGTTCGATTTGATTAATTTTTCATCCCGGCGTTTTCGGTTGAATGATTCGCCTTTCGGAAATTTAGCAATTTTCGAATTTATCCGTGAACGTGGCAAAGAAATTTTCGTGCCATTTATCCTGGATTTTAACAACTCTGAATTGTGGGGTTAAAAGAGAAGCACCCTTTGTCGTGCAACTTCTTGTACTTTGCGGGGTAGAGGCAACATGGCAACAAATTAAAACCTAGAATTTTGCAGGAAAAATATTTTACTCTGGTGGTGTTAAGCTTGTTACTGTTTTTGCTTATGGCCAGTATGTGGGGAATCATGATAGTTGTGCGGGCTGGATATTTGTTTTGATGAATAGGACTACCATCATTCCCTGCAGGCGGGTATGATAAAAGGAAACTCCGAACTGTATAATAAATGACCTACAGACGAAAATTCCAACGTTTAGAAAATTGCCATGTTGCCTCTACCCCACAAAGTACAAGAGGTTGCACGACAAAGGGTGCTTTTCTTTTAACCCACAACGTTTAGAGACGAAAATTTAGTTCAACTTTGTCTTACGATAATATATACAATATAGGCCAGACTTGTCTTTGAACACGGCCATCGATCTTGTTTTTAGGAGACGTGATTACAGAAAACCTTTATTACTAATAAGAGACCTTTTAAGTTTCGCATTCTTTGTCTAGTGGCTGTTCGATTGTGAGGTAAAGATTGCAACATTTTTGAAATGAAGAAATGGACCTGACAGACAAAGAAAAGTGTGACGAGAAAAAAAGAATGTGAATTAGCTCAAGGACTAACCCTGTAAACGCCATCTCCTCTAGAGGTTATAGATTCACCCTAAGGTAGACATTGTTATTCAGAGTAGTCCAATCTGAATACAAGTACTGCTCAGTGGTAGACAGTTCTTTGTTGACATACATTATCTGTGCTATTCTTGATCATGACTGTAAGCCATAGATCATGTGTTCGATGATAAAGTGAAAAAGCTTTTTCCAGGCGTTCGATGTTTCGTCAGTCCAGCTCGACTTGAGAAGATCTTGAAGAGTAAACATCAAGGCATCCTGCATGGACTGTGAACAAAATGCGTTCGTTAACTTCATTACCGAACATCTAAGTAAACTCAAAAAGCAAAGTACGTCCTCCCCCCACCCCCCCCCCCGTCCTACCTTGGTTATGGACCCATCTACCTGTAAAGCAAAAAGTACATCCCGTTTTACCCCAGCCCTCCGAATGTTAAGATGAGGCTCTGTATCACGGAAAAAGTGCTCTATTGCTTTTATAAAATAATTCTTAAAAATACGCGCAAATCTGAAACGTCACAACCGTGTTTACATACTCTCATCTAAACACAACTATCGACCAATGAGAGCGCGTAGCGACTCAGTTATTTTGTAAAGCTTGTTTCGAAACGGTTTCCGGTTATAAGCCGCCTCAGATATAAGCCCCTCCATTTATAATCCCATCTAAAAACCCTTACGAAGTTGTATTTATTTATCATTCATTTAAATACATTCAGTGTTATAGCGCTAACTGTGAACACTGCAGGAAGGAAAACAAATAAACACGATAAGTTGGTCAATTAGATTAAAATAAGTCATTTCCGAGTTACCCTAAATGTAAGCTTCTCTACCAAATCGAGGCCTGGTACACAACCTTTTATATGAGACTCACTTTGCGAAAGCGGCTGAAGGTAATTCGGAAATGGCCCAATGGAGGTTGACGATCGGGTTAGTTATAGTAGCGTGATCGTATAGCTATTACTTGGATCTGCTCATCCATGCATCTTCATCATCATCATCACCATCATCATCATCACCATCATCATCATCACCATCATCATCATCACCATCATCATCATCATCATCATCATCATCATCATCATTTTACTTCAATGATTTAATTTAAAAAAATAATAAAGCATCTCTTGCAAAAAGAGCGAAAAAAAACACAGCGATCTTACTTAAAGTGCGGTAGATCATAATTTACCTCAAGGTATGCAGGTTTCAAAGCACGTGTTTTGTGTCTCCGCCCCAATTCATCCAAATACGCGCTGAAACTCTCGGCGTCATCTAAGGCAGACACAGCGTTTTCCACTGCTTTCATGACTCTTTTAGCATGCCCATATAAGGCGTTTGTCTTCTCCAGTTCCTCTGGAGGTACATCTTTAAACTCAGGGAATAGCCGCTGGTATTCGGGATTTTTTTCAAAGAATCTATATGAAGGATAAACGATGTCAAGGTTAAACCTATTTGGCCATGAGGGTTGGAGGGCATTAAGTACTCGCACTTCTTGTTCACTTATTTTAAGTAATTGTATGGGTAAATGGATGAATTGTTGTTGTTATTGTCGTTGTTGTTTCATAAAAATTATCGTACAAGTTCCCTAATGCCTCATTCACTCCAACTAAACTAGTTGTAGGTTTTCTATTTCGTCGATTACGCTTTTTGCAATCATTCAGTATGAGAAGACGAATTTCAAACCACCTTGCTAACATATTTTAATCAAACAGGTTGTTTTAAACTTGTCAAGTTGTGGGCTGTGTGCATAGTACGAGCAACTAATTCTCAACCATGTTTAACATGCTGGTGCGATAGGGGTTTTTGATTCATTTCAGTGATGCTAGCCACAATAAAAGGAATCATTTTTGTGTATGAAAGCTTTTGTTTCTATGGCAACAATGGTTTATGAGTTCATAAGTCTTGACCCTGAGGTTATATTAACACAGTTTTTCATGATTGCTCTTTCAAAAGAAACTTGTTTGCCTCTATATTCGAGCTACAGATATTTCCCAAACTCTGGAAAGATTATTTGATGACATGGTATCTACAACAATACAGGCCCTCAAATTCCCCGTCGTGCGGGAATAAACCGCAATTTTTTTGGGAACATATACATGACAAAAGAACCTGCGATCAAAACAGAATGCTGAGAAGTTTGCGATAATTTCGGTACTGACAGCAAGACAACTGACATTACCAATTACCGTAAATTTCCAGCAGCTCTCGTAAGGTCTCACATGAATGGCTTGCAACCCTTTGAGAGTACAATAGAACAAACAACAGAAACAATGCCCCCTAGCCACAAAACAATAACAGTTGCTGCGATGACGACAAGAGCTACTCGCACCACCGATATTTTCCACTGAGAATAACCCTTTCATTTGATCTCCGAGCAAAAAAAGTCAGCCCTCGTTAGTATTTCTGCATACAGCCTTTTCGACAAAGGTTGTCCCAAGGAAGTGTAAAAGCGTACGCGACAATGCGGATGGGCATTATGGGTAGAAAGAGTTTGGCTTTGCTTGTTTGGGGTTCAAGGTAATTGAGCAACAAGGAACGAGAAAGAACGAGTGCGTGTTTGTGCTGTTTCCTTCCACCATGCTGAAACACCTTGAAGTTCACTCAAGCGACCGTAAAAACCACCATTACCCATAATAACTTTCGACATTGTCGCGTAAGCTTTTCACCCTTTGTAAGACAACTTGCAGAAACAGCATATTCCTTGAAAAACATTTATTCTCGCCCCTAACAACCTTGACAAGAGCTTCCTGATGTGAAAGCAGTGAATGTAAAGATCGACATAAACACATGACGATTTGCATTTTACTAGAAGCTGTGTTTCAAAGTGTCATTCAGCCGTTATTGGAAAAAGAGGGATAGAAAATTTGACGTTTTACGTCTCTTTTCCTGCACATTTAAACAGCAGTAAATAGGGTTTGTGGGTTTCATTTTTTTGCTCGGCAATCGTTGAAACGAGGCTCGTTTGCTCAGAGCGTTACAGCTAAAAAAAGAGACCACCGACGTGTTGGGATAAAATGTTATTTTTGTTACTCCAGATTGACACTTTAAAAGACAGAAATGGCTGAATTAATTTGTCATCATTATCATATTTTTTTGGTTTGAACAAGCACTTGCTTTTTCAGGGAAGAGAGTACAAATAACTTTTTCCAGCTGTAATATTCTAAAACTGAATTCGCATCAAAAATGTTTACAGTTAATTCTGACAAGAATAGAGACATTTGCGAATATCTGACAGTTGCCCCTCAAGTAATAAAAATTGGAAACATTATTTGAAGTCACCAACAGAACAGGCAGTACAAAACACTAAAAAGAATTGACAAGAGTAGCGAGTTATGGTTAATACTGTTCCTTCTTGTTATAATTCTCCCCCTTATGTCGTTAATCTTCGTGAGTCCTTCTTTCCCTAATACATTAGGTATGCTTCGTTTGTATTAGAATTGACCGTGTGGCAGAAAATATATCATTGTATTACGCCGGTATCGGGTCAAACATGTATACATTTCACATGGCAAAACCGATAGCAATTAAAAAAAAAACAATTCACATGGCAACACGCGACAAAAATTAAAAGAAATCAAGAAATATTTCGTTTAATTCCTCGGTATACATTGCTACATCAGGTTTTGGTCAGGTAAGTACTAGCTGCTGTAATTATTTCAAATCCGAAACGGAAACGAAAAATCGCCTCAACCTATGCTCAATTCGAATATTCCGAAACCATCCCTTTTGTGGAGCAGTGCCAGTGTTACTTCTCACGTTTGTGAGAACCGCGGAAAGAATAGAAAACCCGGCAATTCCTGAAATGAGCAGCAAAGACGAGAAATTTTCGTTAGGAGCCTGTCACCTGCACTGTTCATCTTACAGCGAATTGGATACAAGAGACGAAGTGACAGGTACAATACAAACTGAAGGTCGGTGCCTTGCAAAATATTTAAGTAAATTACAGGCGGCGAAATGCTTGATTATAATCCGGGCAATACGCCGAGTCTTTCGATGTCCCTCGAAATCATTATACCGTAAGGGGATGTTGAACAAAATTTCTCCTTTGCAAAATTGCTCCTATTTTTTATTACTTCACCTCGTTTGGCTTCACGTTGTCGCATATCAGAGTTTTATCATCTTAAACTCTGATATGAATAACGCAAACGACAATGGTTACATTAATTATTGGAGCTGAAATGGATTATACATCTATTAAAGGCTTCTCGTAGCGCTGTTATTCATCGAGAAGCACGCCTAAGTCATCAAAATGTTTGTTTCATGGAAAACTGCCGACAGAAAAATGGTCCAAGAAGTGACGTTTCAGTGACACTAAACGCACTTTACTAACCTCAAGAACGTCTTCATGCCTACAGAATTCTTGTGAAGTTCGACGGTCTCCCATGTTTCTCTAACCAGGTATTTTTGAGCTGGAGTAAGAGGTATTACAGCGGATTTCTCTGTGGGTTTGTGGGAGGATGATCCACAGCCCATGCTAGTTACCAACCGAAGACACCTGTAAAGTTCAAAAAGTTGAACTAAAAGACGATGTCTGCCAAGAAATATCGATTACCTTGGCAGATTGACAACGTTTTCACATGACATGTGTTTGACACCACTTTTGTTCAATATATATACCACAGAATTACTTTGTGTTGGGAGATTAAGGCATTTTTTAAAGGTGCATTGCTGTAAAATGATTGACACTGATTGCTGAAAACGTACATTTAATTTAAACTGAAAATATAACAACATTTACATTGGTTTGCAACTAGAAAGGTCAAAAAGGCCAAATGCTGCTTTCTTTTAAACAATAATTTTTAACAATTAGTTGCTGTTTTGAAAGTACAAGAGTATAAACTCTTCCTTGGCCACGTTACAATAGAAGTCATTTCGCCTATCTATAACGAATTTCTAAATAATTTCGCTACCAAAAAAGTATTTACATACGAACACTAAGCACAACCGCAAAATATTCTCTAAAGCTTTCAATAGTTGGTTATTTTCATTCAAAAAATTCATCTACGTCCAAACACGGTTCAAACACGTTCATTTGAATGGCCATGCACTAGGGTTCCATTCTCAACAACAACAACAACTTTATTGACCCTTACACTTGACAGAAATTAGACTTAAAGGTCAAATAAACCAAAATTTAAACATCTTTTCTTCAGCCATTTTTAAGCGACGAGATGTTAAACAAAACGTTTAAAAGGAATCTCATGCAGAATTTTCTTCTGAGCTTTGAAAAAGAGTAAAAAAAGACAGCCGATGGCTTCACGAAAACGTTTCCAAAATGGCCGCGTCGTTTAATGGAAGGAATGGAACTGAAACTCTGCTTTGACGTCGTTCTTGTCTTAAATATTGCTGTGTTTCTGCCTTAGTGAGTCCATAGTTATGGTGAGTCGTTCGTGGGGAAGGTTTTGGATCTATTACAAACCTTACTTGGGAAATGGCTGAGGAGTTCGCCCGTAGTTCGGAAAGCATTATCCGCTTGTTTTTCGTCGTCGTTTGTTTATACAACTGCGGGCTTGCAACGTTCCACAAGGAAGTTACAAATCGTCCTTACCGCGTCTTTTTGAATGCAAGTCGACGAGGCTCAAAAAACCGTAACATTTTGTTCGAAGCTGCCTTCGGTAAAGAGTTCTGCACAAACGCCCAAATGCTTCGAGGGCGTAAAAGCATTATCTTTTCGTTACTATAAGCCATTCTCTTTTAAGTTTAGGATCCTGGGTGAACTTGAAAGTGTTGACTTTGTATTTTGAGTGGTTTTCCTTTGAAATTCACTGTGAACTTGAAACCAAAACAGCTTAAAGTTTTCCGTATTTCTTGAGCTCACCAAGAATGACGTCAGAAGTTAAATTTCCGACAATTTTCCCCACCGCTCTACGATTATGAAAGGTAAAAAACAGTAATTCCAATATCTCAGCAATGCTTCGTCCAATTCGTTTGAAACCTCGGAACATGTTTATTTTGTACTTAATACTGAAACACATTGGACTCAAATGAAAAAAATGTCTACATTTTGCATGTTCATTTGATCTTCAAAAGTTAGAACCACCTTGTACAGCATGATAACCAGTACCAAATGGAATACTGTAAGTAAGGTCTTTATTCAAGGTAAGTAATCGGAAGCGATGCGATGATAGTTCTGATTAAACAATAGCTTTTGCCGGCATATACTCGAGTGATAACACTTTAGGATTTTACTTAGAGAAAACAGATTTACATGAATCATCCAGAGTCATCAATAATCAAGTAATGATGTGTTAATTGCAAGCATTTTCTCGAAAATAACAATCACATTAACTATTCTTGTTTATGCTTCCAAAGTAACTGCCTTAATGCCAAAGAGATAGATTATATCTTCGAAGTGCGCGTCTTAGCTCGGCCCGGGGCGGCAGCCTCTGTAGCGTTCTGTTTAGCTTGATTAATGTCCAGGTTAGCCTGGTTTACGGCTAGATAGTCGGCTAGCTGTAAATAGTGGTCATAGTAACAGAAACCCTTGCGTATCATAATAGTGATTTAAGGACGTTCGCGCTCATTGCTACTGCGCATCTCTAGTGCGCACGCCATATTAGTAAGTACGCGCGTGCCACCTCATTTTTAAGCTTGCGTACCGAGTAGAAAACTCAACAAAATATAGAGCTGATGACCTTTGCGTTAACTTGGTGTGCGAATATTTTTGTTGAATGCTCGGTGACCCCCACTTTTTTTCGGCAGATCACTTCCTTTTCTGATTCTTTCCATTATACTAAAAAACAAAAAAAAAATCTCTACGTGGGAAGTTTTAATTACTTCTCATTACTCATGCGCAGTGAGGCGCATGAGTTATAAAATGGGCTCCGTTTCTTCGTTTTGGTGTCACATTTGTTCATGCAAATTTATGCTAGCATACATTTACCACGCGCTTTTTAGGGTGGGAGGGGGGTAGGGGATTATTTGAAATATTCTCCAGTAGCTGCAAAAATTCTTTTGTTGTGGCTGGAAAATGTATGGAAAGATTAAAAAAAGCAATATAGTCTTAATATGTATATAACCTTGAAGTATCAATTTATTTTGCATGACAGAAATATCATGCGTGTTACCAGCAATCAACCATCTATCCCATGTTTCAAGCCCCATGTGAAGGGTTTCCCCGTACTATCGCTTGTTGTTACATATCGCGCTGGTTTTTTCAACCTTTACGCGGTTGTGAATGTTTCTCACAGAAAATGTACTTATTTGTAGAAGTCTTTTTCGATATTGTGGAGCCAGAGGTAAGTTTTTGACATTAAAAAGCATCTTTCTTTGAGTACTTTTGTTTCACTTAGGCCCGGTTCATACGTCGCATTTCTGACGTGTCGAATGCAATTGAGACAATAGATAATGAGATGACTTGTTTCATTATCTTTTCTTTGAATTGCACTCGACACGTTAGAAATGCGAAGTATGAACCGGGCTTTAGAGGCCATATATTTCCCATATATTTGCCAGTATTTGCCTGTATTGAAAAGTTATGAAATGTGGCAAATGAATCGCTTGTGGCTTACACAGATGTATTTGTATCGCTGGCACATTCCTGATTTAATTCGACTCGTGAATGACATAGAGACCAACCTAGGTCCCGCTGTTGTTGATAATACTGACAGCAGTAAAACCATTGGCGTTCCTCATTTAAGTTCAAATATACTTAGCAGTCTTAAAAATAGCCAATTCTTTTAGAAAGCTGTGGCTGACTGCTGAAGAAAATCATGTTGCGTGACACAAACTAGACGAGAATGAAAACAAAATAAAGAATAGAACAGAATTCCGCATCTTCCCTTACAAACGCGTTCCTTTTAAAAAATACACCTACCCTGATTTAATAAAAATATGTAGCTTGAATATTTCTTCATAAACTGCGCAGAGGGTTGCACATTCTCCGAAGTTATCCGCAAAAACACAACTTGAAAGTTTATGCGAATTACGGTGCAATGTAAGTTGACGCCTGGACTGCTGTTTTGGCGAAGCCACCTTACTTGATTTGTTTCGGCTCTCTCGAAAGAGATTATTCGCTCTCCAATTTCAATTTCACCAGTCTTGTTCATGACTCACTATTTTGTTAGTTCTTATTGTTGTTGTATCTTAAGTCTATGATTCACCTTTTCTCCTGTGTCATTTCTAGTTGTCACATAACGCCGATTTATATAATTTCATCTCCCACATGTACGTATTCCCTACCTATTTTTAACAGAATTTTTAACAAGTCTAACTTGCGCATGAGTATAGGCTACCTACAGCCTCTTGTTTTACTATTCAAATAGGGTCGAATTGGTACATGGATACAGGTGTGCGCGACTTAGAAGTTGCATTTTTTTAAGGCTAATTCTACTTGATTAATGGCATAGGTAGCAAAGGTCTATGAAATAGCTTATATGTGCTGTGTTAAAGACA
Source organism: Catalaphyllia jardinei (assembly GCA_022496165.2). Taxonomy (NCBI): domain Eukaryota; kingdom Metazoa; phylum Cnidaria; class Anthozoa; order Scleractinia; family Caryophylliidae; genus Catalaphyllia; species Catalaphyllia jardinei. The sequence goes on from CM042759.1 coordinate 859,983, forward strand.
CATAACTCAGATATGATTCCTTAACTTAAATATATGTTGATAGTAATGAATCCGGCCAGAATCGCCTGGAGTGACTGGAAATCCTAGAAATGCTATAGTCTGTGATACGCCTTACCGTACAATTCCGAAAGTAACGGCCCCTGTTACTTTCGAATTTTGCCGGCTACTGACGAGTAGCCGTTATTTTCGGACAGGTTAGAAACGTTTGTAACTCGAAATGGTCTCAGATAAAGAGGGCAGGTACTATGAATTTTAAAACTCATTCCATTTAGGTATATTCTTAGTTTGTAACGTAACCAGATGAACAAACAGTAAACAAAACAGACTACCTTAGTGGTACGCTATACATACACGATTACTAAAACTGTACAGTACATTTTGACTCTCAACTGACAAATTCTAAATAAAGTATCGCAGTGTTCATAAGTTTCACTCACAGATTAAATCATGCACAACCGATCCTTTTAATGTTCTTCAGTCAAGCATGTGCATGTGCTCTAAGATAATCTGAAAATTTTTACAAGTTCTAGAATTATTTTATTTTTAATTATATCCACATCTACAAAACAGTACAAAAATAGTCTGTCTCCGCCCACAAATAGCAAAGGCTAATCGCGGTGGGCGGGAACAAATAACCAGGAATAATTATACAACAATAATACAACAATATTAGATTAAATACAACAATATTAAATTAAAGGAATAAAAAAAAACAAGATGACATGAAAACGAAAAGGAAAGTCTGACAAAAACTATGCATTTTATACAAAAACTCAGGTAAAATTCGCAATTTTATACAGAAGAATAGGCGTTTCAATATAACTATCCTCTGCCTCCATTATTAAGAATAGGAAATCATGTACATGCTTTTTAAAGGCACTTTTAAGGAGTTGTCGAAATTTGTCCTGGTAGGAATTCCAGAGTTTAGCTCCAAATCTGGCAAAAGACCTTTGATTTAGGCTTTGACTCGAACATTTAATATAAAAGTTGCCTGAAGAGGAGCTCCTGGTCTAGTTTTCTAATCTGTATATATTGAAAGATAATCACGGTTTCATGACAAGCTTTGGTGTTTTTCTTGTTTGAGTTACTTCCCAAAGAAGAGATATTATTTGTATTTCTCTCGTTCCAGTTGAAAAAAAAAATGTTACGTTAAATAGGGTCACGGTACTCCTTAAGATGACTAAGATCGCCTTTTAAGCCGACGGAAAGTGATATGCTTGAAATGAAAATTAAATACAACAGTCACAACAGTGTTTTGTTACCGTTTTGGGGTAATTTTTTAAAATGCCGTTAATTTCGGGGGGCCGTTACTTTCGGGGCGACCGTTACTTTCGGGATTTAATAGGAGGGCAAAAAAGTAACGTTACTTTTGGGTAGCCGTTACTTTCGGGGGGGGGGGGGGCCCGTTACTTTCGGAATTCTACGGTATCTCCAAAACGAGTTCAGTGACCCCCAATTTGTTTTACATTCTTAATGTAGTCTTATCATTTTTTACCTGCAGTCAACAAATTAAAAAAAAATCTGTACGTGGGAACCTTTTGGGCGCAAAGGTCTTAAATCATAAATACTTTGGTTTCTCTGATAGCAGTGAAAAAGTTCTTACTGTGTTCAGCAAATTCACCGAGCGACGTTAAAAAGTGACGATTCCAGTGAACACCAACAACCAAACTAAAGAACAGGATGAAATAAATAAACTAAGATCGCAGGCTTCAGAATTGCGGGGGATTGAGACCCACATCTTGTACCTCCTAGTGTCGCAAGGTGTCACTCGCAAGGTGTTCAGCAACTCTAAAAATATGTCTTGCTGAGACAATTTTATGGGACGGTGAAGTCATATCACATAGAAATGACGGCATTATCACCGACCAGCCATGCAACATTTTGGATTCCGTGGAAAACAACTAAACGTAGCTAAAAACCAGTAAACCGATAAATAAAACTAAATATGTCTTAAAGCGTTTAAGTTACCGCAATAAAATTAAAAATGTTTGCTTTGAAATATTGTAATTTGAAAAACATACTTTTTTCCATGGGAAATTCAAATTCTAGGAGATAGGTTCGAATAATCGGGAGGTTGGAAAAATTTAAACTTTGAAAAGGCATACTTGTCACGCAAATGTCAAATTTCTGAGAGATTGAATTTTAGACAGAATTTTGGAAAAATCGAGGCTACAAAAAAAAATCGAGATTCAGCTGCATCGAAATAAGAAATAATTAATAACTGTCTCGAGAGCAAAGTCATAGAACGCGACCGAATTTAAGATGTGTTGAGATGAACGGATAACGAGAAAAGCGTCGATCGACGCATTACTTTTATCATGGATATCAACATAGAAGTGCATTAGTTTGACCCACACTTAAGAAAATACTAGTTTACCCTCTCTTGGCCCGACAGATTGACTTCCTGTTAACAAACACATGTATACACAGGAAGTCCTTATCAAGCTGTCTTCTACCTCATCCAAAAATAAGGAAACTTATTTCACCCAAGATTAACATCTTACTGGATAGTGAAGGACGAGAAAGGCAGTAACCATGCAAAATATCCAGTCCAGAATATAAACCTGTCATTCTTTTCAATGTTTCGGCAAGTTAACTTGAAAAGTCGTTTTCAGTTGATGTCGAAACTGCATGATCAAATTGAATACAAACAACGGTTTATAAAGCTCACTGCAAGCAGAAAAATAAATAAACCTACCACTTCCTTAGTTCGACAGGTGAAAATGCTTGTGAAAAGGGATACCTGCGATATATTTTAAACGTTGCACTTAATCGAGACTCAGTCCACGAGGAGTCTGTTCTAAGAGTTATATCTGTGTTTTCACAGTTTAAGTTCTTTTCCGTGCGTTGATTTACATAAGAAGATGTGCTCATGCGTGGGATCATACAGTTAAACAGGGTCAATGACGATGCACTCTTTAGTCTTTCTTCGACTAATTGCTGTTATGATATTCTTACTTCCGTAATAAATTATAGTGGATTAACATGTTTATCGAAGATGATTTGGTGTGATAGCCCTTTTCAAGGTTAGTTGTTTCCATCAGCATTACAATGTAATTCAACATAGTTGCGAGCAATTTTGGGCAGACGCAGTGTTTCAGACATACTACAGCAAAAAAAACAAATTCATATAAACAATAGCCTCCATTTGTCCCGAAAATATGCTAGGATATTTGTCCGCGGACATTATCTGTTCAGAGAAGCGAACAGTTTTCCGAGAGCGTAGCTCGAGGAAACCTGTGAGCTTCAGAGGAACAGATAATGTCCAAGGACAAATATCCGAGCACATTTTCGCCCCAAATGGAGGCTATCGTGTTTATTATCCTTCAAATCTTTTTGGCAACGCGCGCGTTTTTGAAAATTGGGGAATATTCTCGGATATCCCCCAGTTTTCGCACGCGAGCGAAAATATTTGATGGATTATAATTTAAGTTATACCAGTCAGAAATTTTCGTGACATCTACATTATGTGTGACGTATGATAAAACAAACTGCAATTGTGACAGCATCATATATATGAACAGAATCGAGAATTTTAATTTCATGGGCCAAGCTTATAAACACCGCAAACACTGACATAAAAAGAGGAAGCAATTTTAAAGGGTTTTTTTTTATCTCTTGAAGCATTGATGAAATTACTCAGAAGTATTATAGGAAACCAAGAGAAAATGAGGTGAGAGAACACATCCCCGTGCCCCATGATAATCTTTTTCAATCTATTTTATGCTTCGCCTTACGTTGTCAAAGTTATTTTCAGTCTAGGCCCCCGATCAAGCAAGCAATGGCCAACGGTCATCAGGTTGCGTCCATTGGCTAAGCGAAAAAGATCAGTTTGTTCAGTTGAACCGCCGCACTGTTAGCATTGGAAATGATTTTCAGAGCTGGGCAGGAATATTATGCGTGCCGTAAAATAGAAGTCGTGTCATTCCCCAGCATGAATAATGAATGTTTAACACAAAGTGCCAAGACTCGAATTTCTAACCTGCTTGAAAGTCGTTTCTCGGAAAGTGCCGAAAGGACTGAAGCGAAAAGCATCTCTTTCGAAAGGTATTTTAAAGCGCACGACAGCTAAAATATTTGTTTCGCGTTTGTTAGAACGTTGACTTTAAAAGAAACGTTGCAAATCTTTGTTTATTTAATATCGGAAGTGCTGTGTAATATTTACTGCTGACTAGAATTGCATTCCAATAAACACGCACGAAAGTCGTTTCTCGAAAAGTATTGAACGGCCTAAACAGAAAAAGATCTCTTTGGAAAGTTCTTTCAAAGCGGCACACAGTTAGAATTATTCTTCCTCTGCCCTTACTAAATGCGCTTAGAAAATCCGGACGAAAAGTTTTTTGCGTTAATTGATCTGTTAAAATTAAACCTCAATGTTCTTACGTAATTTAAATTGGCCAATGAGGTGTCTTTCCTTAAATAGCCTCGCAGCTTGACCACGCGCTTAAATTAGATCGAAAAAGATTATCATGGGAAGAGGGCCATGTATGGGGGATGTGCTCTCTTAGATCATGGTCTCTTGAGGACCACTGTCACGGATGAACGGTTTAAAATGTTTAGTCTAAATTTTTCAATTTCGTTGTTTGTAATCCGTGGCAATCTTCTCCATCCTTAGCCATCCTGGCTCCTTTATGGTTTGTTATCTCTTTGGTGTTTTTCTATCTGTGTAAAGTATTATTTTCAGGTTTCCTTCAATTTAATGATAATTTTGTCAATGGGCAAAATAACTCCAAATACCATGACTACGCGCCTTTAACTTGTTAAGTTGAAAAACAATGAGGAGTAGAATGATAATTACGCGTTGTGAATCAACAGTTTGGTTGAAACTCAGTGAAATAAATTGAAAACTAGAAGCTGGAATTGTGGAATATCTATCGTAGACCCTTCTCCAAAATGGCGGCCGAAAATTCAAATAAGTCAAAATTAAAAACGTATACCAGCACTAGAAAGAACACCTTTACTTTAGTCACCCTGCAAAGTTTCAGCACTTCAGGTGTAATATCAGCTGAGAAAATGTTAGTTCAAAATTGAAAAATTTACAGACGTTTGTTTGACTGGGGGTATAATGCATACCCCCCAGTCAAACAAACTCGATTTTCAACCTACATTTTCTCAACTGATATGAAACCTGAAATGCTAAAACTTTGCAGGGTTACTAAAGACATCAGGGCATCTGACAGGATGCGGTGGTGCGGATCGGCATAATCCACCTTCTTCCGCATCCTTGGGGCATTTTTCCGCATTAATAATATACATGAAAAAATTACTCGATTCTGATTGGCTGAGAACAGTGCAGTTTTTCCTTAACACAGTGCAGAAAAGAGGTAATTGAATGTAAAAAAGGTAATAAAGCAAGCATTCTGATTGGTCAATGAACAAAGAAGTTTACAGATAGCCAATCAAATCTTTTCTTTTCAAATCAAGCGCGCGCCCTGGATGGCGCAATTATGGCGCATTTTTTTCCTAGTTGCGTGATAATTAAATCACCTGAGGTTAAGCGCGCGCACAAAACTGATCATACGGTTTTTCTCGTTCAATTTGGAATTAATTTGCACTTGTGAGTTTTTCAAAAAGCGAAATTGCACTCGCCGAAGCGGCTCGTGCAATTTCAGCTTTTTGAAAAACTCACTGGTGCAAATTAATTTCAAATTGAACTCGAAACCGTATGATTACCTATACAAAACTAGAAAATTGTTACATATAAGCGAGAAAGCAACTGCTTACCATCCTCAGAAGCAAAAATAGCGAAGAGATTGATCATTTTGAAGAAGTCATTCAGTCAAAAAAACGACGAAAACGCTCCTTTTCGTTCATAAACTATTTTAATCAAACTTCCAGGCATTCCATGCGTCTATTGATGGGCCTTGGTTCTAGTTTGGGACTTCCGGTGTCCAGTTTTCCTCGTCCGATTTAATGCCTGGTTCCTAAGCTTCGGAGAAATTCAACAACAAAAACTATGGAAAAACTGCGTTGAATGAAGAAATACCTGTCCTTGAATGGCAGCAAAAGGTCAAACATGTCATAAAGGACTAAAATTCTCGGTTAGACGCTGAAGTGTATTTTATACATCGAAAAAAGCCAGGGGAACAGTTTTATTAATTTGAGAACTAATTTCGGCATAATCGTCAATTTTGTCCGCATAATTTTCCTTTTTTTTCTGCACCCTATCAGATGGCCTGTAAAGTAAAGGTGTTCGTTCTAGTGCTGGTATGCGTTTTCAACTTTAACTAATTTTAACTAATTTGAATTTTCGGTCGCCATTTTGGAGAGGGGTCTATTGTTTTTCGACTTACAACTTGAGCTGAACTTAATCAAACCGCCTTTTTTCATTTTTCTACCTTGACCTATAGCGAGCAAGTATTAGCCCCTAACATGAAGCTAATATTAGCTCTTACCACAGCGTTTACTTAATGTTAGTTCAAATGTTCTTATTTTGTTTTAATTGCAAGGATGTCAAAAACTGTTTTCATGAATATTGAAGATACCAAAACGAAATGAAATACGCTAATTTACAACCCTTCGAGATGATCCATTAACAAAGCTAACCACAAGCGTTCATCACAAAAATAATTGAAACAAACTTTCCTGAAATTTCTCAACTTGATCATTTTACCATACAAGGGATACCAGGGATATTTTCTGTTCTGGATGCCCTGAAATATTCACAGAAGCCTTACATTAGTCTAAATATTTTAACGATCTTTACACCACAAAGTGAAATCTACACCATATAAACAACACCTGTTCTTTTCGTATAACCGACGGCAACATGCAAATCACCAACAAGAAGCCTGGCCACCGACCAAATATGTTCTTTGCAAAGCCAAGGAGATTTGAATTGAATATTTTAAAAGAGAAAACCTTTCTTGCTTTTGGTAGGGTAGCATTCGAGGTTTTGTTATATTCACCTGAGTAATGGAAAATTGTGTTGGAGAAAGTTATTAAGAAATGTTACAAATTGAGATAGGAAGTACAAATCTTACAAATTCAAGTTTTTAATTGATGGTGTTCACATTCAGAGGTGCCAAACAGTGCACGCGGGCGGCGGAACAAACTCGTTTACATATGTTGTGTCAACTTCCTTCACTACGGCAATTACAGATTTTTGTTTTCATTTCAAACCTGACAGACTAGGGAACTCTCGCATTGCCTTTCAGATACTATGGGCTGTTCGTCGTCTTTGGGCCGAAAACCAGCACATATATCATTACCTTTATCAGAGACTCAAAAATCTCTTGTAAGGGAGACATGGGAAACTATAGAACAGCACAAAAATGCTGTTGGAAAGAAAACGTTTCTAAGGTAAATAATTTCGTTTTTTATCGTTTACTTAATTGCTAGAATGACTTTTTTTTCTCCCATTATCTAACTTTTTTTACTGAAGTGTAATTCCTACATCTAAACGTTTTCTGCTGTTCCTGTTATATTGCATGGGAACTAAACTTGGATAATAGTTTCCTTCGAATAATGATAAAAAATAATAGTGTACTAGAGTGGATTAATTTCGTTTATGAATAACTATAACTTTCCCAGCTAGGTTCTTAAAATCCTTCTTTCAAACGAGACTTATTCAGTGTATTTATCCGAAACACTGTTTGGTTCAAATCATATTTCAGTAGCATCAAAGATGGCGGACAACATGCTGCCCCATATATCACAAATTGTTACTTTTATTAACATTCTCTTTCGAGGCCTTAGTAAGTTTTGAAGGTAAGAGAAAACGGTTATGCACATGAGATAATCTTTAACTTTTAGGTCTATTCATTCAGTCTTCACTGAAGATGACAGCATTGAATTTGGATCATTTTTGAGTGACAAACAAAAGCACGAGCATATTGTGTTCTAAGCAGGTGTGTGCAAATATGAAAGAAAACCTTGTCGTTTAGATCGTCTGAATTTAAAATAATCACAATGCTTGTCTCGTTGCCTAAAAAAGGAACTAAGCTTTTTTACACTTCTTTCGTTCAGGAAAAATAAGCTTTAACTGACACAACCCGTTATCAAAAGTAATAAGTAATGTTAAATGTTTCGAACATCCTGAGCTCATCTGTTTTAGATCGAAATTCATAGTTCAGTAAAATTTACCTTCCAGCTAAATACTCCTGGTGAGACCTTTTATAGTTATTAGAAAAGCTTACATGCTGAGATAAAGAGATAAATGCAAATAAACAAAACTTTCGCGTTTTCTGTTTTGGAGCATGTGGTTCAGTAATGCACGATACCGAAAATGGTGCAAACGAAATAACGCGAAATGCAGAGACCGTTTGGAAACTTTATTTGATTTTTATTTTCAGAAACTTTAATACAATTGAGTTTCTCTGTTATTTTCTATTCTGGATCTGGTGAATCATTTTACGGATGAAATTTCAGGATTGTAATCTTTAGCGTCTGCAATTTTTTCCCCTAGGCGCTGTCTTAAAGTCCCATGCGTGAGAAACTAAAAGCTGCAAATTGTAGTATCCGGTGTTAGATAACTAGTTCAGATTTCGACAGCAAAGTATTTAACCTGATACCTTTTAGTTTTGGTTTAAATAAAACATTGTACAGTAAGGAAATTTCCCAATGAATCATTTACATGTAACAGTGAAATCCCTGGATAAAGTCTCTGACCAACTCTCTATATCACGTTACATTGTTCCCATTTGCTGTTAGTAAACCTGCTAAAATGTTTATAAAGGATGCATACCTCACCTTTTGTAGTTTGAGCTTCGCAGTTTAAACTAAGAATTTGCTTTATATTAAAAGGGTTGGGTGTTTTTTCGTGTAACTAATTATTCCGTGACTAAAAAAGTCCTCTTTAATTCATACTGAATACTCGTTTCGCTGCAGATTAATCACTGTTTATACCTTACTTAACACCCGCGACAAATTCAAGATAAAATTAAACATTTTTTTAAAGTATTTACCGAAAAAAACAATTATTTTAAGTACTGCGATGCTGCTCAGATGTGGAATCTATTGTTATGAAGTACTTAAAATTCGGATTTTCAGCATTTCACCTCTGAATAATTGCTCTTAACAGGAAAATGTTCTTTAAATTAAATGCCTAAAGGGCGGTTTGCTTTAATATCGAGGTACAGGTTACTACTTAATGGGTTGCAGTGTTACTGAGGTTATTGCTTCAGTAATAAATATTCATATTCTTTTTTAGGCTCACCCAGTTTTATGTGCTTTCAAGACTTCTTCATCAATGTGATAATTTGACAATTCATTCTAGATCAGACGAAACCCAATTAAAACACTAAATTCTTGAATTTCCTCTCTGTGCAGCTGCAGGCAGGTCATACAAATAATAAGCTATATAAAGGCCCAGGAGAGAAAAACATGTTCCATTTCACCACCTACCCACCCCCAATTATCGATCAATTACTATGGATTCTTCTACGCTCTATACACTCTTGGAGATTCAGTCGTCGACGGGGAATTATCATAATAATAAATCTGGCTTGAAAAATTTAGGTTGAAAACTCATTTTGCAACAGCTAAACAGAAAACGTTGAAAAACGTTTAAAATGTAGGATCGAAAGTAGCCCATCAACAAAGGCAAAGTTTTGAGAGGTTCGCAACGTCGTTGGATTTTCAATTTTGTTAAGAATTGTTCTTCGTATTCTTCAAGGTTATTTTATTTAACTGAGAAAGAGATTGCTGTCCTTTGTTTTCAAGTAGCATTATGATTGGTTAATAATTCATCTCTTTTCCAACTGCCCGGTTCAAGTAGTTGCACTGTAACCTAAATACATCGATGTCTGGATATGATTTTCTGGTTTCCTCTTGGCATTTTCAGATTTTTTGATTTAAATCCCGACTACCAAAGATTGTTTCCAGAGTTCAAAGACGTCGACCCGTCAGAACTTGAAAACACGAACGCACTTTTCGGTCACGCCAAACGCGTCATGAAAGCTGTGGAGAATGCTGTGTCCTCATTGGATGATGCATTTAGCTTTGCTGGATACCTAGAGGAATTGGGAAGGAGGCATAAAGCCCGCGCACTGAAACCATCGTACCTTGATGTAAGAAACACTCAAATAATAATAACAATAATAATAGTAATAATAAAATAATAACAATAATAATAATAATCGTAATAATAATAATAATAATAGTAGTAGTAGTAGTAGTAGTAGTAGTAGTAGCAGCAGCAGTAGTAGCAGTAGCAGTAGTAGTAGTAGTAGTAGTAGTAGTAGTAGTAGTAGTAGTAGTAGTAGTAGTAGTAGTAGTAGTAGTAGTAGTAGTAGTAGTAGTATAGGATTTATATAGCGCCATATGCGTAGGTTCATCGGGCTTTACTACTGAATATTTCAAACCAAATATTTTGTAGATTAAAAGTTACATCAATAGACAAAACTATAAGAAAAAGTTAAAAATTATCTAAAATTAAAATTAACAGTAAAAGTAAAGATTAAAATTCTTATCGCAATATTTACACTATCACTAGGTATGTACATTATTCAGTAGCAGAACTCTAGTTAAAGTGTTCTTTGAATAAGAAAGCCTTTATAAAAGTTTTAAATTTTGAAATGTCATCATGATTACGTATAGGTTCTGGTAGTGAGTTCCAAATTGTAGGTGCTGCAGACGACAATGATCCACAGCCATATTTCCTCAATTTCGCTGATAGTACTGGTGATCGATGGTTTGTACGGTTGCAACATTTCTGTTATATAAGAAGGTGCTAACCCATGTAAGGCTTTAAAGTTTAACAAAAGTATCTGTACACGGGAAGCCAGAGTAATGTCCTCCTTATGAATATGATGCTAAGGCTAGGATGGAGTTATATGTATTTGCATGTCTATATGCAGTGACGACTGCGTGAAGTCTTGTTAAGTAAAAGCAAATTTTCAAAAACCTTCATGTTTTTATTATAAGCCGACTAGATTATTGAAACAGTATACTGATTTCCAAGATTTCTAAGTTGCAAAGAGCCCAGAACTCTACAGCTAGACTTGTTGAATTTTAAATTAAGTTCAGTCAGCCATGTTACCCCTGTACTCAATGATTTCGTCTTTCCTTTAAGGTACTTTTAGTCCATTTTAAATTTTCTCTTGGACAGTCACCCCAGTGTATCAGTGATTTAATTTCAGTTAGGAAACAATCCGTCTATCAGCTGCGATCAAATGATGCCTTACTACTTGGTTCCCCTGGTAGGAAGATGTTGACATCTTTTGGAGACATATTTTTTTTTGTTTCTGCTCCCCCATTGTGGAATACCTTACCCATAAGGTTAAGGAAATCAAACGCAGTTGAGCAGATTATATCATTACTCAAAACGTACCTTTAAAAACTAGCTTTTAAACATTTGATATAATTTTCGGAATTCATGATGTTATGGGCCTTTGATCATTGCATGTTAAAAGGCGCAATGGAGACAAGTTTTATTAGTCATGGGTGGAACTGGGCTGTGTAGCGGTTTCAGGTGAAACGACCGTTGCTGTTGAGGTGGAGGGTAGCGAACGAGCCCTCTTGGTTCGACCACGTGAGGTGCTGCCAGATGAGCGCTTACGGGAAGACATAGCTAGCAAGCAACAAAGATGATTTAAGGAATGTCCCCTTGGAAAAACGAGAGGGCGGCGCTAAAATGCAAATGCGTGGCATGACTTAGGAACACAGAGGGTCAGAAGGAAAAAAATAAGAATTTTTATAGAACAAGTCAAAGCCATGTTCCGGATCAAACACAAAACAGAGCAAGGACAGTAACCAAGTGCAATTGGGCACGCAAAGCGGCCGGATATGGGCTGTACACTTTAATGGAAACGTCCTGCTTTCATGGTTAACATACTAAATGCATCAATCAAGGGGGCAAGAAACAACACTGGCAGGAATTCACAAATGATAAACCTACCATTAATAAGCAAGATAAGCGTCATGCAGCCCATTAGGATAAGTAACATAAAAGGACCGCAACAATAAGATAATATTGTAATGAAGCTCCGGACACAACACAGCCAGATAAATGAATCGCGGAACCATTGACTTGCATTAAGAAACTGGCACACAACTACTATCGATTAAACGCGAGCATTTGAGCAGCGCCCCTCGCATACTACGGTAAAGTTTGTGTTGCCCTCTACCATTCAAATGCACGCCATCTCGGGACAAGAATTCACTCTTTGTATTCCAAAATCGCCTGTGAGACCAAAAGAATGCGTATGGGATGGGCTCAAGTACCGTTTAGAGATATTTAGTCAACAGACATACGTTCTTGTTAAAAACGACCTCTGACGAGAGCGACGTAGAGTTTGGCAAACGCAAATCAGGTCCACCTTAAAATGATCGTGTAACAACACGACAAGATCTTCTGGTGGGAACCTACTGTAAGGGCGGGGGAATCCACCAGATCATTAGACTCTAGCTGTAAGATAATTATATCAGGGCCAAAGTCCTTCACGGCGCCCAAATCACACTTAACAACTTTGGCAATTGTTCGACCGCCAACGCCATGCCATTTGCAAAAGAATTCTGGTGTTGAGATGCCCAACTTGGCATTATACCCGTGATCCTGAGAACTGGTTATATGATCGCGAAGCCGACGAATAAAGGAATGCCCCAAAATTAAGACGCGTGCTTTACCCATAGTGGAAAGTGCAACAGCAAAAAACCAAACCGCGAGCGAAACACTAGAAAAAATGAACAAGAAAAATAGCGCACTTGCCTGTAAACTCTAAAATTAAGACAAGGCTAAAGTTGTAGCTGAATGGTAAAGAGGCCGAAAATAGCAGTGCGTTCAAATTAAATAATAACCTAGAGCCCGCCTACTTGTGTCTAATTGGTGACTCCTAAGCGATATGTCAATCCGTGCTCCACCTTGAACTGAGACACGCATAACAATAAGCCAAGAGAATGGCCCGATATAAAATTACATTATATGTGTTGCATACAATGTTTGTTTTTATTTTAAGTATAGAATCATGACGCTTCCATATCAAAAATATATTCAAATTTAGAACTTTATTGTTTTTTATTATTATTATTATTATTATTATTATTATTATTATTTTAACTTCCTTACCGTGAAGTCCATTTTTTTCTGGACTTTTGTAGCTTTCGTTATCGGCCAAGTTTGATCTCTAAAAACACACGAAATCCAAGATGGCGAATCCAAGATGGCGGATCCTAGATGGTTATCTTACTTCATCGTTTCATGCTATTAACCTCAAAAGGATGTTTGGATGTCACGTTATAAATCTTCTAAGGTTAAATAATATGAGTGTTCCGTGCTGTGGTGAAAACAGAAGGCCAAAAATGCTGGTCTGAATATGGCTCATGCGAATAACGACCTACATACATAAATAATTTTTCAACATGCTAACCTAATGTCCTCGAGGACTGCATAGTAATGGTCATGTGACATTTGACAGCTGTATTAGTGTATATAAAAATGCTTTGCGTTATAAAATTAATATAATCAGGTGAACAATTCGAATTGGGGATTTTCAAATTAAAAAATACAGCGTCACTGGTTTTGGTTTGACACGAAGAAAAGTTTAGTTTGGCTATCAACAAAAGAATATTTTGCTTCGCGTACAGAAACGGGGCTAAAACCTGTTTCATCTGTTATGTTTACCTCAAAATATATTTGATCTGAACGTACAGATGTGTAATTTATACTTGCCAGCTATCTTATTGTTTAAAATGAACCGTTTCATTTTTAGAAAAGTAAATATTAGTTGTTTGTATGTATACATGCATACGTAATTGGCCACTCCCCATTAGGGCTTTTCAGGACCAATGTAAACAAACAATGATAAATATATATTCAAATAAACATAACTATGTTAATAATACCAAATGGCGGAAGGCAGACCAGTGGGCTATTTACAAGCGTAGCCGAGAAGTTGAACTCTGAGCTACCGTGAACAGCATCAGCTAGCGGTCAGAAGGAGATTTGAACCCGCGACCTACGGATTTTAAATCCGGCGCTCTAGCCACACGGCAACGCTGCCTAAATAAATAAACCTTTTGAGGCTTCCATTTTGAATTTGTTGTTCAACAGGCAATGCAGGAAGCATTAATGTACACTTTGAAAGATCTGCTAAAATCTCAGTGGACGAAGGAAACAGAGGAGGCCTGGAACAAGCTATTCCTCTTCATATCAAGTACTATGGTCAAAGGACTGCAGTCCACGTAAATTGATTTTCCTTCATGCACAATACAAAAGCATCACTTGTGACCTTAAAGACCAACAACCCATCAACACATCGCATTAACAAGAAGGCAGTTGACAAATGAACGCGAAAATAACTGAAATAGCTGTCTATTTGTATTCTTAAGTCCATGAACAAATTAACATACAGAAAACGCAAACGACCGTGATGCTTTCGATATCATCCACTTAAAATAAAATTAAATTTGGTTTTCGACAAAAAAATCTAATTTCAACAGAGGCTATCTAGGGCTCTTTTTACCAAACTACCCGCAGGACATCTTAATTTTTACTAAGAGTGCGGAAAATAATAAGATGTACGTACCTTTTGGGAGAAGAAATTGTTCTTAGCTTTTGAGATTGGTTTCTTTCCTTAAAACATTGGCTTAGAGTTAAATGTTCTTATCCAACTGTTTAGCCAGGTTATAAATCAATTTGATTTCTCCCATGTCCGATTTTCCTTTAAAATGAACGCCGAAAGCCGATGCGATGACTCTATGGTGTCAATAACGTTTTAATTTGAAATGTTGTTATTTCAGCTACTGTTCTCCGACTCATTATTATTGGCTACATTAATTAGAGAGTGAACGCTATAATCAAGGACAAATTTGATTGGCTAAAAATCCTTCCGCAGCGGCAATCGTTAAAATTAAAGTGTGTTGCCGTAAAAGCCAACTCTTCTTTTTCAAGTGACTCTCTAATGACACACGTGATGTTGGTTCCCCAGAAAGATTGAGTAATTGATTAAGTTAGGCGATAGAATATATATATCTCATTCGTTCGAGTAGAATGTTGCACGTCATGGCCAATTTTCATTTCTTTTTTTTAATCAAGCCTCTCGATTGTGCTTTTTGTTTTCTTTCATGTAAGCTGTACTTTTCTATTTGTGACACAAAATTTATCAATTGATCACTTTGACGCTCTGTCAAGAATATTTTGTTAGCACAAAAGGTGTGCATTCCTTGTTCTCCTTGTCTGACAGTTCATTCAGTAATGACCACTTATTAACCGAGAGTGAGGTCCTCACTGGAAAATCTCAAACCGAGACCTTACCGCATTTACCGAGCGATAGCGAGGTCAATGCGGCAAGGCCAAAGATTTGAGATTTTCCGGTAAATACCGAACGCTCGAGGTGAATACGTTTTTTTTTATTATATGGCTTTTTGCTTTGTTCTTGCACACCCGTAATCAGCCTGTCGAATTACGGGAGAATAATACCCTGGAACCAGAGCGTGCGAGCCAATCAGAGCGCGTGTTATATCGGCTACAAACACAGGCCATATAATAATAATATAATGAAAAGAAATTATCTGTTTTAAGAGGAGGCCTCTAATCGCCTAATGGCGGTCCTCTGAAAACTAATAATATATACAGTATAGTAAAAAAAAAGCTTAAAATCTAAGACTAAAACCAAGGTTAAAAACTTGTTAATACTAATAACGAACAGTGAAGCCCAATCAGTAATTGCTGTATAATACCTTGACCTACTGTAAAAAAAATCCCAATTCAACTGCAAGGTTTCTGTAAATACTGTATAGTGTAAATACTGGTGTATGATATGTACTATAACCATTTTATAAACAGAATGTGTATATAATAAAGAGACAATACGTATCTTCATGAGGTTACTCGAACAATCAGGTGAAAGCTGTGTGTATTGTTTCCTATGTGGCTTTGTTGTTGGCTGCAGGCTTCAAGCCTGTTTCGATTAAGTTCTTGAGGCAGTACTGCTACATACTGGTTATGCGACGTTGTTGAATGGTATACCATGCATATGGATTTTCCCACGAGCCACTTGCACGTATTTTCTCGGTATAAACTCGAACCTTTAGGCGAGTGTGTATACCAAGAAAATACAAGCGACAAGTGAGATATTTAAGCAATAGACCACAAGTTTCTATGGGTTAGAGGCTGAAAAACTACACGGGATGTTGGTATAACACGAGAAAAATTCGTAAATCTCGAGCCGCAGGCGAGTGATTTACGAAATTCTTCGAGTGTTCTACCAACATCCCAAGTGGTTTATCAGCCTATAAATCGTAGAAACCTGTGGTCTATTGCTTTTATATGATAATTTAGAAGACGGGCGATTTTTCCATGAATTTACTGGCACAATAAACCATAGCTGGTTGACCAATCAGAGCGCGCCCATTGATTTGGTTATTATATAAATATATCTATAAAGCACTGCTTTCTCTAGCATAGTACTTATCAAGACGTCGCCATTTCAGTCATGATCCCGCACGGATATCCTGTTCTCGTTCGACAGGCTGTTGATTCATTCAACTCCTATTTAAACACAATAATGTGAGCTTAGGATAAAAGAACTGAAACCTTCCGTGCAGCGTTGGAACTGATGGAATAGATGATGAAGGAAAAACGAATAGGTACGAAACGATAAAATTGAGGACGAAGAATGAGCTTAAATTCAAAGTTAACCAGAAGTGAAAGAGGTATCGCACATAAATATTTGCAAGTTTATTTTATTGCAAGTTGGTTGTAGTTTCGCGCAAGCTAAGTTGACGTTGCCAGTTGGGCGAACAGCAAATGGCTCTGAGATGAACAACTCAAAATCAAGAACGCAAATCACCTTAACCAAAAATTCTAGAAATTTATAAAGATTACCAAGCCTGACAAGTCTAAGAACAAAACACGACGGACTTCAACCATTACACTGTGCGCTTCAGAGAAAGATGAGAACCAAAAATTGAAATGAGTAGGACTAACTAAGTCTTGTTTTGCCGTCTAGGAACCGAAAGAACTAAAATTGCGATATTGTAATAATGACGACACTCCACTAATTGGGAAGGTCGTTGTTTCAGGTCATTTTTTCAATACTCTCTCTCCTACACATTATGTCAGTTACAGGTTTACATTTTTCCCCATAAACAATATACCGCTCGAGTGAATCATCCTTGCCAGCTAAACTCTTAGGTTGTATAAGTTGGTTTGGACTATGAAACGGCATTCATATTATTGTTAGCAAAAGCGACATTCGTGTGCATTAATAGAAAATCAACTCAAGATGTGTGATAATCTGAATCAAGAAAACGTCTTATGCTTTCAAACGACATGCACCAACCCAGAACTTCTTGCATTGAGAATGTTTATCTGTGGTTATCAATTTCTTTCTTATCTCACTCTCCAGTTGTACAAATTATGCGACACAGAAGGGACGCCATGGGGAAATGCTACTCTACTTTTTTAACGTACTTAATTTTCTTTTTTACTCCATAGTTAACAATAACTACGCTTGGAAAGCAATTCGTAAACGTTGATTTGTTAATGATGGCTGTTTCACGTAATTCAATGGAACCGAAAACGTAGGCTATAAGTCAGACGGGCCCGGCACTAGATATGAATCTGTTTACAACGTATTAATTGACAAATTTTAGTAAAATAATTACTTAGCTTGTCCTCTCCCATCGAAATCCTGTCGATTTTTTTCTGATTCTGCAATGCATGTGTGAAATATTTAAATCGATATAATAAACAAAAGTGCCACTTTTAATTTTTGCTGCTTAGTTTGCAGAGCGATTTAGAGGACAAATGTGTGTACATGAATGTTTTGTGATGTTCGGACAAGACTACATGTTGATTTTCTTTTTCTTTCAATATTATTACAATCAAAAGAAAAACGTCGAAGTAATGAAAGACGAAAACGCTGTTCTGTGTACCGTGGCACTGAATAAATACAGCAAGCAAAAAGTTGCTGTAAAAACTTACCTGCAAATTGCCACCACCCTCGCGTCCGCTTTTTAAGGCTTAAAATCTCCAATTGACTCCCTGGCAAGCTTTAAATATTGGCACAAAGACCTTAAAAGATAGCGTTGGTAGATTGTATGCTAATACATCTATACAATTTATATCGTGTAGTTGAAAGAAAGATTTATAATCAAATGAGAAAAGAAAAAATGTTTTTCTATTAAATGTGGTTCGAATTGTGTTCAAAACAAGAGTTTTTCATAAGCGCCCCGGGCGTACAGGTCAAATGTGTGTTAAAATTATTCACAAACGCTCTCGCTTGTTAATGACGATAATTTCTTTTTTATGAATCTTAAGTTTCAAGAGAGTTTTAAACACTTGGTAATGAAGATTTGATTTCTTCTGAGATATACTTACGCACTTGGTGAGATTTTAGGACCAAAAAAGAGAAATTCTGCTATGAAATTTCTGTCCAAAGTTAAAGAAATGCGTAATGTCGTTGAGCCAGTGACAGCCGCGTTCTTAAAACTAGCTTTTTACAGCTGGATTTTCAAACAAAAGGAATATAAAGTGTGCATGTGAGCGAATTCTGTCTTGTCAATTTGGCCATTTTTAAGAAATCGGTACGTCTTTCGTCCTTAATTTTAAGTCATTTCATTTTTGTTTCATCCCCGAATTTGAAAAGGTTATTAAAGCTATTATTTTGACGGAAAAAGAAAGCGGAGATTCTATTGTTCAGAAACCCCACTGTTTTCTGAATTACTGTGCTTATTTTAAAGTTTTCACCTGACAAAACAGAGTTACTTAGGTCAAACCTCACGAACAGGTATTTGCAATTCAAATACGATCAAATTGAAATGATTTAAAGATCGAACCAAGTTGAACATCTTTTTTGTTTTTATATTTTGAATAATTAGAAGGAAACAAATGATGACGTCGACAGAAAAACAGGTGGACATCTCATACTCGGCTCACTTCAAGGTTCACGGTAACAGTACCAATGGTTAGCGTCAATGTTTTCGCGTTTTGGTGTGAGACTTTGTCATTTTTATCCTTTTAATTCTCACGATTCAGTAATATATCCCCCTATCTCACAACGTAAATTAAAAAAACAACATGCCAGTAGCACTTTAAATAAAGAGGTGCTTAGCTTAAGTCTTTGAACTGAAGATACGTGTCGAACGTTTAGCTCCGTGCACAAGACGTAAGAAGGTCAAGAGCATCTAAAACAGTACGTGACGTCAAATTACCGCTCAGAATCTTTCATTTGAGGTCATACTCACTTGAAAGCTTAGCCCAGCCAAACGGAATCACAAGTAGTTGAAGGTAGCTGCAAGTTTAAGTTGCGAGGAGACTTGCGTTGGATGACCAAACGGATTCGCAAGTTGCAAAAAGCCCATTGCAAAGCAGACATATTCTGTAATACGTGACTTAACTTGAGTTGACTTGGGTTGGGTGGCCAAACGGTGAAAAACTTGTGCACCTAGAGATTTAACCTATAGCAACGATTTTGTATGATTTAAAGTTATGCTCCTTATTGAGGGGTTTAATCTCCGGCACCTTTGTATCCTGCTTAATACTCTCCATTCTCGTCCCCAGAGCCCACGATCCTTCTGGCCTGTGGCAGGGATCGAGAGCTCTGGTTTGGTCCAACACCGCGATTCACGGACTTATTGGCAAATCTAGCAAATCTGATTGGTTGAGAATTCGAACCGAATACTCTACGCATGCTCAGAAAATTGGGTTCGGCCAGAGCTCTCGATCCCTGTCACAGGCCAGAAGGATCGTGGGCTCTGGGGATGAGAATGAATACTCTCCAAATAAGAATCGTCAGCTGTCACCAGGCTGTTTGCTTGATACAGCTTTGATGCAATATATCAAACACCGAGAAGACAGTGGAAATTGAGCCCAGTAACTTTTACGAACTCCGAGCTGTTTGGAAACGTGATGTAACACAGTCTTTCGTGTTTTAAAATATTTCTTCTCAATCAAAACTAAGACCAAGGAAAAAGCAGAAAAATCTTACAAATCTCAAATAAATATTGATACTGTCATGAACATACTTTCCTTTCAAAAAAAAAAATGTCAAATGTTTGTTTATAGTGGTCATGCACTTGGCTACACCAAGCTAGTTCACAGGCATGCCACTTAAACTGAAGGAAACAAATATTTCAGATTCAACTAGCTAATAACTATCGGTCATTGTTATGATGCCGAGTTGAAATATTCTTCATTTTTATTATATTACAATGTAATATAATAAAAATGTTTTATTATATTACAATGTAAATAGTACTTATGATTTCTGCCAAAAATACTTGAAACCAAAAGTTTTCTGCATAATTCTATAAAAATGAAATTCCGGCCGCGAAGAAAATAATTCGAGTTTCATACATTGAATTAATAAATGAACGCTCTTTTTTAATTGCCGTTTAATTACACCGAAAGGAATTGCTAGTTACTAGAGCTATGATTTCAAAAAAAAAATACTTTAAATAGCAGAGTTTTGTCACAAAAAGTGTTTCATTATAACAACAGAATTAGTATGACGCTTTGAAACGGCGCAGGATTCTTTAAGTATACCGCAGAATTCGTAACATACGCAGACTACAAGTAATTTCAAATGCATTACCAGTTACTGATCGATAATTTTCGTCTGACAGAAAAATGTTAAACATGGCAAATGATTGCATGTTTGGTTTATAAATATATTTTCGAAGTGATAGTAAGGTATCACAGATTTCTAGTCCCAAAGGCATAACTATAAGGCTGTGCTTACCATAAACCTTTTACGGCCGCGAAAGTTGTTTTTTCGCCAGACAGTCACTAGACAACGATAAATAGTTGGCTAATTTCTTCCTTGCTGCTTTGTGATGGAAAATCTTATTTTCAAACAGTGAGACATTAAAACGTAAAGCAGGAGAAAACAAAAAGCAAATAAATAAAGTAAGAGATTTCCTGAGTTTTCATAATGTTTGTTCCTCGTCTGCTGTCAGTCATAAACATATTCAGATAAAACAAAAGATTTGATTTTAAGTTACAAAAAACAAGGTTTAGGCAACCTGAACTGTATGATGTTTTTTCTGGTTTCATCTTAGACAAATTAAAGAAATTGTTTCCTAAAATTACCAAAATGACACTCTTTCAAGTAACAAAATGGATTTAGCCTAAACTTTATTAAATCTTAATAAACTACTCCAACGAAGGACAACGCATTGTCTGTAAAGTCGTCGTCTGTCTAACAAAGACTGTCACTCTCCTATGTACTATGGAGAATTTAAGTGCGCAAATCTTTGCGGAAATAGCTACCAGTTTTCTTTAAGATTTTGCGACCTAATTCACCTGCAAGACATGGGATAATTATTTTTTATCTGAGAAACAATTTGATCCTCTAAGCTTTTCTGAAACCTCTTGATAAAACCGTATGGACAAATTAAAAATGCACAAACTGACGTCGACATCTTGCGCACAGTGCAACTAAGATTATCGAAGATCCTCGCCGGAAGACGGGCTATTACCGGGTACTTTTTTATTTATTTCCGTGAGAACCCCAACGAAGTCTCTGAGCTATGTGAATAACATCAAGAAGAAATTGCACAAAGTAAGAGATCGCGTCTTTTGATTTACTTATCCTAGAGGAAATAGGGAATAACATCGACCGATGGAGATCTTAAAGGAAAGCGTTTCGTTGTAGCAAGATTAGTGGTCGCTCGGTTAATTTATGTGCTCCGTTCAGAGCTAATTATTATACGCAATTGCTCTTTGCTACACATCTCAAAAACGTTTGCTGTTTGAAGCTGAGCCATGGTAAATTTAATCATTTAAATAAAAGTTTGATAAAATGGTATATTTTCAAATCGTCGGCCATTGCACAAACGAAGCCCGCTTTATTATTTCATTTTAAAGAGATTAATTTGAGCCAAGAGCTTTAAAATGTATCGCAGGTGGTATTGGAAGTAACTGTCCTAGCTCTGTTAACTAAAAAGTTCCAGAAATTTCAGCAGAGGCGTAAAATTTGTCAAAACGATTGTCGGATAGCTGCAAGTAATGATGCTTACACAGCAAGCCGCCTAAAATGTAATGACAGCAACAGACATCACATTTATTTCCTCCCGAGATATCAATTCATATCTAAAATATTAAAATGATATTTAACAGTACGTTCGAAGTTTTTTCTCGATCTTTCTATCTGCGAAATACGTGAACCCGGAAAGTGCAGGTCTTTTCTGGTAGTATTGTGTAAACAAAGTGTACTTTTTATTTTCTTTAAAATTGGCATTGCCCGTAATATGAGCTTTGAGACCTAAATTTGTATCTGATTTACTATTGAAAGCAACTGACACAGTTTCGAAATCTTCAGTGTTAAAAGCTTTAAAAGGATTCAAAACACGCGAGATTTGTCAGCGTATCTCGCATCAATCAGAGCGGGCAACTGATTGATCCGAAAATGGTATGTCCTCAAAGTCTGTAGTAATAACAGCAATTTGCAGCACGGTTATTTTATACTAAAATGTCGATCCATATCTTAGATTTTTTTTTAATGTTACTTAACGAAATGCGCTAAAGCGAAGCATGGTTAGAAATCACGTTTCTCAAAGGGAAGGCTATTTTTATTACTTAAATTTCGATTCGTTTTCAAAAATTGATTGTAATTTGAGCTTGGAGACTTCAATTTGTATGTGTTGCGCTATTGCGCTATTGGAAACAACTGACGCAGTTCTAAAACCCTCAGTTTTAAAATCTTGAAAGAGACGCACATAACACATAACTACTGATAAAAGAGATTCATATCTAGGACTTTAAAAGGTTCTTTTACCGGGTTGGTGTTCAGCTCTCGTTTTAACTCTTCCAATCGACGAAATAAGGGAAGACAGAGCATGGGCTGTTCTGCATCTGTCAAAAGGCACGTAGAAATTAATAACAATTCAGTTTCTATACCTCTTTCCACCAAGGAAAAGTGCCTCGTGAGAAACTCGTGGGGTCTGGTCAAGATGAATAGAACGCTTGTTGGAAAGACAATCTTTCTCAGGTAAGGCACTTTTAAGTGTCTTAAAAGGCAGCTATATATATAGATTAGCAGGATACATTTAAGGGTCTCTTGTACTAGCATTAACAGCATCTAACTAGGCTTGATGTTTTAAATTTGCACGCATTTAGTTTTTGAACTCTAGAAGTTCATTTCATGAGACATGAGTAAAGGTGTCGGCCTTAACTACAGGTACATCACCTGCGAAGCTGGCAGTCGTTTTTTGTGCAATAGTAAAAACGAGAACCGATCTTTTCCCGGAATCAGTGATCTGATGATTTTATTTTTCCATCTGTGCGGCCAAGACCTACAGTTACATCAGGTCACGCAGTTTAAATGAGCTGTATACTGAGATTTAAATGTATCTTTTTAACGTTTAGGACTATCGTAAGTACAAATAATACAAACTTTAAAAGCATGTACACAATTTCATGCAACTATTCGACCAGTCTGAGCGATCAAACCGGGGGCCAGCCAAGCT
Organism: Catalaphyllia jardinei; assembly: GCA_022496165.2. Classification (NCBI taxonomy): domain Eukaryota; kingdom Metazoa; phylum Cnidaria; class Anthozoa; order Scleractinia; family Caryophylliidae; genus Catalaphyllia; species Catalaphyllia jardinei. The sequence continues at coordinate 883,335 of CM042759.1, forward strand.
AACTTCACAATCTTACATTCCTCTCCTCGAAGACCCACTAAAGAATGGTGGCGCTTTGTGAAAACATGGAATGGATAACCTTATTCATTACATGAAGACAGGGCTCTTTTGGTCTTCTGGGATAGGTAGGGAAGATTCTTACGCTTAGAACATTACATCCTTTCCTTGCCTTACTGTGTAAGGCAAGACTTTCGACACTTGCTGCCCAACTAACTGCCCCTGGGTCTCCGAGAATGAGAGCATTAAGGCTATGAAGATGAAATTAGAGGATTCAAAGCACATCCCAGAAGTTTTTCTCTGAGGTCGATTATATGAAACATTTACAAGTCATGCAGAACAAAAACACGCGTAAGTATGATGATATTACCCCGGGCGGGCATATTACGCCACTTTCTTAGCTGGTTGCCAGTATCAACTCAGCAGATTAACGTGCTGCTATCATTGTCTTTAAGTGCCTGACAGGCCGTGTGCCAGAGAATCTCTCGTCTGGATTTACCAAGCGATGAGAAACAAAAGCTGAATATTTTACTTTCAAGTCAGCTAGCGGCCAGAGGAAATTTTATGCTGTATGTGTGTATGTACATGTATGCAGCCTTTAAGTCACATGACGTAGTAATGACGCCATCATTTCCGAACAGTCATTTTCTTAGACTAGGTATACACTAGAGCAGATTTTTCCGGATTCGTAAATGTTTCCGGATTCATCAATTTTAGAGTATTCGGATTAGTAGGCGTTTACACTAAAAGGATATTCGGATTCTTGACCGTTTACACAGGACGACAACTCCGGGAACATTCACGATAAAATGGTCAACAAGTTGTTTGTTGCCTCGACGACGAGAAACAAAATGTCATCAGAAAAAAGCCTAGGGGTACGTTGAGGCAGTCTGAAGTTTTCTTTCCACTCGCTGCTCACGCTATTGTTGCCCATCATGTTGTCCCACCAGGCATTTGTCCTGGTCTTATCCAGAATCATCCAGCGATCGTGCCATCGTCATTTCCCGAGTAAAGTGTGGAGGACGTCAACATTGTTTGCGTCGCCTTTTTGGTTTCTGAGGAATATAACTCTACCCATTACAAATAAAAAGACTGCCTGGACCAGTGACAGAACAAGGAGGCTAACAGCGACCGCTTTCAATTGCCCTCAGTACGACTACGACTTTGGAATTCTTTGGATTGCTGCATCCGCCATTTTAGTTATACCGAAAACTCATAACATTGCTGGCGGAAAGATATCCGGATTCAAGAGAAAAGCGTTTACACAGCAAAACTTTCCGGATTCAAAAGTTTTCGGATTCAAAGTTCCCACTTTAGATTCCGGATTCAAAATCGCCGGAGACGTAACCAAACCGGGATGTTTTTATTTCGGATTCGTCCTCCTGTGTGTAAACGGCAAAACCAATCCGGTACTAAAACGTTCCGGATTCATCACGAATCCGGAACAATTTCCTCTAGTGTAAACCTAGTCTTAGATTCGCCAACTAATGTCCGCCATATTAGATTTTGCAACGTTAGAAATCAACAGGAAATGAAAAAAAATTAGTCATTAAAATTGGAATTCAAACAATGAAGAACATGCCTATTTATTAGTTAGAATATAGTGGCCATAGAAACATCAAGATTTTTGACGAATGACATTTCATATCAAATTGTTTCCAAAGTTTATCGTTTTAATGCTTTTAAGCTTAGAAACGTTTTATAAATCACAATCAAGTTTAAACAACGAAAAATCATAATTGTGACTAAAAAAAATAAATTATTAAGATTTAATTTGTCTGATTTCTCCTAAGTTTAAATTCACAAGAAATAGCGAAGAATCAAACAGAGTTGTTAGGTGCATGTGTCGTGATTCCCAATGAAAATACAGATGAAGAAATGCCCGAGTTAGTTCAAAACTTATCAAGGCACTTGAATCTTCATGGACCTTTATGCTAATTAACTGAATACTAATTGCCGCTGAGGTCATTACAATATCACAATTCCCCCCGGGGAGGGGGGTACTCCCACAAAAATTGGGTGTGGTGTGGGTTTGCGGTCCTCTTCCCAAAACCCTTACCCTATTTTTAGCCAAAATCTGCGATACTCTGTTCCCTATTCATGACCTGACCAAATATTCAAAACCCTATTTATGACCCCACTCTCACATCAAAACCCTGTTTCAGACCTGTGTTATAATTAGTTCCCTAGTTCAGACCAATGTTAAATTACCGTAAACATAATTTGTGAAGGGCTTTTGCTGATTGTCTTTTCGATAACGATAAAAAAAAGGTGGCTTCTTCTTAAAAGCATACCCAAATTAAGACAAGAGTACAAATTTCATACCTTATTTACGACCAAAACAGCCGAAAAACCCTACCCTTTGGGGCCGCACATGACCTAAATAGCCCATATAACGGAGTCCCCCCGGGATTACAACATACATTTACTGAATATTATTTGTTATAATTAACAAAAAGATTTCTGTGTTCACCTCCTCTTAAACCAAAAATTCCTCTTCTTCTTTGCTTTTCCTCTTTCTTATACTTTAAGTGCAAACCATGACTTGCAGCATCTTCCATTTCGGCGTCCAATGCTCGACGAAACCAGGACTGGAGAACCTTTGAACGAGACGATAAAAAGAACTATAACTTTCATAGCTGTACATTTTTATTGAGAAAATTATAGCTAGTCAGCTCACCTTCGGTCGCTATTATCAAGAGGATTTAACGCGTCAGCACCATTCTCCTCCTTCAGATAGCGTCGGATACCACAAATTATAGTAAAAATATTACCGACTTTTCATGTTGTTATTAATGTGCCAAACAGAGATTTTTGGCTGTTTAAACAAAGAATTCTTTTGTTTAACGTGTTTTGAACATTCAAAAAACAACATTTATAAACAAATGTCTTTCCTGTTCCATAAACTTTCTTCGGTGGACGTCTCTCCCCCGACGTCTTGACCATCTCCACCACAAACTTACTAAGCCAGTATTTCACGGTTACGGCATCCATTTCTTCAATGCTGGTAGAAAGCTGTGCGACCTTGTGTGAATCATAGTCGATAAATAGCCCTCCTGGATTTAAAACGAAAGCTATAACAGACCGAGAAATTTGCCACTCGCCAAAAATTGTTACCTCCA
>CM042759.1:897727-905227 GCA_022496165.2 Catalaphyllia jardinei
GACAGGGAAAATTGTCGTTTTTTTCAAATCGCAGAAACCGATTCATAGTGTAAAACAAACTGATATTCTGAGCATTCTTTTAAACTTTTACGATTAATTGAAAAAAGAAAAAAACATTTCCACCCACGATGTCTAACTTGTTATTTTTATAATTTTTTGTGATTGTGGCGTATCGCTAAGCCCTCCACGTTTTAAAAACTACATTGTTAAATACATATATTAAATGGCATTTTAAAATAATTTATCTTATTATGGTACCTTCCACTGACCACTGCGTTCACTATTTTTCAATTTAACTCTGTCGGAAGTCAAATGATCTCAATGACAGTAAGGCATATCTAATATCAAGTTAAAAACATCCTGTCAAGCATAAATTAACGCCATTTTGTCTCAAAACCATTAACTATTGGAGCCTCAAATAAATATAGAAAATTTCAAAATTTTAAATGCAATTAATTTTAACACATTTCAGATTTTTTTTCTTTCAGGCGTTTGTAAAGTTATTTTGATGAAGAAAAAAGCTTTGGAAATCAAAATTCCCCCCCAAAAAAAACAGCGATACGCACGTCCGCTTTTGAATACAGCATGAATTGGAATACGAGAAATATGACCTCCAAAAAGTTTGTCAATCATAGTGTATTTATTTACCAAATTTTGGGGTTATGTGAGTTAGGCTGCAAATAAAATACTACCGTTATTTTATCAAATTGTGAGTTAATAAGCATTTTTTCTATTTAATAGTTATTACAACATTTGATTTCGGAGCAAAAAGAGCTTGACCTGAAGTGTTTGTGACCACATTGTGGAAACGTGACCGGATGTGACATTATATAAGATTAGTTTTCCTATTTGATTCGTTGAAATAGGAGATGATTCTTTTCGGTAATAAGGGACGCAAACACACGAGTTGTAGATTAGGAGAATTGTGAAGGAATAAACGTGGATCAGTTGTCTGTTACGCGGAGTGAGTTGGGTGTGCCCTAACAATTCGGTACAAGTTCAAAGAGCAAATTTTTGCTAGACCATTGCACTTTCTTAAATTATTTCATTATGCTGGATCATTGGGCAAGTAACTTCGTGAAGGCCAAATATCTGAAAGATCTAAAAAATTGTTTAAACTACCTGCACGATTTTTCTGAAGAAGTGAGGTTTTACCAACGAGGTATAGTTAAGTCGAGTTGAATATCGCTTAAAGAAAATGTGAGCGAATAATCATAAATGGCTGAAAATTATAAATCAGTCTATTGCAAGTATCAAAATTAGCCTAACAAACCTCAATTTTATGTCGATGATTGAAAAAAAAAGTTTTATGCGTAAACACGATAGGTGCAGATAACTTAAATGCAAACAGAAAAATTTAAAATTATAAGCCATTTATGAAAAGGTTCTATTTCAGGTAGACAGTTTAAAAAGTAGAAGTACAAACCCTGCAATGTTAGATATTTTTTAAGACAAAAACTAAAGAATCTTCCTTTTCAAGGACGCGCGCTTGCGACTGTGTTATTTCAGAGAATACACAACGATGATAAGGAACCCATCAGCTTCGCGGATTTCTACTAAACAGTCATATGCAATATAGAAGAGCTGTGCACAGATAATGGAATGTAAGAACTACGTTACCAAGCCTTACAACATACTATAGTTTGCTGAATAATCTTGACTACAACATTTTCATTGCAGGATGTTTGGAACTAACCCTGAAGTACTTTACCTGTTTCCCAATTTTAAAGGCCTGACCCAGAGGGAGATACTCTGTTCTCGGGCGCTTCACCTTCACGCAAAGAAAGTTATGTGTGCCCTGGAAAATGCTGTGGTATCTTTAAACGACGCGGAAAAATTAACGCACTATTTAATAAACCTTGGAGAAAGACATCGACCCTGGTCTATGAAAATGGAGCACTTTGATGTATGTAAATGTTATGATTATTGGAGAGTCCGGGTTGTGGTTTATCAGAGCTACATCATAATTTGTTTATCTTGAAACTTTTAGCCAAGATTTTTCAAGTTTGTTGTTTGTAATCCATGTTAATCTTTTCCATCCTTAACCATCCTTGCTCCTTTATCGTTTATTGAGGGTCTATTATAGGGGTCGCACATTCCGTAAACCGCCATATTATGTTCCTTCGAAACCTCAAACCGCTTTCGTTTTCTTCTAAAAACCGACACCGCCTTGCAGGTAGGACGATTATCCTCATAACCGATCTTTTAACAGCACGTAGCAAATTCTTTGCAATATGTTAGCTCAATAATCGTATTTCTCCTCACAAAGACCACAAGATCTAAAGAATGGCAGAACTGAAGGACTGTAAGTCTAATGCAAATTACGATTTTATGAATAAAATTAAGTCTTATGATATCAATAATCAAACACTTGCCGAAGTAGCTCTTTCAGCCGCTGCAACTTGTACAAGGAACGAGGCAGCCTTATGCGAAATTTTTCCTTACGGATAAAATCCTTTGGCGCTGCCTCAAGTTTGTAAAATAAGGTAACACATAAATTATATCGACATTCGCCACATCGTCCGCCATCTTCCGACGCGCTTTCGTGACCGTTTCGAAGCTGATATCAAATTACCTCCCCACCCCTCCCCACATGGCCGGGGACCCTGACTGACTTGGTCTAGCCCTAAAAGGCAATCCTTGTTAAATAGAGAAGCTTTAAACAAGATAAAGTTACCGCTCAGTCCTCTAAGCCTCTTAACTGTGTTTGAATAACCGCCACAAAAACACGCAAACACCGAAAACCGCGAGCTAACTTTATGATTTCCCGCAACCGCACGATAATTTCTTAACCGTAAACCGCCAGATAAATGCGAATGAAACCGCATACCGGCACTCAAAATTAGCTTAAACCGCCAAACCGCCAGACTATAACAGACCCTCTTTATTATCTCTTTTGTGTTTTTCTTTGTAAGTAAACTACTATTCCTTTTAAAAGCTCCTTTAACCGTCAGCTGAGAAATGGCGAAGATGCGCAACACTTACTGAAGTTGAAGAAATGGGCTGGAATTTTACCTGAGCTGAAAAATCGCTTAAGCAGTTAAAACTGATAACTAAGATTCCTGTAGCTCCATCCACTTTCTCTTATTTAACGATTAGATTGTGAGCTCTAAATTTCTGTGTAATAATAATAAGTATTATACATTGTACTCACTATCAGAATTCTGATTGGCCAAGAGTCCCCTGCTTATTTTGAGAATTCACGTGATTTTTGTGGACTGGCATGATTATAGTATAATCTGCTATCCAATTATATCTGCAGATTATAACGTGCGCAGTGCAAACTGCGGACTTTTGGCTAAAGAGCGCGAGAACTTGAATGGTTTCGAGTGATGCGCCCGCTTGGTGCGTTTGTCCTTGTATTTTTACGAGCACGAATAAAATCTACTTGCATTTCACACAATACTTTTTGCATATTTTCCATAAAACAATGTATAATAAAACAGTAATTGAATTCGGTTTTTGTGATATCCGGAATAATCAAGGTCTCGGCAAGTGTAATCAGCCTCGTTCTCCGGCCTCGACTAATTACACTTTCCTCGACCTTGATTATTCCAGATATCTCAAAAACCTCATCCAATTATTGTTTATAATTACTAATTTATAGTGCGCATTTTCCTTGACGAAAGTGAACACTGAGAGGAGTCCAAGGATTGCTAGCATTGCTGAAAACAATGGAGAAAGGTTGTTACAATATTCCGCTCTGTTTGAGAATCAGAGTCATGTAGTTTGATCAAAACAAATCGGCGATCTTATGTATCTAGGCCAATTGGCGGTACACCATGCTATGAAATATTGCATAATGTAATCAAGTACATCAAAGAAAAAGTTCTAGCTCTCTAGTTTTGATCCTCTCATTAATGCTTGTTTCTGTCGGTAGTTGGGAAAAAAAAAAGAGAAAACAGAGGTCGAGCAAGAGAAAAAACGAGGGCGACTTGAGCAAGAAAGGGAAGGCAGAGTTCCTCGCCTTAGTCCTCCCTCGTTCTTTTTTTCTCGCTCGCTCCATTTTTTTTTAGCTCGTCCCCAACTACTGACACCCTGGAAACGGTTAGGCTGATTATGAGCAGTTGTCATGATGGTCAATGACATCACAGTAACCACAATACAATTCGGTCTCGTTTCTAGATTTTTCTTGATGCTTCAGATTCTAAACGATCTGTAAGAAGATGTAACACAAATACCACGCTATTATGTTCTTTCTGTTTCATCCCTATTAGCTGTTGAAGGAATCTTTCCTCTGGACACTACAAGACATGCTTCAGTCTCAATGCACGCCAGAGGTGAGCAGGGCCTGGAGCGAAATAATCGACTTAATAGCAAAGGCTATGATGCAAGGACTGAAGACTAGATATCACGTGTTCAACAACCACTGAAATACACGACAATCACCACTGGCAGAATCGACGAAGAAATCAAAAAAAAAAATAATGACAAAGGCTCTGCCTTTGTAATATTTTGTAATATAGACAAGTGTGTATTGTTGGAAAAGGCATTATGTAAGCAGTAATAAGAAAGGTGCTAATACAATGATTTGATGACAAAAGAAATAAATTTATTAAAAAGTTAAATGCTAAAAGATTTTTGAAAAACATTTATAAAAATATTTATAAAAGAGAACGACGTTGCGGCGCTACGTTACGCCATTATCAAGCTGAAAAGTGAAAAGTGTAAGGTGTGAAATGAATATATAACATTTGAAAAAATGCATTAAATATTTGCGGGTTCTATGGGTATAATCCCCAAGGTAAAAAATCACAAAAAGAAAAAATAATAATAAATAAATGTACGATAGTGTCATGTAAAAAGTTTGGCGCGAATGGAGTCGGCTTGCGTGTTAAGAGAAGGCTTGATATTCTTTATGTACAACATCTCGTACACTAGGCAATCAAAATTGCTGTTACCTTTCTTCAGAACATTGAAAAGGTGGTCGGTCTTTGTTCTGTTGTTGCCATGCTGTGTTTGAAGGTGTTTCCCGATAGCTGAATGACGGTGTTCACCTATGCGTTGATGTAGGTGTCAGGTAGTGTACCCGACATAATTTGCATCGCACAAAAATGATCTTATTGAAATAAATATACAACGCATTGAGTGTTAAGCTAATTGTAACCAACTATCGTACATTTATTTATTTATTTATTATTTTTTCTTTTTGTGCTTTTTTACCTTGGGGATTATACCCATAGGACCTGCAAATATTTGATGTATTTTTCAAATATTATATATTCATTTTACACCTTACACTTTTTCACTTTTTAACTTGATAATGGCGTAACGTAATAAGTGTCTTTTAAAAATCTTTAAGCGTTTAACTTTTTAATCAATTCATTTTCAAAATCTCTCTTGATACGTAAAATAAATAAATCATAAATAATAAAAGAGGCCTCCAATCACCTTGTGGTGGTTTTCAGGAGGGTCCCCTGAATAATTACTGTATAGTAATAAAAGCTAAAACTTATGACCACAACTAAGATTTAAAACCAGAAGTAGGATCCAAAAAAACACTGACTAAGGTTAAAAATAATTTTAAGTAAAAACTGTCTCAGTTTGTTTTTAAAAGTCGATCTTGCATGAGTGTGTTGAACAAATTCGGCAGTTAGGGCCTCTCGGGAATTGTTTTGTAATACGCTTTGATATATTTTCATTACATAGTTAAAAATCTAAATTGCAAAATGGAAACACAAGAACGCTACATTTCTTGAAAGGTTGATAGTTTTTTCAACTCTTTCTTTTACCTTGACTGAAGATACTTTGCTCTTTTTCACATTTTTACAATGACAATCTTGGTTACAGTTAAAACCTGTGCAAACACTGTTTATACTGGGATGTTAAAGTGAACGCAAGAAATAAATTAACGTGAAATATTTATTTGATGAAGGTTGAAAAGAAACATGAACAAACATAATTTGGTTATGAATAAGTTAAAGATTTCAAGCAAAATGAACGTGCGTCAAAATTCCGCCCAACATAGTTTGTAAAGGAACTATACAAGTAAACCACTCTCCCGTCCCCCATCCCCAAGGGAAACTCGTCCTTTTGTATAACAAATCTGGTAAGCATCTAAAGATAAGAACACAAAGCAAAGCAACAAGCTGAACCACAGAAATGTAAAGTCGTGGCATTTTGGCAAATCACCCGCTTAAGATTGACTTATGGTTGTAAGCTCCAGGTGCGAAAACGTTGCTAGGTGACCAGCCAAATATGTTCTATTTTTGTCATCAAAAACAACTGGGCCTTCATTATAATCACCAGTTTAACCAACGTAGTTTATGCGAAAAGGATGCAGAAACACTACTTCTCTCTTCCGAATTGACGGTGAGAAACTATGTTTTCGTATTATTCACAATCTTTACTTATCTGAAAGTGCGCATTCCTATTCTTTTTTAACTTTTTTTGAGCCTTGATTATCCATTTTTAATAGTAATGTTTATTCGCGTAATGTATAACATTGAAAAGCAATATGATATATCTGATTAATTTCCCTAAAATAAATGTATTAAGTAACTATATGGCCAATACTAAGTGACATTGGTTCACTGGCTTTCAAGTTAAGGCAAACGTGGCAACTGACATCAGAATTTTACTTTTATATTTACTCTTATAGACTTATATTTGTATGTAGCTAGAGACTCTTTGATTTGCTGTGAAATGAATATAAACAGCAAAGATTAATCCAACATGTAAAAACTCTCGAGTCGAGTGGAATTGTCTGGATTGTCATCAAACCAGAAAAGAAATTGCCTAAAAGTTTATTTAAACTCTGAGGAAGTGTTGAGTAATATTTCCAGGGCAAATTTAAGAGGAAAAACATAATTCAAGCCAAGGAGATTAGTAATGAAAAACTGTTAATGGATTTTTAAAAAGCAATAAATCAAACACACTATTAAAATTAATTAAGCGTCTTAACTATGTACACAAGTGTGGCGTTGGCTTTTTGCAAAACTTTAACTATATATGTGTTTTCATCATCTTACGGAGAATTCCTCAATATCCTCGATCACAGTAAGGTGCCTTATTGTAGGTTAGACTGCTTTGAACAGATCATTTGATAGACTTTGTTAATTAGATATCACACATTCACCTCTCATTTTACAGAAAAAAAGGAAACCGACAAGCCTATGATGTTTTATCATATGCAAATTTACGATGGTTAAAAGAAAAGAGAAAACACAACAACGTACTTCAAAACAGCAAAGGTTGATAGATACTCTCCTAGTTTATATAATGAATTGACGTTAGACTCAGTGTCTAGGAATTGGAAAATCACAATACATAAAGTAATACATCAAAACACAAGACTCTGTTTTTCATCGGGATATCCAAACATCGAGAAGAAAGTTGAAAATACGACGCGCAGCGGAGTATTTTTGACGAAATGCGAGGTGTTTGGATAGTCGATGAAGCACTGTCTCTCGTTTTTGATACATCTTATCAATCGAAACAAAAAACTAAGGATCTAGAGTAAACAGACAGGTAAAATTGTCTATGCTGATTAAGACCGGG
>CM042759.1:907727-964915 GCA_022496165.2 Catalaphyllia jardinei
CTTAGTCCAAGGCCCCTCTGGATATCAGCCTCGTTGCTGAACGGACCACCCTGGCTAAATAAAATACTTACTTACTAACTCCTTAAATTAGCGTTTACTCAGTCCATCACTCAGTCAGTCAGCCAATGAGTCAGTTAGTTAGCCAGCCGGTCAGTCAGTCAGTCAGTCAGTCAGTCTGTCAGTCAGTCAACTCGGAATTCGATCAATATACAAATTGGTTTTCATGAAAGCGGAGTATGGTTTAAAAATGTAAACAGAATCGCATAAACTATGGATTTTAAAACTGAGTGGGACAATGCTATCAATAAGATGGTAAAACATCAAAGTCAAGATCTTCCAGTTTTTTTTAAACGCTGCAAGAGAGTTAGCTGACTTTATGGAGTTATAAGCAAGGAATTCCACAATTTAGGACCAGCGTGAGCAAAACTCCTCTCATCAAGTCATTGTTGGGTAATGGTAGATTAATATTTGATTCACTGTTTCTGATATTGTATGGATTTCTCGTCTCGACTTTGGAGAATTTATCAGTTAAATAGAATGGGGCTTCACCAATGGTTATTTGGTTGACTTTATGCAGTTGCTCTTGGGTTTTTAAATCAGACAGGCCATCCAAGTTCCTCTAAGACGTCATTTGAGCTTATATCATAGGCAGCCCTTAAAATAACCCTACCAGCCTTATTCTGCAATTTTTGTAATGTACATGTGGTTGCTTAAAAGCTTGTGGGTCCTGTCCTATGTTATAAGAATCTTAAAAAATATACACAATCATTTGAACTTCTTTAAGTTTAGGGTTTGTAAGGGTCGTCTTGTTCTCTAAAAGTCTGAGAATTCTAATATTAAAACTGATAATAATAATAACAACAACAATAATAATAATAATAATAAACATACAATTTTATAGTGCTAGTGATATAAAAAAGCGCTATTACGTAACATGGTAAAAAGTATAAGTTACTTACAATTAAAAATAAAGTATGCTGTCACAAGACTAAAAAAAATTAATATGTAAAAGTACACACCGAACGACCTTTCAAAGGCTAAATCAAATTTGATCTATGAGTACTTCCTTCCTTTTACACTCATTAAACGCTTCAAAGAGATACGCAAACAGCTGATGTCACCAAAGAGAGATAAATGCGAGTGTTTTTGTAAACTAAACTACTTGTCTTAGCATGGGCTTTCTCTTAGATGTGTCAAGGAAAATTCAAAAGATGGAATATTTTAAATTTTCTCGTAGACTTCTTCAGTTGAATCCAAACCTACAAGACACATTTCCTTCATTTAGAGGCGTCGCCCTTGAAGAGCTGATGAACTCTCGTTCGTTGTTTTTACACTCCCAGCGTCTAATGGCCGTGGTCGAAAACACTGTTTCTTCGTTGAACGACGCACAAGAGTTTATTGAACAACTTACGAGACTTGGTGAAAGACATCTAGCCATGTCTGTTACTGAAAAACATTTAAAGGTAGGAAAAACTTTTTTGTCGCCATGGCAACAGAAAAGATTTGGAGAAATAAACAGCTATTGAGCAGTACCTTCTTGTGGTACTGCTTGTTTTGTTGTTCAGGTTAATGTTTTAGCGTTTGCGTCGGTAAAACCGAATAATAAACTGGTGTAAATGGCATCCGAAAGGTAAGCTATCGAACAGTGGCACTTTTAAGTTATCGTTATAGATGTTTCTGGTTCGGATGATTTTTGGCCTGTGAATGAAGCCCTTGTGTGTAACTATATATATTGAGCAGTACTTTCATGTGGTACTGTTTATTATGCTGTACAAGGTGGTTCTAACTTTTAAGTCTGAGGATAAAACCCTAGTGAGTGACCATTCAAATGAAAGCCATTGAAAAGCTAAGTACTTTCATAAAGTTCTGTTTATTATTGTTAATACGCTGTTCCAATTTGTGGTTCCATTTTTTATCCGGTGGATGGCGGAGCCCTGTTTGGCTATTTTCCTGCTTGTTTTCATTATACGCGGCGCAAAGTACTAATGTGCATGCGCATTACTGTAAACTATATTGAACGACTAGTTTAATGAGCAATGTAGAAGTCCGTTTGCTATTTTGTCCTTTCAGGTCATGGAGGAAGCTTTTATCCTCGCGTTAACGGACATTCTCAATGAAGGCTGTGATGAAAAAGTTGCAAAGGCTTGGCGAGAATTGTTTGGGTTTATGGCCGCGACTATGTTGAAAGGACTGAAACTGAGCAAGAGCACCAAGCATTGTGGAGATAACTTACCACTGGTTGGATAAGACCAGACCAGCTTTTTATTCATAGGAATTGAATCACATTTAACTGTTTACTTTAGAAAATTATAATTTACAACTTTACAACAGGTCTTGCGTTAACGTCACTATCAAAAGTACAATCACAAAACAATTATTCGATTAACTCGATTGAAGAAAAATCACCGCACGTATAAATATATCCATCGTTTCAAATAGTTTAGTTTAAAAGCAATATTTTGGAAAAGTGTAAAACAAACATAGGTCCGTAATGCGTACACGTGTGGTGTACGAAATTGAGCTGCTCCAATGGGAAGTTGACAAATTTCTGTAAGTAGAGCTAATATCTGATTACGGTTAGATACGTTCCCAGGGCCTTTTCCCGCCTCGCCCCCAAGCCAGGGTAGAGGCACAGGGAACGAGGGTGTCCATCCACAACAATATTACTCAAGCGAATTAACCTATGTTCAGCGGTTTGTAGAACAAACCGCTGGCTTTTATAAAAATATACAGTATTCAATAACCACTCAGCTGTATTTGCTGCTAGTATAGCCCTGTCTCACAGAATTGCTTCTCTGTGTCTGCAGTCCCTGTTATCTCCTCTTTTTCCAATCGTCCTTCATTTCCCCATCTGGTGTTTTTCGAAACGTCATAGACCTTAAGAATACAAACAATGTACTGGTTAAAGGGGAACATACAAATAAACAAAAGATGCGATAAAGCGTTTCTTCCAAGAATGTTCTTTTACCGTTTATCACTTTTCTCCAGTACGGTGAAGGCCAATTCCCCCTGGACATTTTCTAAATGCCGATTAATGTCGCAAACCGTAGGTTAAGTGTCGTACGTACAGTTCGCAACTTTGCTTCGCCACTTTACAAATGAGTTTGCAAAGTTATAAGTTTAAACTCTTGTGCTTAAATGCGACTGATGGGTCCTCCGCATCGATCAACTCAAGTACTTTGGCTCCATCTGTTTCCAGCTGCGCTGTTTTGTTCGTTCTTGTGTTCTGCCAGGCAGTAAAAGCGTTCACCGCCCATTTTGTATTGTATTTCTTATTTTTAGGTTCCATTTCAGGCAACAAATCAATTTCTTCCTTCTCAGTTTTCGGACAACGAAACTGTCCTGTAGCTATAATTACGCTTCCTTAGGACTGAAAATTATTCATTGTTGTCGCATGAACTCTTCCCCCCGGGACTTACAGTGCTTTCTCATGCATGTCCAATTACTGAATGGCAAAAAAAACTTTCATCTTTTCAATATATTGTTTCATTTCACAAGTACGATAAAATATTCGCGTTCCATCTGTTTGGCGTTTACCATGGTGAGCCGAAGGCAAGCCATGGTTATTGCCCATACAGATTGGAAGCCAATATTTTATCTACTACTTATCAACACTGTAATTTAATTAAGTCACTGATTGACTCACCCTGAATAGCTAATACCAAGAGCCTGAAACTACCCCATATTCCTGTCACGGCGTTTCACAGACCGATCTATTTTTAGTTTGAATTTATCTCGAATTCAGATCCCCACAGGAACCTCAGTGACCAATTGCAATCGCAAGCAAGGCATAATGTCGACATGTCAATATGATGTCGACATGTTTACGCGAGGTAGTATTGTTTTATCCTTACCGAAGCGTGCTCATGTAGGCTGGAACTGGCCTATTTTGCAGGAAAATATCTAAAAATAGACTGGTCTGTAAAAATGCCGTTGCAATTGCTTATTTTGGGAGCTGCAGGCCGGCTCCCAGTATTGGACTCTTGCTAATACGTTATCTGCGTGCCAATTAATATAATTGAAATAATAATGACAAATTAATAAAGTAAATAAATAAAGTGAATGAATAAAATCAAAGTCCCAAATTAAGTGTGCGAGACGGTAGATCCGTGGGATTATCGCTAGAGAGAACTGTTTCAGGAGAATGAAAATTGGAAGATGGACCTCCGCAAATCTCTGAGGACCATGAAACATAATTTTCCCAACTATATACAATGACTTTGCTTTCCGCGAAAACATCTAGTCTGGTGTTTCTTAAGCGATTACGAAGGTGATCCACGGTTAGCCTCGGTCTAGGGCAAGATGTTCTTTAACTATTATGAGACGTTGATGATCAGCCTCATCCCAGTAACAGCGAGTTACAACTTCAGGCTGACCAGGCCGGGGAAAAAAGACAGCCACCCAAACCAAACATTAGGGCATCGGAAAACAGCTGAAGCTGAATTGAGCACGGGTATCATCTCACCAGGGCTGGAATCCTTGCCAGCTCCTCGTAAATCCTCGGTTATCTTCGGAAATTTTCGGAAAATGTTCGGAATTGTTTTTTTGGCCTTCGAACAAGTTTTGGAGAATCTTCGGGAATCTTGGGGAAATCGTAAAAGAAGTCGTCATTAGTATGTTTATACAAAAAAACAAAATAATACATGGCTGCTTGTAGATACGGAATTTATTATCGAGTGTTTAGCTTGAGATCTCACGAATGAGCACAGCGAGCGAGTGAGATAGTTATAAAGTTAAACTTTCGAAGAGAAATTCCATATCTACGCGCACCCATGAACTATCCTCAATGTAAGCTCAAAAAAAGAGCAAATATTATACAATACAGTAGCCAAACGGCTTCTGTAAAGCCATAAAGTAAGCCCAAAATGAGACAAATATTCTAGCTATACAACCGACAAGCTGCGTCTGCCAAATTCAATAAACTCATGTCTTAAGCGCGATAATCAATACGTAGGCGCTTGCTAAACTAAATAAGCTCAAAGACCACCAAATATTTTAGCCATCAGCCGACACATGCATATATGACTTCTGCCAAATTGAATAAGCCAAAACAAGCAAAATTTCAGCCGTGCAGCCGACACATGCCAAACTAGAAAGAGCATTCATTGCCCAAAAAGGTGCAAGTACTATAAATTAGTGATAATAACTTCATGGAAGTCAGGCAAAAAGTACTACACCTTAATTAATCTAAGGGAGACCGCTTTGGCCCCGGGGCTTTGGCTTGGGGTAGTATAGTGCACACTGGGTGAGAACTAACGCTACTCATTTTCTTGAATAGTTTTTTGTCACATTTTTCCAGGAGCTCGTGGATATAAAGTTTTGAGGAGTAGCGCCTCTGAAAGCATCTATTCAGGAAGCATTTACGGCATTTAAATCCGTTTGGAATGCGCCATAAACAGGGATACCATATACTATTTTAGGAAGAACGATCGCTTTGAAGAGATGATTGACTTGGTCTTGGCTTTAACCCTCTTTTCTAATTAACTACTTCATTAATTACTGAATTAATTTTGATCAATTGATTGATTATTGCATAGATGGTAGCTACGTCGTCCCTCATCTTTTAGAGTTTCCAGGTTTATCCTGAGTATGTTCGTTTTGAAAGCATTAGGGAGTTTTAGCAAACCACGACGGCGACGGCTAGCATTAATGTGCAAAACAATAGCTGTGCACGTGCGTTTTGAATCTTGGTACATTTCTTTGCCGTCCTGTGCAAAACAAAAACGTGAACTGACTAACTTCCACGTGTTTTGAAGAACGCGAACCGCAATGGTTAATTTTTGGTATCTTCTTATGGATTTGAACGCGTCAGTGCATGCTTAGCCCGAGCAAGCTTTTAGACCGATAGGCGTACTGAACAGATTTACACAGCTGCAACATTCGAAGGCCGAAGTATAAAAACCTTTTTACAAGGCTGTCTTCGCCGTCGCCATCGTCATTGCTAAAAGTCCCTATCACAAGGACGAAGGCTGGACTGGGTGATTATAGCCTTGCATATATACGGCTGACGCGCGGGAAATTTGAATTGACCAGTCAGGATTCAGCAGGCGGGAAAAACTTTACTGTCCTGACGTCAATGTAAGTTAACAGGAAAGGCAATGACATCAGGCAACTTTTCTCAATGGAGATAGCATTAATATTCACAAAAGGGGATTTACAATTCCCAAAACCCCATCATTCATATTGCAAAAAGTGAAAAATATGAAACATTTATGGCGCCAAAAACAATAGTTCGTCGAGTGTCACCAGGTAGAATAATAGTTGCCTTATTTTGAAAAAAAAGTAGCTTTCCGTTCCTCGTAAAATTAACTTCGAGAACTTTGTTCTTTTATCAGAGGCGCAAGACAAAAATACTCTATTTACTGAAACCAAGAACTGATTACCTGAAGCGTAGCTTCATTTACAGCGGAGCTTCTCTATGGAATGATCTTCCAAAGGAACTTCGCACTTCAAAATCCCTAGACATCTTCAAGAGAAACATTGATGAAGGGTTCTCTGCATCGGACTCCCACACGGCAAATATGTAAAGCAGTAAACAGAAAATTTTGCATTGGATGTATTTTTTCTATTGCTGTCGTACTGATATTTTTATCGTGTTTTAAATAAACTTCTCATTCATTCATAGTGAGGTCCGTAAAAAAAGACCGAGGGCTGATATTTTTAGTCTCGATACGATCTGGAGCATGGTTATTAAGAGATTTATTACTAGACTTCTTAGTAGTGGAACCGTGACGGAAAAGTGAAACTTTAAACGTTTTAACGCAATTGAAGAAAAAAGCACCCCACGACGTTATCCTGTGTAAATATATCTATCGTTTCAAATAGTTTAGTTTAAAAGCAAAATTGATTAAAAGAATAAAGAATTTCTGAAAGGTCGTAGCGGCAATAAACCGCAAAAATATTTTTTGTTTTTGGCCCTCTTAATTTATTTAGACGCATGAAAGAAAAACAGGAAATTATGTCTCCAACAAAGGTAAAATAGTATTACATCGTTTGTGCGATTTTATGATTTGTGTCTTCTAGCAGTCGGGCGGATCGAAGGATATACATGCATCCGAGTTTATGAAAGGGACTGGTACTAATACATCAATGAATTGATTATTTGAATATTGAACCCACTAGTCTCTATTCGTTAATGTGTTCTCGAGGGGGTACCCTTCATTGAGACTGACATGCCATTGGATACCCCTATTAGAAAGGAAGAAATGCAGGACCTTTATGGAACTATTACCTGAAAGCTGATATTATAGGTATTTTATGCACCGATTGTGGAACTTAAATTTGCAATAAACTAGGCGCTCTCCATTTAACAAAAAATTACTAAACTTTCGAAAAGGGACAAATGGTACGCAAATTTTCTGGGGAAAGTTTCTGGAAAATCCGAAAACTGTTGAATTTCCGAAATGCGGCCTGTTCAACCCAGTATTCCGACAACACTGGAAAGACAATCAATTCTGGAAATTCCAGGAGGTCGTCCTCTTTTTTTCGGAAATTCCTAACCTACGATCATACCTTCTCTCTCTTCTATATCCTTACAGGATAGGAAATTCCAAAAAAGTTTGCGGAAATTTGCGGAAATTCAAACCGAAATTTTTGTCGAATGGAAAAGCGTTCATTAATATTCTAACACCATTTTTACTGGATATTGCTGAGTGCAAATGTCTTTTCTTCCAGAACAATAGGCGGAAAGGCAATAAAGATGAATTACAAAATGATTTATTTGGGTCCCAGAGAGGATGGCCGTTAAAATTACAATTTTACCTGTCTTGTTCTGATCAATATCTAAAACAAGAAGTCCATTTAAAGCAACTTCTGATTGGAAAATGATAGGGAGTCTGACAACGAATTATCGACTAGGTAGTCTGTCAAGGAAAGTCTGACAATGAAGTTTATTTTAAGTAGTATGCTAATGAGAGTCTATCGACAAAATATCTAAAACGCAGTTTGACAAGGAAAAATCTTATTGCTTGACCATTATCTGTGGGAAAATCAAGTACAGTCGAACGGACAAAAGAAAAAGAGTAATATCACGATGTTTACAAGTGTAAAACAGCATAGATAAACAGCACGGGAAATTTAATTTTCTATAGCATCCCCGACACATGATAATAAATCCAATTTCGTATATTCACTACTTGCCTTTTCATTGGACGGAAGAAAAATATGAGATGTAAATAGCACTTGGCAAGAGATTGTTCCAATGACAGGCGAAGAAGCTTTTGTCTCACCACCTCTGTATGATATACTGTTAAATACGTTTTCGAGGTTCCCATTGTGTTTGGTTTTATTTATAAACCTGTCATGTGCTCTTTGGTTTTCAAGTTACAAATGTATTTTTTAATTACAAATTTATTTTTGTAGCAAGAGTCCCCAGATTAAACGTCCTGTCAATTTTTGACACCAACGTCGAAAGGAAGATATATAGGTAAGTTATACGGCTTATCACACCTCTAACGGTCATCGAAATATTCAATATTTCGATCCCTCATACAGGTTAGCGAAGGTCGTTCAATAATTTCACACACTCTGAGATTCAAAAGTGGATTTTTTTGCGCCATCGCAACCTAGATGTTTCCACGTTTTCTTCAAAGGTTCCTTTGGTTGAAATAACTTACTTTATTATACCGAGAAAGCTGTATATTGTCTGAAAATCCCCCGAGTTAATACCATCTATTACTAACGGTGTTTTTGTAGTCTCGAATTAAAACTCTGCTGGTCGGCAAAGCATATGTCAAGCAAGATGGTTCCGTTTTGCTCGAACTTTCATGATATGCTAAACATAAATTGTTCAACTTCTCGTAAAGTAACTAACTGCACACCGAATATGTAATTTGAGTTACAATAAGTTTTGTCTCAACGGCAGCATGAAAACAAAGCTAAACGAGTCTTCCAGAACCGTGGCCTCCTTTGTTCAATTTATGTGTGCACTTTTAACATGTTTAAATTCACCATAGTTAAAGTAATCGCTACATTTGAATTGTCCGAAAAAAGTTGCAAGAAATGCAATGTCAACAATCGACTTGGCCAACTACTGTGTTCCTGGCATGAATCGTCGTCAATTAAGTCTACAAAGCACAATGTTAGTTATGACACCATTTCGTGCGCGCACTGGTAAACCGTTAATGATTTTCCTTGCAAAAACAAAGCGAGTTGAGCTCTTAGCAAAATATCTTTCAAAGTGTCTTGCGTTGCTACTCAATCGGAAAACGACACAAGCTAACACACTGCAAGTAGAAATCTTCCTAGATTTGTTGAGCAATTCTTAAATAATTTGTGTTTGAGAATCTGTTCTATTTCTCTCTTTCACCTATAATTCTAGCAGTAGTTTCAACTGCTTTATTCCGTTATAGCGACTAACTTAGTCTTCAAAATGCAATACCTCAGTCGACTCTGAAGCAACATCATGTTTACGCTATTTCGAGAGGCATTTCTATTTCTCACCTATTGTTTCCTTACAATATAGACTTTTCTGTTAACGCCACGAAATGGAACCTTGCGGAACTGATGGCATCAATCTGGGACAGTGATTGCACAAGAATTTTTATCCATTTATGAGAATGAATTTTTTGAAGGTTTCTTGCCAAAAATCAAACTTAAAAGACTCTATTTATTGAAGGAGCGAACTCATAAACCTGGGATCGAAAGAGTTGAAAATGTAAAAAATTAAAATAAGGAACAAATGTTCTCATTAAAATCAATAGGGTATTGTTTTGGCAACACCTTGGAGTTATTGTCTGCCTCGTTCTAGTATTTGCAGAGTGTAGCGATCCTGAAGTTTTTCGAACTCGAAATGTTCTTCTTCGATTACACTGGCATTGCCGGTTAGTCTGTACAAATTCCCGATTTGTTCTTTTTCCTCGTAGGAAACAATAACCGTTGCAAATGCGAAAATGTTACTTATGTTAGTTTTTTTGAACTGTTTGAAAGGAGAATTGCAATAACATGTCTTGCCTGTGTCAGAAACTGCCTTGTTGCCTCTTTACCGTCACAGTAATGTAATGCAAACACAGCTGGCACTTAAAATGTGGACGTTTTAACGGGGTGGCCGTATTTGACGAGGTTGATTCAAATTATGATACTCTTAAAGAACAATGTTGGTAGTGACAGGTATAATTTAATCAAATTTACCCCCAAGTGGAAAAATGGTACCATCTCTTGGAGACTGAACGTTTCAAACAGTCAAGTCTTATTTTGTAACAGATATTCAAGAAAAAAATAATTTTGTGTCATTTTCGGGTTTTACGTATTTTTAAACGTTCTTTTTTCAACCGGTGTTTTACGATTTTTAAAACTCACCACTATAACTTTCTCTTTTTTATCGGTGTAAAGCGCACATGGACATTTTGGACAAAAGATTTTGCGTCACAAATATTACCAAATATTCCCTTTTTTAAAAAAATAATTGAAGACTAACTTGATTATATATTCATTTAGTTTTCGTCGGATTTATTTTTTGTGACAAGCCTCGTCTCGCATTTTGGTTGGCTGTTTAACCTGGGCACTAGTTTAAATCAAAGGCTTAAGACTGTAAAAGATGGTCACTGGTAGGAATTAAAGATGATTTGTCAGCGCCAAAAACGGTAATTAGGACCGAGTTAGGCGCACAAATGGCAACGATTCTACAGCATTTCTTGAGTACTTAACACGGATGCTGATTGTTTTGTCTTGTACTAGTTTCTAGTTTTAAATTTAATCAATTTTAGTTAGTTTGGTAAGTTTTTAGTTAACTTTTAGCGAATTTTTAAATCTGGAAAGCGCTGTTGAACCATTGGGAAAGTTATTTATTGACGGTTTTTAAGGGGACATTTATTATTTTTTACTACGCATTTTACAATAATTGTAAATGAGTTTCTTGTTAATTTCTATTATATCTTATTGATACGAGCAAGAACCTCCTTTGCACATTGCAATTTTCATTTGTAAGGACATTTCATTTCGTTTTTTGATTAATGTTTCATAATGCTCAATGCTGTGAAAACAAGATACGTTTGATTCTTTTATTTCAGTTCGCCAGGCAAAATTTTTAGTTGTTATTACCTTTGGGCTGTTTTGATATTATTGCAATTGATATACATGTATTCAAAAAATATTATTTTATTTATTATTATTATTATTATTATTATTATTATTATGATTGTTATCATTATTATAAACTAATAATAATAATAATAATATAATAACTTGAAACATTGCTCACGCAACAAATTTTAGCTTAGCACAGTTTCTTTAAAAACACAGTACTAAAATGCTGATTTCATGGAGCGATAATCTTTCGACGTTTATGAAGGCGCTTTAATTTCCGTGACACTAATTTCTATCGTTTTGGCTCTAAATTCGGAATTGTGTTCTAAACGTATAGGCAGTTTTCCTTGCTTGGTAAGTCAAATCTTTATTTTGGTCTTTTCCAAGTTTCCACTGTTCTTTGTATAACAACAACAAGAACTTTATTTATAGAATAAATTCGGCACAAGAAAGACTGTTCCGCAAATAGCATTGCTAGTCTGCGCGGAACAGTCAATTACAATGAAAATAAAAAAATGAATAATAAATTTACAATAAATCAATACAATATAAAAATGAATAATAAATTTACAATAGGAGACTTCCATAATTTTTAAACAGATTGTACAAAATTATTAAATTGTTAAAACGTTAACATAATGAAGAACTCAAGTTCAATTGTACGTTTTTAGGGCAGAGGTAATTTGGGAAATATCAAATATATCTCTTTTCTTAGCTTAAATAGTTTTATGTGTGTTTTTATTCTGTTCTCGCCTTCATCCTTAATTATTCACATTAATGTATCACTATATGACACTATTTATTGCACAACTTCAATTCATTCTGTACAACTGACGATGGATGATGTTTCATCCGAAACATGTCTGATTAAACAACATGAACTTTAAAAATATCGTTTGGTTTATAAAGGCCATATCTTACTTCGTGCTGCTACGAAGCCTTGGTAATATTTTACACGATCTAGCAGCCAAATATGATCAGAAGTTGTCCATTGCCGAGCTTCGTCATTTCGAGAAGACCTCTACAAAAGCGAGAAAAGCCCGGCTTGATGTCAATTTCCTCAAGAATTGTCAGTCACTTCACGTTTTTCCCAGGTTCATTTCATTCGCCTTGCCTAACGCCTCTGCCAAGGATGTCAAAGCCATACGGAAACGTCTACTACGCAGCGCCATCGAAAAGAGATCTAAAGAACTGAAGCGACTCGAGAATGAGAGGGACAAGATCTCCAACAAGCTTCGAACCATCCTCAATAGTCTTGACTTTTATCTCTTGCGCAACGCTCTACAGAGCAACATTCACAAATTATCATCCAAGATAGTGGAAACACATGCTAAGAAACTTCGAAATTTGACCCGACACACAATTTTGCCATTCAATGCTGACGAAACAGTAACCAACATGTCTTCGCACCATCTGTCCTCGGAGCAATATGAAGCACTCAAAAATGGTCTGACTCATTCCATCTGTCCTCCTTTTATAAACAAGTCTGACATCTATACTTGCTTCGAACTTATTCATGGTTCCATGCTCAAGAAAATCATTGATCGTGGTCAAACTGGTAAGCTCCAAGCTGCATTGTCACATCTTGCGAACTCCTACATTGCCTCTCACCGTGTATCTCACAATGATCGGAAACTACTTCAAGTTCTGAAAAGTCTTAAAAGGAACAAGAACATTGTCATTTTGAAACCAGACAAAGGAAATGGTGTAGTAATTTTGGATAGGACAGTTTACGACAACAGTATCCTTGACATCATCTCGGACTCGTCCAAATTCAAGAAACTCAAGAATGATCCAACTCTCCTAAGGGAGGGCCAATTACAACGCTTCCTTCGCAACTTAAAGAAGAACAATGAAATTGACAACATCATCTATGACAAGATTTATCCATCAGGATCTCAACCAGCCAGAATTTATGGGCTCCCTAAGATGCACAAGGTTCAAGATCACTCATCGACACCTCCTTTCCGGCCCATTGTTTCGTCGATTGGAACCTATAATTACAATCTAGCTAAGTATTTATGTACATTGTTAAACCCTCACATCCCTAATGATTACTGTGCTCAAGACACTTTTACTTTTGTTAGTGAGGTCACTAGGCTCAATACTCATAATAAGTTCATGGTTTCTTTTGATGTCGAAAGTCTTTTCACCAACATTCCCCTCGCCGAATCTATCAACTTAGCGGTAGACTACATTATGCAGGGTAACCCAGATATTAAATTAGGAAGGGAAAATCTTACTAAGTTATTTTTCTTTGCCACTGCCCAAACCCATTTTTCCTTTTTGGGTAATTTTTACGATCAAATTGATGGGGTAGCCATGGGCTCCCCGCTTGCTCCTGTATTAGCTAATCTCTTTATGGGCCACCATGAGAAACGCTGGCTAGAGAATTACAATTCGGGTATTGAGTTCTACCGTAGATATGTCGACGACACCTTTGCTTTGTTTAATACCGAACAGGATGCGTTATCTTTCTTTAGTTATATCAACAGCCAGCATCCCAACATCAAATTTACTATGGAGAGGGAAGAAAACCAGAAGCTCCCCTTCTTAGATGTGCTTTTAGATAACCATAGTAATCAGGGCATTATCACCTCGGTTTTCCACAAGAAGACTTACACTGGTCTTCTCACTAATTATTGTAGTTTTGTACCCTTCAGTTACAAATTAGGATTAGTACGTACTCTGGTTGACCGAATATTTAAAATCAATAACACCTGGGCTGGTTTTCATCTGGACGTAAATAACCTTACCAAAACGTTAAGGAAGAATTCGTTCCCTTCTAGTGTTATCGAGAATGTTGTTAGAAAATTTCTTAACAATCACTTCACCCCCGATTCCTCTCAGAGTGGTGCTCGTAAGGACAATTGTTTGTATTTTAAATTACCGTACATCGGTCCTTTTTCCATCATAACACAACGCAGAATTAAGAAATTAGTCAACACATTGTGCAGCGACCTGGAAATTAAGTTGGTGTTCACCCCGTTTAAAATCAAGAGTTGGTTTGGGGCCAAGGACCCCATCCCTGCGGGTTTACGATCGCGAGTCATTTATAAGTTTTCATGTGCAGGCTGTAGTGCCTGTTATATTGGTGAAACCAATAGACACTTTGCCACTCGCATTCGTGAACATCTTGCCTCCGACAAAAATTCGCACATCTTTAAGCACCTGAGAGGCTCTGAAAATTGTCGCTCCCTTTGTTCAGAAGATTGTTTTAAAATCCTCGATTCTGCTCCAACAAGTTTCCAATTGAAAATCAAAGAAGCCATGCACATCCTTTGGGAGCAGCCGTCATTAAATTCCCAAGTCAAACATCTTAATTTATCCCTTTCATACTAATTAGTCTCTTTTCTTAGCTTAAATAGTTTTATGTGTGTTTTTATTCTGTTCTCGCCTTCATCCTTAATTATTCACATTAATGTCTCACTATATGACACTATTTATTGCACAACTTCAATTCATTCTGTACAACTGACGATGGATGATGTTTCATCCGAAACATGTCTGATTAAACAACATGAACTTTAAAAACATCGTTTGGTTTATAAAGGAAATATCAATATAGTCATCATTCTTTACACTGTTCGCATTACATTACCTTCCTCAACAAATATTTCTGTCTCATTTTTGTTAATTTCCTTTATTTCAGGACAATCTTACCTTTCTGCTTTTGAGCTAATATAGGTCGTGTTCATTGAAAATTTATCACTAAGCATGGAAGGTTCACTAATAACCGCTTGGTAACTACGGAAATTTGCAAATCTCCGTAATAAATGATTGTGAATAAATAATGAATTTAGCTTTCAATTTTGATCAGCGCTACGCCACACGATAAATAACTGTAAATAATTTTTCCATGAGCAGAGTTACCTTTTCGAAAACTTAAAGAGGCTAAAGATCTTTTCTCTAAGATAGAACAGAAATACACCAGATTGGCAACACCTGACAAATAAGTGGTAAAATTTGGGCTAGATTACAAAACGTGAATTTAGAATATCTAATCAAATTAGATCATCAAGGCGCTTTCGATTATTTTGTTTTTAAACTTTGAAATTTGTTTCATAAATATTTTCAGGAACTGAATGACAAATGTGTGTCATACAATGGGATGCTCTGCCTCGTTTCATCATCGTGGTTCTCCAGGAAGTTTACCAGCGGTAACATCGAAACCTGACTCCGTACCATTATCTTGCAAAACCAAGAACACTCTTATAGAATCTTGGAAACTTGTTGAACCAGTTAAAAACGAAGCAGGAAGATTGATGTTTGCAAGGTAAGCATTAGTGACTTAGACTCAGGTGAAATATCCAACTTCACACCAGACTGCAGTTTGAGTCGATTCAAACGGATAGAGTTTGACCTTTGGGCCAAACGTCGATGTTGGTCGATCTAAATTCGGTCGGACCAACTGAATTGAGTCAAATGTCGAGCTTGTCATGAACTTAATTAGCCCAGTCTAGCACAGGGAGCTCTCACATCCGTTTAGAATATAAATAAAAGATCAAACTACCTTTATCGCTCCTGTTTTGCGTTTTGTGGCGGCCATTTTGAATTTTTAATACCCGCGCGCGCGGTAAATTGCGCGGTCTGCTCGTGCGAGGTCTAGAACCGAGATCTTAGAAGTCTGGGACTCGCAAATTCTCGGAGGATCCGATCGCTCACCGAAAATAATTAAGTGACAAGGTCACTCTATTAGGTCTCCGAGCAGGCTCCGAGCGATTTCCGTAATCTCGGTTCCAGACCTCGCACTAGCATACCGCACAATTTACCGCGCGCGGGTAATAAAAATTCAAAATGGCGGCCACAAAACACAAAACTCGCGCGATAAAGGTAATTTGATCTTTTATTCATATTCTAAACGGATGTGAGGGCTCCCTGTGTGAAGTTTGACGTGGGTCTTGATTACTTTGATTACCTTGATTACCTTTCCTAGCTTATTTTCGTGGATTCTTTTATAATTTTGGTTCTAAGAACTGAACTTCTTTATGTGGTTTGTAAAATTCCTTGGGCAATCTTTCCTCGAAGCTATTTTGACGCAACTGGAAGATGTTTCTCTACGAGGAATAAAGAACACATCCGAAACGTAAAACATGCAAGCAAGGTTCCAATATTTCAGCCCATGTATGTTCCAACAACCCTTCTATTGACTTGAAATTGCCAGTATAATTAACAAAGAAATTTTTGGAGTTCGAAAAACAAAAGAATGAAGGCACGCAATAACTCTAAGGCCCGAATCAAACGCCATACTGTGATGCTTCAAATGACAGTTTGGCTAGACACGAATGCTTATTTTGAGAAATAACACAACACTTTTTAAATTTAAAAACATGTTTCGACAGAAACTTCTGTTATCTTCAGTTTAAAGTACAAAGTACAGAGTTGAATACTTAGTGTGAGCCAAAGTGCTTATTAACTATAAGAACAAAAGGAAACGTGATAATGTAAAATATTACAAAGAAAGTTTTAAATCAACATGATAAAGTTGATGATTAAGAGTAGGTTTTTCATTGAATATGAATAGCCTCCTTTATCGTGAGTTGGAAGGTGGTGGAAGAGTGATCTAGAATGCTAAAACAGTCATTAGAGCATAAAGTGTGGCAATACTCAGAATTTTGAAAATGTTTAAAAAATGTGCGAGGTCCTATCACTGAAAATGTGCTGTTTGATGTCCAATTTGACCAAAGTCAGTCTTCGATTCAGGCGTTATTCACGGCTGGTCAGGCGTGAAGAACGCCTCAGCCGCTCCCAATAAAAGCAGTCGAACTTAATTGGGTCAAACTCCGAACTTCAGCTGAGCCTAATTGGTGGGGCAACATGACGGAGTGCTGTTTTCGCTTCGCAACCGGCCCTATGAGACATATCATGGCTTTCGTGATACGTGAATCTTCAAATGTCATGGTAAAAATGCGCGGGAAAATACATATTAGGACAAATCGGGAACATTATATGAATGCACTTAAGTAAGGAAAAACCACGATCATTCTCAAACGAGCTGAAAAGAGATTTTTTTTGTCTTTGACTTAAACGTTTTCGAGATACAGAACTGATTAACCGCCTTTCAGACACTCCAGCCCAATTCTCTTGTTATATATGTAGCAGGTGGAAGCTCGGCAGACTTGCAACACGCTCTAAAACCAAAGTTTATCTTTATGAAAACACTCCAGACCTCTTTTTCTCCTTTTCCCTTGTTGCTGTAACAACTTCCATTGCGTCGAGATCAGATCTAATATGTTTGTCATCAACAAAATACGTTGATTTATCGTCAGGCTTTTCGAGACTCACCCAAATATCCAAGACACCTTTCCATCATTCAAGGGCGTAAGTTTAGACGAGCTCATGAACTCCCGGTCACTGTATCTTCACGCCAAGCGCGTCATGGCTGCGGTGGAAAGCACAATCTTTGCACTGGATGATGCGGAGGTGTTGGTAGAGAGTCTCACGAACTTGGGACAAAGACATCGGCCTTGGTTGATCAGGGAGGAACATTTTAAGGTAATGTGTAAAAGAGATTTCGTACGTGTCAGCTAAAAAGGAGGGAAATTGTTGGCCCAAAACAGTTTGAAACATTCATTACATTGGATATTTCCATACGGCTTTAATTATTTAATTAATTATTTGTAAAATATATAATATGGAGTTCAATGCAAATTATCCCTAATTACCAAAATACCAACTATAAATTTACTATACAAAGAGCACGGAAATTAAAATGTTTTCAACGACTTTCACACAATTACCCGACTCTTTTTCCCGAAGAACTGAAGAACTGTGGAGATAGAGAAGTAGAAGATGGGCTTTACCACTTGTAATGCGAGAGACAGAGCAGATTAAAGGAGGCAAGTCAATGGCCTTATTCTCCCAGCGGAGGAGGAGGAGGATAAAAGTTCAAGACAATTTTCTAAAAATATTAACAGGTGTGCCGTGATCACACCAAGTTATGACAACTAAAATTTGATATTCCTGGTTTCGTGTTCGATTGCGATTTTTCGCCGTAACCTGGGAATATTTCAGAAATGAAGTTTCTTTTTTCGTTTCTCAGGTTGTCGGTGAAGCTCTGTTGTGGACATTACAGGACATGCTCAAAACTCAGTGCACAAGTCAAGTGGCAGAAGCCTGGAAAGATCTGTTTAGCTTTATAACCAAAACAATGCTATGTGGACTTGGAGAAACAACTGTTTGACAACTGTTAAATTAATATGGTACATTTTCTTATTTTTGCACTGCCTCTCTTCACTCACAAAATCAAATAAAAGCATCTTCGACGCTGTTTTCCGTTTCGTTAACGGTAGATGCCATTTTTAAATGTCTATGCCATCATTGGTAACCAAGTCTTTCAGAATTATGCCATATCCTTGCCTGGACAAAGTAGAAATTGGTTATAATTTGTTGGTGGAGTAAAACGCACTCACCAAATGCTTAGTTGTTTATATTAACACTAGTTTGCTTGCGGTTATCTTTTATTTGTTGGCTGGGGCAACTCTATCATAAATACTTAGGAAAGTAACGTTTTATTATTAAATATTGAGCGGATCAAACTGGCAGTGTAGTGGTATAAGAGAATTGTTAGGAAACAGAAGTTCCAGGTTTGATACTGGGTGGCTATACTTATATATTTTCCTTCTTCTTTAATTTAGTAGAGAAAAATATCTTAACGAAACGGACAGCTGCGTCGTCAATAGACGATATTCCAATGCAATCAGTTGCGTGTGGCAAATTGCAAAATCGTTATCTCCCAAATGCATCATCGCGTGATCTGAATAAGGTGGGAAAAAGTACGTAAACCGTCTATCTGCGAGGAAGAAGATGACGGCTCTCGTTAATAAACCAATCGAGAAATCTGAAAAATACCAGTCAGGTGATCCTACTGATGATAGCGGCGAAACTTCGTGTAATGTAATCAAGACTAGTATGCTAATTTCTCATTTCAAGGAAAATGAAATCTTACGAAATAAGCGCCTGAAAGACAACGAAGACAAGGCGAACACAAATAAAGCAACCGCTTTCTATTCACGTCTTTCCAATTACTAGATTGCAACAAAAGCATCAGGTTGCCCTGATTGCCCCTCTCATGTCACATGTTTCTGCTGCCTATGTATGACTATAAGACTAATCCTTTCGTATTAACTTGTTGTACCAAAATAAGAATCCTACTTGATTGAAAAAAGCAACTGCCACTTGCTTCATCGTTGAGCTAATTTCAGCATCGTCTCAACAAAAATGTTCTTTGGCTGTTGCTTTTGTTGTGGAGTTGAATAGCTGAAGGATGAAAATCAAATCGCAGAGTTTGCACGTGAAAACGTAGCCTGCGCGCAGGCTCACTTGTTTGGGTTAGGATAAAGGCAACCGAGAACCGGCAGAACAAAGACGCGAGGAAAGGTGAGCCAGCACGCCAGCCATTGAATTTTGAATTCCGCTCCTCGCGAGGTGTCAAGTCGGCATTTCACAGATAACTATCCAATAGGAGCGAAGAAAAATGTAAATTAACACTACACGTAGAGACTGGATGGCGCGATGAGTAACCTTTTAGCTATCTTCGGGGACAAATCGAAACCACGTACAACAGAATTTCCAATCTTGTACTATAACGGCTAGCATTTGCGAAACAACGAATAATCAAAGCAAAGGAAACATGTGAACACCAATTTGATAACAAGAAAGCAAATAACCTCTTCGCCGTACGACGAAATATACAGCCCTGCGAAAGGAAGACGAAAGTTGTGAGTCAAAAAACGAAAAAAACAAGCTAATTACTTTGAGATCAATCGTATTTCGACTATACTAAATTTTCCTCGCCCCATTCTTCTCGCCAGCTCTCGGTTGCGGCTCTCCCACCTTTGCCCCTGACACCCTGCCCAAACGAGTGAGCCTGCTCGCAGGCTAGCGAAAACGTCGCCGAGACATGTTTCAGGAACCTGTTGCAGTGACACATCCCCTGATGCGCGCTGACACTTTTTCCGTCGTGCAACAGGAATTATTGACGAATTTGATTGGCTAATCTTGCACACGTGACCGGTCCAGCTTGTCGTAGAATCGAGTTTCTGTACTGAGTGGTTGCCTTTATTTTACATGCGGTCTTCGGAAGTGAAACAAAACATGGCATAAATATTTACTTGATTTTAATCACATGATGCTGTCTGCATTTGTTCTAGTTATTGAAACAGAAAAGCTTGAAATACATTCATCAACAGAACTACAGTAACTGTTCATGGCTGAAAAGCTAATTGTAAAAAGTGGGTGATGATACTGCCACCATATTTCCGTCTGTGGGATATGAAAGGAAATTTAACAAGAGTCTTGAGTTGAAAACTTGCAACTTGCAACTTTCAATTTTTATTTTAAGCTGTAGATCTAGAGAAACATACATATTTTGCAAATAAAGTAAATTGTGAGCTGAAGCAATATGTTATATGTGTTCTTTAATCTGGTGCACATAGCTGTCATACCGATGTGTACATGAAGCACTTGTATTTGGGGCTTTCATTCACATTTTTTTTTTCGTTTGTCATGATCGTAACCTGCGAACAAAGCCCATTTTTGGTGACATGCATGCGGCGTGAAATAAAAGCCAGAAATGCCTCATTGTTCGCACCGCAGGCCTTTTCGCGCAAAATCTTATCTCATTTGCACTTTGCTATCATGTGATTGGTCTGTTCAACAAAGTTCAAACAAGCCACAAACACAAAAGGAAAAGAATAAAGTTCGTTTCTTTGGGAGGAGTGTTCGTGACATCCCAAAAAAACGGCTGTGAAGGAGGCTAGTGAAATACGGGTGTGAATTGCATGTGAAAAGTGGTGAAAAACATGTGAACACGTGAAAATAACACATTTTTCACACTTTTTTCACAGAATTTTTCACATGCATACTCCTGGTAGTGTAATGAGGGCAGTGAATCTTACTGCAAGTTTCAATGATATGCGGACTCTAAAATTCAAAGCTTAACCCACAAGTGCATATGTTTAAGTGCAAAAACACATACGTCGGTTGAGCTTCCGCGTGTTATTGAAAGGCATAGTAATGTGAAAATATCCCACAGTGGTATAAATATACATGTATAAACTTACCATTTTGCTGACAAAGAGGAGTAATGAAAAAGATAACATTGTCCGCTAATCTATTTTCAACTCTTTCCTATCGCAAATGGTGTTGAGATCCTCGGTTACACCATCAACATCTTCCTTTTTTGAAAGCATCTTCGCTGTGAAGCTTGTTTAAATGGCAATGCTGGAGCTGGCAATGCTCACTGCCTCCTGTAATTGCTGGTATCGCTCTCTATATTCTCGAGAACGATATACTGGCTTAATTCCTTAAAGGGGATGCGCATCCATTTTGAAAGAACCCTTTAAAATAAAATGAAATTGAGAGAATATTATTGGAAGAAAAAGGTAGAGAGAACTTTTTTAATGATTCCCACAAGGCAAATTATAACAAGCAAGCCCTTCCCAAAACCAAGGCTGTCAAATTGCAATCGCAAGTTGCTCTCCTAAATAATAGACTTGATAAATACCTGCACCTGGTTTCCAGAATTTTTCAATAGCAAGACATTCATGGGTGAGCTTCCAATGTTTCCATTGGTGGCTCCCACACGTCAATATATTAATGTACAGCAAAGTTATATAGGAGTGCCTTTACAATATTTTCCTATTCCTTATCATATTTAGGATATTTAAAGAGGTTGAAAGATATTTCAGTCAGTGAGAGGAAAAATTAAACAGATCGAGAGTTAATTACTGGCATAATGATACTTGTACACATACTTGAGGCTTTTGCCATCCACATTTGTGGTCATAATGGGAAAGGTCTTTGGTACCAACCGGCCATGAAATATTTGTTCTTCAAGAGTAATTTTTGCACCATCGCTCCAAATTTGTTCAGTTGTTTTTGAAAATGTTCTGTAACTTTTCACGGCAATGGAATATGGCAAAACACAGAAAACTTTGTCTAGCGCTTTGGGTCCGGAAACTGGGAGAAACAAATTAAATTGGCGAAAAGGCGAAATTCGGCTTGGCTAGCTTGTAGCTTTCAAAACGTGATTTGGTCATGAAAAATTTAACGATTCCTTTATTTTAAAATTCTTGGTATAGTGTAATAGCCAGCTCTATAAGGTTTAGTTTGAAATGGAGTTTACGATGAACAGCTTTAATACACATGTAAACCAGACGCGCTAAATCGCTTGTACGCGATAGAGACACCCCTGAAGGTACACCATGAATGAACCACAAAAAAGGCATTCTATATCTTACCCTAACAGGGATTTTTTTCCTTCGTTGCCCCACAGGGGTTGTCTTGCTGTATTTTCTGCACAGGCCATATACATAATCTGGTAGATATGGCTCTTTTGTTGGCTGGGTCCAGATGGCATCGCTTTTCAACGCATTAGACTCTGGAAATATTCTTTAGTTCTGGGGAAAGAAATAGTGAAAAGTTTTCGCCAGTTAGGAGCGTAAGTATCAGCTAAATTTTTTCATGATCAGAACTGAGTTTCAACACTCTTAACAGCAAAAGTATATCTTTCAGCTCATCCCTATAATATTGGAGTTTAAATTGTTGTGAAAAGACCAACCATTTTTGAAAGTTGTATGAGGAACAAAAACAGCTACCTAAGCGGCTAAGTAAATATACAACACACACACAGATAACCTTGAAGGCCGATATAAAAAACTAAGCATGATGTATATCTTTCCGAACCATAGTTTTGATATATAAAAAAATGCATTGCTCGCTCGGATAGTGAGTTTAACCTTTTCGCGAGCATTGTTCGCAATCTCATTGGCCATCTCTATAAGCGTGTATTATGTTTAACCTTCTTTAAGCCTAATTTTTCTCCATCCGTACCTTCTCTTCTAATTGAGTGCTGCGTTACTGAATAGCGCCGGCCTTCAATGATTTAGAGGTAATTTGTATATTTCACTTTAATTGAGTGCGAGGAGCAGATAATGAAATTACTTTATGGACCTCTATGATCACGTGAAGGCGTGCAGAACATGTGACAAAAAGCAAGCTGTGCTTAAATTCTGGGGGTTTGTTTTAAAAACCAGACAGATCCGAAAGAAAATTGGCTTTGCTTAAAAGATCAAAATCATTGATGGGGTCATCAAAAAAAAGGAAGGGCGGGGAAACAGGCCATAACTAACTTCTTACCTCGATGTGTTTTCTGCATCGTCGTCAATTATATCAAGGCGGTGACTTCGGCCAAGTAGCCGATAACTGCCCCGACGACTCTGCTACAAAACCAGTGATGGCTACGTGGAAATTTGTTATAGCCTGAGAACCTTCTGCCTTTTCATAGCCAATAACCCCATTTTTAGAAATCAATTTTTTAGGGTCAACCTCAACTGGTTTGAGCACCGCTTCTTCAGCCATTGCTGACCCTGGCAGAAGGTGCAAGAGGCTGACAACCACCAGAACACGAGGTCGATCTTCTCTGACCAGTTCATAACTTAAGGATTCCCTGTGACTGGCTGTGTTAGCCACGTTTTTTGAAGGTGGATTGACGTCTGTCAGTTAAATTAGACCGTCCCATACGGTTGGATACATTATGCTCGAAAATTTGAGCATTATGCTTTTGAGCGTCACTCTCAAAACAACAGCATTATGGCGGCCTATAATTATGCTCGATAAGTATTGTTATATTTTATGCCCTTTTCCATCCCAGCAGGCAAAGAATACCTCCATAAGCCAGTCAGAGGCATTTTATTGCATCAATTACAACTGTGCTCTCTGATCAGCTCGAATAGAATTTGAAAGTAGCAACCCCGGCTTTGAATAAGTTAAATCCTTACTTAAGCAAATTTCTCATTATTTCTTTCTTATTATTATTATCCTCTTTTGAGAAAAATGGAACGTTAACTGAAAAGAAATGCCAAGAATAGATTTCGAATTTAGTACAGTGGTGTACAAGACAATGTAGTCTGTATTTTTAGCGTGTGAAGGTAGGGAAACGAAAGCCAACGGTGTGTAAAAGGAGGTAAACTGATGTAAAGCGACATAAACGGAGGTACCTGGATAAAAACGGAGTTAAACGAAAGTGAACAGAGGTGAATGGAAGTGAATGGAGGTAAGCAGAGTTAAACAAAAGTGAACGGAGGTGAACAGAGGTAAACGAAAGCGAACGGAGGAGAATGGAGGTAAACGGAGGTAAACTGAGGTAAACGGAGGTAAACGGAGGTAAACTGAGGTAAACTGAGGTGAACAGAGGTAAACGGAGGTAAATGGAGGTGAACAGAGGTAAACGGAGGTAAACTGAGGTGAACAGAGGTAAACAGAGGTAAACAGAGGTAAACAGAGGTAAACAGAGGTAAACGGAGGTAAACGGAGGTAAACGGAGGTAAACGAAAGTAAACGGAGGTGAACAGAGGTAAACTGAGGTAAAAGGAGGTGAACAGAGGTAAACTGAGGTAAACGGAGGTAAACGGAGGCGAACGGAGGTGAACAGAGGTAAACGGAGGTGAACAGAGATAAACGGAGGTCAACTGAGGTAAGTTGAGGTGAACAGAGGTAAACGGAGGTAAACGAAAGTAAACGGATGTAAACTGAGGTAAACGTAGGTGAACGGATGTTAAAAGTAAGTGAACGGAGATGAATGACGGTGTGTGGAGGTAAAGGAACATGCTTGCCTGTAATGAACAGAAGATGTAGCTTACATGAAGTAGTTAACTAGGCGACTCTATGGCATTCACCCATGAAGTACATGCTATGCAGGCGAAACCTCGACATGTTGTTTACGTCAAACCAGGCATTGCGTTCCTTCCGCACTAGTGAATCGTCACAGACAGCTCTAAAATTATTAACTAACTCGAGAACGCCTAAAATGTCTAAAATTGGAAAACAAGGAAATTCTACTCACAACGTTTTTCTTGCTTCTGTTCCTCGCAAATAACAGTGTCCCTGATGTACTTGAATTGTTAATCCAGCGGGAATGGACCTTTCCACAAATATTGGATGATTTTTAGGATAACTTTTTGGACATTTAGAAGAGTTTTTGAGAATTTCCGGAAAGATATTTATGCCATTTTTAACTCTATGTTTGCGGATACCGCATCAAATTTCCCGCGAATTTGACCAGGCACGGAAGCCTCGTCTTGAAGCTGAGAGCCTTAGACGAACACACGACAGCCAATCAGGAAGCAGCGCACGAAGTTCAAGCCTTCGTTCGAATGTTCGCGTAGGATGCATTCACCACCATTTTGATTGTGTTCCTTGCAGAGCAGCAGAGGTGAAGATTCCACAAATTCGCGGTAGGGTTTGGCTAAATAATGATCTCAATTCGCTTTACATCGAAGTTGTTTCAAGTTTATAATCCAATAATGAAGATATTGACGGTTTTAATCTCTGTTTTATTCGCAGATCCAAGTAAACAATATTTGAGCGGTTAAAGAGCCAAGCGAACGACAAACAAAACCAAAGGGAACATTGTGAACTTCGTGAAAAGACAACCATGCCCTCTAAACTTTTAGATTACGTTATTCTTTGTGAAATAGGGTCTGGGTCTTACGGGACGTGCAAGAAGATACGACGGAGAAGCGATAACAAGGTACAGTTCCAAAAATAACTGCATTGTAAAATGTTTGTCTTGCAAGGCCTCAGTTTTAAAAACTATTATCCACAAATAAGCTCACTGAGTTCAGAAAGAATAGCAGTTGAAATACTGTACTGTTTTGTCACCTTTCACCAAATTTTATGAGTAGGTTACGGTAAAATTATGAACTCTAGCTCTTGTTCTATCGCTAGACAACTGCAGTGTAGCTTTTGTTTTTGGGCAACTGGAAAAACTTACTTTTGTCTTATAAGCTTAACTACTGGCATGGGCAGCCAGGATTTCATGGTTAGGAACCTTTAGGCTCCTCGTATTTTTTCTGAGACCACAGCCTTGAGTCAGGACAATAAATACTATTTTCAGATTCTGGTTTGGAAGGAACTTGACTATGGCAAGATGACAGAGGTCGAGAAGCAGATGCTTGTCTCAGAAGTGAATCTACTAAGAGAGTTAAAACACCCACATATCGTTCGATACTATGATAGAATCATTGATCGTTCCACTACAACAATCTACATCGTGATGGAGTTTTGCGAAGGAGGGGATTTGGGAGCATTAATAGCTAAACACAGGAAAGAAAAGTAAGTCAGCTTTCATAATCAGATACTGCACAAGTCATTTACATGTGTACTAGTCATCACTGATGAATTGGTGGCCTTATGAGTAACATGTTGGACACAAGATCAAAATGTATGGGTGCCAGGGCTGGTAAAGTCTGCATACAAGCAAAGTCACTCTACAGGCTATAGCCTATCCTGGTTTCGGTAGCATGGAGCAACTAATTATTAAGACTAGGAGTATTTCTATTCCATGCTGGTTGGAACGCTAGTCTATCTTTTTAATTTAGGAGATTTATAGATGAAGAATTTATTGTGAAGATCATGCACCAACTGGTAGAAGCACTGCAAGAATGTCACCGGAGGAAGGATGGTGCACACGTCTTACATCGAGATCTCAAGCCAGCTAATGTTTTCTTGGATGGCAATGATAATGTGAAACTAGGAGACTTTGGATTAGCCAGGGTACTCCAACATGACACAAGCTTTGCTAAAACATTTGTTGGAACACCTTACTACATGTCACCAGTAAGTTCCCTGTTTGTATATACTGGTTCTTGACTAACAATATTTGTGTAAGCAAAGAAATTCACATCTGGCCTGCTGTAACTGGACACCAGGGCTGTCATTAAGAGCCGTAACCCATAACATCTGTTATAGCTGAGTATGCTTGATATTCCCTTGATTCTTTGTTATAGGTGAAACTCGCCCATAACCTATCAAATTTTCTTCAGGTGGGAGAAAAAGACTAGAGGTGACTAAAAACTTAATGACAGCCTTGGAAACTACAAGCCAAAACTACTTATGACTTTGTATTTTTTGATCAGGAGAATTTGATTTTTTTGTCAGGGAAATGTCTATTAATTTTGACAAGTGATCAATATCTTTAACAACCTCCCCCCTCCCTTCCCCCCTCCTCTGTTTATACAATATTACTTGTAAGGTAGACATGTACAGTAATATCCTTCTTATTCATTCATTACCAGCATTATTTTGATTACATTTTTCTATCAGGAGCAAGTGAATAAAGAAAGTTACAATGAGAAGTCAGACATATGGTCACTTGGATGCCTGGTGTATGAACTCTGTTCCTTGTTACCACCATTCACTGCCATGAATCAGAGGACTCTTGAAGCAAAGATCAGAATAGGAAAGTTCCGCCCAATTCCAGAGCAGTATTCCCCGGATTTGAGTGAAGTTGTTAATTCAATGCTTAAAGTAAATGTAAGTTTGATGTTACAGTACTAGATTTGCAAAGTCATAGAAAAGAATTCAAACTTTTGTGAAACTACTGTACTTGTTTTCATCTTGGACCAAATTACTCTTTGATCCTTTAAAGCCCACTTGATTATTTTAATGGGAAGTTGTGCCACACCCATATAAATTCATAATAGTTATTGTTATTAATCTGTAGTTTAGTTTAATTTATAGTTTACCAAGTGAACATAATGATACTAAATTAATGTTAACCTGTTGGCCAGGATCATTAGATTGGTATTGATAACATTCTTGATTATTTTCTTCCATTTACATGGTACAATTTTCAAGAAGAACATCGACCATCAATAGACAAACTTCTATGCAATCCACTTTTTTAAAGATTTCAGATTTTAGTTTAATTTATAGTTTACCAAGTGAACATGATGATACTAAATTAATGTTAACCTGTTGATCAGGATCATTAGATTGGTATTGATAACATTCTTGATTACTTTCTTTCATTTATATGGTATAATTTTTAGGAAGAACGTCGACCATCAATAGATAAACTTCTATGCAATCCACTTTTTCAAAGATTTCAGGGAGACTCAAACCCACAGTAAGTTTCTACCAGTGAAGTAATAAAAAAATAGTCTAACTTCCCGTTTACAAGTGACCACCCAAAATGTCGAGCCAAGGTGGTTGCTTACGGGAGGTGGCTGCTTACAAGGCCTTAGACCACATTTGGTCAAAATGTTTGTTTTATTGACATTTGGTAATTGCAAAGACTTTCCTCATTTTTTAGAAAAAATATGGTACTTCCCATTGAAAAATAATTATATTTGTCTCTTGTACTACCCAGGAATGTGTTAATGTTACAACACCTTATCCAATTTTTACTCTATTACCTGTAAAGTGGTTACCCCAGAACAAGGCATTTGATGAAATTGATGGCATTTTTCTCAACTTTTGAGCTTTGTTTCATTTTAATGTTGTCTCATAGAAATGATGGGAAGAAGAAAGAAGAGTTCTGTAGAAGATGGGAAAAACAATTAAATGAGAAACAAAAAGAGTTGGACAGTATGTATCAGTCACACTAAAGAACTTAACATTTGACATTTATATTAAGCATGTCATGTTGAAATCTAACTGAAAAACTAACATAATCAAAATGGAACCTTCCTCAGGGAGAGAGAAAATTCTCACAGAAAGAGAAAGATCACTGAGTGAGCGAGAGGAAAAAGTAACAAGGTATGACGTGGCCAGCCAAGCAATTGTAGCAGTAAAATTACAACATTAAATCATATCCTAGTTAAACATTTTTCAAAAGAAAAGAAAGTTTACTTGGGTTTACAAATTGAACCAGTGTTGCAGCAAAGTATTGCTTGGCAGCTTTAATGAAAGTATTAAGTTAATTATTAACTTCACATTATTAATTTCACAGGCCCAAATAAATGCTTCATTTCAGTAGCAACATTTTCAAATTTCATTTCAGACTCCAAACCACATTTATTTCCCAAAGCCAAGAGACTTTAAAGAACAAGGATTGGGTCATTAAAACTTAGCATCTTTCTTGTTTTCGTCATCAAGTTTGTTTCCTATTTCATAGGGCTGAAGCTACCCAACGTCTTCTTGGCTTCCAAGAGGCTGCACCTTCTCTTCCAAAAAGGCCATACTTTTATGGAAACTTAGGAATGGATAAGGAAAATGATTTGCTAACTGTGAAAAGGAAATTCACCACCTTTGATCCTGAAAGCAGAGGGAGGCAATTGAAAGATGCAACAAGCAACGTTCTGGGGATTGACCGCCACCTACCAGAGCTAGGATTTAGACATCCAAATATACACATACCTGCTGGGAATGTTCGACCTACGCGACTGTTATCTGACTTCAGATAAAGAGAAACCAGTCTGAGTGTACCAATTCTGATCTTCAAGATTTAAAGCAGCAAGTCAAACCGTTTTCAACTCACTTCATTTTTCATTGTACAAGCAATCTTCTGTTACATGCATCCATCCTTTTGAAACCATGTCCATGAAAACAGGGGCACCCAAATTACATTTTTTTGTCAATATTGATATAGTGGGAAATGCTAACAGCGAATTCTCAGTATTATGTAATGAAAATTATAAACTAAAGATAGTGTAGTGTAATACCGTGTACTAGGATATTGTTTTCTAACCATACTATTTGTTTATACATCCATTGTAAGAAATTGTAAATATTAATTAAGAAAATAAAAGAAAGTATTAACTGTAAGGTAAACTTAAAATGTGGCACTGACTTGGTATTTTAAAAACAACACATGACTACTTTGTGCAGAGTAAGTCTGAAAAAGTTTTGTTTATTTTTTCACTTCTCAAAGTCTTAAATATTTTATTACATACAATACTCAAAGTCTTTTGTTATTTGCATGTACATCCTACCTGACAGACAATACAAATTGGTGTTTACATGTATATACAAAACATCATGTTTCATCTTGTTTATGTACAGCAGATAAGTTGGGGAAGACATGCCGTATATACAACAATATACTCTTTTAACTCTTGGTGGTTTTTTGTTATAATCAAAACACTCCAAAATATTTCAAATACCATAAAAATCCATTTAACTCTTTAAACATCTCATTCCCTTCCCTTCTTTTATGCTTCCAGCAAGCTCCTCCATAAATAATTCTAAACGTTATATAATCATTATGTAGGTTCAGTTATTTCATCACTTTCAACAATTAGTCAGTGGAAAAAATGAATGCATGTCATGAAACATTTAACTTTCATCGCCTGCAAATTTCGAAAAAAGTAAAATGTTTCCTGATAAATCATTGATACAATTCATTTCTTTGTTTCCTTCTTTTAGCTGTTATCAATAAAGCACACAGAGTGCAATAAAAAAAA
Source organism: Catalaphyllia jardinei (assembly GCA_022496165.2). Lineage (NCBI taxonomy): Eukaryota > Metazoa > Cnidaria > Anthozoa > Scleractinia > Caryophylliidae > Catalaphyllia > Catalaphyllia jardinei. The sequence continues at coordinate 937,940 of CM042759.1, forward strand.
CTCAAAAAAAACTTTTAAATCTTTTTTTCCAGCAATGCTACCCGACATCTGAGGCATAATCTTGACCTTAGAATCAGTGGATAAGAAATGCATTTTGCAGAGGTAATGGGATGATCTTCCATGTCATCTCAAGATCTTAGTTTGTGAACTGCCCAGGATACCTTTACATGTATTTTATAACCATGAGGTTAAATTGTTCGTCTTCGGAGTCACACGATTCTTGCCTATTATGTTCGGAAACTCTCAACTCTGGGATGAACCTTCTCAAACCTAAGGTTACAAAAAATTTCAGTGTTAGCAAGATACAAGATTGTAGCTCTCGAATCTAAATGTGCACTTTAAAGTTCAGTCCTCCATTTGAAATCTTGTGCACTTGGGTAAAAACCTAACCTCCTACAGAATATTCGCATTAGCTCAAGTGAAAACATCAGTAGTTTCTGCTACAAGACCACCACCAAAGTACATGTTTAGATTTCACAGTCAGTTACTACCATACAGTTTGTACATGATGATTACACTCTGTTAAACTTAAAAATGGCTATACGTGTATGAGCCACTCAAAAACCAGTACCATGCACTCATAAAAAAGGGATGGCACTATATTGATCTACAACTGGTCAGACTTACTTGCTGAGTTTAAACATCGGTTTACCACTGTCAGAAGCATTCAGCTTGGGTTTTCTGAAAATAAATTATGACTTGTGCATTTAATATCAAAATAATTTGGCCACCAAAGAGATTCTGAAGCTTTCAAATCTCCTTGCGATAGCCAGTTCACATTATTAATCCAGTTGATAAAACTAACAGTTTCTTCACTTTAGAAACTTACCCCCTTTATTCATTTAATATCAAGATGACTTCATACACAACCAACTCTACATCTAATCCTATCAGTTCTACACTCAACCTATAAGTCATTCAGCCTTTTCATTTATTCAAAATCACATTTTGGTTTTGTTTGCGGTACTAAGGATTTTGTGAGACTACAACAAGTTGACATCCCCATGCAATATATACAGTGCACTGTACATGTCAGAGATCCCAAACTAAAAAAAAAAAGAAATCCAGGAGATTGCCAATTTTACCTTGGCCCTAAAAAGGTGTTAAGTCATGTAGAGCATGGCCAAGTTAACCACAGAAATGCGTCAAACATCAAACATAATGCCAACAATAGGCCACAATGTCTGAATATGCATTTTATGGGCTCTCTTGAATTGGCTGGGAGATTTGGTAACCAGTACAGGAAATTCAATCTATCTGAGAGACTCCTGACAGATGCATGTACATTAAGCGTGCAAGGAGAAATCAGATATTGATCTCTGTAGGGCTTAGACAAAGCTTACCTTGTTGCATTCCTGTTTTGTATCTCCCTCTTTTCTTCCATTTCCTTTTGTTGTTTCTAAAAATCAACCATTGATTACAACATCAAAAAAAAACAAAATGCTATAATTCTCACTGAAACTTAAAGTAAGCTAAACACAGATTTAAGTTACCACTAACTTAATTAGTCTCCTTCGCAGCTGTTGTTAGGGTCATCATGCATTGCAACTATAACGTAACTTGTGTAGTTTTCAAATACATAAATCTTAAAGTTGTTCTTATATAGATTTGCAAACCACACCTGCCAGTTGATGGTGACATTTAGCTTACCATGCTTACAACTTCAATTCTGATCACGCACAAGATTCAACAATTTTATTCCAAAGAAAACAAGTAGAAGTATCGATAGTAAGAACTGAACTTGAACAACCCTCGGAAAGCTTCTGAGTTCACATTTTTTGCCACTTACGTGAAACAATTATTTAAATTACCTTTCGTTCTGCTCTGTCATCCTTAACCTTCTCTCCTTGTTCATCTAACCAGTCCCGTTGGTAACCCATAGATAACAAATGCTTAAAGTCCACAGGCTGGGTATCACTAAACAAAAAATAACATGTTTTGATTAATAATTTGTCAGACATGCAAAATAATGTGTGGTTCCAATGAATATCCATACATTTGGAGACCTAATTACTATAGACTATTTAACTACCGGTATATTATCACACTCCTGTTTTTATTACCAAGAGCAAACTGTAAACAGGATAACCTTTGAGTGGAATTCAGGTCAACCCAGGCATTATTATTTTAAATGAAGGCCTTAGACAGTGTAGTCTGCAAATGTCATACACTGATTCCACCCCAACAACCCTCTCTTTAGGAGTTGGTACCTTATATGTACATGTACATATTTCTAGGAATGCTTTCTAAGAAAACATATTTACAGTGCGGATCTCGACTTTGAGCTAAGGAGGGGGCCCGGTTTTAATTTACTTGCCCAGCCGGTTTTCCTTCCTTCAGTCATTTCTTCTTTTTTCACCTAAAATAAGGAGGGGGCCCAGGCCCCCTGGGCCCCTTCCTTAGATCTGCCACTGATTTATACATGTAACACCTTACTGTAGATAATTATTATACTCTGACTAACTTAGTAAGTGACCATAACAGATTAAGAGTTTATTTGCTTTTCTTTCTATGACAGTTGATTAACTACTTGTACTAACAGTTCATTGAGCAATGTGTTGCAGGCTCTACATGTACAAGTCATCAGTACATGTACCTTGTCTCATATCACCACATAATTTTATTTCATAACTTTCAGCAAATTTAATGACCATATAGAGTACTTCTATTATTTTGCTTACATTTTTGGCAGTCTAACTTGTCTTCTTTGTGTCTGACGGTCACTTTTTTGTGCTTCCATCAGTTCTTCATATCTCTTGTCTGGCTTTTGAGTTTTCTTCAAAGGTGGAAGTCTGACATTATTGAGCTTCTCTTTTTCAGCTTTTGCATCCCTGCAGTGGAATAATTCAACAAATCTCAAGTACAAGTATTAATTTGTAACATCTGGTTTAAACTGTAGTACCTAAACCCCTATTTTAAATCAAACCTCTCATGTATACAGCAAATAAAATTGATTTTTTTTTTGGGGGGGGGGATTCCAAAACAAAATCAATATATCTCCAGGGGAGTGCATAAAATTGCATTTCAAAGTCTCTCAAGTTGAAAATTTGTGGGGAAGCCTTCCTGGAGGCCTGTCCCTTTGACACTTGAATTAGTGTCAGCAGAATACTTCATGACCTCTACTCCCTAAATTAATGAGAACCTTGCTTAGATGAAGATTTTTATTTTTGCTCATCACTTGCCTGCTTTACAAATTGCATTTTAGTTTTGTAAAGGGAGAATTTGCCATTGATAAAGTGTATTTTTACCGTTGCCATTTTGAGAGGTTGTCATGTCCCATGATTGGCCGCTTGGTTCTATATGAAGCCGTCACATATTGATCATCGTCTGGTACATCATGAACATGGACGTACCATTCTGGAAGGACGCGATATCTGAAAAGAACACACAACAAGTTACACTCATGCAAGTCATGTAATTTAAAGGTGCATCGTATGGTCAGCCCTGGACATGTGCTCAGTCCTCATCAAAACCTGCCAACAGTGGTCATTTCTTTACTGCAGCCATTTATTTGACCTGTAGCACAAACTGTTCATTGTACTGAGGTTCAACTGTTAGTCAGATCTGGGGGGCTACATGTACTCCCGTATGTAGGCTATATAAGTATGTGCCTAGGGATAACAGTCATATGGTTTTGAGGTTAGGGTATCATATTTGCCCCTGTTAAGCACTTGGTTCTCGTGCAATGTGATCTTAGATAGAAGATATTTATAATTAATAATTTGAATGTATTGAGTAAAATTGCAGTGCATAAATGTCCAGCTAAATGAAAAACAAAATAATGATTTGTTAAAACTGAACTATTCATACATGTAAACTTCCAACACTACAGAAATAGATAATGAGTTGAACCATTCACACAATTAGATTTGTTTTTCCCTAGAAGAGGGTGTCATTTGTTGGGTTTGGGCCCCAAATAGGGTACATGCACACTGATCTGAAATTTACGGAAGTACCCCTCTCCGGTAGTCAGAGTACATGGTGTACATGGGGTATCGGTGATTAGTACCTACTAAAACAGTGGATAGCATTTTGAAGGTGCACTCTGATTGGCTAGTCAACCACCGAATACTCTTTGCTCTTTATCTCTGAGCAACTGGGGAAAAAAGGGCATCCCCCCAGTTTACATCCATGACAAGTGAAGAAATCATCCAAATTAATTTTTTGTGGTGGATATCTCACTGTTTTTTATTAGTATATCATACTAAAACAACAATTCACCTTGGTGTCGGTGGCTAGCAGTGGATATTACCTTGCTGCTTCGTGGCTCTGTAAATATCCACTGCTAGCCACCTCAACTTCAGTGAATATTGTTAAATATTCTTCTTTACCCTTCTTTTTGTTCTGTGTGTTCCTCCTGGTGTTGATCTGCATTATAACCAGATTCCTCCAGTTCATCTTCAACTGGATGCTCATGATCAAACCAGTCCACTCTTGGGTAAGGAATTGGTTCCTCTGTTTTCAGAGGTGGACTGCGAAATGTCAAAAGATTCTTCCTTCCACCTCCCTTAGCGAGTTTAATGTAGTTCGAGTCAGTGTCTCTGATCCACTTTCTTCTGAAGTGTCTGTCATCACCTTCAGGAATGGCTGCCTCATCTGGGAGTCCCCCAATCCCTGGGATCTGTGATGCAGGAGGTACTGCCTTGGGAGATTGGAGAGCCTTTTTACTGGGAGCATGGTAGTACCAGTCTATCGAAAACAATAAGAGTCAGGTGAACGAAACTACAACATCAGTCATTCCTCTACAATACGGCTACCTCTCCACAATGGGCAAGATTTTTCGTCCAACACCTCAAGCTTGCAGTACTTTTCACTCTTATCGAATCCTCGTTTCAACTGAATAGGCTCAAAAGAGTCATGGAGCAAAAAAGATTCTTGTCATTTAGAACCATCTATGATCTTTTGCTTTAAGGTCGACCAGACGTCGCATATCAAACTAGAAGTTAAAGATTTCACGTCTTTTGCTTTGTCGTTCACAGACCGTAAGTTTACTTTAAATTAATACGTGTAAAATAAAGATTAAGAGAAACAAAACACGGTTTAGGTGGCAACAAAAACAACTACACAGCACAGAACTCTTACTTCAAATTTGTTCTTTGCTGTGCAACAAGTAATATTTCACATGTTTGCTTAGGACGTTAACATGGCGGCTGAAACGAAGATTTCACAAACGTTCAAAGTTGTAAAAGCAAAAAAAAAACCGTGAACTGCCTACCTTGGGTTGAAATATGTGGGTTAGGCATTTATATCGTATAACTTCCTCGAAAGAATAGCTGAATTATGTTGCTGTATCGTTTTCGTGGATATTCCTAACTGCTGAGAAATGGACTAGGCGGTCGCTTCCGAAAAGATGTGTTTGTTTCTATGGTAACAAGATATTCTCGCCATCGTTGGCGTGACGATGATTGAAATGCAAGCAGCGGCGTTCCCAGGCTCTCTACGATTCGCTCCGACGAAGGGCTAACGCTCGAAACGTCAGTTCCCGAATCTTTTTACGGTGCCCAACAGAGTTCTAAAGTATGACGTCACAAAAAAATTAAATCTGTGAAATTATGGGATTGGGCGCCATTTTCGAATGGAGTATCCTTAAAAAAGGTTCCTTGCCAAAACTTAACTCTTAATTGTAATTCCCAGCTGAAATATGAAGGATTGAAATTTGATACTGCCCAATATAAATCTCTCTAATTTTGAGTCAGTTCTAAACTGAAGGAACAGAAACAAAGTTTGAAGGGTTTGTATGGAATGCCATCAAACTTTGATCCCTTATATCTCTACCGGGAATTGCAATTCGGAGCTAATTTTTGGGATGAGGACGTCTTTTAGCATGCTCTATAAGAATATAGCATCATATCCCATAATTTCAAAAATTTTATTTTTGTGACGTCATCACTTTAGAACTCTATTCACATTATCAACCCAGCTGATAAAACCACATTATCTTGTAATAGTCCCACCGACGCCGCAGTACAGTTTCTTTAGAAACTTACCCCCTCTCTACAAGTGAAGCAGAGGAGAGAGGGCCTAAGAACAAAGCTGAAATCGAATTCTCTTGTGCTGAAAGTTCTTAGACCTCTCTTATTTAATTGAGGATTAATTTGTATCAGAAATAAACCTTTCGCGAGTACCTTAGAAAATTAGGTGAGCTGTATCGAGCGGCCCTGGTTCTAGCCCTGGCCGGGGACATTGTGTTAGGCTTTTGTCGATTGTGCCTGCATAATTCTTGGTATAATTTAGCAAACCGCCTGTCGGTGTGATGTTTCTTGGTCTTAGGCTCCGCCCATAAGGCTCGGTAGTGAGCTGACTGAGCTCTAAGACTCCCAAGTTCCAGTTTAGATAGTTCAGCAGGTTACAATGTCGTACAGAGAGACCAAACTCATACCCCCACCGTAGTACAAGGAGAAGAGGGTTGATGGAACCCTACTCTTGGTTTTTGTTCTGTTGAGGCACAAAGAAAAGAAGTTACAGCTTAAAAAGCTACCATTTTTTTTCAATACGACTTCAGTTAAGGCCATCTTGGATTTCACTATTTTCTTAAAAATCAAGAAACAGTGGAATTAATACAAAATTAAGTCAGAATGTTTAGAAATGAAATAAACGGCAGTTCCAAAGGGCGTTATTCCTTGTGTTTTGTCTTTATTCGCCCTGCTCTGTCTTTATTTTGCTTAAAAACCAAGTAGCATAATTTGGATTCGAGGAGTATGATTTAGAGAAACGAATATATTTCGGGCATAACTGTTGAACTGTACGAGCACAAGCGACAGAAGTTTGCCAGTGTTAAGACACGCAGACTCTCACAGTGCCTCTCTTAACTCAGGTGTATGAATGAGTACTAGCGGATTTAAGGCTGGGGGGGTAACCCTGCGATGGACTAGCATCCCATCCAGGGGGGAGTAGAAATATTCGTGGTCACTTCATGCTAAAGACACCGGAGATAAGGCGAAGAAAAGCCGGAGTTAAGACGCCCAATATTATTTAAATATTAGACCAGACACCGTCCTGAATGATCCCGCACGATCTCACTTGAAGATTTTCTGGTATTTTTCTGGTTTATTTTCTCTCTTTCCGGCCTTCTGTTTTGTTTAATATCACACCTGAATATAATATAGTTAAAACAGGGAGCACACAATCTTTCCCTTTTTTCACGTGAGTATACGCCTGGTCGGCTCCCAATCAAAATTGTGCGCTTGTACACGATTTTTTCCAGTATCTGTTCGAGGCAGGTTTCTTAACATGCTAAGTCATGTAATAAATCTTCTTTTAATCAAACTTTCACGGAACCGTACTTGAGGAAGATCGGCCCCCGTTCTTTTTTGTACATACTCCGTTGCGCTCGGTCCATACTGTCAAAACCTTGGGCCGATATTCTCGCAGTGCAGCGCTAGCCCTTGGTCAAAAAGAGATATCATAATCGCCAAAATAAGCAGCATACTGTGTTTTGACAAATGAAAACTGAATGGACGCTGTCTTTTTTGTCACTTGTTACTGTGAATGAGATATAACGCAAGTCGAGTTGTAAACAAGGCTTAAGACTTATGGGGATGGTGGTGGGGAGTTGGAGTATGACCAAGATTAACAATGCAAAGTAAACTTTCGTCTTCGGAGAAGTGCTGTTGTTTTTGTTCCTGGGGTGATTCCTCGGTTTCAGTCATTTCATTTCATGTGCAGTATCTCACTGGGTCTTGGCTAATTCAAAGTCAGCTGCAGTCAGTTTAATATTCCCCCTCCATATTCAGTTTTGTTTTTGGTTTCTTTTACCGCGAGGTCACAAGGGCATGGTTTTCTTAGAAATGTACGTGCTATTGTTTGTCACAGATAATAAGATGATTGCGTGTACGATGCCTTCACGAGTTGAAGTGTTAGTGAAAAATGAGGATCCTTAATAGGATCCGGGGTGCTAGCGCTGCAAATGAAATGAAATGATTTCGTTTACAGTGCACTCGTCCAAAGCGCCTTTCCTCTATTAGACCATACGCTGGAATTTGAAGGTAACTCTATGTTGTACAACTTGAATAGCACCGGTGAAGACAAGTGTTAGCGAGAATTTGTTGCTTGTTGCAGCTTGTTGCAAACGATCTTAATCAAATCCCGTGAGATCAGTTGAAGTCTCTACATGCCACAGTTTTAGAATTTAGCCACTTATTTGTTTTGTTTTTGTGTGTTTAATTTTTTTGCCATTTATAGATATGTTTACGAAATATCAATGTGAAAGGTAAGGAAGTCAAGGAAAGCCTTAGTGGCTTGTGTACTTAAAGATACCTAAACGAAAGAAAGTAAAATGCCGCTGTCAAACAGTGATGTTAATTTAGGATCAGTTATCAATGTTTCAAGCATCACCGTACAAAACCTGGAGCAAACTAGAAGCCTGTTCAACAAAGAGATGCACTGTAATATGAAAACGAACGCGGTTTTTCAATTTGAAGGCTGCATTATTTTGGAATCGAATTCACCTCCAGTCTACGGGCACTGTTCTGACAGATAAGTTCGAGATTATCTTTCTGGATTTCTATTGTTCAAATAAGATTGATAAGCTTTAAGTCAGGAGATATCAGCTGTCTGATAACACTTAACATGTCCTGACCAGAAAATCGTATGACTGAACTAATTTTAGAAGTAATGGTAATGCATGCTGATAATAAAAGGTTGCCAGTGTCGCAGATAGCCGGACTCTGCACCTGTTGTGTATGCGAATCCATCGGAAGCATCGTATTGACCTTTTTGAATTTTTTTCAAGCAAAGATGAAATCCCTTCTTTTGCTGTTGCTTGTGACTTTCTCCAAGGCTTTTCCTACCTTCGAAGGAAAGCTGGTGAGTTCAAATATGTATTTAAACATGTTTCTGACTTTGAAAGCTGGCCCCTCACTTTTTGCAGCCAAACTTTGCTAGCTCTGATACTGCTGAATATCATCTTATGGACAGAAGTAATGTCAGTAATCAGGACTGCACATCCCTAGGCTGTCCTTACATGTATTTCCCTCCAAAGAGCACAGGGAACTGAGGAGACCCATTTGACCGCATTTCCAGTTAAATTCACAGCGTGCAATTGTGGCGCGAGTCGATCTGTTGTTGATTCAAATCATTGCAAGTTATCAAACTGTAAACATGCGATCGTGCGACGGTCCATGCACGTAATTTTGGATCCCGTTTCGATTTACACCATTATCCTGTCATTTCTTAATTTCAGTCTCTTAACAACACAAACTCGACAATGGAAGGATCCATTCCCCGATCTTGTTTGGACTACCTTAAGCGGGGAATCCTTAAAAACGGCTTCTACCTGCTTTACGATGGTGACGACCAGCTTTACACGGCATTTTGTGACCTCTCAATCGAGCCGGGCTCAGCTTGGACTCTGGTCACGTCCTGGGTGACTGCAAAATACAAGGATTTGCCTTATTTAAAAAAAAAGTCATTTACTGAAGATGCACCCATCAACGAGGACAGTCCAAACTTTCAGATCTACCGCCAGACTTACGATCGAATGATCAGCATCCAGGAACATTCCACCCACTGGCGAGCAACCTGCAGCGTCTACCAATACACGACAGGAATCGATTACCAAGATTACCTCAGGGGAAAATTCAGCGACTTCAACATCATGTATTATGAAGGTTCATTTTCTTGCCAACCTGTGGAGTATATAAACGTCCTTGGAAATGTTAGTGGAAGTGGTACTACAGCTGGATTTTGGCAGTCTTCTGGCACCTACTTTCTTCACATCGACAGCTTTAGTACTGGCTGTGACTTTCTTCCCTTAGCAAACCCAGCAGTTGACTATTTCGGTTACTACGGAGATGGACTGAGCTCAGAATTCCGTTGTTCTCAATATGACTCTTCTACAACACAGTGGTGGTTTGGCTGAATTTCAGTTGCTCCAATGTCTGTTTTCCAGGCCATGCCACTTGCACGACCAAGTAAAAGTTCAATAAAGACTGTTAGTATGTCACAAGATAGTCTATGCAGAGTACTTCCTTTTCGCTTAATCGCCAAATCCTGCGTGCAATTATTTTCTTGTCTCAGCTAGGTTTACGCTCGACGAACTGAGTAAAAGAAGGACTACTGGTTATCAAAAATAAGTAGTGCCATATTATAATTTTTTTAGATCTCTTAGAATAAAACTGTTATTGTAAAGGCCTACTAAATCAAAACAGAAACTCCTAAAACAGTGTACCTATTCCAATGGCCTCGCAAAAGTTATGTTTTGAGCCGCGTTGCAGATTTTGCTAGAAACAAAGATACTTCTGAAACATATAGCCGATAAATCGTAGCAGAAACCATAATCGGGGCTGGTGCACGATATACCAAGTGAATAGCAAGTCTCGAGTTACGTCACAAAGAACACAACAATGATCCTTATCCCTTACACAATAACACAGTAGACTTCACACAATAGAAAGAGACAATAGTGCATATATTGACTTGATATATCCAGCATTACCCATAATCGGGGACAGTCTTACACAATACACTTTCTTTTCCACAGGTGCAACCCGTCACATAACTTCACACATAATCTCTGACAGCAAAAATTTAATCTACTTGATACAGTGTAACCGCTGCCGTTTACAATACATAGGAGAAACTAAGCGACGTCTCAAAGACAGATTCAATAGACGACCTGTCGACAAAACTAGCATTAGATTCAAACCCACCACTATTGCCGAACATTTTCTTTCTCATTCTAATCATTTCTCGTGTGCTTCAACCAGAAAAGCCAGAGAGTCCTTCTAATAGATTTAGCAGGAACACTGGAACCCCACGGTATGATGAATCGTAAAACTTGTAACCTCTGTAGACCCAGGCTTTTTTGAACTTAATTTATTTAGTTTGTTTTTTCGTCATTTCCGCCACTTCTTTTAGCCTCGAAATATGTACTGTTACGACATCCACCGCTATACTGTAATTTCATTTGTATATTTTAGTAACATCTAAATCTGAAGGTTGGTCTGGCCAGCGGAAATATTGTTTTAAATATACGACGTTGTATCAGCCTTGCAGTAGTTCATTATCATTCTTGCATACTCATTAGCATTTGGTTATGGGTAAGTCACCCCAGACGAGAAACCAGAAAGGTGCTAGTAGAGTAAGCAGGAAGGGGAGGATGGGTGGGACGATTGCAACCAAAGTTAGGCAAAACTGACAACTATGAATAATCCAGGCATGCTTATTTACTATGCACGAGGACTAATGAATAGTTTATTATCCTTCTTGCATACTCATTAGCATTTAGTTATGGGAAAGTCATCCCCCGACTGCGCCCGCAATCGCTAAGGAATTCGCTGGCTAATCCAAACAATCATACCAAAAATAAGCCCTCAACCTTACCCATCCTTAACCCAGCGCTCTCATACGTGACAACCATAAATGATCCCTTGAAGGGCTACATGATTTCTTTTTTTTTTCTTTTTTTTTTTTGACATCCACCCCATGCTCTAACTATTCAAGGACATCCTTTGCAGGTTCGTACCCGTCCAAAATTATTTTGTCAGAGTCCAATTCGGGTGCGAAGTTGACCGGATTGAAAGGAGTCCGGATCGCGAAACGGCAGATCCGGCAGCCTAGGAGTTTCCCTCGCAACAACACTTTGAACCTGGGTTAAACAATCGTCTTCTGATATCATTTTCTCAAAACTCGGTCCACCCTCCAGAGATACCCATCGTATTTCTCTATGCTTGCTTTTTTCCGCTTCTAAGGGCACAAGAGAAAATGTTGGGACCATCATTTTCTCTTGAAGGCTATAAACGTCATCGTTTCTCCCTTGTGACGTTTTGTTTTAGGCTAAAACAAAAGCACCAAAAACGAATCAGAAAGACGTACTTAAAACGGATACTGCAAGTCCGAGTCCGGAGAAAATGATCTCCTTAGATCGAGTAATCGAGCTTAAGGGCATGACTATAGGCAAAACGTAGGGAGGTAGGGAGAGGGAAAAATTGGGCGCTTCCGTTCCCCTTCCCCCCCCCCCTCCCCGAGCGCGCGCGCGCCCGATTTCGATTGCCCCTTCTCCCTTCCCCTTTCTAGCGCCTGCCACGCAGGCTAACGGTCCACACAACAAAACCAAACATCACTGTCAGACCACAACGGACCTTGACCAAAGCCTCGCGTCACACGCCCCTCTCAAGGGACAAGCAAGAAACAATAGGTGCAAACCGCGTAAATAATTTCTTCGGTCCTCAACTGACAAAACAAAACAGCTCCCAGACATATAGCAACCCTAATTCACAAGAAACAAACAAAGAAAAGAGAACAAACGAGCGCAACAGCAAAACTTGATATAAAACAACCGATTATCGTCTAACATTAAAAGGAACTGTATCCTGGCGAGCCCAACAGAGTAAATTACCGACCATGTGCTCCCATTGCTAAGTCTAAAACCCGGCTCCGGAGTAACAGGAAAAAACATATAACCGAGGAAATGTAACGCTGGGCAGCAGGAACTGACCAACAAACCGCGGCAAGAATAGAATCCTGAGAACAACTTTGGGGCGTATTGTTACCGCTCGCGGTTGTTCCTGAAGTTGCACCCGCCCGAGATGAAGACGTGGTTGGCGGAGCTGCTTGTCCAACAGAACCTTGAAGGGGCTGTATAAAATTTGCTGGACACTTGCGGGGTCGTTCACTGGGGACGGACGCTCGGGCATATTTCAAACGATTGTAACCAAAGTTAGGCAAAACTGACAACTATGAATAACCCGGGCATGCTTATATACTATGCACGAGGACTAATGAATATTAATAGGGTATGAATAGCCTTTGACTTTTTACTAGTGCCTAGGCCTTTTCGTGCTGTGCAAATATTTTTATTTTTATAATAATTGACAAGGTCTCGTGACTGTAAAAAAGAAGAAAATGCTGAAAAAACTGATGAGCACAAGTGATCGGTACTCGGAAGTATTCGGAAGTGTTCGGAACGCGTACACAACGGGAAGTTGCAGACGAAAGCGATTGATGACCTTTGTCACGAGATAACAGCTAACATCTTTTCACCAGAACATCGTGTGACTGAACTAAATTAAGAAGCCATTTGTTGTGTCAAAGGTTGGTAGTGTCGTAGATAGCCGCACCCGCTTCTCGTATGCGAATCCATCGGAAGAGCCGTGTTGGCCTTATTTTTGAAACCTTTACATGCAAAGATGAAATTCCTTCTTTTGCTGTTACTAGTAACTTTCTCCAAGGCTTCTCCTACCTTCGAAATATTTGTGGTGAGTTCAAATATGCATTTAAACACTTGTTACGTTGAAAGCTAGCCCCTGGCTTACTTTCTTGAAAGCCACTAAGATTTTACTATTGTACGCTCTGACAGTGCGGAATATCTTGGTGACAGAAAACAATCAAGACTGCACATCCACTTCTTCTATGCATATAGCCCCCAAGGACTTACACTCTTTCTTTTTTATAAGAATGTATAAGAAGGATATCAAGGCTAAAATTTGCAAAATTTTTCGAGGCTGAGGATTAATTAACAGAACATAGTTTTGAACGTTGAAGATTTGTACATACAATATAATTATGTGTTTTCAACATGATCATCTGAAAAATTTTCTTTTCTCTAAAAGGCAAACTACCCAGAAAACAGCAACAGCTGTGATGTTCGATGCTAACAACATTTCTACAAGAGTAATGTGTGTCATATCCACTGGCTTCAAAAGCACTCTAACGTCATCAAAGTCATAAGAGAACAGATAATCTGACGTCGTGTCGAAATAGTCCACTGTGTATTCCTATCTAAGAATATTTACAGAAACACTTAAAGCCTAAATAGGCAGAAAAATAAGAATATCCAGCGTGGACCGGAAAAAATAATACTTTATAGAGGGGATATTTCAACATTCGAAGCCTGCTTAAAGCTTATTAAAGCTGCTCAATAACTGATTTGTATAGAATTGAGTAATTATTGTTCGTGACTATCATTTAATTATCATTTTGTAGCCACCACGTTAGTCTTGTGATTCTAGGGCCCGACTGCCCCACAGTGAGTCTTATGACTTCAAGTTGTTTATTTCAGTTTACCGTGAGCTTTGTCTACTTGCTCTGGAATTCCCATAAAGATCCTGTTTAGGTTTCTTTTCCTCTAAATGTTGCCGGCCTCTATTGGGCATGGCGGTTTCAAGAACTCTGTAGTTCCCTTCTAAAAGTAGCGTGTGTGAACGTTTTTGGATTAGCATTCTAAAACGATGTGTTTAATTTGGAGCCAGCAAGGATGAGTGTTTAGGTAGAAGGACTGGTGAGAACGCTGGTAAACCCTTTGCCATGCTTCTAAAGAGCCAACTGGTCTGCCATTTGGCTTTTTACTGACATTTTTTCTAACACATGTGAAAAATTATTGTTTGTGAGAGTGTAGATTAAAATTGAATTATTGAATTGCCTCCAGCCAGTTGGAAATTTTTTAAACCTATTATGTTTATTTGCTGAATATTGCTCTCCGGTTTCAGTTTAAGTGGTATGCCTTTCATGCCAGTTTTTATCCAAGTGTCATGCAGCGCCGCAAATCTTTTATAATTGCCTGAGAACTTGCACTTATTAAAGATAAGCGTTTCGGCCACTGTAAACAAGAAATTGTGCATCTGCTAGTCAAGAGTTACAAGATATTAAATATAGATTGTGCTTGACGGAAGGTAGACCAAGAATTAAAAGTTAGAGTCTCTGTACCTTCTCGTCTCAGTAGTATACCTAACCCACAGTAGTGTCATTTTTTAATTTCAGTCCCCTTATAGCACCGACTCAATAATGCAGGGACTCATTCCCCGATCTTGTTTGGACTACCTTCAGCATGGTATCCATCATAACGGCTTCTACCTACTTTACGACTACCACGATCAGATTTACGTGGTGTTTTGTGACCTCTCAAACGAGCCGGGCTCAGCTTGGACTCTAATCATGTCCTGGTTGACTGAAAAATACAAGGAATTGCCACATTTTAAAAGCAAGGCATTTTATGAAGATGCTCCTGTCAACGAGGAACATCCAAACCTGGAGATCTACCGCCAGAGTTTGAAACAAATGAATAGCATCCGTGAATACTCCACCCACTGGCGTGCGACCTGCAACCTCGGGAGCGCCGATAATTACACCGCAACTTTCAGTTACAAAGATTATCTCAGGGGAAAATTCAGCGACTTCAACATCATTTTGTATGAAGGTGGGAGATTCTCGACTTGCCAACCTGTAGATTATATCAATATTCTTGGAAATATTAGTGGAAGTGGCACTACAGTTGGATTTTGGCAGTCTTCTGGAAGCTACTTGCTTAACATCGACAGCTCTAATACTGGCTGTGAATTTCTTCCACCCGTTTACCCAAGACTGCCAAGAGTTGACTACTTTGGTTACTATGGAGATGGACTACACCCTGAATTCTCTTGTTCCCGAAATGCGTTTTCTACAACGCAGTGGTGGTTTGGAGGATACTTACAACAACATTCAACATCACTTGAAGAACTCTTTTCCTAGTCGTATCGCTTGCCATGATTAAGTAAAAGTTCTTTAGGAACTCTCAGTACGTGATAAGATAGAGCTGGCCTTTCTTCCTTTAGTCCGTCGTGCGTGACGCGAAAGAAAACTGCGAGAAAAAATGGTCGCGCAAAATACTGCGGCGAAAGCCACGCCATTTGCCACGCCATGATCCCGGTCTGCTTCTCCGCAGCTCTGAACAGCCGAACTGCCCTTGAACCGTGCGAGAAGGGCGCATGCGTGGGTTTGGTGCTCCTCGTGCGCATCGAGCCCTCACTATTTAACGACTTTGCCGTTTAACACCGAACAATTATATTACACTTTGATTCCACATTGATTTTCCTGAACATAGCGACAGCTCCCGATCTAGATGACATTATCTGTTTTAGATGACATTATCTGTTTTAACCAACAGGGCCGGGTGGTTCGAAAACTGGTTAACACTAAACCAAGGATTAAAAGTTAAATGAAGTATCATTTTTTGTGTGTGTAAAAATGTTTTTCACGGCTCATGTTTTGTGTAGTTTGAGGTTACGAAAGCTCAAAACTGAAGACCTAATGAGAACTTGGCTATCAGTAAATACGTCTACCCAGCTGTCACGGAAGGATAAGGCCTCTAGAGCAGTGACAAGGGCTAATGTTTCCTTGACATTTATGTGAAGACCGCGTTGATCCGCAGGCCAGTAATCGCGTATCATGGCGTCATGGGCGTCGGGACCAATGGTGCACGCCCAAGCGAAGGAAGAAGCATCAGAACATAATTTAACTTGATGATGGAGCTCTTGGCGCCAAGGAAGGCAACCAGTCCAAGTTTCAAGGAACAATCAATGTTGAATTTCGTCTTTTAAAGAACCCGAAACAGAAAATTGGACGAGAAGAGCGGAGACCTTTTGCAGTAGCAATGTTGAGCTCATTAATGAAGAGGCGAGCTCCCGGGACCGCAAGGGCAAAAGACATGTACTTCCCAGATAGACGCTGAAGGGTCTTGGCGTCTGTGGAGCTACAGCTAAGAACATGGCGGGTGAGACACTTCTGCTTCTTTTCCTGGATAAGCAAAAAGGTCTGACGAACCGAATCTGCTAAAAAGCCAAGGTAAGGGTCAACCTGCTTAGGGGTAAGGATGGACTTTTTAAGGCCAAGAAAGTATCCCAAATTAATGAGGGTGTGACAAACTATAAAATGGCGGATGATGCCCAAGCAAGGGATTTCTCCCGTTGCGAGGGGAGGGGAGGGGAGGGGAGCATAGGCTGGAGCCTTGATGGATAGCTGGATTTCCCCTGTGTGGCGATCATCGATGTACGACGAGCAAGGTATAAGAACAGAACGAAAGTAATGAGAGGCGAGAAGCCCAATAGAATGGTAGATGTTTGCCGAGGATTTCCAGCCAAAGGGTAGAGTATTACCAGTAAAAAACCATCCACCCCATTGAAAACCAAAATAGGTACGACTCTCTGGGCAAAGCAAAACATGATCGTACCCGGATTTGTCATCACATACTGACTGGAAAGAAGAAGGGGTAACATAACGTGGTAGACTAGAAAGAGAATCCAACTTAAAGGGTGTCTCCTTGATCCATAAATTGAGAAAGAAGATTATCATTGCCGAGACGCGGCTTTGACTCTTCCACTGTTGAAGGTAAAACCAGATAAGAAGGGTCAACGTGACCCACTTTTCCCCAAAGAGAGATTGCCCGGAATGCTAGGCGAGCGATAATAGTGTCCGAAAAGGGTTTACAAGAGATGGCATTAGCAAAGGTCTTACGCGGGCGACAAGCAGAGTCAAAGTTTTTCCCCCCTATATTGGCCTTTGAAGGGTTGAAAAAAATTCGTGTGTGTTAACACAGTTTTTGATCAAATGCAAACTCTTGGGAGTGAGTTCGAACGGAGCACACTTGGAGATACGTTCCCAGGCAGGAAGGCAGCTGTGGAGATAACCTACGACAAAGGTTTCCGGATCCCGAAACGCGAGCATAGAAGGATCTCCAAGGGCATGGCCATCAAGAACTGCTTCCACAAATTCCAGAGAGACGTGGCAATTGTTATCTGTCATCCCCTGAGCCATCTCAAAGAGGTGAGTTATCAAACTTGACCCAACGTACTGAAGGTCTGGGTACGCTTTCTGGGTTGAAATCAGGAGTAACTTCCCATTCCGGGAAGGTATAGGCGAGCTTAAAGCGCTTGGCAGGGGACTAAGAAAAGAAAGAAGTGAAAAATTAAGGGAGGAGATGACTCAAGGGATGACAGCTTTGAGCCTCAGTAATCCGAGAGGGAATTAGACTCCCTTTCAAAACTGTCATCCTAGAGCGGGGCCCAAACAGGGAGAGATAAAGAAAATTAATGGACCCTAGGACAATATAATTTTATAAACCAGCAAATTTAATGGCAGATACAAGAAATAAGAGAGATCTACTTATTAACGCCACGACCGCGCCTAGAATACGGGGTGTAGCGGTTTACAAATTGGTTACGACGAAAACATCTATTTGCGGAGTGGTCAGGGATGCCACAATAGAAACATACGAGACGCTAAGGCCTGGAGGACCCTCTACCAGACGAACCAGGGAGATCTTGATTAATGGAGGGAACTCATTGAGTGGGTTCTGCAAGAAGCGACTTGTCCACCTTCGAGATGCGGTATAAACCTGCGTATATTCTTTATCGGCAAACAGAGCCATAAAGTAAGCTTGAAATACTTTATTCGACTTGTGAAGGTGGCTTCTTAACGTCTGAAAGGCAACGGCAAGGAACGACGCTTTTGAATGGTTGACTTGCTTTATCTGCGAGGCCAATGATTCAGCCAGGGACAGTGCAGTGTACTTGTCGAAATCAGCTACGTTTCTATGGCCGCACGTGGATAGACGGGTTATTTGGCCCTCAACATCACCCTTCTGTTGGCTTTTGAGAAGCTCAATACGTTTTTAGCTGTTGGATAGTATCAGTCTGGCACAAATAAAGAACAAAGGAATGTAAAAAAAAAAGGATTTATATGCAACGAAAAGACATTGAACTCACTGAAACCGCTCCAATTTTATAAGTGTGGATTTGGATATAGGTGTCAAGCAGGCCGCAGAGAAACATTTGCTTTGCAAAAGACACAAGCAGTATCTAGAAAGCAAAGAATAAGAACATGTAAAGTAAAATGATATGAACAAACTGAAGCGCGATCGGCGAGGAGAAAGCAGAAGATACAATACTTAAGACGGAAGATATTCTAACATCGGAAATGGAGTAAAAAATGATAGCATCTTTAGCGGGAAAACAAGCGAATAAAAGTCCAAGGTAAATAGTACTGAATATAAAGTCTCATACCGAGAAATAAACAAAATAAATATGAACAGTAAATAATCGTATTTCCAGCAAAAACATGAATGTACAAATCAGATATCTGGTGCTCGAAAACATCTACAAACCGATATCGGTAAAAAAGACACGAAATAATAAAACATCACAAGTCAGAAAAATTTATGAATCCAATTGGATAAATTACCGTTCGTTACGAGGTAACAAACACTTTAAGCATCTCGAGCCAGGAAACATGTGAACTAAATAAATAACAACGGCCTAGAGAAAACAAATAACAACAACATCTCATGCCGGGAAATATGCAATTAAAACATCGGCCATGAAGAAACAAGTAACAAAACATCCCATGCCGGAAAATGTGCGAATTGAACATCGGCCACGAGGCAACAAATCATTATAACATCTCATGCCGGGAAATATGCAATGAGGAAACAAATAATAAAACAGCTCATGCCGGAAAATATGCGAATTAAACATCGGCCACGAGGAAACAAATATTAAAACATCTCATGCCGGGAAATATGCCAATTAAACGTTGGCCACATGAGGAAACAAACAACAAAACATCCCATGCTGGAAAATGTGCGAATTAAACATCGTCCATGAGGCAACAAATCAATACAACAACTCATGCCGGAAAATATGCAAATAAACATCGGACATGAGAAATCAAACGATAAAACATCTCATGCGGGAAAATATGCCAATTAAACATCGGCCATGAGGAAACAAATAACAAAACATCTCATGCCGGAAAATATGCAAATAAACATCGGCCATGAGGAATCAAACGATAAAACATCTCATGCGGGAAAATATGCCAATTAAACATCGGCCATGAGGAAACAAATAACAAAACATCTCATGCCGGAAAATATTGCAATTAAACATCAGCCATGAGGAAACAAATAACAAAACATCTCATGCCGGAAAATATGCCAATTAAACATCGGCCATGAGGAAACAAATAATAAACACCTCATGCCGGAAAATATGCCAATTAAACATCGGCCATGAGGAAACAAATAATAAACTTCTCATGCCGGAAAATATGCCAATTAAACATCGGCCATGAGGAAACAAATAATAAACATCTCATGCCGGAAAATATGCCAATTAAACATCGGCCATGAGGAAACAAATAATAAACTTCTCATGCCGGAAAATATGCCAATCGAACTTCAGCCATAAGGAAACAAATAACAAAACTTTTGAAGCCGGAAAATATGCATTAAACATTGGCCTTCAAGAAACAAACAATAAAACGTTTTATGCCGGAAAATATGCATATAAAACATCGGCCACGACGAAAAAAATAACAAAAACATCTCAAGCTGGAAAAATATAAGCAAAAAGCCAGGAATGACTGCAAATGACACCGGTCGTAGCAAATTTTTAAAAACGCATCGCGAAAAGCAAACTATGGGTAAGGGGGAATAATGAAAGAAACGCCTACTAAAAGTGGATATGCACCATACGCAAGTGATAAGGAAACCAAAGAGGACATAACAATTTAATTATAGCAGGGGGAAAGCAAATAAATGCGACACTACTATAAATATGCAAAAGTAAAGGGAGCACGCGGTAATGAAAGAGGCACAAAACTGCCGAAAACTTAACAAATTGGAAAAGGGAGGGTAAAGCTAACTAAAGGTACTTACTAAAAATACGGGATAGAATGAAGAAGCCGAATAATATCATAAAACTAATAAAGAGAGCAACGAAGCGGATGAAAGACCACGAGGGTAACGGGCGCGAGATAGACCGATCTGCGCTTGTGCAAAACAGAAAAGTACAAAAATAAAGACGAAAGGCTAATCCTACATGTAGCTCAAGCTGGTCAGGAGCAGCCGGAGTATCCCCAGCTGGAGTTGCTGAAGCGACAATGTCAGTTTTGTACGACAGCGTCTTAAGGCGGCCTTGGCACTTGAGGAGGTTGTTCCTGCGGTTGAGGAGCCGGATCAGGCATACTGCTTGAGTCTTCTATCGAAATGATAATGAATGCATTTGGGGAATACCTCTTATATTCGCTTGGGTAAGACCGCTGTAAATAGCGGCAGTTCCTGATCTAGACTGGGTCGTTCGAATACTGGTTAACACTAAACCCAGGATGAAAAGTTAAATCAAGTATGGTTTTTTTTTAGTTGTATAAAAATGTTTTTTACTGCTTATGGTTTGTGGCAGTTTTGTGTAGTTTGAGATTACGCAAGCTCAAAACTGAAGGACAAACAATATAAACAGAAAACCTCATCGAAAAGTTACAAAACTGAAATCAAAATTCTCGCTAATCCTGGGTTAGCTTAATAAGGATTTGAACAACCCTGCCCGGGGTCCCGTTTCTCGAAAGGCCGAAAACTCTTCGCGCCCGTAAAGCCATTTGTAGTCCATCTGTATCTAAAAACGGAGAAGTAGTGTATACCCGTACGCCTAAAACTTCTTGTATAAAGGGAAACTCTCTTCATATTAAGAATATCTGAATAAAACAGCTCTGTAATCGAGAGGTTCGAGATTTTGCTATGGCCTTACGGGCCCGAAAAGTTTCCGGGGCTTTCGAGAAACACGGCCCTGGAGATTTCATGGTGTTGAAACAAACTTAACCTTTAGATATTGCTATGGCCTTACGGGCCCGAAAAGTTTCCGGGGCTTTCGAGAAACAGGGCCCTGGATATTTCATGGTGTTGAAACAAACTCAACCTTTAGATATTGTTCAGTTTTGTACTATCGTCAAAGCAATGTGAATGAAGATGGGGGCATGTTGAGTTGACGCACAAAGTAGACGTGGGTGTTTATTTAGCAGAGCGATCTTCTATAATTAGACTGAGCGCTACACATGAACAAATATATCAAATTAATTGCTTTTTTCCAGTTCCTAATTTCCAGTTTTTCCTTAAAAGATATACAGTGTACTTGTAAATGCTTTTATAAAGCAAGTAGCTGAATTAATCACGGATAGAGCGGAAAATTTAATTACATGTGGTTGAAAAAGCTAAGATCGCTGTAGCTAAATTAGTATATTGCCCGGCTGGTACAGCGGCGAAAATTTATCTGTTTCCCGCGCGCTAATATAACTCGAGCCCACTCACTGTTGACTGCGCATGTACAAAACCCGCCCATCTAATCATCGCATACGTCCGCATTCTCGTCCCCAGAGCCCACGATCTTTCTGGCCTGTGGCAGGGATCGAGAGCTCTGGTTTGGTCCAACACCGGTAGTCCGCGATTCACGGACTTATTGTCAAATCTGATTGGTTGAGAATTCGAACCCAATACTCTACGCATGCTCAGAAAATTGGGTTCGGTCAGAGCTCTCGATCCCTGTCACAGGCCAGAAGGATCTTGGGCTCTGGGGACGAGAATGATACGTCCGTTGCCAAGTGTCGTTCATGCGAAACATTACGAGGAGCTTTAGTCTCTCCCAGGCGTTCACATTCCTTTCTATTGTATTTGTGGTTTCCTTGCGGTCTGTTGAACAGACCAATTACATAACAGCAAAATGCAAATGATGTAAGCTTTTGCGCGAAAAGGCCTGCGGTGCGAACAATGAGGGATTTCTGGCTTTTGTTTCACGCCGCACGCACGCCACCAAAAATGGGCTGTGTTCGCGGGCTACGATCATGACAAACGAAAAAAACATGTGAATGAAAGCCCCACGTACAAGTGCTTCATGTGCTCATCGCTATGTTCAGCTAATGAGAGAATATATTTTTTCTGGAAATGTCTAATTGCAAGTGTCAATCAAGGGCTGAAAGCTTCCCACAGATTGAAAACAGGAGAAAAGAGCGGCATTCACAACTCGCTGTCAACAAATCGAGCGAAACTATTTGATTTCTTAGTCCCCTCATTAGGCAAGTTAAAATAGATATCTTCCTTCTTCACAATGATTTTTGGAGTTGAAAGCTTCTAGTAATTAGCTTGAACTTCTTCAGTTAAAAACAAAGCTCATTCAAGCGTCGCAGATATCTTTCGGCGTCCCTAAACAAAGGCCGGAAATCCGCACGTTTATTTGTGACCTCTCCGATGACGGGATACAAAGATGACAAACAATCTCTGATTGGGCAAGTTTCAAAGGGCGAATTTGGCGCGAAAAGGTTTTTTTGAAAATGGAACGGAAGCCGTAATTGGCTTATTTCATGAAAGGAATGTGGTTCGGTTGTGAGAAGCCGTTTTTGGGGGGGGGGGGGGGAGCGTTGCGTGACATCCCCAAAACGGACGAAGGAGACTACGCCGCATAGCGCTTCTCCCCTATTTCGCTCGCCGTTTTCCACGCTTCGCCATACCTAACTGAACTCCAAGTCCTCCAAGAGGCAAGAGGAGCTGCGACTCACGAGCAGATCCTAGATCTTAAGTAAACGTTATTCAATCTCGCCTTTGAGGCATGACTGTTTTGTGTTTGGATCATGGTTATCTCCTCTTTATCGTAGACTTTATACTGACACATACTTTGTTACAACTACCTACAAGGGTTTTTCCAGTTACAGAACTGCGGATAATTACACTGAAAGGCCCCATAAAAGTTAGTAAAATACAGTAAGCTTGTAAAAAGAAATACAAAATCACTAGAGAAATCACTTCAGAAATTACTTTATATTGTGTCTTAAATTAGCAGCAATGCTTAAAACCACCAAGACACTTAAATAAAGGTTTTGTTGTTGTTTTTGTTTACAATTCGTGAGGTGAAGATTCTCACGGAGCCTGAATATTTAAATCAATATCATGACTTATTTCATTCCAGAGCCTAGTTAAAAAAAATAATAATAATATAATATCGAGCTTTCAGTTTTTCAATATTTAGGCCAATGTTGTAAAAAGGAAACACGAAATATATCATTTCACTAAAATAAAAAACACTCCTGACGAACCAGGCTCGATTTCTCGGCACTGTCGTGAGTCGTTCCTCGGGACTCTATTAACTATGAGAAAACGGATGAAGCGGGCTTCTTTCCCGAACTGAACAGCTGGTAATGGAGCCCTTGACCGAAAATTTAGATATTCGTGATATAAAAATAAATGGCATACTATTCTTTTGCATTTTAAACGATATAATGTAGGACACATCTGTCATTCAAAACGGCACCTGTGAACAAGTTGTTTATTCTGACAGGCGAAACACAAACACAAAGCCCAGCACAATGGAAGCCATCTCTTTCTAGCTGAAATAATTATTTATGTATAAATAATTAAAGTACTGTTAAGTGGCATGCGGTAGTGCATGGATGGGTTATTACTGATCAAACTTGGAAATTTTTTGAAGCCGCGACTTCCTTTTTTGCCAACTGAAACAACAAATGATGGTTAGCGTTAAAGTTTGGTGGATAGCGAAAAAAGGGTTTCTCAGGAACACGCAGCGCATAGGCTGCTACGCTGAATTGGCTGAATAAAGCTAAAAACGAATTGAGATCCTCTTTTGCGAGAGTTAAGCCTACGAAATTCCGGAGACTGGTTATTTAATACGAAAAGTGTGCAGAACAACATTGTTCTCTTTGTATCGCATCCGACACTAAGCCTGGTTTAGACAATCATCAGACTGTGCTTGAGCGGAAGTCGCTAGTCGTTGTACAAACTGGAAATTGAATGAAGAGTAAACAAAACACTGAGGCCAAAAATAAAATCGAAAATCTCAAACTGTGTGCATCACACAAATATATACACGAAAACCCAATGCACAAAAAAATTGATATCGGAAGCGAGCTTTTGTGGGTGTTAGGTTTAGTGTTCAGCTTGAGCGAGAGACAATTGTCCATTGTGTCATAAATTATATTTACATCAATACTATTTATATACATTGTTTTGTTTGCCAACTCGTGACGTCACAGCCCTCTCCATTCACGACGTGCAAGCGAGTGGCTGATATTGTAATCGCTGTCGGTATTCAACCGTTCAGATAGCGATGGCAACACACAACTTGTCGACCTTAATTTTATTTTCTTTGGGCTTTGTTTTGACCATTGATGTTTCATTTCACGACAGGAGATTTTTCATTCAAGGTAGGATTGGACGTCTAAACCGAGAAACCATGGATGATTAGTTTGCCACAACGCGTTCGTCAGTGATGAAGTCTTTGAAATTTTGTCTTGTGAATCACTATTTGATACGACCAACTGTGTTTAACTTCAACCTGACTGACCCTTTTGTTTTTGATCTAGGTGCCTCAGGTTTAAGCGAGCAAGATCTGGTTAAATATGTTCTGGATAACACCAACCCAAATGTTCGTCCAGTGAAGAGTCCCTCTGAGGCAGTGAACGTTACTTTGGATATTACTTTCCATGGCGTGATAGACATGGTTAGCAATATTTTATGTTCTCTTGGTATAGGTATGATATGTTTCCGTGAACCTTTGCTCAGTTTCATTAGAAATCAGCTTTGCGGCTGAGGAAAAAGCTTGACGTCAGAAACAACTTCCTGTTTTCAAAAGATTTTAGCGATGTCGAGTTGTCTGCATTCTTGAAGTTACATAGTACTTCTCAGAAAGTTATGTGCAGTCAGTTGAAGCGAACAAAAGTATTTCAAACTAAACAATTATTAATATTCAATAAAACGGACTGCGCTCTTGCCTCTCCCGTGAAGTTTCAGCTACTCCGTGTGGAAGTTGCGCATTTATTTGTAACGGAATATGTCTCTAGTTTCATTGATATATGCAAGTATTTTCCTTCATGTTTTAGGTACCAGCATTGCTAGCGGCGAACGACAATATTGACATATTGTTTAGATTTGTCAGAATAACAACACAGTGAAAAACGTAATAATTTTCATAACATTTAACAAGCGATGAGGGCTCGAGGACATTTCGATTACTAGAATGGCTAAGGTCCGTGTTGAAGATGTCAGAACATGTCTTGTGTACAATTGTTTAGATTGCTATTATGCCTCTGAGGCTAAATAGCTGGTTTAGTAAGTTAGTAATGTTTTTCTTTATTTATATCACAACAAAACTGCCATTTGAAGCTTACCATGTAAAAACGTGCGTTCTTTGTCATATACAGATAAACCTTACTCTTGCAATTAGTAGTGACGCATTTCGGAGTACGAATTAAAACTATTTATTTAAATTATCAATTTGGTTAGAGAAGATGTTATTTGAAAGCAATCAACTGGTTTGAAGCACCTACTGGTTTGTGTACACAAGCACGTTACTTGTATTTCTTGAACTTCAGAGCGCTTCTCGTTTTATTTCAGGAAACGTTGAAAGTCAGTTTCACAAATATCTTCCCAGTTAGAAAAGAGCATGGCCAAACATCAAAGTGAATGCTGACACACAATTGATCACTCGCTTCTGGTCATGAAATATTTACAGCATTTAAATCGCAGTGACTTTGCAATATCTGTGTTCCTCTTAAGGAAATCTAGGCGGCTGGATGATTCAAATGCACTCAGATTAACGTTATCAATGTTATCAACGTTATATATTTGTATTGTTTAACTTCTTTTGCGGCCTTACCTTTTTTATAGTAACCATAAATATAACTAGCATGCAATTAAATCGCAAGATTGTTTAAGCTGTCACTTGGGTTCCTCTCGTATGTAGCCATGTTCGTTCAATTCTTCCATGCGATTTCAAATATTGAAAATGTCAATGTTTTTTCAGTTTACTGACTTTTCAACTGAAATTCTACGACAAGTATCAGGACAAAAGATTCGTGCGCACTTCGCGTGCATGACTACAATACAATAACGCAGTGTCTAATGACCGGCAGTAAAATACCGCAGTTTTCACCTGTGTCCCCGGTTCTTATCAAAAGGAGACTTTTCGTTTAAATCCCTTCATAACGAAACCCATCTCTCAAGCGAAATGCTAAGATAAGAACCGATGGCTGATCTGAAGCTAATTTATCACGCAACGGAATTTTTCAATTCCTTTCCGTGCTAAGACATAATGCTTACAAGGTAAATGAGGCGAAATGAACTGTCAGTTCTTTGTAAAGATTGTTGTTGAAATTAAACAACGGCCTAAAGAGCTTTTTTAACACTGTAAGCTAACAATCCAAAAATTTTCAAGGTAGCCAAAATATTCGCCTTTTTTGGATCGGAAGTCGTCTGGAATTGAATATTTGACCTACCAGAGCGTCGTTTCACCTGATCTGAAGAAAGATTTCGTTACGCCCGACAAACCGAAACACAGACAATAAAGATCTAGAAGCATATTTGGAAATAATTTGAAGTCTATTTCGGACTTTCCGTGTCCAGTATTGTTTGGAAATGTTTGTTTTCGAACCCGATGTTTCATGAGACTTCTT
>CM042759.1:964925-984233 GCA_022496165.2 Catalaphyllia jardinei
AAAAACCCACTAAAATTCCTCGGAGAACGCCGCATTTCAACCCGACATGAACTGTGAGAGTTACATAACTAAACAAAGAACAGTCAAGTCCCTGTAAGCGGCCACCTATTAACCATTTTAGGCTACCAGCAATCAAAGTCCCGATGATCGCTTTTCTATTGTTTTTACCTCTATTAAGCATATAAGCGGCCGCTATCCATTTCCCCAAGGGAGGCCGTTTTTAAATAGAGGTTGAACTTTAAAACAAATTTTTAACCTCTTCGGCGTGGGGTTTAATTTGGTGGCGAGATGGCTTCGCGGTCGTGGGACCAGTGGCGGAGAAATGACCGTGATTCGGCCATACTCAAAAGTACTCCATTTTACCATAAAGTAACAATGACCTCTGCTAAAAACGCCTGAAACTATGGAAAACTAATTATCTTCACCTCTAACTGTATTTTATTGGACTGAAAACCTATTGTATCAGAAAAAGGGTGTTTACAATAGACCTCTAGTTCATTGTGTGTAATCAAAAGTGAGTGTATTGCTTTTTTCACGATAAATACTTTACCGGGCTTATGCAAAGATTAGGTGTTTCCAGTTGTCTACAGGTTTCGTGAAAATTTTCGTTTAGCGTGAAATATCCTTTCAAGCTGAGTGAGTGAGTGAGTGAATACTTTATTTATCCTCGGATTTTAGAGCAGCTTTATCGTAGCTAATATCTCCGAGCATTCCCCACCCTAACCCTCAGTATAACAACAAAGGCCAAACCACAACATCGGTAACTTCATGCCCTACTGTTTACGATAAGCGCGTGGGTCCTTTTACGTCCCCTGCTAACCATAACATCGACGATGCAGGAGACGGGGCCTACGCTTTATCCGAGAAGACCTGAACGTCTAACCATTTGCAGATATAATTACAAAGACAGCACTTTCTACTCAGTTATTTTAGGACCCTGAGTGTTTGTCCGGTCTGGGGCTCGAATCCTTGACCTCCCGACCTCCCGCACGGCAGTCTGGCGCTCTGACCAACTGAGCTAGCCAAGCGGCGGATATTAAAAATTATGATTCTGTCGAAAGAAATCTGAGTTTTCTATCAGTAAACCTGAAGTGAAATTCAGACGAAAATAATTCCACGTACAACCATGATAGACACGAAACACTATCCAACAGTTTTTAACCGCATTAACTACGTTTCCGTCCACTCTACGCCGGCAATCACCTTCCATCTTACATTTGTGTTTGAGGAAAACTCGGAAATCACGTGACTATCGTGACGTCATCATTTTCCAAAAGCTCACTCCACATTATTTCAATTCCTGCGGTTTGAGAGGCGTTTGCAAAAAGCTCCGTTTTCGTGACGGATCAGTGTGGACGGATAGGCGTAACCATAAAAATAAAGCTACGTTTCCGTGATTTAGGGTTTAGGGCTTCTCTGTCCTGGACGAATTTGGATATGTTGGTTTTTGTGGAGGAAGGAAAACCGGAGAACCCGGAGAAAAACCCTCGGAGGAACACGAGAACCAACAACAAACTCAACCCATATGTGACACCAGGCTGGAGTCGAACCCAGGCCACAATGATGGAAGGCAAGCGCTTTTAACCTGAAAAGTAGTAGTACTACTTTTCAGGTTGTAACGTTTTCACATATTTTTAAATTTTTGAATTTTTACGTTACTTTTTTCGTCGTTACTTGTTACTTAGCCCTGTCTATCAGTCTTTTGTTATTATGTATCTTTTCACTAGTCACATCGTATTTCCCATATTTTAAATTTGTAACGTTTAATACTAGAGTCATTCTCTGTAACACCCTGAAGAAGGAAGGCCATGCCTTCCGAAATATTAGAAAATATATCCCTATACTGTTTTATCAGCCTTGCTATTTTTGTCCAACGATTTTTAGCACGCTTTCACTTATATCTTTTTTTCTGTCCGATAAATTTTTTTAAATTATTTTTTAAAATAAAAGGGATTATATGTACACTACTTTTATTGGATTAAAAAATATAGGTCATCATGGTTGTTTAAAAGAAAAGGAGCTTTTATTTCACTATCGAGCTTAGCTTGAGGAAAATTTCTCTCGTGTTTTACATGCACGCACTTATTTGCCCGCGGTAATGACGACAAAATCGTGCGCAGTAGGGATGCGCAATGCAATACTAGGAATCACCTTAATTTTCTAATATTTTAATGTCAACTATCTTGACACACACTTCTTACTGCTCTTATAGGAAGGTTTTTAATAGCTATTCTGCTGACAAAAATCAATAGCACGGTTTAACTATAATTTTCTAATGCTTTCATACTAAGCATTAATTGAGTAAAGTAACGTAATTTTATCATATTTGGCTCTGTCTTAGTAATCATAAACTAACATTGATTTTTAAAGGTTTCAAAATGTTTTTTTTTTATTCCAGTGATCATCATATATAGCAACTAATCACTAACAAAACTAGAATTAACCCTGATTGCAACATTGTTCTAATTTTCATTACAGGACGAAAAATTCCAAATTCTCACTAGTAGTGTTTGGGTCAGGCAGGTAAGTCCTGGGATCGACTCGACCCGTTCCCAGGTCCTCTCTCCATCCTTTGTCGGTCTGTACAATTTGCCGTGAGTCTGCGGAACTGGTGATCAGGGGAGAGTCGACCACATACCTGGAGAGAATGGAGAGAGGTCTGGGGACGAGTGAAATTCTGCATGTTTTTAAACCTAAGTTATTACTTTTCCAGGACGAAAAACATCAAATTCTAACAACAGACATGTGGGTTAGGCAGGTAAGATTAATATAACCGAACAGTTTAAGACTTAGGGGGATGAGAGAGCGTAGTGTTTCAATGAAGCAGATTTAGATCTACAATCATGGACACAAGTCCTGGGACAAATTTGCATTTTTGGCGCAACGCGTTTTGAAAATATTAACAGCGCGTTTTTAAACTTCAGGTGTAAAACACAATTCGTGGCATTACATTAGTGTCTTAAGCTTTTATCCACGATTGTAGCTTTTTTCTTGGATGTTACGGCATGGGGCAATTGAAATGTACACTACAGAGTTTATTTACAGGAATTTGAGCACTTTTTATGTCAAAGCTAGCTGTGTAAAGTGCTAAACCAAAAACATTTCAGTAATTCGCTTCAATTCTTAGTGTGTTTTTGTTTTTCATAAATACACGGTATAAATGTTGGATTTTCCAACCAAATTCCTCCTCGTTTATAACGCTTTCCTCTCAAAACCAAGTAAACATGACAGTCGCAATGCTTTTTAACTAAAAAAAACATTCAGTAAAGGATTTTAAAGCTGCTGTCTTCCTCGGAGTTTTGTATTCAATATTTTTCCTGGGAAAAGTAAAGGCTCGAAAGCAACTTTTCCTAAAAACAGTGAAGTTTCCAAACTAGTTCAATCACAAAAAGTATAATAAGAGACAAATTATAACAAAACTGTTCATTTCCTCAGGAATGGACCAATCATCTTATTAACTGGAAACCTGTGGACTATGGAGGGGTGGAACATATATCCTTAGATGCATCCGAAATATGGCAGCCTGACATGGTGTTGTATAACAAGTAAGTGATGACGCAGAACTACGTTATGAGTTGATCAGAAGCATATCACCGGTGATATGCTTCTGGTTGGTGGACCGAGCTCACGGGGAAGAAACCTTTAACAGACAAGAAGTCGAGACGCGTTTGAACTCATTCCGTTATCAATAGTGAGATTTACATGTCCAGTCGATGATTTTGGATTGCTGACTTCCAAGTACAACATTTTCACTTCTGGCAGAAAATTGGAGCAAACAACAACAATAATTTTAGTACCACACGAAAGTATCGCTCAATCGCATTCATTCGATCACGTCCCACTGTTCGTTTTCATCCACAACCTCGTTCCCAGGGCCTTTTCCCCGCTAGATAAAAGGCCCTGGGAACGCGGTTGGTTTCATCCACAGCATATTTAGTAGAGGGGACTACTAACTATGTCCACAGACTCAAACGTTAGAACCAACTCTTCTCAAACTCATTAACAATGCATGAGGTAATAAACCAGTTGTGTGGCCTTATTTGGGTCACGTGGGTGCCCTTTGATACCCGTTAAAAAACAGATCCAAACACGCGTGATTAGTTATCCAAACGCGTGTGTTTGGAAATCAATTTGCAAAAGAATTCAGTACCTAAACAAATATTTATTAACTTTTTGGAATACAGTAATAATTCATTGCAGTTAACATTA
This sequence comes from Catalaphyllia jardinei, assembly GCA_022496165.2. Lineage (NCBI taxonomy): Eukaryota > Metazoa > Cnidaria > Anthozoa > Scleractinia > Caryophylliidae > Catalaphyllia > Catalaphyllia jardinei. The sequence goes on from CM042759.1 coordinate 969,135, forward strand.
AAACGAACGAGGCGGGTAGCGACCACCCATCTTATTGGCCACTTCCTGGACGAACTTTGTGAGCCAGGCGTTTGGAGAAAGATTGTCCAGGTCTTCCAATCTGTCTTCAAGAGTTTGCACACTGCGAACATCATAATCTTTGAACACAATCCCCAACTCGAGTAAAGGAAATTTTTCTCGCGAAGCTGGCTGCCTACTTATCAACCTCGTTCCCAGGGTTTATCTCGATGAGAGACCCTGGGAACGAGGTTGCCCACTTATCTTTGTACTGAGTATTTTTTGGCTTTGAACGTTCGAGCAAAGAAACTTCCTCTTTACAACTTTTCGGCGGACAAAACCGAGAAGACCTTTCCGTAGCTGCTTCTCCCATTTCTCAAAATTGCAACAGGACGCCAGTGCAAAGTATGACTACTTGTAATTAGAAAGCCGAAGTTGTGGAAAAAAAACACCTTTCATAACACTGACTAACAACTACGTAGATGCGCCAATGAAACAAAAGGAAACAAAAACTGACTTGTTGCGTGGTCTTTTTGTCTGTTTTTGTGCTTGTTGTTATTATGTTTAAATTAGACCCTTTTGAGAAGCCATTTCATAAACTCGGGCTTCGTGTTTGGAAACGCTGATAAAAAACTCGCCTTCGTTTATGAAATACTACGTACAACATATTAAGGACGGTGCGTACTAAATAGAAAGGTTTTTGCGCCAGGTTAGTACCACGCGGAATAGGTGGGTCTTTGCAAGGGCTACTGGAAAGATCTTAAAACTGCATGGCAAATGGTACTATGAAAACCATGTTCGGTGTGTTTTTAATAACACAATCGTTACAACAGCGCCTTTAGCGGCTCTGTGACAACCTTCTTCTGGTTCAGCTAAAATACAGCCTCAATACCTTTTGCTCACCACCAGAAACTAGACACTTATTGAATAGGCTTGCCACTTCCATTTCATAACAAAAAATGTAGGGGTAACCACACGTTCTTCAACCTTACTGATCTTTTTTAGGAAACTTTCAGGGTGCCCGTTACATTTTCTCCTGAAACCTCCCCAGTAAGGAAACCATTTGCGTATCTCGCACTCGTTTTGTGCGCGCACTACGCCATCTGCCGGTACATGTTTACAGTTGGATTTCGTTATAACTTTCGACAGATAACAGCCAGTTTTTTTGGCTGGAAGACGTTCTTTGAATGGTCACACCATAGTTAACTATGGTCACACACTAGGGTTTTGTGCACGGACTTAAAAGTTAGAACAACCATGTAGAACATATTGAACAATACCACATGAAAGTACTGCTCAATAGCTTTCATTTGAATGGTCACACACTAGGGTTTCATCCACAGACTTAAAAGATAGACCCACGTTGTACAGCATAATAAACAGATAATAGCCTCATTCTTGGTCTTCTTCTTTCTTTACATTTACAGCGTTTTTGAAGAATTTGATGGAAGAATGGACAACGTTAAGACACGTATTCGCGTCCGACATGACGGCTATTGCTACTGGGCGGCGCCGTTCATCTTCAAGACGTCTTGCCCATTTGATGTGCGGGATTTCCCGTTTGACGCACAGCAGTGTGAACTCAAGTTCGGTTCATGGCAGTTCCACATGGGGCAACTCGATTTGATCCCCAAACGAGAAGTGGCACCTTTAGCAAAGGAGAGAGTTGATAATGGCGAGTGGAATATTACTACAATCAATATCAAGAAAAATGTTATCGTATACGCGTGTTGTCCAGACGAGAAGTACCCCGATATTACATTCATCATCAACCTCCAAAGACGCTCGTTATTTTACACTTACAATCTGATCATCCCAAATTTTCTCATAGCTCTACTTGCTTTCTTTTCTTTCTACATCCCAGTTGAGTGTGGTGAGAGAATATCGTTTGTGATCACCGTGCTGTTGAGCATGACGGTGTTCCTGCTGCTGGTCGCCGAGAGTATTCCTCCCACTTCAGAAGCGGTCCCAGTGATTGGAATGTACTACACCAGCTCTATCATAGAAGTGGCCTTAGCGCTTGTAGCCACTGGAATCAGTTTGAAGGTTTATTACAGTTATTTGTATGGAAAGGGATTATCACCTAGACTACGACGATTTCTTTTTGATCGCCTTGCGCCTCTGCTGTACATTGACACTAAACTCGCAGGGGGGACTGAACGTCCTAAAAACAAATCATGCAATCCTTTCAGCTTTCTTAAAAAACTCAAACAAGGGTCCGCACACAACAATGACATTTCTATGTACAGCGTTGCCGAAAATCCAGCAAAACTAGCAAATGGTGTCCCTAGCTCGGAGAAAAATGCGGCTAAGTTACTCTCAGTTGATGTCAGGACTACGCTAGGTCTTAATGACGAATTGTTGGAGCCAACAATAGAGTTGCCGGGCCAAGAATTAAGGCAAAGATCCAAGAGAGCTTCCGTGACTTCAGAACTTCAGACAATTTCCTCTGCTGTGAAGGATCAAAAGGATTCTGAAAAGCAGGCAGCAGAATGCAGGATTGCTGCAGCCATTGTGGATCGAGCGTTCATGGTTTTGTTTGTTTTGGTATTTTGTGTGTCGACCATTGTCATCCTGCTTTTACCTTTCATCAGGAAGAGATGACATTCAATCACAACGATTGGCATCTGTTACGTGACTCACGCGACATACCTGCCAGGCTATAGTCACTTAAGCGGAAATCACTTACCGTTATTGAAGGTTGTGTGAACTAAAGTGGTCACGCAGGAGGCAATTACCTAGCTTATCAGATCAAGATCATTCTTGCGTGACTTGAACTTCGCAAAAAGTTGTCACGCAATAAGGGGTTCATATTTAACTCAATCGAGTTAAACTTTGTAAGGAAGGGATGTTCATACATTCGAAATAGGTTTTCGAAAGACGCAGTGCAAAATAAGCACAAAGTGCATTGAAGAACACAGGATTTTATTTAAAAACCGTCCGTTTTGTCAGCGTTTAAGTTCATATTCTTTTAAATGTTCTGCGCAAACGACATTGTGCAAAAAATTAAGTATTTGAAAGAACGATTTTCCTATTGATTAGACATTGAAAAATACTTGATGTAACAAAATGCAGCGAATGTAACAAAGTCGTTGATCTAACCAATTTTTTTAAAGAAATAATTTGAATAGAGATTGTTACGAAGAGTGTTCAGCATTCGCGTGATGGCGACAAAACGAAGAAAAGAGCACTCCTCTCTGAGATCTTTGTAGGCGTTCTGAACTTCATCTTTAAACGCATGGTAGGAGGGATCGTTTGAATGAGAGTCATTTTAGGATTCTGAGAAAGTGTCAAGGGAAATTTGATTGTTTAGTGTTTGAAATGCTTTATATCAAGAAGTTCAAACCTAATTGGAACGTGCAATCGGACTCCATACGTGCGAAACTTTTTGTTTAATCTGTAAGTTATTTTCTCTTATTGTTCGTTTTAGTATTTATAGAACTTATTTTTATACATTCTTGACTTGATAATGACGTTAGGTTAACGTCGAAACGTCGTCGGTTTTAGCTTTTATAGCTTTTTATCGTTTTTAACTTTTTAAATCTTATAATGTTATTAAGAAACGTTTTGTCGCAAGTTTTTATCGTCAAATCATAAATTTTACGCGTCAATGTCGTTCCCAGGGTCCTCTCTCTACCTCCTTCCCAGGGTCCTCTGACTACCTCCTTCCCAGGGCCCTCTCTCCCTCCTTCTCAGGTCTACTCTCTAACTGTAGCGTTGCAGTTGTGTCAACATATCCTCCAGGGGAAAATGATCAATACGATCATTTGTCAAAACGTCCGAAAATGACTGTATGGATCATTCTCCGGTCGACTCGTGGTCGTCAATATTTTGTAACCGCTCTGCGCATCAAAATGGCGGTCGGCTATTAAGTCAGTATTGGCTTTTCTTTTTAACAGGTTTTACGTTCAAAATGAGTGAAACTGGTAATCATGCAGGGTTCTTAATATTCCGGATTAAAACTGATTCTTTCCTTTAAACGATGTCCAACAAATAACTCCAAAGTTAACATTCATTAATGATTGATACCTTTCCGAGTTTGTAAACCTAACCGAGAACCGCTTGAAGTGCAAGGAACATCCGCCATCTTTTTTGTTTCTGCACCGAGCAAACTGGGCACTGGGTACGGTAATGGCACGGCAGAATGATCCATACAGTCATTTTCGGACGTTTTGACAAATGATCATATTGATCATTTTCCCCTGGATGATATGTTGGTTGTGTCCTGCGTGGCAGATATGTCTTAAACGTTTTGACCAATTGTATGTGTCGTTGTTTCCAGTTACCAGTCTTATGGCTGCGTATTATTAGATAGAACCCATGATATGATTGGCTCAGTATATCCTATTACGTCAGAGGACATGTCTGCCATATAGGACATAACTGCAACGGTACATCTAACTCCTTCTCAGGGGCCTCTCTCTGCTTCTTTCCCAAGATCCTCTCTCTACCTCCTTCCCAGAGTCCTCTCCTTCCTTTTTCTCAGGTCCTCCCTTGCATACGGCTAACGCGTCTGAATTTTGAGTTGACCAATCAGAATTCAAAACTTCATTGTTCTGATGTCAATGTAAATTGACAGGGAAGGCATGGCTTTAAAAATTCACGAAAGGGGATTTACAATTCCAAATACCATATCAGATTGTGAAAAGTGAAAATTGTGAAACATTTTCTATCTTTAAGTTTCTAATTTAATTGGCGCCAAAAAGGGTCCCCAGCGCCCGGAATGGAAACTCGCTCGTAGTTCGTCGGCAGTCGCCAAATAGGATTATACTTGACGATAAGACCAATTGAAAGGGCTGACTGGAGGGCTAAAAAGGACAAATTTAATGCCTAATATTTCGGTTAGGTATGACTAACCTTCTTCAGGGGCTGCACTGAGGTTAAGTAAATGTGGATAAAAAAGTTACAAAATTTTCAATGATACTAAAGGAAATATATGTCACATGATTGGTTGACAAAATAGAGAAAAATTGAAATGTGTACTAAAACGGATACAAAAATGGTCAAATTTCGTCATGTCTGTTTTTTCTACTCCCTCCTCCTTCCCCCTGTACGGGAGTCTTGTCCATCGCAGGCTACTCACCCCCCCCCCCCCCCTACTAGCATTCAATTCGCCGGTAACATTTATACATCTGGGGAAAAAGGGGACCTACGCGTCTCTCCAGAGTGCACAATAAGAAGTTTGCTGTGATATAAAAGGGATATTGGTGAGTTGTCACCTCTTGTAAATTCAACAAGGCCATTCTATTCTTGTATGGGACCCAGTCTTCCTCACTCAGTCCTGTTAGTCCCGTAAGTCATTACGGTCATTCAGTCACTCCTGAACTCATCCAGTCTTGTTTTATTCTTCTTTACGTTTATTCAAATTATTTGAAGAGCTACTTTACAACTAAAACAACAACAAAGCAATAAAACTACATGAAATCATGTCTTTATGGAAAACTACTTTACAAACCCAAACTACAGGCACATCACAGCAATTAAATTGCCTTACAATGATTAACATTAATCCAAGAACGACTAAATGATTTTTACTTCGAATTTATCTGATCATTTATCCACCGAGCAAAAGCTGACACCTTAGTGTACACACCATATTTTCCAATTCTTCCACAACCATCCCCCCAGGAAACGACGCCCGCGAGCACCCAGCGTTGATCATCATCGCTAAGTGTACGGCTGTTTTCCATGGCCAGCGGTCCTCCCGAGTCTCCTTGACAAGCATCACCAAGTGACCCATTATGATAACCAGCGCAGAACATATTGGTCGTGACGGCGTATTTACGGTGCGCTTTCTGGCACAGCGTTTTCTCCACAATGGGTACAGTTACTTGGTGGAGTCTCTTAAGGGTTCTGCCTTCCTCTTTTTTGCCACCCCAGCCTGTAATCACCATGAGATTTCCTGGCTTCAACAGCAATCTATCTTCGTCATTTTTACGCAGAGGCAGGCAGATTGGTCTGACGTAATCAGTGAAAACAGCGTCGCTACTAAGGTGAATCAGGGCAATATCCGAGTCGTAGTCGTCTGTTCTTGGTGAGTACTGGGGATGAATTATAATATTGTCAGCACGAATGATCTGTGCTGTTTCGCGTTCTGGATGTTTTTTCTTGTCAGTGTACAATTTACCAAGACGGACCTCGATATTTCCCGCTGTCTTTCCTAAAACACAAAAGAGTGAAACATATCGCTAGTTGAGTACCTACAACACAAAACCAGAGAGTGTGAAGAAATCTAACTTACATTCTATGACATTTCTGTTCAGGAGAATCGCCAAACGCTATTTTAAAACAAAAATATTTATTTCTGAATCATATTCAGTAGACGCCTGTTAAAACTGCTTAATCACTCTATTACTAACTGTAGATAACAGTGGTACATTCAAAACCTCTATTAAAATCTCTATTCAAACTCATTAATAATTCATCAACTTAGAACAAAGAAAATCACAACCGTGAAGGAGGTTTGGATACCCGGTCTTAATTAGCATAGATTTTGGTGATTTTTTTTCTCTACTTACTCCTTAGTTTATGTTTCGATTGAGAAGATATATCAAACACTCGAGCCAGTGTTTCATCGGCTATCCAAACGTACACCTCGAATTTCGCCAAAATACTCCGCTGCGCGTCGTATTTTCAACCCTCTTCTTAGTGTTTGGATATCCCGATGAAACACTGTCTCTCGTGTTTGATATATTACTTCGCTTCACAAGGAACCCATGACCTGGCCTCACATATATACTGTATATTAGGCAGTCACCTCTATTAACCGGACACGTTCACCGTTTGGACTTCCCAATCGATAGATTTTTTTATTATTTTTTTTTTACGGCAGTCAAATAACTAGTTACTTGTGTCAGTAATGCAAAATTAACTGGAGCTCAGCGACTTCGCTTCAGAGATAAAGCGTTTAGAAAACTACCTTGATTTTGAAAAAATGGCGCACAGGGGTTCATAGTTAAAAATATCGAAGGTGAGTCAACGGAGGCAAACGATCTTAGTCATATTTTGTAGAAGTGGGTCTGTTGGGTAAATAATTTCAAATGCTGCCAAGGTTTTCACAAAACGTAACTATTCAAGAGGCATTTGAAACCAACGCACAGATAGCAGAGAGCCAAAAGAACGGAGTTCGATGGTGCATTTTGCAAAGTTTTTTCAAACTTCTAATCGATAAATTTTCTAAATTTTTTCGCTTAACGTAAAAACCTCTGTAGAGAAAAAGATCTATCAAAAGAAAATTAGGGATCATCGAACGTCCAAGATCTTCAAATCCAGGGAAAAGCTATGGCACTGGCCATCTGCTCTGTCATTGTTCATTTAATGACTTAGTGCGCGTATCTATGCATAACGTGGCGTGTGGCGTGCGCAGTTTCAGAGCGGAGAAACGTACTGCGCAGCTTTCTGCCCATCCCTAGTAGCACTACTTGCGGGCTCAGGTTATAACGCAAGCTTGGAGCCTGGCGCACAGTAAAACTTTTGCATGCTTATTACAATTGGTCCTCAACTTTCTCAAGGCAAAGACGCTCGACACTTCCTTCAAATCTGTTGGCGAGTGCGTGGACTAGAACATGCCATCACTTATCTTTCGCGAATAATAAAAGAAGATTGCGTGTTTACTTTTGTTTTCTTGTTCAATTTTTGCCCCAGGCTATAGAGGTTTGACTTAAAGAATTACGCTATGAAATACAGGATCAGTTTCTTCACGTTGTGGGCACCTATCTTGGCTTCTTTTTACCCTAAGGAGGCTCGAAAGGGTTTTTTGTAGCTGCAGTGTTTGTGAAACGATGAAGGATATTCAATGGTGTGGGCAAACTATACGTCTCCTTGCAACCCTATTGTTGGGCTACCCTTTGAGGGTACTTGTGACGTCATATCGGTTACCATGGCAAAGCACAAGGTCCACAAAAATGTCCACTAAATTTCAGCTTTTGTAAATTATCTGAGAAACTAATTCGGTGACCTATTATTTTTATTTCTTTGTTGGAAACTTCCCTAAATTCTTTAACTTTTCAGACAGTATGGAAAAAATTTATCCAGTAGAATTAAATATATTTAAAGAAAATGCGATTTATGGCTTACAGAAAATTCTACTAGATAATTTTTTCCGAAACTTTTATATTTGAAGTGCCATCGTGAATGGTGCGTGCATGCAAAAATCAAGATAGGTCACCGAGCAAAATTTCGAGCTAGAAACAAATATTTTCTGCAGATTTCATTTCCGATTCGCGCAGTTTTACGCAAGATTTAACTTCCGGTGTGCTAATTTTGATTCATTCAGCTGACGCGTTTTCCGTAGTTATGGCGTGTGTAGATTGCGCGCGCGCGTGCAGCTAAAACCCATTCGAGCGTGTGTATGACGTACAACAGGTTACGTTTATTGGGACTGTTTTATATATTTCTGTGTCTTACCCCAGCGGAGACAGTGGGCAGCGGTAACAATCCATCTGTTAGCAACCAGTGATCCACCACAGAAATGTCTTTTTCTCCTAATATCCCAAAGACCCGCCATCCACGGGTAAGACCCCTTTTCGACCTTCTCCCCGTTAACGATCCTGCCACGAGTCGCAAGGGTTGGTCTCCCGCAGTCTAAAAGAAAAGAAAAGAAAAGAAACATTATTCTTAGTAACAGAACTGTTCCGCTGGATATGCTCATCCTTCCAAATATGGCAAAATATATTCATCATGGGAAACTCACACAGGTGCGCATGCCAGTTATCCTCGACCCTTTTCCAACCCCCCTTATTATTATTATTATTATTATTATTATTATTATTAGCATGGCACGTTTGAATATATTTATATAGATATTTGCGCTTTATAAACTTTTTAAATTAAATTAATTAATTAATACAAATTAGTTAATGTGGAGATTTTCGTCGTCGCAATATATAAAGCAGTTCTTAGAATCGGTATTATAATATCCAGAAAAGATCAAGTTTTCAGGTGATGACTTCAATTAAACTTTAGATTAATCCTGGAAGTATGAGGGTTTGATTTAATTCCTCACATTTGAAATGTTTCATATCTTATATCACTAACCGGCGTCCAGCGGTCGCACCACCTTAACATAAGCGCGAGCCAGTTTAGTGCCTGCCCTGTTCGTTGCGTTACAGGTATACCAGCCCTTATACTCGAGGTAGGCGTGCAGGATCAACAAACTGCCAGTCCTCGTAAAAGCAAAGTTGTCTCCTGAAACAAGGGGTTTCCCATCTTTATACCAGGTGATCTTTGTATCCGATGTCGAGGCAGAACAACGTAAAACGGTGTCCTGCGTTTCTGTGAGCGACTTGTTACTTGGCGTCTCGCGAAATCGTGGAGGAGCTGAAAGCAAACATTAATAATATCTCATTATCGTCATAATTCGATTTTAATGGTGGTCTGTACCTAGGGGGGGGGATGTACTCCTTATAATGGCCTATACGGGGAGGCTCAGCTCGAAAGAGGTACCTTTTTCAGGATTCAGGTATATAAAAGGGTAGGGATTTCACAAGTTGAGGTATATAAAAGGGTAAAGAAATCGGTCAGTTAGGTATTTAAAAGGGCCTTTAATTATAACATTTCGAATAGACGCTCCTTATGGCTGTATCACCTTATTTATTAAGCACTACATGAAAATGAGAACAAGACTTACTAAAGGAGGTATGTGAAAGGGGTACCTTTTTTCAATGAAAGGTATGCAAAAGGGGTACCTTTTCTGCCAAAATGGTATATGAAAGGATAAGGGGTTGCATCTGCGGGGCGGAGGGTACTTAAATAAGTTTAATACGGGGAGGCTCCCCCGGGGGTCTGTGTTATCTCTTCCTCTAAACTGGTTTTAATTTTTTTTCTGCCAAGTAAGTCACACGGAGCGAATTCGGTTGGAAATCCTTAAATCTGATCGGTTCACCAAGGTGGTTTTTTCTCTAATAAAACACAATGGCGCGTCTAAAAGTGTAGTTTTTGCCTGCAAACAGTCAGACTTTCTACTAAAACAATGCGAATACTCGCCCTCCATTCAGTCTGTGAGCGATACTCAGCTCGGCTGAACAGCGAAAAATCTGTCAGTTATAAAGACTGTCGCTCACTGAGTGTTAATGCTAGACTTCGGTATGAGAATATGAAATCAAATCACACTTACTAAGGCATTCAGGAGCCTTATCACTCCATTTACCGTCTCCCATACAAGTACGGGTCACGGGACCATGTATATTAAACTGAGGGAAACACGTGTAGCGAATCACAGTGCCCTGTGGGTAATCATCCTCTTCCTCAGGGGAGGGGTGCCTGTCACCATTCCTTGGGTTGCCTGGGTCAGGGCAGCGGATGCGAGAATCGACTGAAAAAAAAATACGTTAAAAAATATGGGAGTACGAACAGGCGGTGGTCAAAGAGTAACGTGTAAGGTGTTTATCAGTTTCATGTTACAAAATAGCTCTCAAAATACTAGACCACCAAACTAGTGGGTTGAAAACTCCATTTAAATTCTGCACACAGCAAGAGCTTAAGACGAAAACCTAATAGGAAATCGAGCAATTTCAGTTTGAAGTGGGCAAAAACCTTGTACCAGAATGAATAATCTTATTAAGAATATTACAGTCCTTTTTGCATTTTTAAAAAGCTAAATAGATAATTATTTGCCTGAAATAACACCAAAAACAATTTCCCATGGGAACTCGAGAAAATGAATTTCGTTGATTTCGAAGCCCAGACACATTGTGCAAACACAAGTAAAAATTTCATCATCAGTTCATTTCACCATTGGCCAGTACTTTCAAGTGTTTCTAAACAGTCGCATAGAATTTTGCAAAACAATGTAAATATTCTGATTCAATGTGATGTCCTTTTGTTAACCGAACTTCAATTACGGTAGTTGTTGGCTTAACAGTTATAAATTCGAGGCATTTTCTTTAATTGCTAAACGAGCTAAGAAGAAACGACTTAAAGTGCGTCAAAGTGCCTGGGTGTCACAAACCTGGAGGAGCAGCCTGAAACAGAGCAAACTGCGTTGGCCGATTAAGGCCCTGGGCTACAGTCTCAATATCTTGACCAGTCTCTTTATCGACTGAGTGAATCCCGGCCGTTTCCCAGTCACTCCAAAAAAGCCTAAAAGGAATAGATAATGAGAAGCCTTTAATGACAGAAATAATTTCAGTATTAGATGAATAAATAAGGCGATCCTGAAGAGCTATAGTTACTGTTCTGGTTTGGTTTCTGACTTTATGGATCTTTACCTGTTGTTTAGAATAGCGAGTGTGTAGGGATGTTTAACATGTGGAGCACTCAGCAATACTCGTCGCCCTCGACCCTGAAAGCAAAAAAAATTGTTAGGGCGAGAAGAAAAGGAAAACTATAGAGATCTCCGAAAAGAGCTGATTTCCTTAAGACCATACTCTTCCCCAGTTTTATTCGTTTTCGATTGTCCGCTTTGCCGACCAAGAAACGGTGGCTCTAGGGTCGGGAATGCCTAAAGACTGACTAGAGGTGAATGTCACATATGGAACGAGCGTGACTGATGTCGTCACTTATCAGATAATGTATGACGCCAGATTTTTAAAGAGGCGAACCTAATTTAACAGAATTATAACACAATTATTGTCAATAGGAGCATGTAACTTAAATGCCAAAATAATAATCATTCGGTGAGCACACCCTCAGTAAAAAAGTGCGCTAACCAGTTGAGCAAAAGGTCTGGAATCGAGCACTATGATTGGTTTATGCTTCCGCTTCTGCTTCTGGCTCTAACAATTTAGTTTGCACTGGATTATAAGCGACATAATCATAAGCAATATCAGTGTTCTGCTTCCGACTCCTTCGATTTGATTTTCACATCGTATCGCTCTGCGCTCTGGTTATGACTCCGACTACGGCTCCATCAGTTTGCTTTTCAATAAGTAACTAGTTATCTGACTGCAGTAAAAATTTTTACAAAATCCATCGACCGCCGGGAAAGTTTTCATGCGAACGTCTTTAAGCCCGCGAGAAATTTCAGATCTATTGTGCAGTAATCGCTTGAAGATGTTGACTTAAAACTAATAGCAAACCGAAATAAATTAATGGAAAGAATTCAGAAGAACTGTTTTACCAATAAATTGGATGTCTCTATTTTGTCAAGACCAGCGTCCGCCCAAAACAGCCTCAGTGAATCTTGGTCGATAACTAAACCATTTGGCCATTTCAAGTCTCCTTGAACGATAGTTCGTCTGCTTCCACCATTTAAATCAGAGCGTTCAATCTTAGGCGTGTCTCCCCAGTCTGTCCAATACATCAACCTAGTTATTTGACAGAAAGTAACACAAAGGTAAGGTTAAAGGAACTATGTCACAGCATTTTGAGTTATTTTAACCTCGTAAAAAATTTCCTTTAAACTGAAATAAACCTGAAAATAGTAGTTTAATGAGACAGAAAAACACCAAAGAGATAATAATAAACCGTAAAGGAACAGGGATAGTTAAGGATGGAGAAGATTAACACGGATTCCAAAGTCGAACTCGTAGGATTGAGAGACTACCAAGGACTATTTCCTCTCCCAAATAGAATAACAGCCCTGTCGAACATAGTGCTGAACCATTAACGAGAGGAGAAAGGCTTTGTATTTCAAAATATATCTATTATTTCACGGGTTCTTCCCTTTGGAACAGCGATGAAAATCTTCTAAAGTGTCTGAGGATTTTACGAAACTTCCAAAGGTTTCAAACATATTCATAAATTTCCAAAGGTTTTCAAAGAAGGATTAACTGCGTCTTCGTCCAATAAGCTGTTGCTTAGAAACTTGCTAGGTAAAAACTACTTTAGATTTCTCATGTGACGATGAGCTTCTTCATACGTTGCCAACAACGCCATTCTAGCCAACACTATCAAATATGGCACAAAAAGTATTCCAAATATCTGTTAAAAATTCATGTTCGATTTGCCGCTCTCTCGGGTACGCTTTCCGCAGTTCTTCCGAAGGAATGCGGGTATATTCTGCCGAACAGCGGCTGATAATCGAGCCTGCTGTAGGTACGCCATGTATGAGAGCACATCTTGTACCATACTAGCCTGCTAACAATTGCGCTCCAGCAAAACAGGTGATTAGACAAACCTTCTGGCCTTATAAAGAACTATCGCTCTAGGCTTATCTAAGCCTTTAAGTATCGTCCTCCGGTTTCCACCATCTAAGTCAGCGCGCTGTATGTTCTGATACGTAAAATCAGTCCAGTACAGTAAATCATCATCCACATCAAGTGTCAAACCATCCACTACTCCAACATCTTTCCTGTGTGAACAGAATCAAGCCTAACTCTTAGCACAGGAGACACTACACTATGCATGACACGAAGAGAGTAATGGAGTTAAGCCTAACTCTTAGCACAGGAGACACTGTACTATGCATGACACGAAGAGAGTAATGGAGTCAAGCCTAACTTTTAGCACAGGAGACACTGCACTATGCATGACACGAAGTGGGTAATGGACAAACACGGCAGGTCCTCGGTGATGTATTCTTCTAATTCAATCAAACAAGAATTTGCAGAACCAATTCAATGGCAGCTACTTGGAAAAATGGTTGTGATCGAATTCCAGTGGAACCACACCACATCCTTAATACAGTCTCTCGTTATTAAGGCCACTTTATTCTGGTCGGAACTAAAGCTCAGTCAGACATTTTCGTATTTAATCATCCTCTTTAATACGGGATGGCGACATAAATTTAATATCAGTGTAGGAATAAACGGCATCGGGGCTAGAAAAGTTAAGGTTTAAGAATATTGAGGATTGCCAGCAGAATTTTCATCTTTAAGAGGTAACTGTTTCATATCACATAATACAGTGGATCAAGACAGCCGGCTGATCCTATCACTGATGAACGCATCGGCGGTTTGAGGGTCATTCTATTTAAAGATTAAATGTTCTGTTTACCAAACCAACGTGTCTACTCCTCCAGCTCCAGTCACTGACATTCGCTTTATTGCATTTGCTGAGTTGTCACTCCAATAAACGCGCTTATCAACCGGGTTATAATCCAGTGCAACAATCATCTCAGGGTTATCTATCTGCAGCTTCTGAAAAAGGGCTCTATCTTGTTTGGTGTCCATGAAAAGCTGCCATATTGACGAAGTGGCAGCAACCAACACAGAGTAAGTGGGTAAAGGAGCTGTGAAATATAAACAGCTACGTCATGTTTTCCGCAACTTTAAGAGTTAAGCTTTAATCCGTGTTGAATGTCCTTAACCGTCCTAGTTCCTTTATGGTTTAATATTATCTCTTCTGTCTCAGTAAACTATTTAAAGGTCATTTTTTTACGTGGGGAAAATAATTCAAAATACTGGGACTGTTATACCCGAGGTGTGTCCTTCTTTCTGACTGCGTAAGGTGATAGAGAAAAAAACTAATATGGCGAGATTAAGAATGATGTTTGCAGCTAACGGGAAAAGTTGCCTCTAAAGTTTTGTTTCAGCCGTTTCCTCTGATTTAAATCAATCGTCCAGTTCCGGCGTCCAGTGCTCTAATTGATTGCTGTAAGATGCCAATATACGAACTACAACTGAACTGAGGCAGACATGATGAAAAGTCGCCCACCTGGACAGCATTTGGCAAATGCATCAACAGGAGAAATGTGACAGTAGGAGTTGGCAGGACAGTCACTCCTTGAAGCTCCTCTTCCGCAGAAATAATCACGTCCGGTCCGCGGGTTTATCACGGGAGTCTTACCATGACATGGAGGGACTGGGTAGAGAGAAAAGGTGGGTGTTACTAATAGGTCTTACACATGATTACGTCACATGCCCGAACTTCACCACCAAACCTCGATCGCGAGAAATTTTCTCAAACTTCTGGCACTTTTATGTTTGTTTCGCGTTGGTATTCTATTCATTTTTGCCGTTTTGGAAATTTTTGGATGTTACAATTTACAATTTACATTCTCAAACCGTGGCGTGGTAGCGATTTTGGCTAGTCTGATGTCATCATGTATACGGGTTCTTAGGTAACATGGTCGGTATGTTCAGCGCTTTAAGAAAGAAATGTTGAGCGGAAAACTGTGAGTATTACTCGAGGCAAACGATAGGGCTCATTTTCCGCCGCTCTTTCTCGAGTCCGGTCGCGTCCCTACAGAACTTCCTCACTTATGTCCAGAAATGCAGGTTA
>CM042759.1:999440-1030922 GCA_022496165.2 Catalaphyllia jardinei
AGTTTAGGGGGCTCGACTGGACCACCCCCTAGATCCGCCCCAGCGTAGTGCGCACCTAAAACAAGTGCGAGATACGCGAATGCTACAGCAACCTCGTTCCCAGGCTCCTCTCTCTACCTTGAGAAAGTAAATACTTTCTCGAGGTAGAGAGAGGAGCCTGGGAACTAGGTTGGTGCTACAGGGGAGTTGACAGGGAAAAAAGACCTAACGGGCACTGTAGTAGTTTTCCAAAAAGATAAATAACTTTTAAAAACGCGTGGCTAACCCTTCATTTCATCTTATGAAATGGAAGTGGCATGCCTATTCAATAAGTGACTTGTTTCTGGTGGTGAGCAAATGGTATTCAAGTTGTATTTTAGCTGAACCAGAGGAAGGCTGTCAGAGATGTTAAAACCGCCGCTGCAACGATTTTGTTATAAAAAAACAAACCTAAAATGGTTTCTGATACCATTTACCATGCAATTACGCATCTTTATTAATGTTTGCTTTTCTGCATCTTAAGGCGAATTCTGAAGAAATCTGTGAATAAATAGATCCTTTTTTTCAGTTTATTTCCTCTTGACGTGGTCACTTAATATAATTACAAACAATTGTAGTTGCTGACGACGCTACTATTGTATTAAGTAAAAGTGCTTGAGCATGGTGGCCAAATAAACCATTCGGTTTCCTAGTTGGCCCCCATGTTACCTATTGATGTTACATTTGATACAGGCGAGGAAACAGAAAGAGGGCGAAAACATAGAACATAGTTAAAAATTATTGTAGTAAAGTAAAATATAGTAGAGGTATGGTGGAGAGCCGAGAGATGATGCTTAATTTTTGATATTTTTAGAAAAAGTGTACACATTTAAATCTTTAAGGTTTAGTGGGATATACTTCCAAAGATCAATAGCTTTAAATGAAGTCACTTGTTTGCCAGTGTTCGTCCTTACTTGTGGCTTATATAAATTTGGGTTGCATAGCTAGTATTGTAGTTATGCACTTCGCTAGCATACGGGAAGGTGTTGCGAAATACAGGAAGTAGACCTTTGTGCCAGAGGTAGGCAAATTTTAATTTTATTTTAATTTTATATTTTTCCTTAATGCTGACGTCAGCAATTCAAGGCTAATTAATGCGTAGCTAACCCCTTTGTCCTTTGTGGATTTCAATAGCTCTTGCTAAGATCTACACTTCCGCCATGTCCTAATCTGGCGAAAAAAAAACCTTTGTATTTAGTAGGCACCGTCCTTGATATATCAAACTTGTCCTGGTAGATCAGGTGTTTATTTCACACCTTCACTACTCTTTGACAGCATATATAATGAAACTGAAAGAGAGAACTGAATAAGACACATTTAGAGAAAGTCTTTGCTTTCTTTTGTCAGTTCCATTTGGTCTGCTTTTATTTGGGGTTTTGACTCTTTACATATTTATCTTGCTTGTTATGTATTTGCGAGAAAAGACGAAAGGAAATATGTCAGTTTCGTGCATATTTATTTGTCGTTTCAAACTGGTTATGGATTTTAAGAAAAAGGTTTCCTGGGAGGCGTTTGCTCTGGTCGACTCTTAAGACATGAACCAGCCACTAGCATTTCATTTCAGTCCTTTATTATTTATTATACTACGTTACAAATTTAAATCTTCTGCTATGAAACTGCTTTTTTTCTTATACAAAAGGTTTTTTTTGCCAAATACCAACACCTATAGCCCGAACAAGTGACTTGGCAATTCAGAAACTTTCAGAATTTCTACTATAAAAAGATCAGCTACAAAAGTCCCTGTCGACATAAAGGTCCAATACTGTCCCAGTTCGCCCGCGGAACGTTTCTGCTAGAGTGCCCTGGGTTTGAATTACGGCTGGTTGTTTCTTCAGGATGCTGCTTTCTCTCCTTGGATGTCTGGTTAAAAGCCATACAAGACTGTTATCAGCTTTTGTTATTAAATGATTATGTCGGCATTAAATATTAACAGTGCGGTGGCGAGATGAAGCAGGCAAAAGAAGGTGATCAGGGCGCTCAAAATCGCTCGAGGGAGCAAGTACCGTTCATGAAAGGGGCAGTCCCCAGAGAGTCTGTTGAATCTGCAGTACTAGTTTCTTGGTCAGAGGTTACCTTGTCTACGATAAGGAAACCCGCTCCTGAGGCTGGAGGTGACCATGTCTTGATACAGACCTCACTGCTTTTGTTGTGCAAATCAAGTTGTTTTAATCCTAACTAGGTTCACTTACATGGCAAAAGCAGAGAGGTCTGTACCTCCATCCTCGCTACCATTTATAGGCCAGGTCAACGAGTAGACAACTGTAAAATGGTCTATTATCATACTGGACAATCACAAAAGGACATTTTCCCCACACGAAAACAGTACTTGTGCTCTCGATTGCTGTTTAATATTAACAAGAACTAACAAAATCAGGAAGAATGGAAACCAAACAAAGCTTTTAATTTCAAGGAAAGGTGAGTGAAAGTGTTACTAAGTTAAAATTAAAACTTCCTAAGCTTTCATTACGGTAAGTGTTTTAAAGCAATATTAAGTGCATTGTTCTCTCTGCCTTGTTGCTGTTGTTTTGTGTATAAAAAGCCCTTGTACATTTTTGTTCGCAGTTAGAGAGTAACAAAGAAATATACGAACAAACACAGCTAATTGAAGTCTATCTTTCTACATTGCTTTCAGCCTTTTACGCTTGATTTACTATCTTGTAACATAATAAAAACACTCTGAAACACAATTGGACTCATGCAACGAAAGCAATTTTATTTTTCGGGCAACTTCAGCTTACAATCATGCAGATTCCAATAAATGTTTTAATTATTGCGCCCTTAAATATGCTTTACCTGGATCATAAAATATAATTGTTAACTTTTGAATACATATTCTTCTTGATTTTAAATGTAAAACCTTTTTTATTAATTTAAAAAACATTTTTGATCTAGAACTTTTAAAAAAAAAATAAGTTAAGCTTAATGTCTTCTTTAAAATAATGTATTCATCTTTCAACAGAACTAAAATGCAAATCCAAAAAATGCAATTCTAGATTCTGTATATGAACATTACTTCCTTTGTAATTTACGGAAAAAATTGATGCAAGAAAAGCAAGTTACAAACCTATAAACTGAAAATGGTGCGACTCTTATGCGCTCAGTTGATGTAGAGAGACCATTTTTCACGTATGTGTCTTGTGTCCACAAGATGATTACACTAGCATTAAGGTGATAATGACTAACAACTGTTAGCAACTAATTCCTAAGCCTAATCTGAAGACTAACCGATCTTGCTAAGTCACTATTTTTGCCTAAACAAACTGCTGTTCTATACCTAACCTAAAATGCTATTCTTTGCCAATCAGACAACTGCAATCAGAGAATATGTGGTATAAATGGTCATCAGGTGTCTCACTAATGTCTCACTACACAAACCAAGTGCAGAACAGTCAAATCAATGCTAAACAACGAACATCACATCACTGCTTTTACAACATTAGCACTTGATGAAAAGTCTTCAAGGGTATCTACTGATCAAAATGTAAAACAGACATGTTTTGCGACAGGAATATGACTGATGTTTGGACATTCAGAAAACTACACTGCACACAAAAAAGTGAACAACTTTCACCTCGTACATAATCTCACTACGGCTATTTCTTTTGATCAACTACTGCTCTCAAACAAATGACTATTTAAAGCCTTTGAAGTTACAAAATTCAAAGTGAAGACAAGTTTGGCACTTGATCATGGTCTTACTACATAATTCCATTGCAATGGTGCCCGTAAAATCATGTCAAATTTGAAAATGCCATTCAGTATCGATTGACATCATTCAATCAAAGTTGTCTTGTCTTTCAGAACAATTCACACTTGCCTGATTGTTTAGGAAGTGTATTTTTCTCCTGCGGCTCGACATGCTTCAACTTGCTGTGGTCAAAGGTTTTCACTTCAGCTCTTGTCTCAACAGCCTCCTCTTTGATTTCTAAAACAACAAGTTTCTCATAATTTAAGTACCAGCTGTGAAAGTAATATATCAAACACGAGAAACAGTGTTTCCTAAGAATATCCAAACACCGAGAAGAGAGTTCAAAATACGACGCTCAGCGGAGTATTTTTCATGAAATTCGACATGTTTGGATAGCCAATGAAACACTGTGGAGTGTTTAATATATATCTTCTCGATTGAAACAAAAACTAAAGAGTAAACAGAGAAGTAAAATCGTCAAAATCTATGCTAATTAAGACTGGGTATCCAAACCTCCTTCACACTTGTGATTTTCTTTGTGTTAACATGATCAATTATTAGGGAGGTTTAGATTGGACTACGAGTACCAGATCGAGTATGGATATGACTTTTCAATAATTTCTAGTTTTCAGGCTTCACATTATCACAACACATATCCATTTCATCCCATGAGCTACTCTCTCTACCTAAAACCAACATGAAGAAGGAGGGCTCTGGAAATGTCACTGGTTTGAAATTCGAAAGTCCTACTAATTAATGAGTTTGAGACTATATAGTCAAGTGATCCACATTTGAACACTGGCCAAAGTTATTGTGTTCTCTTCTTGAGTAAGGTATACCCACTGACACTCACATTAGCTCGCACTCAAAGCAAGCCTGTAGCTTCCTTTGTTATTAGGGCTAGGGGCATTGTTTCTGTTGTATCATCTATTGTTTCATTCTCCAATCACAGACCGTGTCTGGAAAGCTACAGGATTACTGACACTCAGGGGAGGGGCACTGGGTAGGCATGGGGAACAACTTGTGAGAACGGTAAGTTGATAGGTTTGGGCAGGTTTAGGTTGGACTAGGGAGGAAAGGGATTACTGAAGATTTCAGGAGGAAATTCTAGGAAGACTTCATTATGAGAAACAGTATATCAAGTGGTCTGGGATTTTTGTGAAAATAAAATTTTGTCCACCCTGTGCAATCATACCTTCCTTGGTAGGCAGATGCGTCTTATCTGTAGTTTCAACGTGCTTCAGTTTTTTCGTTGGGTCGAATCCTTCAATTTCCTTTAATTCAGCAGCCTTGTTTGGCAACTCATCAGGAAGGAGTTCCTCTCTGAGTGTCTGTGGTGTTGGTGTTGGGTTTTTCTCTTCTGTTTCAACATGTTTTAGTTTTGATTTGTCAAATGACTTGACTTCAGCTCTGGAATCAGCTTTTTCCTCATCGATGACTAATGAAAAGGAAATAAAAATATTTACTGATTTACTATTGTAACTACAACAAAAAAATTGCTGAACATACATATACACCAAAAATATTTGCACAACAGTTGCTGGTGAACCTCTCCATAGATTGAACATTCTAGTTTAAGAGAATGAGGCTGTATTAGGGGTTTTGAAATATAGGATACTTGGATAAAATTAACACAACTGAGGATATTTGGGGGAAAAGTTAATGGGATGTGGGATATTAAGATCAGGTGAATGGAATTTTTCAAGCGAGGATGGCTGGTACCTTAGGCTTGCAGGATCGACTAGCATTTTCCCAAATTACTGCAATTTGAGAATTGGAGCCTAACTGAAAACCGTTTCAATAAAAATACTGGCAGTGCCACAAAGTAGAAAAAGGACCTGCCCAGAGAGTTTGCCTTTACTTCTGCCAAAATATCCACAACCTTTTAGCCACCCAACCCCTCTGCCCCTGCCCCCCCCCCCCCACCCCACCCCTGGCTAAATCTGTCCCTGATTTAAGCCAAATGTTCATGGGATATGGGATGCTCAAAACCCTAACGGGGCCTTGAGATTGCATATTCTAGCTAAAGCTTGTCACCGCACCTGCCTTTGTTGGTAACACCTCTTTTTGTTCAGTCTCGACATGTTTCAGTTTGGAAAGATCGAAGTTGGTAACTTCGGACCGATCAGGGAGTTCGTCTGGCATCATTTCTGCTCTGATATCTGAGGATATTGAGAACAGAAGGTGAATAAGAACAATGCAGCACAGTCACACTGCAAGACAACTGCAACAAAATACATCAGGCAAAGTTAAGTCAAGCAGTAACTAGATAACCATTCTCAAAATAAAGTTTTTTCTAGGTACATGGTTAGGAACAAAGCTGCTAATTTGACAGTAAGATAGTGATCTAAAATGTTAAACATCTTCCCGACATGGTTAATCCTTGCATCCTTGGCACCTCAGATGTCAAGTATGAGAAGAGGGCTGACACTTCAGCAAAACTTGAGCAACAGAGAATTACTCAAAAAACACACTGAAACTAACCTCCTGCTCCGGGTAAGGTAACTTTTTCACTTGTCTTCACATGTTTTAGTTTACTGTGGTCAAATGATTTCACTTCAGCTCGAGAATCAATGGCTTCTTCTTTGATATCTGATGGAAACAATATTGCAGACCTAATTACTTCACAGTTTGAGAGCTGCTATTAACTACTTGCTGTTAGACTCTCAACATTTTAAATTGTTGGTTTACGAATCAATTTGCGGTCATACTCCTGTGTGGGGTTCTGTAAGGCCCAAAAGAAATGTATGAAGGTTAATTGGAATTACCAGAGGGGTGGGGGATCGTAGGGGGAGGTATGGATCTGGAATCACACAATGTATCTTTTAAACATACAACATGCCACTTGCAAATTGAACACAATTATCTTGTTAAAATTCTTTTCTCCCAACTCGAGGAAAATTTACTGTTCAAGTACTAAGTGCATGAGTTAGCATGTTGCAAAATGGTGTACACTGTATGTAGCTTTTAAGGTATCAGAATCAAACTAACAGACCATTCGTTATTTAGAAGTGAATTCTAATTATGAAAATACATCATTTCCAATTACCACTTTGCCACTGATTCACTGTTAACAAGGTCTGGTGCAAAACCTTTCCTATTTAATTAGTTCTAACTGCATGTCGACATAATAGTATGGAAAACTATTTTTGATACAAAAAACATCTGGACAATGTGGATAAAAACTTACCAGCACATAAAAAGAGATTAACCTGTCAGTAGTGTGGCCCAAAAAGGTTCCTTAGGTGATACACATTTGTAATGCTTGTATCTTCATATCCAATGTGCTACTGTTATGTTTTGGAACCCTGAAAAGTATTCTGCTCTGGCTTTGGCCTTTTATTTCAGTGAATTTCTCAAACCATGACTATTAATAGTCACTCCTTCTGGAAATGTGTTTTAGTTATTATGTTTTATGAATGTAACGTTGTTCTTCAAAGTCTGAAATAATTAATCATTTTGTACAAAGAATCTCTAAACTTACCATCTTTTGATGGGAGGACTATTTTCTCTGTAGGTTCCACATGCTTGAGCTTTCCATGATCAAACTTAGTGACCTCTGAACGGTCAGGCAGGACATCTGGCATCAATTCTGCTCTGATGTCTACAAAAACAAAATAAGGAGGAGGATTATAATAGTTTACATTTTTTGTTACTGGCATGAAAGGAATAATGACAATAAGGAACATAGAAAAGCAGAGTTGGTGGAGGGAGATGTTAGGGTCTAGGAGGGGACAGGAGAAGCAAGAGCACCAGAACGAGGTAGAATTGACCACAATAATGAGGTGGTGGTGGAAGCACAGTAGAGGGTGGGAGAGGATGACTGGTGGGAGGGAAACGAACCACAATCAAACCCCTATTAAGCAGCCACCTATTAAAAAGCCACCCCTGTTACACAGCAAGTATGTACTCAAAGTCCTGATGATGGTTTGTCTACTGTTTTTCTCTCTATTAAGTGTTGAACACCTTTTAAGTAGCCACTATCCCCTTCCCTGAAGGTGGCCATTTAATAGGGGTTGAACTGCAGTAGGTAAACCCAGAGTTTTGTCATGTAGGGCACCCTAACAATTCCCCAGGAAATCACTACTTTTCCTTGGAGAGAGATGCTGAAAGACTGGCATATTGAGAATGAGCACAGAATTCTCAATCTGAAACACAACCCATAAAATCCATTAGGACACCCCAAACCTAAAACTCAAGGGTTGAGACTTGATTAATAAGGAGAAATACCTCCAGCTCCTGGTAGAGGGTTCTCTTCTTTTGTTTGAACATGTTTCAACTGACTTTTGTCAAAAGTTTTAACTTCTGCTCTGGAATCTACAGCTTCATCATCAATGTCTGAAAACCAAAAAAATCATCATCATCAAATAGCCTTCTTGAAAAACAATGTTGTTCTTAGTTTAAGAAGATTTGTTGAGTCCTTGAAAGGTGCTCAGCAAATTAAGCCATTTACCTTGTTTACTTGGAAGCACAACTTTCTCTGTTGTGGGCACATGGTGCAATTTGTTTTGATCAAACTGTAGGACTTCTGAACGGTCAGGTCGTTTTGATGGAGGCGGCATCCTCTCTGCAGTGAGATCTGAAAGCAAAAACAAACTGAGTTATCAACTTCTCCCTTCCAATTGCAGCAATGTTTCTTGCTCTCAGAGCCAACAAACATTTTCAGTTTTTTCCAGTTTCCAGGGACAATGAAAAGTCTGAGGAAAGTTGTGAAAAATGGTCAATTTGTTTCTCATGAATCTCATGCAAGAATTAATAGTGTACACAGGATGCATAGATGCAGTGCTCTCAATAAGACCTCACACGCCCAGAAAGAATGAACTTGTAGCAAAAATATAAGCACCTGTGGAAATAATCAAATTTAAGTTGATGAATGACTTGATATGACTGATTTACCTTGTGCAGTAGGAAGACTTGTCTTTTCTTCCGTCTCCACATGTTTGAGACTAGTTTTGTCAAATTTCTTCACCTCTGCTCGTGAATCAATAGCTTCCTCAGCAATAACTGAAAGAGCGATTGTCATGCACTACTTAGAACTACTTTATCTGTTTTAAATTGAACTCTCAATTTTCTTGATAATTATTCTTTGTAGAATGTACTTGGGGGCATAGAGGATTATAGAGAAGGCAGTCCAAGACACAGACCACCAAAGGCAATCCCCTTTGAAGGAGGCATCCTTTAAAATTTATAAAACTGAGGTCCTTGGAAATGGCATTTCCAGCAATCTTTGGCCAAGTCAGTGTGCTACTTGTATAATGTCTCTTTCTAGTTTAGGGGGCTTGACCAAACAACCCTGCACCCCTAAATCTACCTACTAACATCAGATGTCTTGGAAAAGTTATTAATTGTTAGTGGGTTTGCCAGATCAGCTCCATGTGTTGTAATACAGTTGAACCCTCTTAAATGGCCACCCCTATTTGGCGGCCATTAATCAAAGTCCCAATGAGTGCGTTTCTATTGATTTACCTTCATTATACAGCCAACCCCTTTTACGCAGCTACTATCCATTTCCCCAAGGGTGGCCATTTAATGGGGATTGGACTGTAGGTATAGTTCGGAAATCCACTTGCCCAGTGGGCTAGTTCTCACTTGAACCTACTTTTACTTGCTATATATGTCACCATTCTGAATCGATGTACATGCTTCAATTTTAGTGTTAGGTTTCTACAATATGCAGGATTCAATGTATCACAGCCATGATTAATGCAAACAAAGTTCGCTTTAATTTCAAATTTATTCATGCTCCCAGCTCACTGTATCGATCATTGTTCAATGTTAACCCATTGACATCTGAATGAAATTGCCCGCGACCCACCCCTTATTCCCTGGTGTTTTTTTAGAGTATTTCAGACCAAGCAAAAGCACAAAAATAAACCATATGCGCAGTGTCGTTTATTTAGAGTTGAATGAATGAAGGGCCAAAATATTCAAAAATATTAACAAAAAGACCTCACCTTGATATGTATGTGTAAAACTAATAAGAAAGCAAGAAATTATAATATTTCTTTACCACGCGACAAAATGTCCAGCAGAAGCCGAGAAAATTGAATATGCAAAAATGATTTAATTATTGACTTCAGACAACAAAACGAAACCAAACACAACAGAATTTCCTTCCTTTGTACTATTTGGGCTGACATTTGAGAAAACAACAGAAAATAAAAGCGAAGAACTCATCAAAAAATCAATCTGAAAACAAGAAATCAAATAATTTCTTCGCCGTGTGAAGAGATTCCATTACAGCCGAAGAGAAATGAAATTTATAAATCAAGACGAAAAACTCAAGCCAGTTATTTTGAGATCAATCGTTTTCAACTGTGTTAAATTAGTGCCCATTTAATTCTTTCCTGATTTGTTTTGTAGTAGCTGAATAAGACTTCAAAACATATCTGAACAAAGCGATTAAAAAAATAAACAAACCGCCTTGTGGTCGTAAATTAAATATGCAGGAATCCAGTGAAAGTTGCTGTTCGCTTTTAAAACCTAAAATTCGTAGATACATGGGACTAAATCAAAGAAATGCAAAAGGAAGTTCAATAACAGTAAATAATTATTTTCATTCAAGCTGAGGTGAAGTAACCTATTTAAAAGCAAAAAAAATTCTGAGCCGTGCCTTCGCTGCATAAGCACATGTTCAAATTAATTCTTCACACTAAAGTGCAAGCTTGAGTTTTTACCAATGGCTTTTAGTGTCATTTTAACACCCAAGAACAATAGAACAATAAGAGAACCAAAGAGTCTTCAGGGAGGGTAGAAAAGTCAATTGCCCCCACATGCATTGTTTTGGGCGGTTACGGGCAGCACAGGGAAATGGCAAGATTTTTCGCATGGGCGGTTACGGGCTGCACAGGCGTCAATGGATTAATTAAGTTTTGAAATAGCTTTTGACTGAAAATCTTCAAATTTCAACCGAGCTTATTTCACTTACCCAACTAGCCACCAAACCTTTATTTCCACTTTGCCAAGAGCAGAATTTACTTGCCCTGGGCAATCAGACCTGGATTTTTTCCAGCCCAGATTGACAATGGTATCAGAGTAGCCAACATAATCACTAACTCCCAGTTGATGAAATTCTTTCCTCTCATTACCCATCTACAGTACTTTGTATTAATATTGTAACAGGATTTTCAATGTTCATTACCATCTTTGGTGGGTAGAACATTGTTTTCCTTGGTTTCCACATGTTTTAGCTTAGTCGCATCAAATTTGGCAACTTCAGACACATCTGGTAGTTTGTCAGGTCGCAGTTCTGCACGGAGTTCTGAGGAATACATGAAAAGTATACACATACCGGTAAGGATATGAAGTTAGTTTTACTGTACAGTGCATCAATGGTACCACTGTGTTACAACAAAACTTATATCTGTGATGGGGATCTAGTAGTAGTAGGCCTCCGTCAGTCGGTGTCAACTATGGATATTGCGCCAGCCTAAAAAAGGTCTGCAATAGGGATCTAATTGAACTAGTATTTCATGAAACATGTACACTTAGCAAAAAAATTCAACCAAACTGTATGTTTTTCCAAACCTGTAGTTTCTCAAACATTAGATCAACTATGCAACATGCATGAAAAAATATATAACCAAACATATCACTCTCGTTGTCAAACATGTGAGTAACCAAGGTTAATATGTCAAGTGGCAGTGGTATCAGTACAGTATGAAATACATGTCAAGGCTGTGCTCTAGGAAAATTTTCAGGGTGCCCTTCAGGCACCTAACCATGACAAGTAGGTCCCCCACCCTCCCAGGTTGGTCACCCAAATTGATTAATTAATTAATACTATTCCATTTCATGGTTTAATTAAAACTCAAATGTAAGTTTGTGCGACATTCAGGTGACAGAACCATTGCTGAATGACAATCTTTACCATCTGTGACGTTTTGAAAGAGTAGCGTTGTATACTTTTTACAGTTCCTGGAAATCCGCATAATTGCTAAACAGTTTCATCTTAAATCTCTCTCGTTCAATATTCACTTCACCAGACACGGGCAGCAAAGTGAGTTACTAAATTTAGCAGTCACGTACTCTATTTTAGCGAACATGTCATATCATGAAATCCTGTTATAAATTAACCACATAAGTGTTAAAACCACTTAGAAATCTCTTTTAACACCACTGAAATGGGTTTTGAAAGAAAAGGGTTCT
This sequence comes from Catalaphyllia jardinei, assembly GCA_022496165.2. Classification (NCBI taxonomy): domain Eukaryota; kingdom Metazoa; phylum Cnidaria; class Anthozoa; order Scleractinia; family Caryophylliidae; genus Catalaphyllia; species Catalaphyllia jardinei. The sequence goes on from CM042759.1 coordinate 1,011,295, forward strand.
TAATTTAAACTTTCATTTTTGCCAATTTCTGATTAAATGATTACAATTGCGAGCAAGTTGCCAAATATGGTGCTGATAAACATCTTGCATGCCCCGGACAAAGCTAATTAAATAATCAAAAATTTGCATAAAGGATGATTTCTTTTTATCAATCACATGCTCCACTGTGTAAATGAAACATAGGCATCAACACTTCAATGGAAAAATTAGATCTTCAACACATGCTTGTGCAAAAATTGCACAGTTTCTCACAGGCAAGGACAAAATAATTTTTTGTGCTAAATCATGTGGAACGATATTACATAACACAGATGTGACAACTTTGAGCGTGAACAATCCTTGTTGTTTTGCCGAATATTTTTTTAGTTCTGCAAATATCATCAAATTAGCACGTAAAACTATAAAATGTTAGTTACAATCACTTGCTCGTTTTATCGCGTCGTTCAATGGACAAGAAAGCTGGGTGTACTATATTAAAAAACCGGAAGAGAAACCAAAAGCAAAACAAGACCCGTGACCTAACTTAATATTTAACCTAAATGTATGTCTAATATAGATCACACAGGCTACTGAATTGCACTGCACTTTCAGCACTTTTGTTTTTCGGGCTAACCAGAGCACAGGAGCACGAAGAAGTTTCTTTTTGTTTTGTTCCGTTCTGTTTCAATACGTTTGCTGGTTTTGTTTCAGGTTTTCACGTAAGCCGAAAACTAGGCGCCCAGGTGGGCGACTGCTTTTCTTTTTCAGTCGCTCGAGACCAAATGTTAGTCGCCTGAGGCGACTGGGCACCGTTAGAGCACAGCCTTGCATGTTGATATGTGATATATGATCTAAAGACAAATCAAAATGATGTCGCCCAGGCTCTATGTTTTGGCTTTTAAAAACAAAGCATGATAAAAAATATGATGAATATGACACAAGTTTCAAGTGAGATTGCAACCTTGAGAAAAACATGTGATGCATATAACATGTTTTCTATTGATCATAACTAACGTCAATCTTTTCTTCCTGAGAATGTATTGAAACCATTGTGAATTAAAAAAAAACAGGTGTGTAATCTTACGCTGTGAAGTTTATCAAGACTTGTTTAATCCCGATTTAAGCACATACGAGCTCTTTGATCTACCAGTGAAGTATTTTATGATGTTTGCGAGTAAATTGCATTGCATTTCACTAACCTGGATCTCAATGCTGAGTTTAAAAGGAGATAACATAAGAAGACCAAAGGAACGCAGAAGTGCTTCGAAAGATCGCTCAACAAAAACAACGCCATCTTGGAAAACTTGGTAACCAAACTACAAATTTGAGGAGTACTGGAAACTAAGATAACTCCATGTGCTTTCTGAAGTTTGCCAAGTCACTAAGCTACAGTAATCGTTTGATGAAAACAAAAGTACAGCACCGTGAACAGCAGTGAAGCTCTACTAAAGAGAAATGTATATGCCCCACAGATCAAAAGCACAATAGAAATCATCTCCAGTAGGTTTATGTTTAAAGCATTTAACATTTATTATTTCACACTTTTTTGTTGAAGACTGCGCTGAAAACTAAGAAACTCGACCACAATTAGAACTTGTTTTGTAAACTCAGTTATCCGAATGTACTTCAGGCAATTGTTATGCTAATTTCTTGGACTGCTTTGTCAGGTCTTTGTGTATGACTCATGTATTAGTCGAGGGTGATTTTTGGGGTTGATTTTTTGGGTTGATTTTTTGGTCGTAAAAGGTTGACTTACACACAAATGAATACGGTAACTATTTTGCAATACGTTCCTTGCAATAAATGTTCCATTAGCCTAGCAATCATATAAAAGACAAGAAATCAATAATTCAGAGCTTTCTAACTCAAAGAATTTTATACATAATTAAGATGCAGTATGTTAATTCTTTAACTTAGTATCATATAACCTTATATGGACTAAAAGTTGACTTTTAGCTTTAAACCATACAAGTTATAAATTAAGGTACTCAATAAATACAACAATTGATTGATTAATTGTTTTCATTCAGAAAAATGTTCAGAGATGTCTTATTCTTATTAGTATGTATTACCTTATGCCATTAAATTGTAATAAATATTCTAAAAGGTCATGAGGACTCTTGAGCTTTAAGAATTCTGTAAAACATCTGACTGTATGCAAATAACTATTAAAATACCAGCATGTGGAAAACAAAAAATTGTACTGAACAGAGCCATAAATATTGCAGAGCTTTAGCGCACAACGCCTTAAATGGGAAGATGAAACATTGTAAAATTTTTAGCTACGAGATTCAAGTATGCAGTGTTAATTGCAGACTTGATTATTATGCCCTGGGGGCAATCTTTGCATGAAGGCTTCTCACAAAACAACATTGGTGCAGCATTACCACTAATAATTTTTTTGACCTGTTGATGTCGGTATAATAACACGAAAACAGAAGGTAGATTTGAGCTTAGCTATTTCCGGAGTTGAAAAATTCGACGATTAAATCGACAATTGACCCATCTCAAAAGTGGATGATGCTGGCGAGTGAGGGAAATGCAGCTGTATCACAGCACGTAAGTTGGTAACGCACGTATTTTTTCTCCTTTTTAGCGGAAAAACTTTTGTCCATGCAATGACACAGGCTTATTGTCTGATGGACAACGTACGAGTGAGTTTCTGGTTTCCGCAAAACGACACGTTCGTTTCTAGTTTCCGCGAAAAATCACGATCTTGGTACGCAGCTCGAATGAGCTATTTCTGAGGAACGTGAAACGTGAATTAATATCAAATACTCCCTGCTCGGAGCTAGCACACGTTTAACCGTTTTTATCCCCACAACTTTATGAGTAAAAATTAACCCACCTTGTGGTGTCGGAAGTGGAGGTGTTTTCTCCGTTGTCTCAACATGTTTTAGCAAGTCCTTGTTAAAAACTTCCACGCCAGAGAATGGCGCAGTTCTTTGCTCGTCCTCGATCGCTGCGGATTAACAGAAGAGGATATAATTATGTGAATAATAATAATTAAAATTACAAGGGTCTGCAATATTAACACACCTTAATCTTAGCTTTAAAAAAAAAGCATAGAAACTGAAATGAACAAAGGTATTTGATAAGGAAACTCACTCACTCGTTTTCGATGGCAGTGGGTTCTTTTCCTCAGTGTGAGTTTTCTTCAACTTCGACGGATCAAAACTCTTTATTTCAGAGCGATCAGGAAATTCGTCTGGCTGAAGCTCCTGTTTCAGCGCTACAAGATGTAAAATAAATGCATATTTCAGTCAAAACTAAGTTATACAAAGGCAACCTGCAAGCATTTTGAAACCTCGCAAGAATATTGCTGCAAATTTGATGCTGATCAACTAGGATCGATCGTTCAGTCTTCACAGTCAGAATCAAGCCTCGATAAACTCAAATTCTACAAGAACGCCCACTATTTTAGCATTTAAACTTTATTGCACTGATATAAGCTTTTGAAATCAACAGTAAAACTCAATTACTGGCTTGTACCCATCTGTCTTTCTGAAAGGAAGTCTACGAAATTCTTCAAAGGTGCAAAAGCTATGGAGGCTCTCGCTGCTAGCAATCTAAGCTGACTTACTTTCGTTCGAAGGTAGAGTATTCTTCTCCTCAGTCTTAACATGTTTCAGTTTGGAAGAATCAAACGAGGACACCTCCGTAAGGTTTGGTTTATCCGCCATATTTTCCGAGCAGTAAATTTGGTAACAACCCCGTGAACCTGTTATCCACAACTGACTCGAAGACAATTTCCTTGCTTTGGCTTGCAAAGGATTGCAAAGGAGAATGAGGCCCGCCCCCATTTGGACACTGATAACCATTACCATATAAGGAATGGCGTGACATCGTAAACAAAAAACCTGCAGTATTTTAAATACATCTTACTTTTTTTTAGAGTGCTTGCCATTTTCTTTGATCTGTCCTTCTGCTCTTAAAATAATTTACTCTGTTTTTTGGCTTAAGGATTCTAGTTCGAATTTATGGTTAAAAACACCTGAAATTTATTTTTGCAAGCCTGAAAGAGTGCCAAGAGTTTTGACGCCTGCCCGAGGTGATTCTAGTGATACTTTCATTGAAATATTTTTAGCAGCTTTAATTAGTTTATGCATTTTCAAAAAGCTTGAATTTTATCCTTCTATGTTTTTAATCAGAGGAAAGCTGATAAATTTTCTTAATCATTTCATATTGGTTTTTATGGGTAATATATTATTGGTTGGACGGAATTATCAATATTATACACATGAATATTAATTTAGATAGAAAATTATATAGTAAATATTTATTTCCTATTTTAGGAAGTTCTTTTTTTGTTTTATAACACACAACCCCACAAGCTGCATAGCTTAAATATTTGATAAAGCATATGTCTCGATTTATGAAAACGGTAGTAAAGAACTTGGCCCCTATCACCCTTATTTCACCTTAATTTCACTACTCCTAAAGGCCACCTCTAGGCCATGAAGAGGCTAAAAAAATTGAGAAAGGATAGATATGAAAGAAGAAGAAAGATAAATGAGGGAAGAAAAAATTGACTGACGTTCCTTTTAATTTTGATATCTTCATTTTTGGCAAGTTAAAAAAACACTCGCTTAAGGCAGGAGGTCAGTTGTCTAACACCGTTTTCAAAACTCCAGACATATATAAAAGTATTATTATTATTACTATTATTATTATCATTATCATTATCATCATTATCTTTATCATTATTATTATTATCATTATTATTATTATTATGACTATAACCTAAACAGCTTTTAAACATGTTTGCAGGCTCCCGGTTGGGTTTAGGGCGAGATAGTTGAAGTTCATCTAAATCCTGCATAAAAGCCTGAGTTGCAGTTTTTCTTTAGTAGTTTTCATTTTTCTAAACCTGGTTTAATTAAACATGTTTAGTTGGTGTGAATGGGGTATATGACTATGACTATTATCATTATCATTAAAACTGGGAACCTGAAGAAAACTCTTGAAGCAAAGCAACAGCCAACTCACAGTAGTTCTGTAGAATGCTATGAAAAAGTCTAGACGTTTCAGTGTCCAGATTTGTGCCAGGTATATCCCTGACTCCCACAAAGTTGTTATGGTGTTTTTTTTTTAGAGAGGAAGCCACATGAGACTTTGCTGGTTTTCATGCAGGTCCTCTGTCTGGTAGAATTGGAAATTATTTGGGTTCAAATGATCTTTCTTATTTGCAACATTGCAGAGCTAAGTCTGCTCCATAATATTATTTAGACTATTGATTATTATATATTTCTTGGAATTTTTGTGCCTTGGAAGTCTGCAAGAAATGAAAGGGAAAGGCATAATTTTATGCATGACAATCAGCATGGAAGTTTAATATGTAGTTTGATATATCATGTCATGCCATAGTTATTGGTCACAAAGTTTACTTATAACCTCTGCATGGAGTTCAGGAATTTTCTATCACATCAGGTCAGGTTCATGCATAACACTAAGCACGAGTCTTGGTGTTATTTGCTGAACATTACGTCATGTCACACATACTATTAATCCTTTCACATGTGCTGATAACTAGAGACAGGTCAAAGTCGCTGAACCCAGAAGTATTAGAAATGTTTAGAAAAACAACAAACACAAATAAATGTGAAAAAAATCGATGTACATAGAATTGAACAAAATTTTAGACAGAGATAATAAGGTGATATAAGATTTAAACACAGTGCCAACCTTTTTAGCCATTATGCACAATGTCATTATAATTTTATTAATTTTATACAAAAAACAATGTCATTATTATGTTAACTTCCTCCAGTTAGCATGACAACTGCATGGTTGAATGATAACAAACACAGACAACACATAAAAAAAAACAGTTTGCTCTACTGCTTGCTCTTGTGTGCAATTAGTTATTGTTTGGGTGTCTAGGATCAAGATGCTCTTTTATACTGATAGAAACAGTCCTGTTCAGTTCCTAACATGCAGTCCATGCACATAAAAAACCACTAAATAGTAGGAAAAATTTGCAGGGTCAGTTCTAGAGCTTCCCTGTGATATCTCTATGAATATGTGGAATGACAGATATGTACAAATTAGGTGAAAGGGCAATTAAATGTGTTATTTACAAATACAAATTGCTCAATTAATGCCCTTTTACAGTGATCAAAGCCACACATTCAAACGTAACCAGCCCATACATGGTAATAGTGATAATTAGGTCACAAAACACTGTAATTGTTTTTTATGACTCAATGAAATCACAAGCCGCAGTTTGATTGAATCTCGTACTTGCTACTAGTGGTTGTCTATCACTGCATGTGAAGTCAATCACATGTCAGATTTACTTATTGCATGTATAAACATTCAAATATAAACAATTACTATCTTTACAGTACTATAAGTATTAATCAAAATAGGAAACAAAATAATTACTAATGTCGCTGAGATCAAGAAAATTAAAAACAACTATAGACTTATATTAATAAAATCATTAACACTTATAAGAATGTGATTCATCCAATTTCAAAATTACTCAAATTCCACCAAACACTCTTATCAAAAGTAACATGTACATCTTATTTTTTAAAAACCTTCTCACTGTGTTAGGAAATAGGGCAAAACATATACTGTCTTGTGTTATTACACCCAAGCATAAATCACTGTGCAACGTATTTAACAAATAGATTCCATGTTACCGTGCTTCTGTTCAGTAATAGATCACAGATGATGTGAAAATGTGGTGAGAACAAAAAAGTGGCACACAAGGCGTAGTCAAGTGTGTCACTGATGTTCATACCACATTTTGACGTCTTCTGTGATCTATTACTGAATCAGATGCCCAGCAACATGGAATCTATTTGTTTTATAAAATAACGAAACGCCTTTTTTGTTTCAAAATATTTCAACATAACGCGAAAGCCGGCCTTTTGCCCCGCCTTTGCGCGAAAAAAAAACATTTGACGTGATCTATGATCTATACAAAATGAAGCAATTTCATTGGTTGCTATGCGTAGCAAAGAATTATGATTGGTTGAGAAAAATCATGCCACTGTCAAACCTGACTTGAGCGTGGCTCCTCGTTGAATGAAAACTTACAACAAAAGCAGAATTGAACTGCAAAATTTACAAATCTTGAAGAAAATGCCGGAAAAATCATGTCAGTTTTTGTCATTGGAGCCCTGCGAGCCGAAAAGCTTGGACGTTGCCTTGGAAATTACAGGAGTTGAAAAAATACCCCCGGAAAACTTGTGGTTGCGGTCAACCTAGAGGTCATTTAATTCAAGTTTTGAATGACAGGAGTGTAAATGACGGTGGAGATTTTTGTCTCCTGTGGTTGGTGATTCTCAAATCAGCTTGATATAGAATCAGAGACACATTTTAGCTGCAATACTGTTGACCATGAGCTGTGGTTAGCTATACTTAACTCACTGCTGTGCCCTGAAACGGACAGGAACATTCGCATCGGAAAGCAAGGTTATGTATTTTATTTTACCAATTTTAAGAAGTGATGTTTTGATGTTTCATTCCTGACATCATTCAGTGTGCCAACAGCTGTTTTGACACTGGGAAAAGTTGAATTTTTTAAATCAATTAATCTCAGAAACATTTTGTTTACTGGGTTTGTTAAATTCAAGATAAATCAATGGTTCTCGGCTTACCAAGACCAAGTTGCGCATGGTTTAGTCTCACTCGACTGCCAACTGAGGCTGCTAGAAAATTATTTCTGTATCATTTTCTAAAAGAAACGGCTTTATCTTTCATTTTTTGGCTTCTCAAACCTGTTCAATGCCTCTGCATGACTTTTTCGTACCTTATCTTTTGCCCAGTCATGTAAAATATTATCCTAATTCTCAAAACTTTCCACCATTTCAAAACGGCAGAAGGAAAAACATTGTTATGATGACGTCAATCGTGCATCTGTCCTCTAACAGATCATAGGCGAGAACCAATCAAAATGTGAGAATAACTTGGGTTATTATATAAACAGTAATATAACAGGTCTCTTCTCTATACAGTGAGCAGAACACCAAACCATAACATTACATTCAAACAAGCTGAGGTCAAGGGTAAGTGTTTATTTTGAATTATTAAGAATTAAACTCGAAGCAACAATTTTATGAAGCTACACAAAAGAACTGCCTACATATCAGATTAATGTCACCTATGAAAACTGTATGCTTATCATGAAAGTTGTCCAAGAGTATCATTGATTACCCTTCTAAACACATCCTGGTGGTTTATTGATGCAGCAACATGTCCACTGTCAATATATTCTACTGTACAACCAGGCCAAATGTCGCAAGGACTCATCACGTTGTCTCGTGGAACATAAGCATCATGCTTTGCCACCAGAAACCGAGCCAAGCTGGTATCAACTGGTGGAGGAAAGTTTTGAAGATGTGTTGCTTCGTCCATAACAAAGTTCATGAAATCTACTGTTTCTGATTTTGCTGAAATGTTTTTTCTGGTTTTGATTGTTTTTAGAACTAAGGGTAAGTTTTCAAAAAAAGAAGACTTGAAGCCATTGTAGATATCTTCATGTTGGAGGGACAGTGTTCGGAATCCACTCTTGTCCAAATTTTTCTTTTCTTTTTCCAGGAAGGTTTTTGTTAATGGGTCCAAATCAGAATAATCTCTCATAAGATTTCCATTGAGACTATCATTACTAAATTTGGTAAATGTAGCTCCATTGATAGGAATGTAATCCATTAAATGGTTCCTGTAGTCTTCATTTGAAAGTTGCTGCTCTAAAGTATTCCAACAACAAGCCTTGCTCATCACACCCTGAATAGAAGAAAGAAATCTGATCATTTATCCAGTTGCAATAGGCCCTTTGCAGCTAAGCCATTACATGACCTACTTTTCATAAAATTATAAAGAATGCCAGAAAACATCATGTCGAAAACATCAAAATGGTCAAGTTTGTGGGAAAATGTTGTTAGAGGACAGGACCTTGCTCTCCAGCAACATTTTCCATAGAGATCCTCTAAATTTACCAAGAACTGAAACTGACGTATCAACTTTTTTATTTTTTATTTTTGCAATAGTAACAAAGCATGTAATAATGACTCTACACTAACAACAGAACTAACAATCTATTGTCTTCATTAATTATGATACTGCCAATACTGACAAAAACGAACCTTACTATAATAACTGACAATACTGACAATACTACCAATACTAGCTCAAATTACAATGTTGTCAATACTTACATGAACATAGCACAAATGTGTTAGCATGGAACGGAAAACAGACAGAGAAAGAAAGAAAGAAAGAAAGACAAAGAGAAAAAAGCTAAAAACTCCCAAAAAAGAAAAGGAAAATGAAAATCATGAACGCAGCTTGCACAGTCTTGATAGTATTAACGACCATATCATACTTTGTATTAATTTTTACAATAAGTGGGCCCAGGTAGATTAAACATTGCTGAAAGTTTAGCTTCTCATAAAATATTAAGTTTTGTTCTGAGATGTGAAAGAAAGCTGTCAAAATCCAACTTATTATTTCATACCCTGGTGCAAAAAATATGGTATTATGCGAGGAGGAGAGCGTACTTAAAGTGCCCCTGTGACAAAAAATAAATTATTTTTTCCTTTGGATTTCAAAACTATGTTAACTAAACACTAAGTGACCCAAGTTTTAATCCTTGATTTAAAAAAGGCACCTGTTTATTTTAACTAGAACTTTCCTATTTTAAGATCCACCATTACTAAATTTAAGTTCTTGAGAGAGCTGGATCGAGGAGAAAATGACGTCAAAGGCTCACTAGTTTAAAAATGCGATGCGTGTGTACGCTGCAGAATTAATATGCAGCACGGGAGTTTTGGGCTTTCACACTTTCAAACTCGCACTTTGCATACATAATAAGCTGCGTTCACATGCTGAAAATAATTTTAAGCTGGTGAGCCTTTGACATCACTTTTCCCGGATCCAACCCTCTGAGGCCAAATCGGTCAGGTTTGAACGTGAGTGATGGCGGATCGTGAAATCCAAAACTTACACTCAAAGTAAACGGCTTTTGGATAAAAATGAAAGGTCAGAATTTTGCCAGTCAAGTGTTAAGCAGACACACTTTCAGAATCTCAAGGAAAAAAGGAAGTGATTTTTTTTTATCACAGGGGCACTTTGAGCACTTGCTCATTTAGTAATTTTTGGTGCCAACCACACAAGATTATGCATTCATTGAGAATTAAGTTTTGCCTAAATTTTTAAAACCACCAGTCTGTAAACTGACCCCAAAACATGGTTGTTTCGGGACAGCAGCTGTAAAGCATGAGATTGCTGGTTTGTTTTCAGCATTACACAGCAGACAAGTGTCATTATTAGCTATACCTGCATGGAACAGGCAGACTAGATTAGGAAGGATACTATGAATTACTTTATATTGAAACATGATTAGTTTTGTATCCTTAGTGGTTGCAAAAGGAAGTAAATATACATTTGGAATATTTTCTTTTGCAAAACCATAGTTAAAAATGTTATTTTCGCAAGTTGGAGGGGTAGCCATCTTACTTAGGAAAGCAGAATAGGTGTCTTAATTCGTGTAGGGAGATAAATTGGTTGATCTCAGTCATCAAGCTGCAAATATTGATGATACTTTGTCAAACCAAGAACTATAAAAAATAGTTTTTCCGTCGATTACTATGTCTAGGTTGTTCCAGATAATTAATATACTAGCAAGTATGCTAGCACCGTATGGTAAAAATTTGGAAGCATCTTAATGTCATACTAACACTTAATTAGGAAGGTTAGGCTACCGTATTGTTTTACACCTAAATCTGGAATTATTTTTCAGGATGCATTGGAGTGTGTCTTGAATCACTAGGTCCATGCAACTTTAAGCACTTTGTCCATAATCTCGAAATCTAGCATTTTAAGTCCACCACATTTTTTTTCTCTAATGATGGTGCTTCTTTTGACTTTTGCTGGCTTAATTTTCCCAAATAAAATTGAAGGATATCCTGATAATTTCTTTCACAAAACGTTTTGGAATGGAGAATACAGACGCATTGTATATAAGCTTAGACAAACCTAAAGTTTTAACTATGTTTATCCTTCCCAGTAGAGTGAGTTTCCTTTGCTTCAAGCCATTGAGAGTTTTCTCTAGGTTATTTATCTTTTCCTCAAAATTTAGTTGTTTGCATGTTCAGTGTTACATGAGAAATATATGCCGAGAGCGCGGATGGGTTCTTTCAGCCATTTGAAATTGAAAGGGGTGTGCATCTTATCTCTCCAGCATCCAAGCGACATTGCTTCTGTTTTAGAAGTGTTAATTTCTTGCCCAGATATCAATTTGAACTAGTCAAGTAGTTGCCCCCACAGGGTTTTGGCATCTGAGCATTAACTTCTTTAATTGATTGATCTTTTTTGAGAGCTCAAGATTGCAAAAAGTTCAATTCCAATTTTAAACCGAGGCCGGATAGAGGACAGCCCTGTCTAACACCGTGTTGCAAGTGAAAGAAGCATGTCCATTGTTTATTACGCAACTGGAAGCTTTGTTGTGTAAAACATCTATCCAATTTAAAAGGGTTGGTCCAAAGTTAAAAGCTTTCAGGGCAGCTTTTAAGCACTCCCATTCTATTGAGTCAAAAGCCTTTCAAAAATCAAGAAAGATTGTAATTCCGGGGCTGTTCATGCATTCTGTATAAAACATAATATCTTGAATGAGTCTCACGTTCTCACCAATATAGTGACCTTTCTTCCAGTCTTTTGATGTATCAACTTACTCTTTAATGACAGGGGGCCTTAAACTTGGCCATTTTGGTATTTTCGATATGCTCTTTCCATTTCTGGATTTTTTTAAAGTTATAGCCCATAATATGTAATATTCTTAGGAAAACTGTGGTCATGTGACCCCAGCTGCAAAGGGCCTATTATCACATCCATTAATATGTCGGTAGCAAGTTTGTAAGTACTGGAACTCACCAATCATAGTTCTTAAAAGCAAATAACAAGAAGTGATGGTACTTCTCACAGATCATTAATTAATTAATTAACTAACAAATCAGTTATTAATAAAGTTAATAAGTTATCAATAAATTAATCAATCAAACAGTATTCCACAAAATTAAGTTGCACATGCACAAGGGCTCAAAAAAGTGCACCAAATTAAAAAATATATATATTTGGAGGACTCTTTTATTGTCATTTGTTTTGTGCAGGTGATACAATGTGAATCTTTGCCAACCCTCCTGGATTATCTGAGAGTCTCCCTGATACTGTTCTGTGTATGCGTCTCCAAATCTCCCAGACACAAAGGAAAAAGGTCACAAATTTTGGCAGTCTGGAGGGAAAATAGTTCTAGCTATTTGAAGTATATTTTGAGGTTAAATAGGCAGAGGTCTAGTTTGAGCAACTTCATTTCAGTGTCAAGAACGTAAAATTATGTGCACGTCCAGAAAATATCCATACCTTCACCAAGGATGATCATTGGAATTTCTGAGGGAGTGGGGAATCTCAAGAGCAAATTTTAAAGGAAAAGTATGAAGCTAAACTGGAAATTCAAGGGGGAGGGGCTGCAAGGCCAAACAACCATCCTTGATGGAGGTATTCTTTTCTAGGACCACACACTAAGCAATCACCTGGATTTCATTTTTTTAAGTTAAAATGTCCATGTGCATTGTTACATACTATATTAAGACAAAGTAAAGGCAGCATTTACCTCCTACTTCATTTTGATCACAAGATTATAAATGATAAAACAATCATTAAACTTAGCTATTATAATATTCTGATTTGCCAGTGATTATCGCATCATGACATGATCATTGCTTGTCACTAGCGCATCATGACACTCTCTGCTACTGCTCAATCTTGTCCAGTATTCCCGACCTATTCAATCGAACAGTTTGGCAATCAAACCCAATCGAACACCAATCGTTCGATTGCTGAACTCAATCAAACATAATCGAACTCACAATAAAATTTTGCCAATCGAACACAATCGAACAGACACTCGCGAACAGTTACAAGTTACAAGTTACAAGTTTCTTGCCTACTACGTTGATTTTGATCTTAAGAAAAAAATTGTTTTTTGTTATTTTTAACATCTATGTTGACAAAATTATCTTCTACCGACATTATTGCTGTTACGCTGGCGACTGCTCTCCTCGTCTCCACGTCACTCTTGGCCACTCTGGAGAACCTGGAGAGAGTAATGGCTGCAGCGAGGTCCCTTCTGCTTATTATAATACTAATTTTAAACACAACTGCCTGTGTTGCTGTTGTTGAAATGGTGCGATTTTTCTCTGTTGAGAAGCATTTCCTTTCAACAGTCACAGTACCTTAACAGTCATCAAAATTGCCTTTTATTTGTTTTGTTTTGTTCGAACATTGACATTCTTGCAGTATGATGTTCAGTTCCTGGTTATTCAATAAAAGCTGACAATGATTATATTCCACGTGTTTTACTCAGTTTGAGGCGTCAAGAGACAATTGCATTGGATTAGTTTGATGTGTGGCTTCATAGCTCAGTTGGTAGAGCATCGCACCGATATCGCGGAGGTCATGGGTTCGAATCCCGTTGAAGCCCTGATTTTTTTTTCCAGGCTTCTTCTTTCCAAAATGCTTAAATTGGAAAATTAACTGCGAGGATCATACTTCACTTGCATCTACAACCGCAGTTCAAATACGAATTATTTCATATACACTTTACATCATTTCACTTCTTACGGGAGATATGAACTCAATAAATTGACCTTGCTCCCAATGTGTGGCTTCATAGCTCAGTTGGTAGAGTATCGCACCGGTATTGCGGAGGTCATGGGTTCAAATTCTGTTGAAGCCCTGATTTTTTTTTTCAGGCTTCTTCTTTCCAATTGCTTAAATTGGAAAATTAACTGCGAGGATCATACTTCACTTGCATCTACAACCGCAGTTCAAATATGAATTATTTCATATACACTTTACATCAGTATTAAATTTAGAACATATTTGCACGTACCTCTGTAAAAACACATGATGCTGTACTCCATGATAAACAAGGTACAATAGCCAGTGGTTTATGCCAAGCAGTACATGCAAGAGAAGCCATGTGTCCACCCATTGAGATTCCTGTGATTCCCAAGGGACCATAGCCTTGGCGTTGGCACCAGTTTAACAAGACAACTGACTCTAAAATTAGCGCAGCACCCATAACAAATAAGTCTACCACGTGTAAAAGGCTGGAACGAAGTTGATTCTTAGGCTTTCTTACGCCATAGAAAGGATTTTCTAAAAGCACCGATGCAATGCCGTGTTCCTTCGCCAAAGGTTTTGCCATTAGATTTCTCCTTCGCCAAAAATGGTGATCTCCAGTACCTGCAAGATGGAGGCAAGCCGGTTTTCGTCCAGTTTGCGGCCATTTCTTTGGCACGATAACCTGGAAATAAGCTTTTTCGCTTTCTTTAGGTAACAGGCCCGGAAAGTGTTGAGCTAAAGGGGACGTAAATTGTCCTTCTGCGACGTAACAAGATTCCGTTTTCCATGATTTCTTTAACTGAACAGGACAATTCGAGGAAATAAGATTTCTACATTTTGTTCTATCCGTGACGGTCTTTCGGGCCTCCAAAAGGCGTTCATAGACCTTTATATCGCCCCATCCTTTCGAGAAAAACGAAGATAAGATGAATCTCCGATAAATTATATCACTTTTGCTTGCAAAACACATTTGGAAAGCTCAAGATATACTAACGAAACGAAAATTAATTTCGACAGCTCAGTGGCCAAGCCTGTTTTTTTCTCGTCATCAGATGAGTCGATTTGTTATCGTGTGATCAACATTATGGGTCGTTATTATTCGTAACATTATCGGAAAGTCTCGTGATATTTTTCCCAGTCGATAATTATCCGGTTGTGAACTCGTGATCCCGAGTGCAAGAATGCCGTGGGTATGTCAAGCGGATATGACCACCGTGAGTCACTAGTATCCTTCCGCCAAGTTTTTCGTAGACACGACAATGCTATAGCCGAGTTGATTGTCCTTGGTGAATCAATATATAAGCGGCCGTGATGTTTTCAGTGAACTTGGCGCAAAACTAGACAAAGCGAGTTCAACATGAGCGTACCACTACGAGCGAACATCCAGCGGGGAAACCCGGAGAAGGTTTTTGATTTGATTGAAAAAGTTGGAGGAGGAACCTACGGCGATGTTTTCAAGGTTTATATCAGATTTATTTCCTGCATAGCGTCTGCTTTGCTTAATCTTCAATATTTCAGCCTTGCTTTATTTTAACTTGAAGTGTTTCTAACCGAAATGAAACCGCCATGCATTTCTAGGCCAGGGTTATTTCTACGGGGGAACTTGCTGCTGTAAAAGTTGTCAAAGTCGAACCAGGTAAGTCAATAATGATGTCTACCGTTTGTTAAGTTTTAGTGGTTATTCTACACTGCACAGCACTCTGTTGGATTCAAATCAATATGCCAATAAGCAATATAACTCGAGAAATAATTTCCTTTCATTTTAAGATCTTTCAATTGTGTGTGATCGATCTTGTATGCATGTCAACAGTTGCCCATTTGATGTTCTTTGCGTCATTTCCAAACATGGTATTATTTGTTGGCGATGTTCATCTGAGTTTGTTCCGTCTCATGCAGTGTTTAGTTATCATGGATTTGTGTTCTGTTGCTTTTTTCAGTCCATAATTCTTTTACTTGTTGACGTATTTTATGTAAATTATCTAACCTTTACTGCCAGGATAGTCAATATTCCTACTCATTTGCAAATATCAAACAATAAAATGTTACTTTTGATAACTCTACAGTACCTAAGATATATGATATAGGGTAATTAAAAAATGTTGTTTTTTTGGATTTCTTAATCTTGTCTGCATTCAAGCAGAGCAAACCTTGAAATATTTACTGTGCACTTCAGATCTGGCAGCTTTGGAAAGGTAGAATTGAGACAGGGACAAATTAATGGTTCAAATGTTAATGAGTTGTACTCAAAATTAAATGCATTTTTAATGAAGGACATTATGACATGTCAACATTAATTTTTTTGCGGAACCAAGCCAGTATAAATTTCCACTCGTGAACAATGATGTCATTGGCTTTTCCTCTAGATAGTCATATGAACAGAAACTGAAAATGGAGCTAAATTTTAGCAATAAAATAAAATTCAATCAAACTTAATCCAGAGATTTTAGTCTGGTTCTATAACAAAAAAGTTATCAGAGTGGTAAAATATTTATTTTTTGAGTTCAGGACATACTTCATGGACTGATGCCCTGAGCACAGCCAGCTTTATGTATCAACAAGAGCCAAATATTTCCAGGCCCGCCCAACCTCACTCAGTCAACAAGCATGTTATGATATAATCTGATTTTGTTGTTGTTGCTTTTTCTACAACAAGGATGTGGGCATGGCAGCATTAGCTTCACTTCTAGCAGGGCCATATGGGGTTTTTCCTACCCAATCACTTTGATGCATACATGTACGGCTCTCACATGAGACCTCTTTTCTTGTGGTTTTTTAACAAAAGAGCATTCAGGGCTGTACAGGGCATATGATAATGTCAATAAATACTAACATTTCTAGTTTTTGTGTTATTCTTTAGGAGATGATTTTGAACTAATTCAGCAAGAAATTGCCATGATGCAGAATTGTCAGCATCCAAATATCATTCAGTACATAGGCAGCTACATCAGGTATGTAACATGTTGGTGAAGAATTAGGAAGTTTCATGCCTAAAAAAGTTGGTACTGCACCTCTTTTCTGACAGGTCAACAGTGATCCCTCGCTATTCTGTTTTAGTGAATCTTAATGTAAGCCATAAGTTTAGAAAACTGAAGTTTATCAGACGCAAACTTTAGTACTCTACTCTCTTGTGTGAATATGAAGAAATATAGGGGTGAACTTGGTTGGCATTTTGGTGCAAATTGAAAACTCTGGGTGTGAACTTGGATGGCTCAAAATAGACTGATTCAGCTAACATGTTTTCGTTCTTGTTGCCAGTGACCGAATTCAGATCATGCGATGATTCATTTGGGAAGATAGATTTACATGTATCCAATTTGTCACACACAACTAATTGCATGGGAGTACATGTACATGTATGTCTAAACAAAACAATAATTGAATGGCTTGGTGCAAGACGGTCGTAAGTGACTTTTTCGGGTAAAAATTTTTTTCCTTCAAAAGTGCCTGAATTTTTGCATGTGCTTTTCAATTAAGTAGTAAAAGATTCCCATGAAATTTTTTTGGGTGGTTTGCACTTTGCTTCTGAGAAAAACGAAGTCAAAATATCGAAGTGTGCACAAAGAACGCAACAAAGTGGAAAAAGTAGAGAATTTTAGCCAAAAAAAGATACAGGAGAATGTTTTTCTGCTTTATTGAAAAGCACATGCAAAAATTCAGGCACTTTTGAAGGAAAAAAATTTTTACCCGAAAAAGTCACTTACGACTGTCTTGCACCAAGCCATTCAATTGTAACTTCCCAAATGAATCATGACGTGATCTATATTGGGTTGTAACAAAGATGTAAACACATTAACTGAACCCTCCATTGATTGGGATTTAAAACCTTGCAAACCCTTTGAACTGTTTCAAATGATAAATACTGGGTTGTTAATTGTGGTGCTGTTTATAGGAGGGATAAGCTATGGATTGCCATGGAGTTCTGTGGAGCAGGATCTGCACAAGACATTTATTGTGGTTAGTTATATGAAATTTATGTTATTCATTATTAATCTAAAGAGGTAACATGGCCCTGTGGTTTTAGATGCTTGTCTTGTAATTGGGAGGTCCTCCATTCAGGTTCTAGCCATCCCACTTGCCAGTAGATGGATTTGTTCTCATTGATCTTGGGTCCAACTCTTCAGTTGCCAATAGTGTGCCAGTCAGGAGTTTTGTTTCAAATATTTGTTTACATTGGCCCTGAAAAGCCAATTGAGATATTCACAATATTTATATCTACGTGTATTTCAGGGTTGTAGCTCAGAAAATAGTGTCCCGGCTAAGATTTTCATTGTATTGGTCACCTTTTTTGCTTTTTTTGCGGGAGGCCTGGAACAAAATTTTTGTCCACAGTCTTTTACAATACTTTAAATGTGGCTAGCAAGTTTCATGTCTATAAGATGGCAGATGTAGTACATGAAAGGGAACATGCTAAATAAGTGCTTATTTCAATTACTTTACTTGTTATAGTGGCATGGAGACTCTAGGTAGTCAGGGATTTATTCCAAACTTTTCATTTAGATAGTTTTGATATGTTTCAGATAACGAATGATTGCACATGCATAACGTAAAAACTGTTCATTGTCCTTCACCAAGTTATTGCCTACCCAAATCAAGCTGGTGGTCAACTCTTTCTTAGCTGGCGCTTATTACAACCCTGCTGTGTATATAAGATCCTGGAGATTTTCCATAAAAAAATTACCCTGCTTTGGTGCCCATTGACATGTAATTAAACTGTTGCTTCTTTATACAGTTACTGGTCCTTGTTCTGAGCCTCAAATTTCTTTTATTTGTGTTGAGACACTGAAGGTGCGTATCAAATAATAGTTTTATCTAATTTGCACCGTTCTTCAAAGTTTTGAATGAGAACAAGAAGGACAACACAAAAAAGAAAACCTTTGATTGATTTGAATGTTTCAAACTAATTTCTTGACACTTATAACAAGAAAAGAAAGCTTGATTCATTGAAAATGCTATAAAATCAGTAATGTCAGATTTTTGGTCTCCATATAGCAAAAAGAACATTTAATACGTACAGTATTGGCTCAGAGATATGAAATTTAAGTTAAAGTGGCAAAAACGATACATCGTTCATGAGATATTTTTTTTGCTGCTCGAACATACATATAAAATCCATTTCTTCTTACTGGCTTGTAATATCCTCTATACATTCATGTATTATAATAAAAAAATAAATATAATGATGGTCAACCAAATAATTAAGCTTTTTAGTTTAAAAGTGTTGATAAATATTGTGGTTGTTGATGCTATAATAGTGATTGACTGTTTAAATCTACATGAGCTGCTGCATATAATTATCACACTCGCAATGCCAGACTAAAACCAGTATTAATTTAGTTTTGAACCTTAACACATACTTATTCCATGGACTGGTCAATAAAGTGAACTCTCATCTATATAGTGATCTTTACTGATAGAACATTCATGACATTTTCTTTGTATCATAGGGTCTCGCATATCTACATGACAAACACTTAATGCACAGAGATATCAAGGTAGTGTAAGTTGTAATTCGAAAGATTAAGCTATTAACGGCTGCCTCGCTTAAATAGAAGGTGGGTGCCTGGAGTATCCAGGGGCTTCCACTGTGTCCAGCCAGCCCCCAGATAGAATACAGTCCCATGGCTGGCAAATCCCTGCAACCCAGCCATGAGCCCTTATACCAGGCACCCATCAACACTGATTAGATCAGTGAAATGGAGAATAAAAAATAAAGCAATGAGGGTGTGGAGGGTGGGGGGATGCTTGAAAACAACTGCTCCAAACCACTCAGTACTACTGAAACACCCACTCCAAAACTGCACTGAAACACGAATATCAAGCTGCAATATGTGAGCCTGCACTTGTGAGATTGACTGCTGGCCAGACACGCACTAAGTTCATGGCGGCTAACTTTGTTAAAATTTAACCGCTGCCTCGCTTAAATGGAAGGTGGGTGACTGGGGTATCCAGGGGCTTCCACTGTGTCCAGCCAGTCCCCAGATAGAATACAGCCCCCATTGCTGGCAAATCCCCAC
>CM042759.1:1030932-1045932 GCA_022496165.2 Catalaphyllia jardinei
ACCCAGCCATGAGCCCTCATTTCAAGCTGAGATACTCTTGGAACTAACCATAGGTTCAGGTTGGAGAGACAAAGGGCTCATGGCTGGGGGAAGCCATAGCCTTGAACCTGCCAAGATCCCGAGGTGCCCTATCGGACAAGAACAACATAACAAGAGAGGGAATGAACTAAGTATCTGTCACACAAGCTGGCTTGTCACGCCTAGAAAAGTACTGATGGGAGTATGAATGTAGAGTTGGTATGCATTGCTGGACCACCTGCCCAGGGTTTTGATAAGGTGATCAGGTAAACCATGAGAGGCTGCTGAAGTGGCCACACCAATGTGGAAACTATGGCCAGTAAAACAGCCAGGGACTCCAGCTGAGGACAGAATGGACTGGATGGTGGATGACAGCCACTGGCGGTTTAAAGACATTAAACATTCTGAGCATTCTGAGAGCATGCTGTGCATTCTGAGAGCAGAAACAGGGGGCCAGGAGAAGAGCCACACAGGTGTAGATATTGAATCAGGCCGTGGACTGGGCTAAGGTCTCATGAACCAGTGCCAGTGCAGAATGGGTCTGTCATATGATAAAGATCCTGAATCTGCGAGGGTTAAGTAAGCAGTCTTTTTGGATATCGTCAACGGTAAGGTGAATATCTTGATTGAAAGGAGAGTTGACTGTAAACTCGCCGGCTCAAAAGAAACTGAAAAACCCCGGATAGCAAGCAGCCCGGACCATTGTATGTTTGTAGTTAGAAGGGTCCAGAGAACGGCAAATTATCTGCAGCAGATCACTTGTGATGGGTTGGTACTTTGGCTGATGTGAGCCCTGGTGGCGCTTGACACCCCAGAGTACACATTGTAGGTCATGCAAGACCCTCCTCAGTGTGAAGGGAACATATGGCTGAAAGGTAAACCTTAATGGAAGAGTGATGAACGGTATCTGCAAGATGGGCACAGAAACAAATGAGTCTCTCTTCATTGCCAGGTAGCACTGAACTGGATGGAGAAAGACGATTGTCCCGGTTGAGACAAATGGGGTGGTCATCGCGACGGAAAGCGCTCAACAAGTTAATTATGCGACACAGGAAAGACCAGCCTTTAGTTACAACCTTACATGGATGTTGAAGATGACCAATCAAGGACTCAAGAGCCTTCCACTTGCAGAAACGCTTGTGTGACCAGACTTCCAAAAGGGCGGTTATTCTGTCGGACTTGTCCTTCAGTAGCCGTGCCTGCAGGTTTTCCGAATCAAGTTCAATACCTAAAACGGTCATGCATGTAGACACAGGCCTTCCAATTTATCCAGGTGGAGAGGGATTCCCAGCTTGTAAAAACAGTTGATAGATCATTCCAGGTTGTGTTGACAAACTGATGAGCCGGGCGGACCAAGAGTATGGAAGTCATCAAGGTAGTGCAGCAAAAAGGTGAGTAGTGCATCAAAAAGGTGTTCTGTGTTGTGATCTACTTGACCGAGTCTGCTAAGCACATGAAGATATAAGTAGCTGACCTGACACCAAAGGGGAGTACCATGTCCATGTAGAAGGCTCCACACCATTTCATACCCAATAACTAACGATCCTCAGGGTGAACAGGGATGATGTGGTAAGGATTTTGAACATCGAATTTTGCCATAAGGGAGCCCCAACCCAACTGCATGATGCTTGCAATGATGTCATCTATCTTCATATACTGAAGGGAGTAGGCTTCGCTAGCAAAACCGTTGTTGACACTGTTACCCATAAGGCTGGACAAATCCAGGATTAGATGCCATTTGCCTGGCTGGTTACATTTGGAGAGGACTCCAAAACAACTCACATGTACATGTAGGGGTGGTTTAAGGAAAGGACTGGCCACTCTGACCATTTCAACTTCGGACTGCAGATAGTTGTCAATTGCCTGCAGATTTAGGAAAGCTGAGGATGTGTTCCCTGAAGCCAACTTTAGGTGAATGGTGTGATTGAACCCTAGGCGTAAACCATGACGCAGACCTTGAATCACATACATGTAGGCAACTCTGTCCAAGTTGGGATGATAACGGAGTTTGCG
Source organism: Catalaphyllia jardinei (assembly GCA_022496165.2). Taxonomy (NCBI): domain Eukaryota; kingdom Metazoa; phylum Cnidaria; class Anthozoa; order Scleractinia; family Caryophylliidae; genus Catalaphyllia; species Catalaphyllia jardinei. The sequence goes on from CM042759.1 coordinate 1,032,964, forward strand.
CTGGAGCCTGTCTACACAGGTGTGAGTTAGCTGTGGTTTTAGGGGACATATTGCAACTGGGTGGGAGGCGATTCCCGGAGTTGGTGATAAAAACAGTAGATTAGGAGCTTTAACAGGAAGTACCTGTTGTTGCAGAACATCAACATCAGAAACAAAGATAAAGTAGAACATGAACCAATATCAATGCAAGCCAAGCTATGTACAGAAGGTGTGTCTTGGTTGGGAGAACTAACAATGGTGGGGTTCCCCCTTTGACTGTGATGGGGAGCAAGATCATGCTCTGCGAGCTGGGCGTTGAGGGTAGTGGATGCTGGGATGGTGGTCCCTGTCACATGGTTCACACGAGTGACGAAATCTACAGCTCCCGTAGGGCCAATGACAGCGTCCATCATTCCAGGAGTGACAGTACTGGTTAGACTGGCGACTGCCTGAAGGCACCTGAGGCTCAGCTGGATCCACGTCCTTCAGGAATGCAATATCTTAGTTCGGCCAGGACTTTGTGGGGAAATGCTTTGCCTTCTGGATTATGAGAAGCTTAGTAAACTGGTTAAGGTCTCTCCAACGCACTGGAAACAAATCATAGAAAAAAACTGTGAAGGCTTAAATCCATGTTACGATCTGTTCAATTTCGACAATCCGCCATCACCAGCTTACCTTCTAGAAAGGCTTGGGGCTCTGTCTCTTGAGCGTGTATGTTGTCAGACAACAAGTCAACCAGGTCTGTGAACTGGCCTCCTGTAAGGGAGTGGAGTGTATCCTGGGCCGATAACAAATGCTTTATTTTGGGTGGAAAGTGTAGAGAAATTCGCTGCGGCCTCGCTTGAAGAGCCTCCGACCACCATTGTTGGGTTTGCATTTGACGTGGTAGGAAGTTGAGAGGAAAGCACAGGAGGAGAGTCTAAGGTGCTAAACATTGAAATAAATGACGGGACAGCTAGGGTACCTTGGTCGTGGATGCTGTAGAGGCAGTAGTGGAAGTAGAGATCGAGGATAACAGGGATTGTGGGGGTAAAGCCGAACCAGTTTGATTCCCAGGCACCACCAGATTTTGTCCCACGTGTTCACGAAGGGAAGGCAACATGACGGGAAGTGATGCCGCGAAAGCTGTAGAGATAACCTGAACAAGAGCACTGTTGTCCAGCGGAAGGGAGGTAGGTGGAACTGGTGGCGAAACTGATGATACTGCCAAAGGTGTTGAACTGCTGTTGGTGCTTGTCGTGGGCACAGTAGCTGACAGACAAATGGTGGACATACTTTTATTTGTCCCACACATCGCCACAGAGACGACTTGGGGAACACTTCAAGACGACATTTACAACCGCTCAAGAACACTTGAGGACAACCATTACGAAACCACTCAGGAGTGCTTGAAGACGACTACCGCAAAAACTACTCAGGAACACTTGAAGACAACGACTAAGAGACTGCTCAGGAATGCTTGACGACAACCGCTGCAAAACTGCTCAAGAACACTTAAAAAACAACCACTATAAACCGCTCAGGAACGCTTGAAAACAACTGCTAGAAACTGCTCAGGAACGTTAGAAAACAACCGCTGTAGTACCGCTCAGGAACACATGAAAAACAACTGCTACAAGCCGCTCAGGAACACTTGAAAACAACAGCTACAAACCCCTCAAGAACACTTGAAAACAGCCGTTGCAATACCGCTCAGAATGCACGAAGACAACCGCTACAAAACCTGCTCAGGAACACTTGAAGAAAACCGCTTCAAACTGCTCTGGAATGCTTGAAAACAACTGCTGCAAACTGCTCAGGACTACTGAAACGGCCGCTCCAAAAAACTGCACTGAAACACAAACATCAAGCTGTAATGTTCCATGTGAGCTTGCACTTTTGAGATTGACTGCTGGCCAGACATGCACCAAGCTTCTGGCAGCTAACTTTGTTAAATTTGACATTAAACTAAATTTTAATGAGCAAATCAAATGATATTGCCATACTTCATCTTGTAGAGATTAATAACACAAAAGGCCAGCTTAGAGCATTTAAACTTTAAATGTTCTAACTTGCTCCCTTGTTGTGAACTAGCATAAATTTGATTTGAAATGTTCTGTGCAATATTTAACATCCCACATGTTATGCTTCTGAAATTTATCCAAGGAAATATGATGGTGTTTAATGCCACAACATAAAATGTTTTTCTCAGGGTGCAAATATTCTTTTGACGTCCGGAGGAAGCATTAAGCTTGGTAGGTAATATTCTAGTGATACTGTAATATGTCTCCGTGATGGACTTGCATCCCATCCAGAGGGGGGGATGTGTGAAGAGAGAAGAGATGCTCCTAATCACTTTATACGTCTACTGACTCTGGAGGTAATGGTTGGTCTGATGAGCCAATTGGCTCATATGCTGAAAAGGTCTTGACGCCCTCACATTATGGCAGCTACTACTAGCATGTAGTGATATTTGGTTGAAACATCTTAAAATGTAACATTTTTTCCTGACCGTTTACAGCTGATTTTGGCATTGCTGCAAGAATATCAGAGACTATGACAAAAAGAAAATCGTTTATAGGAACCCCTTATTGGTGAGTTCTGTATATGATTACCACTTATTCTATGAGTATATGTTGGATATTAGATATTAGATAGCCAGCATGGCATTGGCTATCATCTTTCTCATAATCACTGAGTTTGAAAGACATCCAACAAGCCAGAGTGGAATTACTGTTTTATGGAAAATGCCCCCCAAAATAGAGAAAGCTAAAAGTAAAATAAATTGAATGCCCCAAATAAAACATCACATGTACACTTACTATTAATATTTGTAGTACATGGTATAGTCGGTCATGACCCGTGATGTCTAAGCCAAATAAATGAAAACTCTTGAATTGCATTATTCAATGATCCAGTGTTTCATAAAGTACATTACAAACTGGCATGAAGATATGAATTTTTTTTTGAGTTGTAAAGACAACATTTTTACGAACAAGAACAGCAAGTGAGTAATTAATTTTTTTTCAACATGAGAAAATGAGGAATTAATATCTTCAAGCCACCATGTAATTTTCTTTTCATTATACAATCAAACTGACTTTTTACACACTCGGACAACCATGTTACATTTTCCAGTAAAACACTCCTGTCTTTATTATATACTGCACTGTTGAATTCATTTCTCAATATTTTTCTGATCATGCCTAGTGTCACTAACAGAAAAAAATTACTTCTCATCATTATCAGTATTTTTTTTCTTGTATTACGTACAACCAAAAGTACATTCTATGGTAGATCAAAGTTACACTTTTTATATATTTGTACATGACTCTATATTATGTACCGGTACATAATATGAATGTGTTTCCCATTCTCAATTCTCTGTCTTTCAAAGGATGGCACCAGAAATGGCAGCTGTAGAGAGATTAGGTGGATATGACTTAAAGGTTTGAGCTAAAATTAATTTGACTTTTGACTAAGTTAGCTGTAGTGTTTTATTTAGTGAAAGAATCCCACAATGAAGGTGCACCTTTAATGCGCACAGTAAACCACTAACTCATGCTGTTGCTGTCGTTGTTTTTAGTGTGATATCTGGGCTGTCGGGATTACAGCTATAGAACTGGCAGAGCTGCAACCTCCCATGTTTGATTTGCATCCCATGAGGTAACCACAGAAACTTAGACATTCAGGAACATGTACAGTCAAAACAGCTGGCCCCAGTTGTTCGAAGACTGGATAACGCTATCCACCGGATAAATCGCTATCCAGTGGATAAATGTTAACAAAACAAACCACGCTATCCGCTGGATAGTGATTTATCCAGTGGATAGCGTTATCCAGCCTTTGAACAACCGGGACCTGAAGTGCACAGCTTTGGTCTTCAGGCTGTTGATTAATAATAACTTTAATAATAATGATGTTATCATTTTATCAATATGCAATCTTTTATTGAATAATTATTTACCTCGGGAATGTAAATTACAAGGGAAGTATTAAATGCTTTACAAGTCGATTAGGTAAGATTAATAAAAACGTATTTGGAGTCTAGAGGCTAAAAGAACCACAAGTTTTTCAAGTTAGACCCTAGTAGCTTTTAAGAGGTATTTTTGATAAGAAGAGAGCAGCTAGGAAAGAAAACTGAACATGGTAAATCGTGCAATATTGTACAGAGTATTGTTCTGATAGTTAATGTTTTTTACTTCTCCTGCAAAGTAAAATACACTGGGGTCTTTCAGTGCTAACATTTTACTTTATTTTGTTTGTAACAGGGCATTGTACAATATAGGAAAACGAAGTTTTGTTCCACCCACACTAAAAGAAAAGGATAAATGGTAAGTATTGCTTCATAATCGTTATATGAAGTAAGGAAGATTAAGCAAAAGGCCATGTTCAAGCTTGCCACTACAAGCACTAAACCCACACAGTGCTTTTCTACTTGAGAGTGTGAATGAGTTCAGCCAACTGTTATGAATTCATAGCTTGTCAGGAATGAAAGGGGATTGTCTATTGACTACTCTACAATCCAGGAGCAAGCTAGAAACAAGTGCTTTTCCTGCTGGGCAAGTAATGAGCAAGAGCCCAGGCAAATTGTCCCCAAGGAGTTGTAACAATACAGGGACAAGTCTTTTACCTTTCATCATATAATGCATAGACTCCCAGTTAGAGTCTGTTTCTTTAGTTGACATTGAATCTGATGAAATTTCATTGCAATTTACAGGTCACCAGAACTTCACAGCTTTATCAAATCAACTTTGCAGAAAAATCCAAAGAAGCGTCCTCCTGCTGACAGAATGTTAACAGTAAGTTTCTCCTTGCAGCAGATTATTGGCAAGAGTATTGTCTTCTGTGCAGTGTATAAATCATGTGTACACTGGCTATGCAAAAATACTTGCGAGTGGTTTTCCTGGAATATCTCATGAGTCACTAGTATCTACTTGGTATACAGACAAGCCTTTCGCTGATTGTGTGCATGTATACCAAGAACATTATCATCATCGTCATCATCATCATCATCATCATGTCCTTTTCCCTGTGAGAGTAACAGGGCCTTGCATTCTCCCTCTCGCCGAGTGTCCCAGTTCTTAACACAAGTACAAGCTTCCATCTATTCTTTAAAACCAAACTGTCGTCTTTCTTTCTCAACAGTTCTTCTCCAGGTGTCCCTAGGCTTTCCTCATCTACATCTTCCTTCTGGGATCCAGGATAAAGCTATTTTTGTGTGTAATACTTAACAATTATTCCACGAGCGCTCATTGGATATGAGATGATAGATAGCCAACGAGGCGCTACGCGCCTCATTGGCTATAATCATCTCATATCCAACAAGCGCGAGTGGAATAATTGTTTTGTTAAAAATGCCCCCAAAATATAGAAAACTAGACTACAATAAAAACAAAAAGGCCCAAAAAATCAAGCATACACTCGCCCTTTTTGTAGATCATGGTATAATGGCTCATATACCTTGATGGCTTAGCCAGTGAAAACTCTCAAATTGCACTATCCAATGATCCAGTTTTTAATAACTTTGAATATACCAGGGCTTTCCTGTATTTGATTGGCTGTCTTTTCTAAGCATGATATAAAATACAATATTGAAAGTTAAGATTTTAACTTACGCTAAAAAGTTTTTGAGTTTACCTCTAAAAATGTTAAAGTCTTTCTCCTGCGATATTTCTTTAGAGAGCTTGAATGTTCTACATGTACTTTAGCGTGACCAAAAAAGTAAATAAATAAAACAGTTCACTTCTCATTAGCTACAGGTGAAAGCTATTATTTATTTCAATTGAATGTGAAATGAAGAATTGAAATTGAAAGTATGGAGTCTGATACTTATTCTAGTCAGTATTTTGCAATTTTTAAGAGATTTTGAACCCTTGGGGATGAAACAACACAATGCAACATGTAGTGCAGCCTTATTTTAACAGTGTGATGTAACAGAGAATTAACTCTGAAGTGTAAATTTTAGTGCTAGTTCAACCCATGAATAACCCACTGGGCGTTAGCCCTAGTAAAGGGAATCAGGGAACCACACGAGGTAAGGAAAAAATCTCTTGACCTCGGTGGGAATCGAACCAGAGTTAATTCTCTGTTACATCATTGTGTCCATAGTGCTACGCGGCACAACATTCATATGTACCCTTATTTTAACAGTGTCTGTCTTCTACTGCAGCATCCTTTTTGTTGCCGTGGTTACACCCGGGCAGTGATACAGGATTTGCTAGACTTGTATAAGAGAAAGTCAGATAAGAAAGGCCACGTTGGAGAACCAGATGATGATGACGACGATGATACAGCCCCAGTTGATGAGGTAAAATAATATCTGTATGTATAATTTAGTCAAGTGCTGTTATCATTACAACTGATAGTATTTATAATGACAACCACAAGACAAAGAATGAAGACTGCACATATTTTTTCAAAGCTTATTGTGAGCTTGTTAACAGGACGACTCTAGGAGTTTTATTCTTGCACTGGATGAGAAGCTAAGCCTAGTCTGCTTGCAGCCGTTTTTTTTCTTTAAGGGTCACTGAGACGCCCGGGGTTAGATGAGTGTTTTACTTTAGTCATCGTGAGCACAAAAGAGTGGTATGGCAGTATGGCCGAGTAGGAAAGAAGGCGAGACGAGAAAAAACTGTTTGTGGACTCTATTCGACTTTTCTAACCATCCTTCAGTCTAACAACAGAGTACCTGATTGGTCGATATGTGCCTGTTGACAGATAGTTGACAGAAGGGTAAATAAAGCCCATGTCTCATCCCATTCTCCTTTAGGCTAAATCGTCTCTCCTCATAATCCCTGCTGAAATTTCGAGAGAGAAAAAAAAGACTGCCAGCAGTCTAAGCTAAGCCACACAATATAAAATATCATAAGCTTTGTCTTACACTTACACTTTACACACAGGGTGGTGCTTCACATAGGGATACCCTCATTGCACCTTCCCCCTCCGCCCTTGCACAGAATTGCCCGAGAAAATTCATAGGAACAAACACTTTTGGCATGTCAGTGCCTCAATTGCTCATGCTAACAAAGCATCTTAGTCACAGTGGCTCAATTTTATAAATATAATACTCGTATGGGCTCAACCAACTAACAGCTAATGTAAGTTTTGCTTATTTCATTGGTCAACAAAACAAAACCTTTTTTTGTTTTACATTCAACAAAAGGAAAATCCTAGGAAAATTGACTTGAAATGAAGCAAAAGCCAGCAAAAAAATATAGGACATAGTTAACCACCCCTAAACAAACCCACCTGTGAAAGTTGGAGTCGTTTTGGCAATGTTCAATTTTAGCCAAAAATCTCTACCATCCTTTTGTTTCCAAGCCTTTCAATTTGATGATTTTTAAAATATTTGTTCAGAATGAAAAGGTCTGCATGCAGGGTCCCTGCAACTAGTCCCCTGAAGAGTTTACAGGAAGGGACTGGTCGCAGTGACTTGTCCCACAAGCAGCTCACACAAAGCATTCTGAAGAACAAGTTGCATGGACTTGTCCCAAAAATTCAAACTGATATGAATTCGTGGGAATAGTCGTAGGGACCAAACTTTGGTCCCTGCGACTAGATTTTGAAGCAAAAATGGCCAGTTTACACGATGGGACTTGTCCAACCACGTCCCTGCCATTTTTAAAATCGTTGAGGAGAAGGCCCTGGGGACGAGGTCGACTTGTTGCAGGGACAAGTGGAAGGGACTAGTCCCCTCGTGTGTTCTGACCTTAACTTAACAGGAATGTGAAACAGTTATCTGATTGCATTGTAGAATGTCCAGGTCCTAACAAGAATACGATCCAGAAGAGCTCCTGATAATAAAATTCAAGAGAGACACAGTATATCAGGGTCTGAAGTAAAATGTAAGTAGGACAGAGAGAATTTTTATTTCAACAATTTTATAGGCCTGAGTGTTTTTTGTTTTTGCACTATGAGCAAGAAACTAATTTTTCCCTTTATGTCAGAACATTTGATTTCACAAGAGAACTTCTGAGTTACAAATGACCATTTAAATAGATGATTCTGACTAACTAATTTACAGTTCTTTGTGATGCAACTGCTTGTTGTATTTTTTTACATGTAACAATTTCCTTTTGATAAAATTCCTACTTTAACACTAGTCAGCATCCGCCCTTTTAAATGCCATCAAGATTATTGATATTGCATTGCGAAGTGAAATCATATTGCTAAATACTGTAAGCTGTGTCCCTGAAAGTATGTTTAATTAACCTTTACTTAGTAGTTCCACATTGATTTCCTTCATATTGAATAAAAAAAATAACAAATTTTTGCATGTAAACAAAAACTAAGGTGTGGCTGACTAGGGCCCTTAAATACCATGATTATTACCAAGTGTAATAAAGTTTGAAGTGACCATTACTACAATATTACTATTAAAACTGTTCACAGTCATAATTTTATGCTTTTGTCTGGAATGGTAACCACACATTCCAATGTAGCCTGTTTTTCAGAATTAGAGATAGATGATTACATTTTCTGAAATGTATGTACAGTCTTTTTTTTTATTTGCATATGTTGCAGTTAATTCTTGGTTTCAGTTAATTTTATAATTTAACTAGTCAGTTTTTTTTTCCTAATTAGGTTATTTTATAATTACTAGTTATTTATTGAATATTTTTTTTTTTGGGGGGGTGTTTCTCAAAAAGAATAACACACTCACTACCAGCCCTAACCCTATCCCTATCCCTATTGACCCCCCCTATCCCTATCCCCGCCAGTTTTTTTCTTTTTTTTTTTTTTTCACTCACCTGGATTTGAACTCCAGACTCACCCTTCCCCACCCTTCCCACAATTTAAACTGGTTTGAAAATTTCAACCCAGTTTTAAAAATATGAACCAGTTAAAAATAAAATCACCTAGGTGGAAAAAAACTAACTAGTTAAAAAGAAAATCACCTAGTTAGAAAAAAACTAACTAGTAATTAACTGAGACCAAAACTTAACTGCAACACATATATCATATGATATTGTTTGTTGTAGTGGATGGAGTGCAAGTAGAGCCTATGGTGACAAGAGAAACAAGGCCACAGCATAAGGTAATTTCACATGATACTGGAATGTCTTTCATTCTGGGATGAGTTTTGTTTCAGAATGGAGTTAGTGCTGCATTCACATGACACAATTGAGGGGCCCCAAGTTTTAATACCAGGTCAAAACTCTGCCATCTTGAAAACAACACACATGCATATGAGTGCAAGAATGAGACCTAGTCTGTATACAAACCAAGTTGCATCAGGCTGGAGCTTATTCCAGTTTCAGTATCATGAAGCAATAATAGTAATAATAGTAATAGGTAATTTATATAGCGCTCATGTCCTATGTTCAAGGCGCTTGTAGCAATGTAGTATCTCTACACCCTCTGGATGGAATGCAAGTGATAGTCCACCGCAAGGTTACCCCCAGTATTATATTCGCCACTGCCCATTAATTTATACACCTGGGTCAAGAGAGGCACTGTGAGAGTGTGAGTGTCTTGCCCAAGAACACAACGCAATGTCCCAGGGCTCAAACCCAGACCACTTGCTCCAGAGTCGAGCACACTGACCATGAGGCCATCATGCCTCCTTATGAGATCCAGTACCAGCACTACTTTTCAGTAAACTAGAACCAAAACATCATGCTGGTACTAGATCTCATACTCGTACTCAGATCTTAATAAGTTCGTTATCATGTGTTACCTTGACTGAGACTATTGTATTACTTGCCCCTTTGGTATCCTAAGAGATGCTCCTGTCAGGGATGTTATCACCCCTCACGAAAGGTTTTAAAACATTTTTGTGTTACTGATATCAATAATTAATTGCCTTTGTCAACAGACAGAAAATGGACCACAAGGAGTACATAATGGAGACATCAGTATGAACAAGTAAATATGAATTATGAAGTCAATGTAGTTTTCTCTTTTTTAAGTTTCAGTTGTATTGAAAACAAGGTGACTATATCTTGAATGTTCATTTTTTTAAGTGATGATGACAGTGGAACAATGAAAGTTCTCACTGACGCAGATGATGAACCCCCACCCCTGCCCCCTAAGGTTAGTACCTCTCAATCTACATATACCATTGTTTACGTTGACGCCTACAGTGAGTTGCATGTAGCATTACTACTTGTCGAAGTTGGGATTAATTGTAGCAGTTTCTTGGGATACAAAGGTTTGTATATATTTCATTTATTGTTTCAAAAGAAGAAACTGTTGATCCAGGAGGGTATTCCAGCTGTCCCTTTATGATACTCCATGATATTCCATGCTCCTCTCTACTGGTGCTATAAGGTTGTCATCTTCTAGTAAGTAGAAATCTAGATGCTGTTTCAAGGCTAAAATTAAGTGTTGAAACATACAGGAAGTTTGACAGTCTAATAATTTAAATTACAGTAGGACCTCCCCTTATGATTATCTTCATGGTAGTACTACCGGTAACTATTTTGGGTGAAGAGGAAATAATTAAAAGTGCCGTAAAGCAATACTACCTATAGAATCCCCCAGGACAACAGCCCCTCAAAAGGAAGCCGGAAATTAAACCAATGGAAAATCTTTGACCAATGTGGGATTTGAACCCTTGACTAAAGATGAGCTCACTATCAATCTAACCTTCTTGGAGGCTCGACAAGGCCAGCAGGAGAGTACATTACTAACCCCACCTTAATAGTGTTTGGTTTCCTGATGTTCCACTTTATTAACAACAAGATAATTTACTATTTTTTTTTTCTGCTTACAGTTAAACAGAAATTCTCATTACCAAGTTCCACAAGCAAGTATGAAGCCAGTGCCTCCTCCAAAGCCTGTACACTTGAAGGTGTCACGTGTTTCCAGTGCTCAAGAGGCTGGACAGCATCTACCACAAGCAAAGCCAATGAAATTATCAGACGCAGACGCACACAGCAGGATTCCACCTCCTAGCGTACCTCCTCCGGTAACTTGTGTTCAGTTGATAAAATTTAATGGGTTTCCAATTATGGGTGTCGCTCACTTGCTCATCCTCTTCGCTTTTGTGAGTAGACCATATGGCTACACAGCAACAACTTCCATCCATCATGGTCTTTTGCTCTAGCTCTACCTCATTCCAGATCATCCAGCCCAGATCTTTTCGCTTTATCTTGATAATTCTCCTCTGTAATCTTCAGAACCGTGGGTGTCAAACATAAGAAAATACATGCTGGGCTTTTCTATTTTTTGTGAAAAAAGGTGATAAAGCTGTGATTACATTGATCAGCAGTTGGCGTGGAAAAGATAAGGACAATTTCTACCAGGAAATATTTAAAGAAAAAACATTTTCCTGTTCTGGTAATTCCATGATAATTTGTTGGAAAATGTATTTTAATTGATAATTGCAAAGTGATTCATGCCTACATTGTAGCTCAGCAACATCCTGTTTTAAGATGACTCATTACGTGTTAGTGCCTTCTTGCCTCCTCTGTCCCCTTCCTCAATAAGATGCAGGCTTGGGCATCTGCACTTGAGATAATGTTGAGCTTGTTCCTAAAGGAAAAGTCAGGAAACAAGAACACAAACTTTGATTCCTGATGTGAAACAAAATTTTCTCTTATCATTCAGAAACCTCCTGTTGGAGCTCGAGCATCAGATCCAGGAAGGCTTTCAGCTGCAAAGAAAGCATCTGTAAGTGTATGTGGAAAACCTCCTTAGATGTTGGGTGCAAAGTTGGAAAAGCAGCCTGGTGGAATTAGGGGATGATATTTTGTGCGGCAAGTTGGTGAAGAAGAGGGGTCAAAGAAACTATGAAAAAGAACAGGGAGATGAGAGACAAGCTGCAAAAGTGCAATTGAATGGAAAAGGGATCTATCTCCAGTTAAAGTGACTCTTAAATGACTAAAAATTATTGGTATACATGTAATGTCTTTGTACAAAGATGAAAAAATTATCAAGTGATCTTAGTGATATTGGAGGAAGCCATATTACAAAAGAGTATTACCTTTGATATAATTATTGTTATGTCAATATGAAGTCATTGCTCTCTTTTGCTCCCAATTTAGCAAGTAACAACATGTTTCTCAAAGATTTTCAATGAATGTCCACTTCATATCTACTGCACTGGACTCTGGGAGGATCATCACTCAAAAGGTAGATACAGACTTGGGGACATTGTAAACAGTGGCCTTTTTACCAATGTCCTGCAATCTCAAGTGTTTTTTTCATGTTTAAATTAGCAAAAGACCACCTCAGGGCATAGCTAGATAGATAGATACTTTATTTGGCACAGGATTCATAAAGTTAACACTTGTTTCCAATGAAGCTGTGCATCTTAATTAGTACTTAAAAACCTAGCCTAACAAGTATAATGGTATTACGTAAACTACATAGAATTGAAATAAACGATATCGTATAAAATTGAAATTAACAAATCTACAACATAGAATGTAATTAAACAAAATACGTTATTTAACAATAGACCAATAATATTATTTTTGACAAACTCTTTATGACCTCATTTTTGGCAAAGTAAACAACGCATTGTAGTTCAATTTATGGAACCCAAAACCTACAAGGGAATGTGTACCAGGGGAGGGGGGATGGGCAATGCTTGTCGCTTGGCATAGATTTCTTTGTAGAAATTAGTAAGGTAGGGGTCCCACATTTTTAGCAGTTTGCAATGGATTCTATCGACACTTCACATATTTGCTAAATTCAGCACAATAAATCAAGCAGTGTGGTTCATTTTTTTGTTTGAATAAAAAAAATGGAGCATCGGTGGAAAGGTCGGTTAAGTGCAAATAACTAGGAAATTGTCTTTCTCTAAGTTTTTGTACTTGCATAGTTACATGTTAGATTTGCGATTCTTGTCTGAGTTTGTGTTAAAGTGTTTAGTTTCCGACTCTATCTCTTTTGACATTTTGACTTGAACTCAAAACTCAATCTCAAGCCCAACTCATGAAAATTATAAAGTCATGATCACACAGGTGTTCACTTTCTTAGGCATTCCTTGCAAAGTGTGGCAGTATAATTGCATTTAGATGAAGTTATACCAAAAAAGATAATACTTCAATACTTTAG
>CM042759.1:1053432-1104260 GCA_022496165.2 Catalaphyllia jardinei
AAAATCACCAACACAACTGTGAGTTATGTCGAGGTAGTTGGCACAAATCTAATATTTTCTTTTCCCTTTTTTTTTCACGCAGTATTGCCGTGGTTGAAAGCAAACCTTCAGATCATCCAAATGCGCCGTGTAATCTCTACATTCTGGCCAGCAATAGAAATCAACAGAGATGAGTGTCCCCTGGGGAACTGGATATCAACTACAGTGCATACTCCGTGGGGGATTTCTATTCCCCGCTGGGGCAAATTGTTTTAGCATAATATACGTAACCAGTATAGTCACGCAGTCTTTTTTCAATTCAGATTTGTTATTAATCGGTGGCAATTTCGGGTTTATCATATTTGGTGCTTCGTTTCTCAACTTTTGTAGCTGTAACGTGATGGGTTGAAAGTATTTAAAGAAGAGAATTAAGCCCGAGGTTACCATTTCAAATAACTTGTGGCATTTGTCCAGTGATCTCCAATAGCCAATATTTTTGGATTCTAAAAAGGCTGATTGAATAAATAGAAGCCAAAAATTATTAAGGAGCAATGTCACGACAGAGTCAGAGAGGAGACTAGGTCCAAGATGACGCGTGAATAGAATGCAGAAGTAAGGCCTTCTGATTGGTCCGTGTGGTCACGTGTTCCATAAACGTCTCTGCTGGTTGAATACCATGTCGATATCTTTGTCATGCTACACAATGTATTTTTGAATTACTTGTTTTGTAAAGTTAAAAAAATACCCAAATGGTAATATTCAAACTAAAAAGAACACGAACTGTTGACATTGGAGAGGATCGAGACGGATTGCGGACAACGGCATTTAAGGATGCCTTTTTCATAGTAGCCTCCTTTGCAACCGTTACTTGGGGCGTCAAGCACTGCTTCTCCCCACCCGTTGCGTGATGATGCAAAAGCCGGCTGCGAAGGAGACTGGGGTCGGGCGTGGCGAACACTCTTGAAAATTTATATTGGAATCTTTTTTAAAAGATTTGCACTGAGTGCTACATCTGTAAATAAGACGGTACTTTACAGATAAATGGCAACTGCTCATTTTCCTTTAAGAAACATGTTTCATTTTTATAGTGAAAGGTCTAAACTTTGTGATAGTTGTGCACAGTTTCTCTTAAGAGAGAATTCGGTTTCTAAGTGGTTTTAAAACGAAATGAAATCTATAATATTACATTGAAATAAAAATACAAACGATAAACCGTGAACAATTGGTCAAGATTTAGACAGATTTTCTGTTCACGTTTGACTAGAAAAGAGTATTTTAACATTTCAATTTACAATTCAAGCTAACTAGGGATTTATCTTAAATGAACTAGGAAAACTGTTAACTTTCTAGGAATGAATAATTGATACACTGTAACATGTAAGTTTAGCTTTTGCATAAATTTTTTTAGTATTCCTGAATCACTTTCGATGAACAGTGTCAATAACTTTTGACTGTAATTTTAATTAATGTACAATAAATCAGTTTAGGCAACATATTTTTTTACTGATAATGTGTACATACCAGTGGCAGCTTAGCTAATACAATAAACGTTTCGTTCAAATCGTGATTTTCTTGTTTTGAAGAGTTTATTTTGGCTCCGCGTTTTGCCGTTGGATTCTTTAAGAGACTGAGTACAAACTTCCAGCACTAAGATCTGTGGGATTGTTTGGGCTACTAACGGTAGCTATGATTGGCTAATAGTTACCTTAGAACACGCCTATAGGCAGTTGCAAAATCAGGCGCCTGAGTTGAAATGTTCAGATTTTCAATCTTATCAGTATAAGAAACTCGTCCCAGTCCTCTCACGTTTCTGCAATGTGCCATTCCTAGCCTCCCTGGGCTTCCCAAAGTTACTGGCTTGGTTAAATCACGCTTTGTATTTCGGGCTTTACCTCGCAGTCAAAGACAAGAGAAGAAAAGCGATCGAAGAAAAAAGAAACATGACATCTGTAAACAAACTCGTAACGACATTTCTAAACCAGTAACACTGGGGACAATAAGGCTGGACACTCGCCGGATCGCCTGGTACTCGGTATGCTTCCTCTGAGTTCTCCGGGTTTTCTTCCATTCTGGCAACTTTGTCTCATTTTCCAACAAATTCCTTTCAGATTTTGCGTTAAATGACTGTTTTCTCTGGGGACGGCGTCATTACATTTCGCTAATGCAGAGAAAACTGGCGCATGTGCGTCTCGCACACCGGAATTAACAAGATGCGATCGCGCGCAATGCACGATGCAAGCAAGACTTAAAACCCGCTATACAGAGCGAAGATATCATTGTCATTGTAGACAGAAATACAGCGTATCCTTTTCTTGTCTCCCGAAAAAGAAAACTCAAAAAGCTTTTCAAATTTATAAATCCCCATGCTGAGTCAGTTATTTCGTTTACACGTGCCCGAGCGCGCGCGAGGGGAAAATCGTTACTATGTCGATTGTCTGACATCATTTTCATTTGTAAACACAACAAACATACAGCACGGGGAAGTTGGCAGTTAACTTATTGGAGCAATTCGTTGACTAAATAGTATTTTAGCTGTTTAAAATGGAAGAAATCAAAGTTAAAAAGAAAGGGTAATTTCTTACAAAGTAATTTATGTACGCTGTCCAGGGGTTTTACCAGGAAAACTGTACTGTTTAAACTCATTTGAACTCTTACAGGACGAGAAAGCGAAGGAACGCTAAAACCCGCAATAAAGATGAACAAACGAAAGCAACTGAAGAGTGGGAGGTCTCGGTAAGTTTCAAGGTTATTTCTCTTCTTTTTACTTTTTCAACCGAAGAGAAAGTGTTTTATTTTACTGTTTTTTAATTTAATTTTTAGGAAACTAAACCAAAGATAGAAAGGGTCTGTGCGCCAGCTGATTACAAAATAATGGAGGGTAGGTATTGAAGATATCTCTTAAGAAAAAAAGTTAAATCCAACTCGTTACTAAAAAAGAATTGTTCCGTTTTTTGAGTGATCTTCAAGTAAGGTTTCTTTTTACAAAGATAACGATTATAGTAAACTGGAATGTTGTAACCTTGTTTTAGGAATCAGGATAAGTCGTGTAACGTATTGTGAGTTTGCTGCTCCTTTAAAAATTGAAGCAGCTTTACTAAACTTTACACCACATTTTGGCGCTACGACAGGCCACTGAAGGCAGCCAAAGCCGACCGAGAAGTGATATTACACAACGTGATTTAAATAAACTGCTTCTCGAGGTGCTGCCTCTCTCTCAGTGGTTAAAACTTAAATGTAATATAAATTAATCCTTTGGGGTCTTCTTCATTTAGTCGAATTTCCATTACAATTACGTCAAAAAGTGTCGTTGCAGTGTTACAGGTTGCAGTAACAACTCGCACAAAGTTGAATTCATACTGATCTACTTTGCTCACCTGTTTCGGAATTTATACCCCGGTAGTTAGCCTAGTCGACGTGGCTCAAAACAGTTTCTAGGGCTTTCCAAAGCGTAGTTTTTTGACGAGTCATTATTACAATTCTTTATCATTGGATGCTACAGTCACGGTATCAAAATACTCCTTAGTCATCGGTAAAATCATTATTATCATGCATTTTCGTGCGCGAAAAGTTGCACCGCCTGCAAGACCAATTTCAATCAGAATTTGCCATGCAAAATTGCTTTGCGACAAGTGGCAAAAATTATGGTGTCTGTTTTAACTATAAAACTTAAAGATAGACTAGTCACCGAATCGTCTATGGAACAAAGAATCAATATTTGTGTTGTTATTTAGAGCTCATTGAAGACCCAATGAATGAGGAGAGGGAGCGAAGACGAAAGGCTATTGAAAAGTGGACGGAAGAATCTCACGAGGAATTCGCTAATGGGTAAAAGCAGATTAAGATATAACTTGCCTCTTTTTTTCCGAGTTTCTATTTTCTTTTTCATTGATTATGTTTTACTTGATTTTCAGGTTGGCAAGACACGGAAAAAGATTTCGTAAGCTAGCTGATCCTCTGCCAGACCTTGTACGTATGCCGCTCGGGCAAATTCCAAAAAGAATGATGAATTTTCGAGCGTTAGCACGAAAAAGATTGAAAACGTTCGATAAATTTATGCTGTAAATGATAGAAAATAATAAGTCATGATTTCATGAGCAACACAATTTACACTGAGTTTTTCAGGGACTATAACAGTCTTCATAGATTTATTAAAATTTCCAGGGGTACTTCTGATCTAATGG
Organism: Catalaphyllia jardinei; assembly: GCA_022496165.2. Taxonomy (NCBI): domain Eukaryota; kingdom Metazoa; phylum Cnidaria; class Anthozoa; order Scleractinia; family Caryophylliidae; genus Catalaphyllia; species Catalaphyllia jardinei. Next base: position 1,057,593 of record CM042759.1, read on the forward strand.
GGTTGAGGAAAGATGAGTGAATGAAAAATGAGAAAAATTATTGAAAAAAGTCAGACTCATCAGAAGAAAGTCTATGACACAATCAAAACCTAAATGTAAGATGAATATCTACTCAAGTTTTAAAGTTGTTTGTTTATAAACGAGGTTTTAAACCTCTCAGTTCTTATCTGGGGCAGTTGGAATTCATGTCTTGCCCTTTTTCTTAGTATTCTTGGCCGTTTTGGCGGCAACAAAAGGGTGGTCTTTCGTGATGGTGAAAAGCATCAATCACGAGGCATTGTATGCCTTGTCTTGAGCTTTTCGTTCACTAGTGCCCAGTTTGGATCGTTGCTTAGTTCTCATGCCTTGTGGCTTTCCAATGCTACCACCAACCTGAAAAGTTTACACGAAGGGACTGGTCGCAGGGACTGGTCCCACGAACAGTTCACGTGAGGCGTTTTGAAGAACAAGTCGCAGGGACTGGTCCCAATGATTCAAACTGGCTTGAATTCGTGCGACTAGTGGTCGTAGGGACCAAAGTGATTATGAAGCAAAAATGGCCAGTTCACATTATGGGACTTGTCCCCGCGACTTGTTGCAGGGACTAGTGCCCTCGTGTCTGCCGACCTTTACAGTGACGTGACCCAACCTTTCATTTTCTTAACCCATGCTTTTTCCGTTCACCTATACTTCACCCTGTTAGTTTTAACGAAAGTTCAGGCTTCGAGGTGAGGCGACTGAGACTAGCTGCTCCCAGGGCACTAATTGACCATATATAATAACTCAGTCGGCAGAGTAACGGTAGCTCAGTCGGCAGAGTAACGGTAGATCTAATCCGGAGGTCGTGGGTCCGATTCCCACCGAGGTCAAAAAGATTTTTTCTTTACCTCGTGTGGTTCCCTGATTCCCTTAACTAGGGCTAACGCCCAGTAGGTTATTCATGGGTTAAATTAGCACTAAAAATTTACACTTCAGAGTTAATTCTCTGTTGCTTCACATATATAATAAAGACCTGTCAGTGAGAATCTTGTTGCCATTGTTACAGGGCTTTCCCTTTCGAATGTCATTTCCCTGCATTTGTACAGAACTGACTGCGTTTTCACTTGTTTCGGTTTACTGTTTCAGACCGTTGCCGACTGTGTTGAACATTACTACATGACCAAGCCGTTTTACTTTGACTTTCATGAGGTATGCTTTAGTTATATGGGCTGAAAACAGTCAGATTAGTCGAGCAAGCGGTGGTGTAGTACTTGACTAAAAAGATTTGATTGACACCAATCTCAATGTAATGCTAAAAATACCCAAATACTCAATGTCCTGTAACCAAATACAAAACTAGCAACAGTTAAATCACGGGGACCTCCCATGTAAGACGGACGGAAATGCTTGCCTTATCTTTTAGGGGTTAAAAATCGGTTTTGGTTCAAACAACCTCGTTCCCAGCCAGGGAATAGGCCCTGGGAACGAGGTTGAGCCTCAGAAAGTCTATACTATTATTGGCAGCTTTTGCGGTAGCTTTTAGGGCTTCGAGCATAAAGAAAATAAGACAGATGTGTTGATTTAGAATTGATACCTCTTAGTGTGAAAAAATTTCAAGCCATGCCAACCAAACAGGATCTTAAGTGTTTCTTAGTGAGGGTTCTTCCCCCGGACCATTATATACCATATTTAGAAATACCTTCTTGGGGTTAGTTTTGCTCTTATTGCTCTCGATATTTTTATTTTCAAGAATTTTTCTCTCGACTTATCGACTTCGTATTGTGATTGCTCACGCAGTGGAAAGCTCATGAAAAGGCCAAAGACGAAGGTTTGGAGCCTTCATCCAAGGAGCACGAGGGAACTCAATCTACAATTCTGTCCGAGCCCCAAGCGAACTCTGCGGCTTGCGCGCACTCAGAAGAAACAGAAAAAGAGGAAGTAGCAGAACCGGCGCAGCCTGATATAATAATAATAGACTGAAGCTATCTTAATTATATAATCAGCTAACAATTCTTACTCTAAGTGGATCACGAATAAAAACGCACAGAAAAATCATTAATTTTGGCGGCCGGACTTTCTTTTTCACTCGTACAGGGGAGGGGAGGGGAGAGGAGACAAATGTGACGTGACACCGGCTTTCACCAGATGATTCAACCCAGCCCAGTCCCTTGCCATCTAATTATGAGTCGCCTTGTTGGTTTCGTCAGGGTATTTTCATCCAAGCAACTATTGCGTTTCAGTACATCGTGTTTGTCTCGTTATTTTACATCCAAAATGCCGATAGCAGCTGTCAGAAGTGTCGAAGAAGAAGAATTTTTGACGATTTCCTTCTCTTATGAAGGAAAACAACGGAAAATGCAACGAAGCAAGAGTGAGATCTTGTCGAAGGCGTTGACGAGGATAGAGCTGTCTTCAAAGAAGAAAGCGAAAAAGGCGAAGAAGAATGTTGAATGCAACGAAAATGGTGATGGGGAGGAAGGGAATGCAACTCTTTGGTTGAATGGTGAACTAGTTGACTCAAGCCTTACCAACGAGACTGCCTGGAAAGATGGGGCATCATTGAAAATCGGAGCTGTAACATTTACCGTAAAAGTAAATTTACCAACAGTTAAATCTCTGTTACTCCCTGAGAATATCATGTCAGGATTTCCTGTGATGCCTTATCTTGAGCTGGAATTTGGTGACAAGCAATACTGTCGTTACAAATGGTACAAATCAACTAATGACCGTGATGACCAAGCAAGCTCTGTCCCTGCCTCTGCGAAAGAAATTTTAAACTGGGAGGAAGTTGGGAACGAGTTTCTATATACTCCCTCAATATTAGATGTTGGTTGTTACCTTAAACTGACTTGTGCACCAGGAAATGCCAAGAGAGTCAGTGATGTGACGTCGGAAATGACAAGCTCATTGACTGTAGCAGCAGGTCCAGGATTTTGTCCTTTTGATGCCCGTCATATGTACACTAAAAAACAAACTGCTGATTACAGCACATTCAGGGTTGTGTCTTACAACATTCTTGCCGACAATTACGCCAAGGATGAGTTTGCTCAAAAAGTTCTGTTTCCTTACTGTCCACCATATGCCATGGACATCAGCTATCGTCAACAGCTGTTACTTAAGGAAATTCCTGGCTATAATGCTGACCTAATATGTCTTCAAGAGTGTGGATTTAAATTATTCGAGAATAATTTGCAACCAGCTCTTGAGACTATGGGTTTTGAAGGTCTTATGAGGTGTAAAGGCGGAGAAACACCTGAAGGAGAGGCCACCTTCTTCCGTAAGAGCAAGTTTTCATTGATCACTCAGCATGATATTGTTTTAAAAGAAGCGCTCCTTAATGATCCAGCTCAAGCAGCCATTTTAGATCACGTGTCACCAATACCAATTTTACTGGAAACTTTGACGAAAAGGAATACAGTCGTACAGTTGTCAATTCTCAAAGTCCTTGGTTTTGAGAAGCGTTATCTCTGTGCAGTCAACACCCACCTCTATTACAAACCTACTTATCCTCATATAAGATTGCTTCAGTCTGCCATTATTTTGAATCACATTCAAAAAGTTGTATCACAGTTTTGTTCAGGTGATGCTGATGAAGGTGTAAATGTTCAAGCTGATGCAGACCATGCATCTCCCCAGATAGCCAATGATGAAATCATGCATGCTCACCCTCAGGTAGCTGTAATATTCTCCGGCGATTTCAACAGTGGCCCAAGAACCGGCCTGGTTGAACTCCTTACAACAGGTCATGTTGACTCCATACATCGTGACTGGACATTATGTGAAGACAAGGAGGAACACTGCACAACTTTGTCCATCAACCATGATTTGCATCTTTTCTCCACCTGTGGTTTTCCAGCATTCACAAACTACACTGAAGGTTTCAAAGGGACTCTAGATTACATTTTTGGTGATAAAAGGTATCTAGAAGTGGAATCTGTTGTTCCTCTACCAAGCGAAGATGACCTCTCTTCACATTTGGCTTTGCCATCCGTTGTCATGCCGTCAGATCATTTAGCTTTAGTCTGTGATGTTAAGTGGATATTGTGAATAGAGCTCATCAATGCTTGAATTTACATTGTGTACAGGATTGTTATTACCCAGGTCAGAATTGGTCAACACCACTGTACAATAAGCAGCGAAAATAATAATTTACTGTAGTCTGCTTGCTTATCAGGACATTTTAACATTAAGGGCTACGGGTCAATAGCCCATGAGGCAAAGCCGAATGGGCTATTGACCCATGGCCCTTGAGGGCAAAGGATCTAGTATTTTAGTATCACCCAACTAGTCGGACAGAAATAGCGATAATAAAGTTAGCAAATGTATGTTGAAGAAATATTTATTTCGGGGTAAAAAGCGAAAGAAAAACCAGCGAATTTCGCTACTCTATGACTATTACTATTAGACCCCTAGAAGCGTAGCCAATCAAAATGCAGGATTTGCATTAGTCACTAATTGGGTGATACTAATTACATTTATACCCTCAGTAATAGTTGTAATTGCATTGAGACTTTTAATGGGCCAAGAAGAACTTTTCTGAGATTTTTTGGTATTACCATTGATAAATAGATTGAAATTTGGCAGCTTATGCATCAAAAACAGTGCGATTAAAGAAAAGTAAGTAGTGTGTTGAATATAATTTACAACACCTAAGCTAAACTCCAACCCTGGTTGTGTGGTAATGGTCCACCATTGCATCTAGTGAAAGTATGAATGTTCATAACTGCTTCATGCTACAGAGGCCAGAGTTAACCAATTGCATTGATGAGCAAAGATGTCTGAGTCCTAAACACTTACCATTTGAAATACCAGCCATGTGAAATATACCTACTCTATCAAATATAATCACTTTATTTAGATTTAAGTTTTATATATATATGTATATGCCTTTCTTAACTTTGTGAATTAAGGTATTTATTTTTACTCTTTATTTGTCAGGGCTCCCATTGCTAGCAGGTCTTTTGTACATATGTCCTAAAGGACCCTGTTTAAAAAAGGTGCTTACTTCACCTTGTGTATTGTGATTAGAAGTTTGGTGATATTGCATTAAAGTGACCCAGCACCCAGCAGTCTACCTTCTATGAGATGTAACCTGTTAAAATAGTGTTTGAGAATGATGTAGTAAAATGTGTACAGTCACCAAAGGAGCTTAGGCTTTCAATATCAGTTCTGAAAATTTGGTGATACTGTAGATCAAAGCAGTATCACTTGGCTGATGATTTTCTTTATTCTCATCGCCAGTCTGCTTGATAATGTATTGGTATCATAATGAGAAATACGAGTTTGATAAATACCGGGATGTCATCTTAGTTGTGTTTTTGTCATGTTAGTTGTGATATACCAATACGTAGGCAAGCAATGCGTACTGAGAGGTATGTTACCTACCCCTTTGCACTTACTCCCTGCCTTGGGAACAGGGCTATGCTTATGGCACCTGGTAATGCAAGAAGGGTAACATTGACATCAAAATGAAAATAGAATATTTGTCAACTTAATGAGCTTTCAGTCCATACAAAAAGGATTAGGTACTCGTCATACCTTTTAGAGGTTAAAAAGTGATCTTTGGCAGCTCTTAGGGTGTTCAGCGTCAAAGGGTACACAGCAGGAGCATTTGCTGTACCTTTCAGGGTATTGAGGTAAAAAAATTGACAGGAGATAATGTCGTTTTAGAATTGGTACCTCTTGACTTGGAGGTAAAAAGCTTTTAGGCCATGCCCACAAAACAAGACCTTGATACCTACTTATTAAGGGTTCATTGCAAAATTTCCTAACAACCTAACAAGCACTCCAGTCCGTTTTTAATAGATAGGAAACCTCCACTCCCCCACCCCCTCCCCCCCACAACAAATCTTTTGACAGCGAGCAGTCCTGTTGTTAAATTAGGTGAATTTTCTGCCGCTTATCTGCTGTTCCTGCAGTCCTATATAGGCAAAAAAGAAGCTTTTTTCAAAGAAGTATTTGCAATAATAAGAAGCCCCTATAGACCCGGGGGGGGGGGGCACTCCAGCAAATTTTGGATAGGGGTGTGCCGTTAAGTTTCTTGAACCCTAACCCTATTTAAGGACTAAGAAAGCGAAAACTGATACCCTTTTTAAGGCCTAAACCTACAAAATTACACCCCATTCAAGGCTATTAAACCACTGTTGCACTATCATTTTGTTAATACTTGAACGGATGCATTAAATTAAGAACAAACATTCGTTTAGGATGGCGTTTTCACACTCCAGGGCCGGGTTGTTCAAAGCCCGATTAAGCTAACCCAGGTTTAGCGAGAATTTTGATTTCAGTTCCGTAACGTTTTGGTTAGGTAATCTGTTTTTATTGTTTGCCCTTCAGTTTTGAGCTGTAGTAATTTCAAACTACACCAAACGTTAGAGGTGAACAACATTCTTAAACAAGAAAAACTGATGCTTCAGTTAAAGTTTAATCCTAGGTTAGCGTTAACCGGCTTTCGAACAACCCGGCCCAGTATTCTATAATACAATTTAGCTACCCTATCTAAGAACCACACCCGGAACACAGTAACTAAAGGGTTAAAAAAGATACCCTTTTTACGGACCAAGAATTACCTCAAAAACCATACCCTATTCCGCGGCACATACCTATATAGCCCATACATGGGAGAACCCCTCCCCCCCCCCCCCACCGCACTCAGCCAATAGATCACTGATATCTTCCTTGAAATTTGCAAACTGAGGCCGATTCATGGTAGTTCTTTGCAACCTTCAGTTCAAATCCCGCTTTTCTGTTAATCTTTTGAAATGAGCCTAAAAAATAAATATTTAAATAACCTGTGTTGATTTTGTCGTTAGAGCCCAGGGGACATATCATGGTTTGTTTTTCCGGATTCCCTCTGTGAGCACGTGGTTACAGGCACGTGATCAGAAACCGTGTCATTTATTGGACCAGCAGTTGGGGGTTGGTCTTGTGAAGGGTAGAGCAAGCAAATAAGGGTTGTTTTCGTTTGGCTTTAGCAGCTTCTATACTTTGTAGAGACGTTTTTTCTTTTGTGAAAAGCTTGCTACGGATGCAGTTTGGATCTTAATTTCTCTGTAGTCATTTCCTTTGATCTTCACCTTTGCTGATTGTTTATTCATTATTCACGGCTGCGTGTTTATTGTTATAATATTGCGAGTGGATCTCTCGATATTATTGGCGCGATATTTATCACATTGAACAACTATGGCTTGATCAAATGCCGTCATTAAACGGACGAGCTCAGTATTTCGCAGCCTTGATCTTGGACAAGCAATTTCGTCTCCCGATGCACGTGTTCTATGGTATACATGAACTGATCCCATCTGAAAATGGCTGAAGTTAGAACGATCGCTTCTGCTATGAACGAAAACGATGGGGTTGACTTGAAAGAGGTAAGACTATATAGTCTGTTTTGACTATTTCCTTTGCTCTTTCTCTGTCATAAGATAACCCCGTGGTTGCCTTACAATTCGCAGATCAAGACTCAAATCAATTTGGACAATGAGGAATTTAGGAAGGTCTTCGACAGGCCCTTCGCTGCTCCAAGGCCATCAGAGTCAGCTCCTCAAACCACTCAAGTCAAAACTTCTCACTATGACTACAACTTTGACGAAAAGGATTACAAAAGTAAGTCATCAAAGAAACGTTTCAGGCGTGTTTTGGAACGATAAATAGGCTTTTATCAAGCTGTTAGTTGCTTTTAGTATGCATTACTAATTAAATAAGCGTGTTTCAAAAGGTGTACATGTAAAGTTGATTTCCGTACGTGAGCTCAAGTATTACACTCAAATTATCTATTGGCCGGTGCTCAAAAATATTGAAACCAGTTATGCCCGAACGTGCTTTGCAGCATACGACTGCTCGAAGGTTGTAGCTTTTCTAACGAATTTGCGTTTAAATAGTAAATGGGTTAAAAATAGTATAGATTGCAATCTCGTGAAATGAGTGGGTTTTAAAATTTTTGAAACGTCAACATATAAAATGTACTGAACACTCATCAGCACAATGTGGCTGGTGTTGTTCCTTCAACCGGTTAAAAATAAAAATGCTCCAGGTAGTGTCTGCATGCGAGGCTCACTATTAAGATTGCACAAATGTTTTTTAGTTTTTTATCCCAATCTGCAAATTTTGACCTTTGAAACACACCACACTATTTGCAGAAAAAAGTCCTGTTTTGTAGCTATTTTGAGGGTTAGGTCTATTATGTTGACTTCTTTGTTTTTTTTGGTTTTAAGTCACTGGTGAGTGTCACAGGTTTTTACAATGAGGATCAGTCGAAAAACGTGATCAGACTTGGCCATGCTTGTGTCTCGTATTTTCTGTCAACAAACTTTGATGTTTGTTTATTTGAATTTGTCAAACACATAAAATGACTCGGCTGAGAATCATCATAGACTTGGCCAGCACCAGGTTTTCTGAAATTGTGAGATCCATCAGTAGTTTTAAAAAGATTTATAGGTCTCCAAAACACAATGATTATAAACCCAATTTTGCAAGGTTTCAGTTTTGGATGCTAAAATTTCTAGACTTTTATGATTTCCATGCAGTCAGACATACAGTTAAAGACATGTTGGTGACAAGAGATGGAAAAGAAACAAAGTAAATTTTTTTTAGGGTTAAATAGAGCCACTAGCTTGGTAGTGCAATGCCAGTAAATAAGGGGCTTTGTAGATTTTTGCAGGCTAGGAGAGCATAACGCTTGATTTAAGGTATGCACATTGCCCTTCTTCTTCTGCCTACCCATTTTTAATACCCCCAAGAAAATAGGTATCAGAAAAGTAAAATATAATTTATAATAAATTTATTGGTAATTTATTATTGAAGAGCCTAAAATAAGGTCAAACTTTGACAAGGTGCAGTTGGTTCATAAGCAGTATGGCTGCAAAAATTAAATGTTGAAGAAAGGCAGTTGAAAGTTTTTCACTTTCAGTTCATCTGCTTCTGTATTGCTGAGATCAGGTCACAGAGACGTAATAATATCATAAAGTTCTTTCTCAACTTCAGCATACAAACAATGCATTAACAAAACTGTTATGCCACAAATATATTTTGTTCACATGCAACCATCCAAATATTGATGGCTTAGGTTGTAAGTAATGAATGTTTTTACTTTAATCTGGCAATTTTATGATATCAATGTTTTTGCTCAGCATCTGCAAGTATCTGCATAGTCATTTCTACTTTTACCAGTGTACAAGTTTAAATCTGTCTTGTTCTAGGTTATTGTGTGCAGTTAAATGTACTTTAACCGAGTTAACAACAAGCAGCTTAAGTCTAGCCTTCTTGATCAGTGGTATTCAGATGGGCGCATACACCAAGATTCCATGAATTCTGTCAGTGATCTCCTCAAGCATATGAGTCTCGAGCATGGGAACTCCACTCAGGGGTTGTTTCCCCTTCCCTGTTCCTCCCTTTTCTCTCAATTGTCTAATCAGTGTGATGTGTGTCTGCTTTCTTCCTTCCGCGTGGGGGCTCATGGCTGGGTTGCCAGGATTTGCCAGCTATGGGAGTGGTCTCAATCTGGGAGCTGGCTACCAAATAGTGGAAGCTCCTGGATGCCTTGGGCAGCTAACCTCCTTTGTGAGGCCATTGTTAACAGTCATGAAAGCAGGACATATTAAATTTTATTTAACTGAAAAAAGCTTTTAAGTTAGACGTCTGAAATTTGACTGATCCAGTGTGTTTGATATATTAGGTCGTCGTGTCTCATCTACCAGCTTCCATGAACCTTTAAAGAGGATTCATTCTCGTAGTCGTAATCTGGAAAAACTGGATAAAACTGATGGCAGTGCGAAAGAGCACAAAAGAAGATCACGAGAAGGGATTCGTGTTCTCCCAAAAATCAAAGAAGATCAAGAATCTCATGATCATTTTGAACACGGAAAAGAAAACCAAGAAGTTCTTAAATATGTAGATGAAGGGAAACATCGACACCGACAACATAGCCGTCATCACCGTGAACACAAAGTTGATCACAAGGACCATAAACTGCATCAAGATCAGAAAGACGGGAGTGAGAAGAAGCCTCATCATCACCATCATCATCATCATCGACATCATCACCGACACCCACCCCCTGCCCTGCATCATCACAGAACCATCTCGGAAAGGGAGCAGCTGGAATCAAGACTGCGTTCTGGAGCACTGACTCTGAAGGAGATTGAACCTATTCAAGAACGGCTGGCAACAGAAAAAGATGAAGCAAGTGTTTTGGCCAAAAGAGATTTGGAAGAAATGGCATGTAAGTTGACACTGGGATTGATGTTACTGTTCATGTGTTAAAATCTTACATCTCTTTAATCACAACATTTGTGAACCTCTTTATTATTCAACAAGATGTAGGTAAAAGAAGAATTTCCCTTGCATCTCGTCAATAAGACTCTCATTTCTAACCCAAGGTGATGTTTCTACAATGGTGGCATGTCATGCTTTAACAAATTACGTGTATTAAGTTAAAAAAGAACGGAAAAAATATCATAATTGCCAGAGAAAGTATTATAATTTCACACTGAACTATTGCATTGTTGCTACTTTTTACAGGGCATCGTTTTGAGGATTTAAGAGGCCTCAGGAGGAGGCGTCCGCATCTTCCACGGCATAAATCAGGAATGAAAACACACTATAGTAGCACAGACATTAGTAGAAGCTTGCAGAGGTTCCCTGTGAAGTACGACCATAGTCCCCACGAGGTAACAGTAATATATCTAAAAGTTTTCACTTAGTATGAAAAAGTAATTGGCTTTGCATTGGTATGCTAAGTCACTTGCTTAAAAACTGCATGCCATATTTTCAACTTATTAGAGGTAAAAGCAGAGTAAATCATGACTTGTTTACACACTTTTGCCCATGCTTTGCATCTGCTACATGTATTAACTGCAAGGTTTGATTGGTTCATTTGATTCTCCGTATACATTGTAATAGGCTCTTTGCAGCTGGGGTCATGTGACCAAATTTTTCCCTGGAAATTTTTATATTATGGGCTATAACTTAAAGAATGTCAGAAATGGAAAGAGCATGTCGAAAATAGCAAATGGCCAAGTTTGAGGTCCCTGGCATTTAAGAGTAAGTTTATACGACAGTTTAAATTTTTGAAAAATTTAGAGGATTTGTATGCTAAAAATTATTGTTGCTGGAGAGCAAGGTCTTGCTCTCCAACAACTTTTTTCATGCAAATCTTCATATTCTTTTTAAAGATCAGACTGTCATAAAATCTCATTCTTTTATGATGGAGGCCTCAAACTTGGCCATTCTGATATTTGAAATGCTTTTTCCATTTCTGGCATGTGTTAAATTATAGCCCATAATTTTATGAAAAGTAGGTCACGTGATGGCTTAGCTGCAAAGGGCCCATAGCTCAGAGTGATTACTCTAGCTTTGGTTTTATGGCACTTAATCCAAAACTGCTCTCTCAGAAATGATTACCGTATTTATTCGTCTATAAGCCGAGGGGAACCAGTGAAATTTCTACAAGAAAGGGGGTTCGGCTTGTAGCCAAATGCTTTTGCCAAAAAAATTTCTCTAATGCTGCATGAGCTTCAACTGAATGTTTTTATTCGGCTATAAGCCGAGCGATTATCAACAGACACAAATTACTGGTTAAGTTCGTGTACAAAAATCATTGCTGTTGGTCATAAACTTTTATTCAAGTGGTGGCTCCTAAAGGAGCCGTTTTGTTTTTTGACTTCACGAATGAAGTTTTCAGTCGTCGTCTCCTTCGCTGTCAGTTTCAAATTCATCCTCCATCGCCATATCATCGTCAGCGAGTTCTGGCATATCATCGGCATAGACCTCGTCATCTTCGGATAGCCATGGCGTTGCCGAGCTGCGATCACGAAGCGATGAAACTGTACCGTCTTCTCCTCCAAATCTTGAGGAAGTCGCTGGGCCAGGGTTGTTTTAGTTTGGAAGCTGATGGCCTGGCGCTTTTTCCAATTCTGGTACCAACCCAAGGAAGCTTTAAACTCTGGATCGCTGCACAACTCCTTCGCCTTTAACCGAAGAATTAATCCGCTAACCGCAATTCCTGTAAAAGATAAAAGAGAAACACTATATTTAGATCAATGCAATGACTTGTTTTGACGACATCGGAAACTGACCAATCACAAGCGGTCGTTCCCACGGCTTTGGTAAACATGGCAACTCGATCGAATAGTGACAGAAATTAGCTGGGTTTGGGTTAAAACGACGAACTTACCCTGGCTTCTTTGCTCTGAAAACCACTCCAGAAGTGTTTGATCTAATTCAGGATACTTCGGTGTATAGCAGCCCATCGTTTTTCGTTTTGCTGACATTTTCAGCTCGCCATCGAAGAGGTTTGCTTGATCTTTTCGCCAGCGATGAACCATGGATTCACTGATCCCGTATTCTCTGGCGATCTCGGAGTTGTTCTCAACGGCCTCTGCTTCAGCCACAATTGTTAATTTGAAGGCCAAGTTGTACGAAGAACGACGAGCTTTTGGCATGATGATCGTTTACGGATAACTTTGAAAGAGCGTGTGATTGTTCGAGACAGGATTCTGAACTCAGGTGATGTTTAGTCGTACACGCGGTTCTATTTATATTCTTCTGAAATGTCAAATCGGATCACATTAAATTCATCTTACCTGTGATTTGTAGTTATTTTCAATTAAACGACCAATAACAGTCATTACTTGTAAATCTGTTATAATGAATATATGAATACCGGTAAATGAATGTTCATTTCACAGTGTCATGCGTGTTTCCCGAGAACGATTTGGTGATACGTTTATTCACTTGACAGCGCACGTGGAAAAGAAATTTGCGATCTCGGCTTATAGCTAGATGTTTTGGGTTTCCTCTTCATAATTTTCTAACATGTTCTGATAGCCAAAAGTTTAGGGTCTTGGCTTATAGCCGAGATCGGTTTATAGGCGAATAAATACGGTAAGATGATTCCTGCAGAACATTTGAGCAACAATAGCAAAAATAAAGTTACCAAGAAACCTCATGGCATGGTAGTATTTTGAATACAGTTAAGAAGAACTTATGTGGGCTTAAACTCTCAATATGTCCCTGCGAGATGGAATTAGATTATGAAGTTATCCATATTTCAATTAAAACAGACATTTTGCTTTAGTTAAGAACACAGTAACACATGCTTTAAGCATTCTTACAAGGTTTGACAGTAACTTTCTTGAGAATGCTAAAAAGTATAATGTGGGGGTCACTTAGAGAAATAAACTAAGGTGAGTTTCTTTTAAATAGTATTCCAAATATAACCATGCTATAAGTAGATTTTCAGTAAATAATTTTTTCCCTTATTGCTCGAACTTTGAGTTGAATCCGTCTTAATGTACCCGCCAACTCTCACGCTTTAGGCTTGTGTCTCATGCGGGTGGATTGAAAACTTTGATCTCACAATTGCAGTCCAAATTCTCATGTCTGATTGAAAAATGTGGGTGGTTGTTTGACGCAATTTCCAAAACTCAAACGGATATAAGAAATGAAAGCTATGTGTAAATAACAACACTTCTGTCTTCAAAAAGAAAGCATTAGGAGTGAGGTCACGTTTTCGATACACATCCTGAGACTGGGACTGGGAAATTGCAGGACTGTTTCCACTTCCACTATTTTATGTGTGTTCTGGAAGACTTCAGATGTTTTTGGAACTTTTCAGACATTATCAGATATGTTTTGTCTCGTCTTCAGAAAACCTGGTACTCCCAGGACAAAAATCTCATGCCTATAACTCAGAAAAAAATGGCAGATATAAATTAACAGTGCCTATCACATATTTCAAAATATCAGAAGAGAGTTATGATAGTGTTTCAAGCATTTATTTGATTGCATGTATCTGGTCAAGCAACATTTAAGATGAAGGAGTGAATGTAGAAATAAAATTGTAAACATCCTGTCAATCCAATTGAAGAATTCCATTAAAAAAGGAAAAATTATTTAAAAAATGATTTAAAGTTGACCTGCTTGGCAGTGCTCAGCAAGGATGTGCAATGCAATTCAATGGAATCACTTTAAGGTTGAATAACAATTATGCTTTTTGTCTTTTCCACTTTATTAGTATACAGTGTACAAGACAAAAGTTAATTTAATTTAATTACCATGTAGGCATTTGTTGAGTTGGAGCAATTAACAAAATACGGGGAGGAAATGGAATGGCAAGAGATGGCAAGGTGGATTAAGTTTGAAGAAAACGTGGAGGATTCAAACCGCTGGGGAAAGCCTCATGTGGCTTCACTAACATTCCACAGCCTTTTAGAACTACGAAAAGGTTTAGAAAAAGGTACACAGAGAAATGAGAAAGACACAATCAAACTTCTGCTAATGGACACCTCCTGTAGGCATTCACCTCCTGTAAGCAGACACTTAGTAATGGTCCCAGACACTGCATTTTTATCTCCCATAAGTGGACACCTATCCCCATCTGTTAGCAAGCACTTTTTCTGGTCCCGAGGGTGTGGGTGTATGGAAGGTTTGACTTTATTTAGTGGACAAGTGATTATACTGGTTACTTGACTGGTAGAATGTGATCCCATGCAAAATTTGATAGTTCTCAGACCCGAAATAAAATAGAAATCCAGTTGCTCAGTGGGCCAATGCATTTCAGTTTTCAGTTGCTCCCACTAAAATATTATTTACCCAATAGGTGCACATTTAATCTACAGTGCACCACATGCTTTGTTCTTAGGTTTTAAGTTAAAGCTTTCAACTTCTTGTTTTGCTCATCTTACAGTCTTAAGTTTTGAAATTGTTTAATTGTTTTTGATTGGAAATTATCACTAACAAGACTACTAAGGCTAATTTGGCTTGTCCACTGGACCACCAAATTTGCCATTTTTGATTAGAGAGACTGAAAGCAGCTTTGCAAGAATATTTGGAATGTTGGATTTGCCTTAAAATGAATTCAAAAGACTCTTGGTCACTGATTTGTAGGGTTTCTAAATGTTGAAAAAAGTAATAACCAAGTCTTAACCACTTTTGCTAATGTATTGTAAAATGTTCTGCTCCAGGAGTGATTACATGTAGCTTCAAATTACTCAATACTAATAGACCAGTTTATCACAAAATTGGTTCAGATCACCGAGAAAAATTGCCATAATTCTTCCTTTTAAAAAATTCTCCTAACTGGCTCTTAAGAAATGTGTGGAACCAAGAAGGAGAAGCCATATTTTGACTGTGTTTGGTTTTTTTTTTACAGGCACTGTGTTGTTGGACTTAGAAAAGTTTGATTTACCAAGCATTGCTGAAGCAGTGGTTGAAAACTTAGTGATCTCAGACCAGCTGAGTCAGATGGAGAGTAACAAAGTGCTGGCAGCATTGCTTTTACGACACAGACATCAGCATCAGATGTCACCAATCGCACGGCGTCCATCTTCATACAATCTTTTGGCTATGGCACGTAAGGATTCCAAAACCTCAACTGCAGATGACCCTGAACCCAAAATTGTTGATACTTCAGAGGGGGATAAAATGGAGGATGGGGTAATACGATTGAAGATTGATGAGTCAACTGATGGCAATGACATAGCTGTTCAAGAAACAAGCGGGGTGAGTCTGGTTGTAGTAATATTAGACAATATCTTTCTTTTTCAGTGACGGCAAGATAACAGGGTTTAACAAAGTGCCCTACAAAAGTGTCTTGTAACAAAGTTTTATGATCTAAATCTACCCTTGCTTTAAGGGAGGCCTCATAGATTAAACAGAAGTCGAGCTCACCCTTCAGACAAGCAGCTCTCAATTTGTGCTTGCCCTGTCTTAGTTTAATTTTATAAGTAGTTAGGAGATGATGAAACTTTTCTTGCCTGGCGAGAAAATGTAGTTGTCTTGAATGACAGGACAGCACTTTTTTCAACCCTTGATTAATTGATACTTTTTTTACAGTTGCCATTGACTACTGACAACAAACATGAGCTAAAGCATGAAGTTACATTTGCACCAGAGCCTCCATCAGTGGAAGGAGGTGGAGGAAAACAAGAATCTGATGTAAAATCTAAAATTCCTGAGGGAGCAGAAGCTACAACAGTCCTAGTAGGGACACTAGATGAGCTGCAACAGCCAGTACTAGCATTTGTCCGTCTTGCCAAGGGCTGCCCCTTGAACATCACTGAGGTATCCATACCTGTGCGGTTCTTGTTTGTCTTGTTGGGTCCTAGCTCTGAGGAAGAGTCATACTTTGAAATTGGTCGTTCTGTGGCTACCTTGATGTCTGACCAGGTAAATTGTGTAGAAATTTTATACACACTGCTTTTAAAACTGATCTTTCACCTGTTAATTGCCAATTGCAGAAACATGAGAGGACTGGGACAAGTTTCTTATATTGATTAAATTGAAAATCTAAACATTTCAACTGAAATTTTAATGAAAAGCTACCCAGCCAAGTTTAAGAGTTTTCAGCAGAAAATTGTTTAAATGGAAACTCGCAAGAGTTGCAAAATTCCATACAAATCCTTATAATTTTGTAGCTTGTCTACCCAATCCATACAAACTCTCTATTTTAGGTGATATCTGAAGAGCTACCATTTTGCCATTTTCCTCATCCAAATACTTATATTCTTGGTTAAGACTCTCAAATTTAGTTGATCTTTCATTTCAATATCTTAGTTTTTTGAGCAAACAGAAATCAACCATACTCTTCCCAGTCCTCTCACGTTTCTGCAGTTGCCTATGTACTGCTTCTTCATTGGATTCCAGCCAATTAATTAGCACAAATCCCGAGACAAGTTTGTTTCCTTATTCCTTCACTAACCCAAAAGTTCAATATAACAGGAAGCTGGAATTTTAGTCCACAACCAAAACATATATATGTGGGAGTGTTCTAGCAGTGAATTCAACTGACAGACAGCCAATCAGATTCACAAATCTTAAATAAACCATAGTTGTCTTGTGCTTAGGGAAAGGTCATTTAATATGACAAGGGGGGATGAAGATATTGAAACTCAAAGCTTGAAATTTTACCACCCACCCACCCCCCCTCTCTCTAGTGGTTCATTTTTTTAGGAGCTTCCCCCTCCCCTTGGTAGTCAAAAAAATTTCAGATCCCCCTCCTTCTTCAATTCCTTTGCTCCCCTGAAAAAAAAGATCACTGGGCTGTATTAAATATATTTACCGTTAATGTCTTCAGTGGTTTATACTATGATCTGTATAATGTCATGTGTTGGTTTTGAAGTATACAAATTTTCAGAGCCAACCTCCCACCCCACCCCACCCCCCCTCCTCCTATGTAGCGGGGAAAATATAGTCAAAATTGCCAATAACAACAACGTTGTTCTTACTTTATTCTGAATCTCTACATGATACCCGCATGTTCTATATATGGCCAACACTATGATTACAACAATAGAAAACAGCTACACCTAGCCCAACAATTTTTTAAGGGCTCCCCTTTTGAGTGTCTAAAAATTTTTGGAGCCCTCCCTCCCCCCTCAATATCTTCATCCCCCCCTTGTCATATTGAATGAACTTTCCCTTATCATGAATAATATGTATTCTAGGCATTTCATGATGTTGCATATCGAGCTGACTCTCGAGAGGACCTCCTGTCTGCCATTAATGGCTTCCTTGATGACACAGTTGTCTTGCCACCTGGAGAGTGGGACCGTAATGTGTTGGCACCCATCCTGATTGCCCAAAGTAAGGCCATGGCAAAGAGAAGGAAAATGGCCAAAGCTGGTAAGAGCTCTAAGTTGCAAGTACTATTTACATAGAATTTAAACTCATTGCCAATATATGGAAGGGAACTGGTGCCTTATAGGTTAGCAGGGGATCTGAGTGCTTCACGCACAGCAGGGAGGTATCCATAGCAACCCTGTGAGCGGGAACCACCCCTGCAAGCAACTGCCACCTGACACCGTCACAATGAATGGAGCTCAGTGGAGAAACTACTCAACCTACTCCATAACCCTATGCTTACCTAACGCCATGAACCACAAGGGGGAGGGCTGGGAATGAGTATCTGCATGATTCACAAAAACGTTAGCAACACACACAAGGATAGCTAGCTAGGTGAATGATCCACAAAGATCAGCTGCAAAGGGACAAAAATGTAAACAAGCCATGAGACAAGCTGCAAGCTAATGGCTCACCCCGCTGATCTCATATACTTATAAATTCAACTTCTAATGCTTTGTAAATCTATCAACTGAAGATGACAGAAGTTTCTGTTGAAACATGTTTTGCAAATTTAAGAGTGTTGTCGTTTTCTTTAAAATTTTGATCTCATATGCTATTGGGGCGACTGCTGGATGCTTTGGCTTATGTTTAACTTTGCCTAAATTATATTTAGCCACATTAAAAAAAAACACAAATTACAATTTACATTACCTCCATATAACTTGGGCTAATTGAGGCAGGCACATAACTGCAGCTACCTGTTAGAAATGTTTGTTACCTCTTGGAATTGAACCATACCAGGACAACACTTTTGGACTACCTTTCAAAACCATTCCTTCCTTTATATGGGAGACCAGGGCTTGAAAATAAACTTGAAATCCATCTGGCCCTTGGGACAAGTAGCTCTCAAATTTTGCTTGGCCTTGGCAGACAACCTACCTGGGCCCATGCTCACCAGGCAAGTTAGAATGGGAAACGTACTTGCCCAGGCTGCAGATAAATGTACTCATCCCAGATGACCAGTCAGCACTTTTTTTTTGAGCCCTGAATATTCCCTCCACCCCCCTCTTTAAAAGTGGTTACTTACTCAAGAAACAGTATCATTTGAACTCATTTAAATGGCCTTGCTCTCCATGAGTTCTCTTAGTTCAGTGGATGGAGTGCCCGCCCGGTTTTGGGAGGTTATGGGTTTGATTCCAATCTCATTCCCAGAGTCTTTGTTCCCCTTGACCAGCGGTTGGAAAACAAGAGCTCTGGGAGCAACCATTTCAGGCGTGCGCCATAGATGCAGAATACAAAGTGAAACCAGATGGGCAGAATTCGGTTATTTCCTTTGTTATTTCAAAATGGTTGCTCCCAGAGCTCTCGTTTTCCAACTGCTGGTCAAGGGGAACGAAGACTCTGGGAACGAGATTGGTTTGATTCCGGTTGGGGACTCCGATTTTTTTCTCTGTCCCACAGTTGTGTTATGTCCATCAATTCACC
Source organism: Catalaphyllia jardinei (assembly GCA_022496165.2). NCBI lineage: Eukaryota > Metazoa > Cnidaria > Anthozoa > Scleractinia > Caryophylliidae > Catalaphyllia > Catalaphyllia jardinei. The sequence goes on from CM042759.1 coordinate 1,076,598, forward strand.
TTTCACATTTCATAGCTGAGCTTAAAATTCACCATCTTTATATCAGTTTACCAATATCATTCTAACATTAACACAAGGAAAATGTCTTTTTTCAGCTCTTGCGGCTGCTACAGAAGCACTAGAAATAGATCCTCTTGAGAGAACAGGTTCATTCTGTGGTGGCCTGGTCTTGGACATCAAACGGCGTGCAAAATTCTACCTCAGTGACTTTAAAGATGGCTTCAACCTGCAGTGTCTCTTGACATCAATATTTCTTTACTTTTCTGTCTTTGCACCAAATATTGCCTTTGGTAGTATTCTTGATAAGAAGACTGATGGCTGGCTCGGAGTGTCTGAAGTTATTTTTTCAACTTGTCTCTGTGGAATATTGTTTGGACTTCTTGCTGGACAGCCACTAATAATCATCGGAGTGACTGGCCCGGTGTTAGTTTTTGAGCAGACTATCTACAAGGTAACTTAGCTGTGGCATTGACAATGAGCTTCAACTTCAAGTTGATCAAGAATTGAGTGAAAGTTTCAACATGCAACAACTTGCATTTTCCCTTGTCATGATTAATTCTTTAATTCTATTTTGTTTATGTGGCAAATCAAATTTGAGCGTTTTAGAGTTTTCATGTGCTAAGATTTATGGGCAAACGTACTAGTTATCATCTTTTATCCTACAGTGGATTGCTTTGATATCCAAAGCGCTGCTGTTTAGACTTGACGTGAGTGTTTAAGGCAATTGGTTTTCTCAGGCAAAACTTTTTTGAACTGGACTTCTCAAACTCATGAATAATTCATCAATTTAAAACAAAGAAAATCACAAGTGTGAAGGAGGTTCGGATACCCAGTCTTAATTAGCATAGATTTTGATGGTTTTACAATTGAGAAGATATATCAAACACTCGGGACAGTGTTTCATTGGCTATCCAAACACCTCAAATTTCTTTAAAAATACTCCCCTGCGCATTGTATTTTTAACTCTCCTCTCGGTGTTTGGATATCCTGATGAAACATTGTCTCTTGTGTTTGATATATTACTTCTTCAGTAAAAAAAACTTTTTTCAGTCAGTTTGTCTTAGGTGCCCTGCCCTTAATGAAACTACTGTTTTGGGTCGTACGTTAACTTGTGCCCAGTTGGAAAGGTCTGATTATGTGCTTGTTATTTGTGTTTCAGTTTTGCAGTGTATATCATGTGGAATTTCTCCCATGGCGCTGTTGGATTGGTTTCTGGGTCATGCTGATCCTTTTTGGTGTGGTAGCTATGGAGGGTTGTTTTCTGGTCCGCTACTTCACACGCTTCACTGAAGAAATATTTGCTTGTCTCATTTCTTCCATCTTCATTTATGAAGCAATCCATTTTTTACAAGTGGTGAGATCATAACAAGATTGTAAAAACAACTTAATACAGTCTTGAGACAATAGGTTCTTGCCTCTGTACATGTAGTTTTTCTCCTTATTGACCAGTCCGGGTTCGAGCCCTGGCTGGGGACATTGTATTGTGTTCTTGGGCTAAACACTTAACTTTCACATTGCCTCTCTCCACCCAGGTGTATAAATCGGTACTGGCAAATTTAATGCTGGGGGTAACCCTGCGATGGACTAGCATCCCATCCAGGGGAGAGTAGAAATACTCCTAGTCACTTCAAGCTAAGGAAACCGGGATAAGCTCTGACCTGATGGGCCACTTAACTCGTATGCAGGCTTTACCTCTGTAGTATTAAAAAATCTGTCGTTGAATCGTTGAAACCATGAGTCGTTGAATTTCACGGGTCTCACAGTCTTGTTTTCTAACAGCAATGTGGGGTTTACAGTCTCAATTTTTTCACCAAGTTTTCTCGCAGTCTCAATTCCTTGCAGTGCTAAGAAAGTCTCAAAGCACTGATTCTTTTTGTGTATATAAATGACGTCTGAACTTCTTGAGCTCCTATTTAAGACACTTTGACAACAACAACAACAAGCTTTTATTACCAAATAGTCTCTGTCTCTCGACTGAAGAAGTCAGAGTGTCTTGTGCCTGCACAGACAAGTGCAAATTTAGCCTTTGTGCAAAGTCTTGCATTTACCATCCATCACCTCTGGTAGCAGTAACTTGATCCAGTTTCTGTGACACAAAGCAAGTTGAACTTTTGCTACCCAGATTAAAACTCTACTTTAACTGTACCAATGCCTTTTGGTGCCCATGCAAGCATAGGTTAATTAAACAGACAAATAGTTTTCAGTTATTAATCAGTGACTTTAGTTGCTGCATAAAGCTCATTATATAGTGGCTATTATTATACTGCTACGTCTGCAAGCGGGCAAGATGACCCAAATCACCTGCTGTGATTGGCTACTCAAGCGGACAAGATGGGCTTGGGACTACCTGCTGTTTCCCGCAAGAGAAATTTCCCGGAAGGCATATAATAAATCCTTTATTGACCATGTTTGTTCAGTCAAGATGGCTGGATATTGGCCTTATTCTTTTTTCTCAAGTTTGTGGACCTCAACTTCATCTCGGTCCATAAACACGCAAAAAAAGAACTTGGCCAATATCCAGCCTTATTACATGACTCAGGCACTCAGAGGGCCAATAACTAAAATCAGCCAATCAAAATGCGCTATTGCCGGTCCAATATTGGACTGGGCATTGTCCCGAGTGATCCAGCGCTTGTGAAAAACCTTCTTCATGCAGTCGTATAATAAATCTCTTATTAACCAAGCTTGCTCGGGACCGTACTGGGAGAATATCGACCCTCGGTCTCTTTTGTACGGTCCTCGCTGCGCTCTGTCCGTACTGTCAAGACCTTGGGCCGATATTCTCCCAGTACGGCCCCCGCGCTTGGTAAATAAGATATATATCTTGACCTCACACTTGGTCAATAACCCATATTTATTGGTGTGGGCAATATGAAAATTACTTAATAACAAGAATATTATGGAAAGAATAAGAAACATATGCTGATTTATTTCTTTTTAGTTGTAAAAAAACATAAGTGAAAGTTTGGGAGAACAGGAAATGCTGTTTCTGTGTTTTTGTTGAGTTATAGAAACATGATTTTTAACTAATCAGTGTGCATTTTTGAGTTTTCCTCTAAAATCATATGAACTATTGAATAGTAGTGTAGCTATACGTTTTTTACTACCTTGCAGGTATTTGAAGAAAATCCTTTAAAGAAAACATATTCAGCATCAGAGGAGTCTTCTGAAGTTGTAGTGAAGGGACAACCAAACACTGCTCTTCTTTCCACAATCATGGTTCTGGGAACTTTCCTTGTGGCATTTTACTTGCGGAAATTTAGGACAAGTTACTTTTTTGGGAAGAAGGTTTGTAGTTCACTCATACATGTGAATTATTTAGTTAGCTGCAGATGGAATTGCACTAGAAGGAGGCAGAAAAAAAAGAAGGTAGGAGGCAGCGTGGCTGAGAGGCTGCAAGTTAAAGTCCCATTCTTATGACTAGTTGGACCAGGTGCAGTTGTTTCTCGGTGGACCTGAGTTCAACTCCTTGGCCATGCTTGTAAATAGCAGACTGGCCCCAATTGTTTGAAGGGTTTATAACGCTATTCGCTGGATAAAACACTATCCAGTGGATGGCATGGTTTGTTTGCTTGCTTGTTTGTTTTACCTGTAGCTAAAACCACAACTCATGTCCTCAGATCAACCTCTTACATTGCTTCTAAGGCCTGATATTTAAGGTGATTCCAGAGTTTTGCATTGTGCATTCCTACTGCACACAATTTTTGCGTCATCAGCATGCGCACATACAAAACATAAGAGATTTTCCTCAAATTAAGCTCGATAGCGAGATAAAAGCTCATGCTCTTAAACGAGGACAGTGACCCCCACTTTTTATTTTATAACCAAACGTCACCTAAATAACCATATTTGTCAGCATCGTGGCATGAAAACAAAGACAGTGACCCCTCTTTTTATTACGTTTTTAACATCTCCTTGTACTGTAATGACACCATACCAAGTTTTATCGGAAATCTGTGGTGGGTTCTTTTAGTCTGGAATCACTTTAACATCGATGGCTGAATTTGGCCCTTTCAGGAATGAGATAAGAAAGCTAAGTAATTTTATAACATAATTTATATTTCAATTTATCTTAAAATTTTTCTATATAGTTTTTTTCTATTCATCTTAATATTTTTTCTCAGTATAGTAGCATTTGTTATTGCTAGAGACCTGACAAGCTTCATTTTCATCGAGTTTAAATAAAGTCATCATCATCAGCTAGCACTTGTCCAAGTTGGATAGCATTTTATCCAGTGTATAGTGTTTTACACCTTTTTGAACAACTAGGGCCTGGTCTGCCTTTGACCAGTTGGAATTTTTAACCATGCTATGTTGATTTACAATTATATTTGTTTCACTGTTTGTTTCCATTTGCCCTGAAAAGCCCCAATGGCAGAGTGGACAGTAATAACATTTATTTGTTTATTTCATTTAAGAAATAGAAAACATGTACTGTGTTTGTATCGAGTTATACAAACACAAGTAGAAGTTTGGGAGAACGAGAAATGCTGTGGGAACACGAGCCGCAGGCGAGTGTTTTCACAGCTTTTTCGAGTTCTCCCAATTTTTCACGAGTGTTTGTATAACTCGATACAAACGTGGAGTACATGTTTTCTATTTCTTTTAGAAAACACCAGGACGAGAAAAGGGAAAACAACTTGTTAACTTTGATTATCAAAATGTAAATTGTCTTTGCTCGCGCCATCACTACGTCAACAGCGCGCGCTAGTTCTGTGTCTCCATCGAGTTATATAAACAGGATTTTTAACCAATCAGCGCGCGTGCTTTCTTAGGACTGTTTTCTAATTATATTTATTTGATTACAAAGATTGGTCCCAAGTATTCCAGAGCACTGCACAGTCACTATTTATCCAGCTGTAAAAATGTGATTTGGAGCCAATTTTATTGAGTTTTTTCTGCAATATTGAACAAAATAATAATATTTATAGTTACTAGAAAACATTTAACTTATCTTTTTTAATCCTGCATAATATCATTTGATTTTAGTTCACTCAACATAATGTATTTTCTGTCAAATATCAGTCAATAGTCTACATGATATTACAGTATGCACATTATCACTTACAAAGGTTGTCATCTTCTCACTTCAGATAAATGAAAATGTTGTTTTGTAGAATGATAAGACAGTGAGCTGAGACTAGATTCACTTTCTGTATGGCCATCCTAGTTATTTATTGGTGAACTTTTTTTTCAAGGCCAGGAGGTTGGTGAGCGACTTTGGCATTGTCATAGCTATGGCATCAATGTTGTTGCTTGATGTTTTCCTGCACGATAAAGTTAGCACTCGGAAGATTGCCATTGGAGATCCAACGAAAAGAGGCTTTTTGCCAACCAGGTTCACTGAGAGAGGCTGGTTTATTAACCCTGGAGGTATGATGAAAGCCATGGAAACTGGATGGATATTTGCAGCTATCATTCCCGCTATGTTTGTTGGAATATTGTTGTTTATGGAAACAGAACTGACTGGGGTGCTTTTGAACAAGAAAGAGAACAAACTAAAAAAAGGAGCAGGGTTTAATTTAGACTTGTGTGTCATGGGAGTGTTGTCGTTCATTTGTTCATTGATGGGATTGCCATGGATGTGTGCAGCAACCGTTCGGTCAGTCTCGCACTTAAATGCGCTATCCGTCTGGAGCACCTCACATGCACCGGGGGTCAAACCAGATCTCATTGAAGTCAAGGAGCAGAGAGTCACAAATATCACCATACATGCTCTTACAGGTCAGTTTTACTGTGTTTAACTTGTACTGGTGGACTTCTCATTTCCCATTACAATACAGTGGAATCCCACCTTACCAGTTGGTTACCTTGTTAATACAGTCATCTCATTATTTCAGCCCCACGTTTTTTGTAAAGCAACCTGTGTGCCTGTATTTTAGAAGAAAACCCCTGTTAATACCGCCAACAGCCACATTCTGAAATCCCAACCTGTGTAATCGTTTACAATTTTACCACGTAAATCAGTTATCATCAATTATTTCCTTTGGTACTATTTCATACACTGAATCAAGTATCAATTTTCTTAAAATCATATCTGCATTTCAGGTGCTTAATAGATAACAGTTGTTTAGAAGTACAATTATTATTGTGATATATCTGTTAACCCCTTCACTGCTACAAGGACGTACTGAGTACATCCTGTATCAGATTACTCATATGCTATAAGGATCAGTACGTCCTAAATCAAAGTACTTGTATGGATATTTCAGCACACTGTAAAAACAATGAAGCCGCACACAAATAAACTTATGAGGGTCTGGTAAGGAGTAGTACACTTGGTGACAGATACATGACTAAAAAGTTAACAAAACGGCATTTTCTTGTCTAGCACATGTTATCGGCCATCTTGGATTTTCCACGTGTGTTTTCCTGGTGAATTGTGTGATTGTTTAGTCCTTTTTTCGTTTGAAATTGGCAAGTTATGGCTAGGTATACTGTGAACGAAGTTCTAGATAGATTGTGGAACGAGTCTGGCGATGAAGAAGACTTTTCCGGCGACGAGTTTGAACAAAGTGACGAAAATGATGAAGATTATATGGACGAGTCGGAAAGCTCAGATCACGTTTCTGCGAGTTCTTCAGAGGAGGAACCAGATGATAACGATTCTGATGGAAGAGAGTCAGATAATGCAAAGTTGGTGAAAATACTGAAATTTGGCCCGCACAGGGGTGAAAAAATGGCCCGCGGTGAAAGGGTTAAGATGTGTCACTCAATTCAGACCAGTCAGGAGGTTTGACCCTACCTTGGTAGTACGGCCACCCCAATAGTAATTAACCACCAAGTTTTCATGGCCTGTTGATGACCATATTAACAGGATTCCACCGTGTAGGCATCTGTGAAACAGACAAACAATGACAAAAAAAATACTGGATAGCTTCTTGACCTTGGCGTGATTGTTCTGTTGCAGGCTTGTCCATTCTCCTTGCACCAGCCCTTCATCTCATTCCTGTTCCAGTTATGTTTGGTGTTCTGTTGTATCTTGGTGTTTGTTCATTTGCTGGAATTCAACTAGTCGACAGGCTCATAATGATGTTTATGCCGCCAAAGTACCACCCAGATGTACAGTATGTAAGAAAGGTAAGCTATCCAAGCAGGTTTATTAAGAAGCCCAGCCAGCTCTTCTCACCAATACATCTTCATAATTGTATCAGAGTTAAATTTCAGGACACTTCAGCTACTGATAAGCTCTACCATTTGAACTGAACTCAATTTTTGGTACAGCTCATGAAACAAGAGACCATAATGTCAATTTTCATGTGTTCTTGGAATAGCTATCTACATGCAGGGATGTCACTTAGGGCTGGCTGCTGGCTAATTTCACCTGTGTAGTGCAAATCAGATATATTCAATCACAGCTAGTAACTCAACAAATTGAGGTCAACTTTTCGTGTGTCTGTCCTGTTATTGATCATTAATTTCATCATAACATTGTCAAAGTAGCTATGGATCCATGAGGCGATAGCCGAATGGATCTGCAGACTACTGTGACAATGTTATGACGAAATTCATTGTCAATAACAGGGCAGACACATTAAAAACTGACATCAATTTGGTTTTTACGATATCAAATTGTCTAATTGTCCACTCTCGTTTGTTGACGCATCGCATAAATTATAAATTTGTGTCTGTCTGCTTATTGACAATAAAAATTAGCTAATGATTGCGCAAGAATTTCTGCAGTTATCGTAAAAAATCCAATCGAGCTAGTGATCAGTCACAGGGTGGTTACTTAACACAATTTGTGATGATTTCAGGTTAGTACTAAACAGATTCACATTTACACCACCATCCAGTTGGTCTGCTTTGTTCTTCTCATTGTGGTGAAGTTAACTGTGATTGCACCGTCATTTCCATTCTTCATCATCTGTTTAATTCCTCTGCGCAAGTCGTTGGTAAAGTTCTTTGAAGAGAATGAACTTGAAGAGGTATGTACACTTGTATTTTTGTTTTGGAGCTTTCTAATCTTTTTACTCTATAACTCAATGTTTTTCTTACATTTACATTTTCTTATGCAGTCGATTCATTTCTTTAACTCCCCATGAAATTTCTGGGAAATCATAGGTCTGCAATGCGTGCAAAAGACTCATGCGGGATTACATTACTGTAATGTTTTGTTAGGCTGTTCATCTTACACACTTGGTCACACCTGTTGTCACACTACTTTCTGGCATATGGTGTGACACTTTTGAAGGTGATATATCAAACATGAGAGACTGTGTTTCACTACATTTTCAAACAATGAAAAGAGAGTTGAAATTACGACATGGAGTGGAGTAATTTTTTCAGACTTTGTGGTGCGTGGAAATTCAGTCAAACTCTATCTTGAGTGTTATATCTATCATTTCAAACAAAACCAAATCTAAAACTGGAGAAATAAAATGGAAAAAAGCCTATGTATTGTTAGTTATCCAAACACCTTCATAGTTGCAGTTTCCTTTGTTTAAACTTGGTGAATTAGGAGTATTGTGTGTTATTTCTAAAACCTTAATATGTACATTATTTTGTTATTGACAGCTTGACAATGAACAGTTACCTGATGACGACAGCGACTTGGATGAGTATGAGAGTGTGTTCTTACCAATTTAAAGAAGAAAGAACAACGTGCAAACTCTTGATCTCACACATTTGATTGTCTGGGCACCTTTTTCTGTCACCAATTTTGGCATTGCATTGAATCATTTAGATCATTATTTTAGTTACGTGAAATCTCAACTGTGTTAAACCTCCTATAGTGTTCTGTTATACTTGACAGTGTTTTTTGTGTGTGACCTGTCTCACAATTTTGTTGCAGCACTCCTTTCTTAGGGAGTTGTCTGAAGTAACAAACTTCTTTAAGCAGCATGCCTCATAATGTTTGCCAGGAAGAATCGAGGAATTTTCAAGGGGGGGTGGTAGGTACCGTGGGGTTGCAGGATCATTGGGACATGTCACCAAAACGTTTCTATTTGAGAACTGGAATACTAGTAATACTAAAAAGTAGAAATCACAATGAGATGCTGTGAGGAGTGTCTGCCTCAGTTCTTCACAGTAAATTTCATTTTTTTTTTGCTTCTCCAAAATGGAGATTCCTAGCTTCCCAAACGACCTTCGTCCCGTACTATGCCCCTGTTTCCAGTGCAAAAGCATAACATTAGGCAATAGGAAATTTAAAACCTCCCCAAGGGAACATCTTGTATGGAATGTTAAACAATTGCCAGTTTTTTTGAAGTTAGAAGTGCAAACAGGAAGTAATGATGTCATATCCTAATTTCTTTTTCACCTTTATAACAGAATTCATTAATCAGGTTATGGGAATGACAGATCGAAATTATCTCACATGAATTATAGGAAATATACAAAAACCATGAGTCTGGATTCTGATTGGTCATTCGTATTGGAGGAATAAACTTTAGTGCTACATGAAATTTTTTCACACTTTTTTAATTTCTTTTTTTGTTTCTTTTATTTGTTTGTTAATCTTTTTTGTCTTGTTTTCAAGAACAGGCTCGAGTAGATAAAGAGTAGCAAAGATATAACGAATTATTTCGCAGAGAAATTTATAAAGCAGAGTGTATATTTTGAGTAATATCTGGCATCAAAGGTTTTTGAGTCTTGTATTCCTATTTTAGTGATAAATTGAATTTAGCTTTGGGACGTCGCAACATTTCAGACTTCGTGTGACGTCAAATATTCTACAAATTTTATGTAAGTGCCTCTGTGACATAACATCATTTTGGCGAAGTAAATAAACCAAAGAAGTGAAAAGGCACTCCATTTTGTTTAACAAGTTATGGAAATCGTTTCAACTTTGACAAAAAGGGAAGGTAGTTTTGTGACCGTTGAGGCAAAAAAAATGCATTTTTTAGTCTAACAAGTTTCACTTCTTTGCGAGACACTCAAACTGGTCGCCATGGTTAATTTTTCAGCCACTCACTAGCTAAGCTAATTATCAAGAAATTTGTCAATGGAATATAAATATTAGGGTTTTACAAGCATCGTATTAGTTTCAAGATATTGTACAACTTTTCTGTAAAATCTTCAAAGATTACCGTCGGTTGCGTGACTTTTGTGGCTTGGCGTGGTGCAAAGGAAGTCATACAACCTGCGCGAGGGCCATGACTAATTGGTTTTCAATTTTTGTACCAATAAATAACGTCAATGACTGTAAAATGTAAATAAATGTTTAATAGTTGTGATATAGAATATTTGTTTGATGTAAAAATAAAGATGAATTTAAAAATACATTTACGAGAGACTACTAGTTTGGTGAAGAGTGCAGTGTAACAATGCCCAGTATTAACTTGAACTTTATTGTTGTCATAGTAACCAGTTTTCTTGTTACAATAGCACTAGCTTGCGAAAACAGCCGTCCTTCGCTCGCGAAACGTCACTCAGGTCTGGTCACTCTCGATAGCCAAGACATTTTCGGACTAGTGGAGATTGGAACAATACATTATGGTTGCCCTGATCCCTTTTCGTCCTTTCTCTTTTTCCAATTCCCCATAATTCACTCTGTTTGCACCCCGAATTTTGCATAAACTATTGTGAAATGCTCTTGGAAATATGCAGACCCTCCAAAAGCATTTCACAACAACAGTTTCTGCAAAATTTGGGGGCAAACGGAGTGAATTATGATGAATTGGAAAATAGAAAATACCTCCCTTTTGCGTTCGTGTTCAAGGACAAACACTCGTATGAACCGACTGCCAGCAGTCTGGGTTAGCAGCCTCTGTTCGAGAAAAAAAAATTGTTGCATTAAGCAGAAAGTTTGGGTTTTCTCTTACTCTTTTTTACGACCACAATGCATTGCTACGATCTCTCGCACAAGCCGAGAGGAACCTGAGAAAGAGTCCAGCAAAGCTCTATCCAACCAAGTTCCCAGGAGGCCTCTCCTTTGCCTGGGAACGAGGTTGCGTTTTACCTGAGCCCTTGCACGAGACATCGACAAAGTATAAATGATCACACTTCATCATGGTTTTTCTTTTTCTTAATTTTGAACACCAGAACATCCTGCACTTTTTATCTCGAACGGCTGTAGTGGTGTTCCTTTACACAACTAGATTTAATTATATAAGGCATTTATTGAATTCTATAAGCCTGCTGGATCAAATGCCTGAAAATATTTGAAATTAGTTGTATGTATTGTCAGATCTTTCATTCCAATTAGCTAACTTGAAACTCGTCCGAAACCTGATTGGGATAATATTTCTAAAGGCCCTAAAGATCCAGTTTCCTACATTTCATATCAAAGGACTCTTAGAGCCAGCTCATTGATTGTAATGGACAGTTTTCATTGCACTGTTGAATCCTGCTAATTGGAACCAAAAGGGGTAAGAAAAGACCATTAGAAAACATAACTGGGTTTAAGCGTGCAAAATTACTTCCGGCCGCAGCGTCGTTCCAATCCCTGGTTCATTTCCGTCCACACACATTCCAATTTGTCTACACATTCCATTCCACATTTGATGCTCATGCACGATAATCATTCATTCCGTTATGACGCAATGAATGAGCTAAAAATCTCTAATATTCGATTAAAAAGCCTTATTCAGATCACGCTAATAGACGTCTATCTTAAGTTATCCAGAAGTTAAGTTGTGGTAAACTGCAACTACCCAATAATAAGTCTAAGCGATTGAGCTTATGTGTATAGAAATGGAGAGCTTGATTATGGTGGCGCGGTCAATTGAGCGGAAAACGTGCAGATCTAACCTTATTGTAAAAAAACTAAAAAAGGAATTACCTGCGTAATCAAATGACGTGCAGTTATTGTTCCTCAATCTATTCCTGTGTGTATTTTTAGAGAAGTTTAAGTTGTTTCTCGCTTATGTACGGAAGAATATATTTCATGGACTAAAATCGCTGAATTGGGATAAAATAAGTCAAACTCAGCCAAGGATCTTAACTCAAACTTCCTAAGTCGATGGTTAGCCCCAAACGACCCCAAACCAGAATTCTATTAGCTCCCATTCACGCGTAAAAAAAAAACAAAACAAAAAATAGACAGTGTTTTTGACTTCTGGTTGGGGCTAAACGGTTGCAAGGGGGTAATCGACTTACGGGAACAACGAATACCAAACTTGAATGTCGCTAGTTGTTCTGCTTTAATCGTTAGAGCGGTCCAAAAATCAGTCCAGAACGGGATTTTTTATTTTATTCGAAAACAGCAGAGATATATTTGATTTTCAGTTTCTTTCAAATTCAACGAGCAATTTAACTAAATTTTCAGTTGTATACAATCTAAGCAAACTCAGTATTATACAGTAGAACTCTTACTCTCGATCAATTGTATTGTCTAAAAACCTCTCGCTATCATCAGGCTTCCCTAACTAAAATTCCCTATTAATAGACCGTACAATTAATGTGTAGTCTTTGCTGACTTGCTTTCATTGCTTCGATAAAGTTCTTTTCACTGCGAGCATTTACATAAACGTATCTTCTACGGCCTCCGAGTGAGTTCTTCGCCACCACTCCCTAAACAAAGATGCACGTGCATTGTAAATCTTTCTAAACACATTTTGCGCTTTTTTTCTCCAAAACAAGATCATGAGATAGCCAAATTTTTCGTTTTCGGAAGAACGTGAACCACGACGGTAATTTATCAATACTACTTTACTTAACTGAATTCTTCCTTTACAAATATAGTTCTAACACCCACGGACACACACTGAACAGTAGATCTATTTAAAGATACGTTTTTCATGGATGTTGCGCGCAGCGAGGGAACTAATTAAAGCAGCTGGGAGATGGTTAGATAGAGTTGCCAGTTATGGAAGACAACATTTAACCCAGTTTCTTCCCGACTTGATCTATATGAGGAGTTAAAATGACACCATTGGCAGGAATTATTACGTAATCTTTATAAGCGTCGTTTTGAGTTTACTAACCTTTAGCACAATCACTAGAATTTTGGCTTCAATATTTATCGGCAGTTTCCAGCTCTGGTTGCCTTAAACACAAAGACCACTGTCAATATCGTTTATGACGAGCATGTACGTTGCACGTGAGCTCATGTTGTCTTCTCTGACGGTAGCACGACTGAAATGATATTTTTACGAGGGAGTCACTCTTTTCGAGCACAATTAATAGCTCACTTGAAAGTTTGGAGCGCAGACACTCGTGGCAATATTAAATAGTGACGCAACAAACACACGCAAGGTCGCTCGTAACAAAAGTCACAGATGAATATTGGCTGTTGGAGGTGAAGTGACTCGGCAGCAGCAATAAATCGAGTTTAAACTTTATTAAAAGCATCGTAAACAGATCGAATTCAATGTCTCAGTCAATTTTGTTTTTGTTTTCCCAAGCCACATCGTTACGAACTCGTCAGTCGGGACATGCTTAAGCAGATATTAACGACCAAAGAATTAATTTGCTGTTGATGTACTTGCGACAGTCTGGCTGTCGACGAAAGTATGTTCTTTTCCCAAAGCGTCGGCCTCTTTAGAGAAACTTTCGCCTCTCTTGAGTACCGCTAAACTGCTGAACACGTAATTATATTTCTACAGCAATATATGCAGTTATATTTAAGCTGGCATGAAAAGTTGGCGAGACGGAGATTAGTGGCACTCTATTCTGAGAACGTTGCAGGTCATAGGTTGGATTGAGATTGTTCTTTGGCCCTCAAGAAAGCGATGTAGCGAAGATCTTTTGCAACACGTGATTTGCAAAACTTTAAAAAAAATTTCGACACGTGCGGATAATACAAACGCACGGGACATCTCAACGCATTGTAATCTGTAGTGCCGGGGATAGTAGCGATATCGAGTAGCGGCGAAGGGTTTGGATGTTAGTCCAAAAACATAGAAACCCGAAATCTGCCGTGTCTCAAAATACCCCACTCCTTCCAATGCATGGCATTTTGCCGTCGCTTTTTCACGTCCTGAAGTACCCCATTGGTGTTCCGGCTAAAGAAGTGCTGTCATCAGACTAATAAATGGATTTTATTTTGGAAAATTAGCGTTTAGCCATATAGCGCATAGCAACAGCTACAGCTCAGTAAAAGACTGATACCCTTAATGCAATTAATTTTTAAGTTATTGTCTCTCGGATTGACTGGAAACAATTTAATTCTGAGATATTCATGGTTCTTTCCCGGGTTCTTTTGAACAGGATATCCTCGAACGTTTTTTTGGTTTCCTATTTTTCACGCTCTGCAAACTAAAAATAACACATTCCGTACAATATCTCCTTTTGTGCCTTTGTTTTTTTGCATTTTCTCGTTAAAAACAATTATCACTGAAATGTAACTAACGTCACGTACAATCACGACAATAATAAATTCCCTGAAGTAGAAGAGGAAAAAAGTTGATTATGGGAAAACCGTATTTTCAAAGCAATTCGCGACTTAACTAAAGATCTTGGCTTGACGGAATAACACTTAGAGATGTTGCTGTTTTTCTTTGATGTAAGACCAGGTCTTAGTAAGACTCACAAAACTAAAAGCCATAAAAATAGATAAAACTGTGGCTTTTTTAAAATGGCAAGCAGTGGCGGATCTAGGGGAGGGTCCCGGGGTCCCGGCCCCCCCTTATTTTAGGGGAAAAAAGAAGAAATGACAGAAGGGGAAAAGGCCAGCAGGGCAAGTAAATCAAGATCGCCCCCCCCCCCCCCTTCCCTTCTTAGCTCAAGGTCTGGATCCTCTGGTAAGTGTCCATTTGATCGTCAAACCTTGAAATGCGCGCCCAGTTTGGCATGGGGAGATCCCGCGATTGGGAGCGCGGGAAACCTGGGACCAGGTACTTTTTATCTCCCCCTGTAGGACTAGCTAGGGATATACAGTTCTAACCAAGTGGGGTAGTGATAGAAGTCTAACCATGTCTATGGCGCCATTTTCGTTTGATGGAAACGGTTTTTTCTTCCCACAGTGCGTGTTGCGTGGCTTTCATGGAGTGAAACTGATAAAAAATGGATAGGAGAACAAGAATTTCTTAGGTTAAAAAATGAAAGGCTGTCAGGTGACCTGGTGACTGCAAAAATTAAGGTTGAACATAGTCAATGATATAGTTGGGCTACTTGCAGCAGCCTTGAAGCGGCGGCAGCACTTAGCTCATATTAAACCACATAGCAATGTAGCTAACAGAAAGTACAAGGAATTTTGGACTACAGAATTGCTAAAAATATATGAACGGTTTATTGGTGGAAAATTATATTCTGATGACTTGTGCGCTACCTCTACTTCAGAGTGAACATAGGCTCAGCTGTCGAGGTAAGTTTGTGTTTGAAGTGCCTTCAAACAAAAGTTTGCGAAGTGCTTTTGACGTAATACTCAATAAGGATTGGTATTTCATTTTACATGATTTACAATCCCTCCAAAAGTCGAACGTTACAGAGAAAATATACTTATCTCGCTCTCAAAAACCTATGACGTCATTAGCTATATTACTTGCAAATTTCTACCCAGAATGGCTCTAATTATTCCTCTACCGTCATAAGATGGCTGCATTAAGTCTATCTAGAGACATTGCACGTGGCATAGCATCTTAAAACAGGAAAAAAATAAAGTAAAAATGTAAAGATAGGCGAGACATGGGGGTTAAAGCTGGTGGGGGGGGGGGGGGGGGTGCCCTTGATGTGAAGGAGCTATTCTGCTGGAGCTAGTGATTACAGTCTTTAACTTTGCTTTCGGCAATTTTTTTATCCTGAAGTGTTTTCTAGTCAAGATATTTGGTAAAGTTATGTTTTCTAAGTTTCTGCTCATAGTCAAGAGAACCTGCCCATTGCATTTGCACTAATATTAAATTGTCATATATACCTATTCAAAGTTTTAATGTGAAACATTGAGTGTCTCAAATTGGACACTACTGTAAGGTAGATTTCTCTCTTGAAGGGACATTGTTGGTATATAATGTCATTTGTTTTTACAAAGTTTGAACAGATACCTACCTCTCTGCTTGTGTGGAACAGAAGATGCTTGTTAAGCAAAATTCTTTTCTTAAATCCCTTTGAAGGTCACGCTAGGAATGGATATTTATGCACAATCACAAGATTGTGGAAGAATGTTATCACAAGCTGCATTGCACTTCAAGAACCACCCCTTTTTACAGGCCTGCAACCTGTCAAGAATATTCAGCATGAAAAGAACTAGATGTCATTATGTACTTGCTTTAATAAAGATCTTGCTCCTGTGTTGATGTCACGGGTAACTAGAGTCAGGCTACATCAGCTCTCTGTGAAACAGATGCTGATGGCTACAGCAGGTTGTCACAGTGTTTGGAAAGAGATGGAGAGAGAACTTCACATGTAAGTATTGTTTATGTTTGATACAAAATATTCTTAATAAATTGTCAGCTCTCTTATTAAAGGCACCTGCTTACCCCTTACTAGCTTTTTCCCTTTGATTCAGGCAAGAAGATAAATGAAATATTATAGTTGTAAACTAGCAAATATGAAATGGCGGTTATGTTGAGGAGGATGTAATTTGGGTAATGACCTTTCTCCCCTCTTGTAAATAGTGTACAAGTATGATAAACCCCTCCTGCAAGCAGCCAGACAATAAAAGGCCCAAGCCATCAAGTATATTGATATTGTAGGATGTTGAAATTTTATTAGCATGCACTTTGGGAAAAGTTCAAGGTTGGTAATATCGCTATATTACAGTTGGGTACAAACACTTTTGCTTGCTGTTCACTGAGAAGTTTCTCCTCTGAGGTTTGTCTCTTTGTTCAGATTTTACAACAGTAGTTTAACTTTGTTGCTGACTGCATTTCCTAATTGACTCTCCGGCTATGTATAATTTCCTTGTTAATAATTTGTTATCTTGTAGAGAACTAGAACAAAGCTTATTCTTTGTAAGTTGTGTTTGTGTTCAAGACTTTATTGTCACAGCTTAATAACCGGAAAAATCTGAAGTCTAAATTGCTTTAGTAAGTTCTGCCAATAATTGGTTAGAATTCCTGTAAATAATGGTGTGTAGTTGTACTTTAATGATTCTTTTCCTCATTTAAAGGTTTATAATAATTAACCCCTTCTTCAGGAGCATTTTGTGTTATTATTAGATTATTAGTTGCTATCCATTTAGTTTCCTCTAAGCTCTCTATTTGTCATCTGAATCATCAATTTCGTGTCAATAGTTTCCCGTAATTCATTGCTTGTTTGAAATTGCAGTATTATTCCTAACATCAGTGCTGTGAGCCCATAGAGTCAAATGTCCACTGAGTAGCAGTTATGCAAATTTTCAAATTCCATTTCTGTTCAGTTCTTGAGATGACTTGCATGTTGTGTGGTGCTTATCAGTTGCATTATCTCTAAAATTTTGAAAGTCCAATACATTTAATTACGTTGTTAAATGGAAATAAACAGAAGAAACAACATCAATGTAAACTTTGAAAACAGATTGAAGCATCACTTTTTTCATTAGTAAAATGAAACTTAAACATTTAAAGAGCCAGAATGGTCTTTCCATCTCTCATTCTTATTACCAATTCACAGGATTCAAGTGTCCAAAATTTGTACTGGTAAACAATCCAATGTCTCTGCAATGTGATCTTTCTGCTTGCAGTACCCTTTAAGAACTTTAGCTGTACCTTGAAATTTAACTCAATAACACATTTTTATAAGCATACATGCAAACGCAATAATTGTAAGCTTTAAAGTAGATTCATGTCTGGCACTTACCGATAAGGTAGAAAAATGGATCACTGTTTATTCAAGTGATCTTAAAGTTTGGAGATAATATTTGCCCAACTTGTTCATCAGGCCTAGGTTGTTTGAAAGGCGGATAACGCTATCCACTTGATAAATAACTATCCAGCGGATAGTGTGATCTGTTTTGTTGACACTTACATGCTGAATAGCAATTTATTCGGTGGATAATGTTATCTAGCCTTCAAACAACTGCAGCTAGGTGTTTGTTAAAACTTTAAACAGGAGCCTGAGAAAATATTATAGCGCCTCGACAAGAAGGTAACGTTCATGTAAACCATAAGTTCTTTTTGGTGTTCAAAGGAGCAGAGAAATAAACTTTCACACAAGCCATGTGGGAGCTGGAGAAAATAGATGTAGAGTGCCCAGTATGTCATCTTTATGGTCATTAAAGATGTGTTGATTGGCGTCAAGTCCCTTAAACAATGGGCACAAAATGTGTAAACAACAATCAGCTGAATAAACATTTAGCTTCAATAACATACATGTGGATTGTGTGGCTAGTCTAGAAATATTTACAGTACTGTCAGTTCAGATCAAGCTAGTTTGATTTATAAGTATTTTTGTTTGTTTAGGTGCCGGTATTATGGTAATAAAATAAGAGGGATCTGCAAAGGTCATTTGAAATCATACTAGTTTAAGATTACCGTACCTGAACTAAATGCAACTAGATGTATACTGCACGTACTATAAATGATGGGACTAACATTACAAGTGACTGTATGATCGAGATGACAACTGAGGCATCTGGCCCCAGTTGTTCAAAAGATGGAAAATGCTCTCGACCAGATAAATCACTATCCCATGGATAAGTGTTGACAAAACAAACCACTGTATTCACTTGATGGAGTTTTATCTATAGAATAGTGTTATCCATCTTTCGACCAACCCAGGCCCGAGCAGTATATACAGGTAGCATGATACAGATGCAGCAAATGTTTAACAGAACAGTGCAATGATTACAAGCTTGCCTTTAGCAACTGACTTAATTGACACTGGTCACTGAAAGTTAATGCCTTGCTATGGAATTTCATCAAGAAGAGCATTTAAGAGAATAACTGAAAAGAACGTTTCTAAGAGCAATACATGGCATAGTTCCGGTCAACTCTTAATCATTTGTTATCTTCGTAATCATTGCTACAGATTAACCTTATATTAAATATTTCACTGGTTGTATCTCCATTTGCAATATAGTCAGTCTGTAGCATTGACAGTTTACACCAAGTATAATTTTTCAACTTAGAGGCATGGGCAAAATTTCTGTGAAAATCTTGTGTCAACCACAGGCAAAATCTCATTTGACAAAGTTAAAAAAGTAGTAGCTGTTGTGTTATATTAATAAATTGTTCTGTTCTCTTCATTTGGTAATAACTGTACTCTTTATAAACAAAAGAGTTTTTGTTGATCAGTAAAACCTTAGTCAGTGAAGTCTTAGGTATGAAACTTAGGTAAAGGCACTAAACTGAGGTACACACTTTTGTAGCTGGTATTTTCTGAAAGGACAGATGTGAATGCACTTGTGTTATCTCCGATATCTTTTAGCTTTTTTATTTTTAGAAGATCAATATCCTAAATTCCACAAAACATCTCAATCATAGCAGGAATAAAATGTTTTGCCCTTTTAATGTTATGTACAGAAACATTTATACTTACAAGTGCAAACAGATTGAACTGACCGGAAATAATAAAACCTTGACCTTAAAAAGAATTAAGGGACTTGTGCAAGGAATTTCAGTTATATTTTACTTCTGTTTCTTAAAGAGGTAGACACTGACTGTTGCGTGTGTGTGATGCATTCAAGTCATCTTCCAGCCAGTAATATTGTGTTGGAACAAATTAACCATATTAACTTAACGCAGCATAAAAGTTCAATGATTAACAAAACAACATAAGTCAGAGGATCATTAACCTGTTGATTACCCTAATGGTAGTTTTAATGATCCACATGGTGAGTTGGCGTCATTTAATATTATTGCTACCGTTGCAGACATTTTACAAGGCTGTTAAGATTCTTCTTGTTGTTAGGATGTTGGTATTGATTGCTCACTGAGTCATGGATTATATTGTGCAGGTCATGGTTTACTGATTGTAATATTTTTGTGTGATATTTTATTTTACTATTTTAATCATTTGGTTTCTTACATTTAACTTTATTTTTAACTTGGCTTTACATCAGTTTTTGCATCATGTGCATGACAGAGTAATGAAAAAGCACTTTAAAATTCACAATATTATGATATACCTAGCTTGGGGAATAAAACGTGAATTTCAGTACTGTGATTCCTCTGATAATATTAACCTCTCATTGCTTCCTCTGCTGCTGAATAAAAAATATCCTAGACAGTAAAAGATGTTAATGTTCTGATTTTATTTTGAGCTCTGGTGAATAGAAAGATGTATTCCAGTAATTGTAGTGAAGCAACAATGCCAATATATTAAATGAGTCATTTTTGAAATATAATGTCCTCACAACTAATCAGGGTATTACACTCACAACACAAAAGAATGCTGCTTAAAAGGAGCTAGCTCTGCTTGCCTGTTTAACATGTTTTCAATGAAACAATTAAGAAAACCCAAGATGATCTTATGTAGCTCTAATCTGATTACTCTAAAAACAGTTTCCTGAAGTGATTAGCATAAAATAATATGATAATCATTCATGTAAAATGTCAGTTAAAGACTGACTTTCTCTCATGAAAAGGTTGTCTCATGTAGTGAGAAACAAAAGTTACACTCAAATGCAGAAAAATGACTGTGAGATACAGGTTCTGTCAACCTTTACAGTCATTTATCATGTGGAAATAAAATGCCTTCAGTTTTCAAGAGATCAACGAACCAGAAAGCCTGCATCAAGCCCAGTTCTTAGTTTATCCAAGATGTTTTGTGTGTCCATTTACAACCTCTTGTGTTTCTCTTAGTGATTTCTATTAGATTTCAATGTGATTTCTTGTCATGATATCTGTCAGTCTTTGAGATCAGGGGTCAACTCAAATGAACAGTTTAAAAAACAGCACAGGAAAAATGAAATGTAAATTTTCTTTAAAATGAATGTGGCTAAAAGCTTGGAATGAGCATCACAAACAATTTTTAGCAAGCGGCAGCTTTTGAGAATATCATTTGGAGCTTGTCAAAAAAGCAATGTCACTGATTCCACGTCATTGTTCATGGACCATGTTCTTTAATTTTGTGTGGGCAGTGGGACATTGACGTCAAAAAGTGCACCAAATTACATCTGATTAAGTATTCAGCTGAAAACATGTAAATTCACAACTACAGCAGTTAATTACTTACTTAATAAATTTAAATTTGTCAGTAAAAAACTGTCGGTTTTTCATGGTGTACAGTGTCTTGCCAAATTTCCTTACTTGTAGAGAAAGGTATTTTTCCACATTTTTGGCTTGAGCTGACGCAGCAAATTTTGGTTGCTCACAATCTAAATTCTGCCTTAGAGGAGAGTACTAATGCAGAGCAACATTCTCTGTTGGAGGTAATAAAATAATAACTTCTTGTAATGTTAAATATTAATAAGAGAAGGCTCAGTAATGTTGTTTACCTTGTAAGATCTTTTCAGGAAACCAATTTTGCTGGGAAAATGTTGTTTAACCTGGTTTCACGCAAATTACCAAGTCGGTTAAGCCAGTCTGATTTAGTCCAGTCAATTCCAACTTTGTTAATCCAGTTCAGTGCAGTCCAGTCCAATCCTAAACTTGTCATCAGCTTCAGAAAAGAAGTGTGCACTCCTCTGTTTCAGGTCAGATGAGGTCGCCAAGAATCCCACACTTCTCATTTTGAAATGCAAAAAGAGCGTTCTAAATTTTCTTTTTATATTTCGTGAACCCTGACAAACTTTGACCAATGCTGACAACCTCAGCATAATATCATTAAATAAAATTAAGGCTCGGCAATGCCATTGTCAACAACTATGCCATTTAGGGATGATTGATGGTGGAAGTACATTGTTAATATTGTCTTAATAGTTTAAAATTCTTGCCATAAAATCTGATAAATTGTGATGCCAAAATTCTTAGGTTATGCCATCTCATACTTGTATTGCCTTTCTGTTGGGTAGTCTCAAAATATTAAAGGCACAACTTTGGCAAAGCCAGAAGAAAATATCACTCAACAAGTTATTATGATCTTGATAAGGTCAGCAAAGCTGTTAGTGTTTGCACAAGCTCAGCATAAGTCCCAGTTTTAGATCTTATTAATCAGATTCAGTAAAACTTATGAAATCAAAATGTCAGTGGTGTTTAAAGAAATAGTCTTTCTTTACTATATTTCAAACAACATTACTTGGGAATTAGCAAATTATGACCTCATTAGTCTAATATAGCATCAAAAAGAACAGCTAGCAAAATATAGTTAGTGAGCATTTGGCACAGAATACCTGCTAAGCTAAAGGGTTTTGCAAAATTGCATGTTAGAAGAACAAAGGTTCACTCTTACAAACTATACGTCATTGGGTTGGTTAATTGTGATTTTAGTTTAATTATTTCCATTGTGGGTGCAGTTAAAACTAGCCATCCTGGAAGAAGGAAATATTTATAAACATCTTAGCACAAGTATGTACTTGTAGCTGACATTTTGTTTTTGCTATGATGTATTGGTCGGCCCTTAAGTGTTCTGACATCAACAATTCTATGAGCTAGTATTTCTGTCTCAAGGTTGTCGGTATCTGCCAGGGCTGCTTGCTGTTGGTAATAATTATTTCACTGTACTGTGACTGGTGTGCAATAGTGCCAGGATTTATGAACTCAAAGGTAATGCCACAAGGGGGCAGTCAGATTTTCTTGAAGATTTTTTGAAAGGAATGTATTAATGCCGTGACCGTATCTTGATTGGAATATGTCCAAGTTTAATATTTTTGGATGCAATGTGTTGGATGTGGTTTCCAGATTGTTTCTTATAATCTGGCTTCCAACTGCCTGTTTGTTTCACTGTCTTTTTTACTTTCTTGGTACTGTTGAATCCTTGTGATTTGTTCAACTGCTATTATTTACAAGATTTATATTAACTGTAAGTTACAATAATCATTGCATGACATTTATTTTAACAGCTGTCTATTACATTACTGACATTGCATGAGTATTAAGTTTAGTCAAACTTTGTGATTTCTGTGAATCATGTTTTACAGCAATTGGTAAAATGTCTCTTGTTTCAAGCAGTAAATCTAATATTGTCTTTCAAGTCACACTGAACAGTTTCTGAAAATAGAAGCTGACATTGCAAAAAATAGGAATCACATATATATGCCACCTAAATGAAGGTCTTGGCTTCAGCATTTAATTGTTCATTGTTTTTTGGACCTGTAATGCTGAATACAGTAATATTATTCTCTTAACTGACTGGTTTTGTTGAGAATGTAGGTACATACAATTAGATATGAAATCAACTGTCCTCAAGGTGTATATCTTCAATTTGTTTTGAAATTATTATAATAATAGTTTGAATTTTGTGGAATAGCGATAAAACTGTGTAGAGGGAATTTACATGTTTTGATAGTAGGTCAAGCATTCCAACTGGATAAAGTAAGAGGTATTAAAAAAGGGCACCCCAGTACTTTTTGTAACAATTATGCATAGTTCCTTTTTGAATTATTTTCAGGTGGTAAGTGAACTTTTACCTTGAACAAATAACTTGTCCAGTCTTCTGCAACTGATTGACAATGGTCAAAGGTGAGGAAAGCAACACAGGCACTAACAGGAGGAAAAGTGCTGCTTCACTTCAGAAAGTCTCAGAAGGAACAGTGGCTCAACATGAAGAGATGCAAGGCAATGGAAGTGCAGACCTGCCCTCTTTAGAAGAATGTCGCTACCTTGATGATCAGGGACAACATATAGATATCGAGAAGCTTCACCACTATCATCATTACAAAACCATCTCTGAAAGGGAGCAGTTTGAAGAAAAGCTTCGGAAAGGATTACTCTCTATGAAAGACATTGCAACGCTTCAAGAACGACTGGCTATGGAGAAAAA
The DNA here is from genome assembly GCA_022496165.2 of Catalaphyllia jardinei. Taxonomy (NCBI): domain Eukaryota; kingdom Metazoa; phylum Cnidaria; class Anthozoa; order Scleractinia; family Caryophylliidae; genus Catalaphyllia; species Catalaphyllia jardinei. The sequence continues at coordinate 1,100,199 of CM042759.1, forward strand.
TGATGACAGAAACGTGTTGGCAGGAATGTCAGACTCTATTGAAATGTCAGGTACATGCATAGCTGAAAGTTAACATTTGAAATCATGCAGTCAAAGGGGCATTCTCATGCTACTTGGTAACTTTGTAAAAAGCCAGAAGGTGTCTTCACCTGTCACTACTGATGGCATGGATGGAAATGGATTGAAACTTGAAAAAATGTGCCAATTTTTCAATTTTTGATGCTACTTATTCCAAAAATCCTCAAGAAATTCATTATGGTTAGCCCTCTCTGATAAAATTCATTTGATATCCTTGTTGTAGCTTTACAGAGGCATCTTGTTTATGATTAAAGCCTCAAAGTAATGATTTTAGCACAGAATTGACCTAAAACAGCAAAATCCTTGTGACACTGCTCCTTTAAGTTCTTACTTCAAAGGCATGTTCAAGGCAATGAGTGACCTGAGTTTGAGTGTTGTCCACTTATTGTATTTTGTCCTTGGGCAAAACAGCTGGATTTATGAATTGGTGTCAATGCCACATGAAGCATACTTCCATATTCAGGAATTTTTGTTTGAGGGATTTATTTCATGTGTTGCAGCCGGACTTCGTAAATCTCAAAGACAGATGTCAGGCATGCAGACTCTTTTAAGGCAAACGGACATCAGCAAAAGTTTGGATAAGTTTCCTGTAGTATATGACCACAATCCTCGTGAGGTAGGGCTCAGTTCTACATGACTTTTGTGTTTTCTTTTTATTGAACTTTCTGATTATGTGAATTCATTTTATTGTCAGTCTTAAAATGCATGTGACACGTAGGGTGTAACATCCCTGCCAAGTTTCAATAGCATTGCTTCATTATTGGTGGAGATACTCTTAATTTTATGTCTCACCACTGTACTTGCACAACTGATGACATCATCAGCGACTAAATTTGCATAATAGGAGAACTTGAATATCTTATGAACAAAAAAGATATCACAAAAAGAAAAACGTCATTTTAATCTACTTTGAAATTACCACCGTTTTCGTTGATACACGACTTTGGAAAACAAAACACCTGCAGAAATGTTTCCAAAATTTTCGTGAGTCTTGCGTGTTATCGACAGATCAGATCGAAATCCACCAATCACAAACCAATCACAGCCACTAGTGTGACCTTCAGACCCTCCTTACGTCATGCTAGCAGGCTGTGATTGGTGGATTTCGCTCCGATCTGTCGATAACTCGCAAGACTGACAGAAATTTTGGAAACGTTTCTGCAGGTGTTTTGTTTTCCAAAGTCGCATATAAACGAAAACAGTGGTAAGCCTTCTAAATGAGCGTATTTTTGAAATGACTTATTTTTCGGGTCATAACACTTTAAAGAAGTACCTATAATATATTCATGCCTTAAATTGTTTTGTTACCTTGTTTAAGGGTTTGTTGATTTCATTGGTAATTTCAGGCATTTGTTGAGTTAGAAGAACTAACAAAGCATGGTGAAGAGATGGAATGGAAGGAAACAGCACGTTGGATTAAGTTTGAAGAGAATGTAGAGGATTCTAACCGCTGGGGAAAGCCTCATGTGGCCTCACTAACATTCCACAGTTTGCTTGAACTGAAGAAAGGGTTGGAAAAAGGTATCAGTAAATTGCAGTTTGACTTCAGTTCAATGCTGTTCTCAGCAATTCTGACAAGGAATCCCTTCATCTCATAGCTGTCAGTATTTTCTTCTTACCCCTTCCCCTCCCAAACCTTGTCCTAGGGTTTTTCCTCTTACCTCCTTCCCTAGGGGGCAAGATGAAGGAATACCCTAGGAAACACTGTGGACTCCTCCCCTCCTTGAAACCTGTCATGTCATGTTGTCATAATCCTTTATGCATCGAGAATGATGTGTGGCCAGGAACTCATTTTGTGCATGCAGTCTAGACATTTGCAAACTATTGTTTAGTTTATACTGACACAAACTGCTCTCTACAAACTTAGGCACTGTGTTGTTGGACTTGGAGAAATTTGACTTACCCAGCATTGCTGAGGCAGTGGTTGAAAACATGGTGATTACAGACCAGCTTAAACAGAAAGACAGTAATAAAGTTCTCACAGCCTTACTTCTACGTCATCGACATCAGCATCAACAGAGCTCCAAATTGAACCGTCATGCCTCTTCTAAGAAGTCCAAAAAGTTTGGAGTGCGTAACAGTGCAGATAATCTAGGATTAAATGTCCATTCAGAGACAGGAAATGGTGTTGTTAGTTTGAAGATTGAAGAACACAAACAGGTTTGTCTGTTGTTAATTAAATAATTTTCCTTCTGATTGAACTGAAATTACCTATAATTTGTTGGAAATGTGACCTTCACTGAAAACTTGCTGGAATTAAAGCATGTGGAAAAAACAATTGACTTTCTAGAATGTCCCATTTTGGATGTCATTACCGGTATGCCACATCGTCACACAAAATGGCTATCATCAATGATGAAAATTGTTGAAACCATGTCCCATCATGGGTTGAAAATTTTGTCATGCAAAAAGTTTAAAATGGGTATTTTTGCTGAAAATTTGTTTGTAATGTTAACTTGTATTTCTAATGGACATCAGGATTCACTTGCCCCTGAGTCCACTGTGGACGAAAATGAAAACAGACAAGAGTCAGATGTGAAATCAAGAATTCCAGAAGGAGCAGAAGCTACAAACGTGCTTGTAGGGACGCTGGATGAGCTGGAACATCCTGTACTAGCATTTGTCCGCCTTGCCAAAGGATGTCACTTGGAGCAAATGACAGAGGTGTCCATTCCAGTCCGGTTCTTGTTTGTCTTGCTGGGTCCAAGCAACAATGGAGAATTGTACCATCAGATGGGTCGTTCCATTGCCACCTTAATGTCAGATCAGGTAAGCTTTCCACAGTACTGTAGGTACATGTATTTACAGTAACCCCCGCTTTTAATAATGGTTCAGTTTGGAAATAGCTCTGAATTTTCCTTACAAAAATTGTGCAAACCCTGAATATTTGTACATATAAGTAGGTCTTCTCTACTAATAAGCCATTCCTCCCCATCTTACTTCAATAATTGTAAGGTTTTTTTTTAAAAAATAAATAAGATGAAGCTAATGAAATAATAAAACAATTAGGAAGACAACTACGACTAATACATCAGTACATACATTACCCTGACAAGAGAACAGTCTTTCAGTTGAAATAAAGGAAATGATTATTAATAAAGAACATATTTAGGTTAGGTGAATGATGTTGATACTTTTTCAGGCTTTCCATGATGTTGCCTACAGTGCAGACTCTCGTGAAGAACTTCTTGAGGCCATTAATGAGTTTCTTGTGGACACTGTTGTGTTACCGCCAGGCAATTGGGATCGTAGTGTACTGTTACCCATCCTCATTGCTCAAAGCAGAGCTATTGCTATCAGGAGAAAAATGGCCAAAGCTGGTAAGAATGTTACTCATTGGGCTGCATTCTTTAGTACATTGTGCCGTGAGCTGTTGTGAACACGATGCAATGTTGTCAAAATGTACTGGCACCTGACAACTTTACCTTTTTTTAATTTCTGTTTTTGCAGCTTCATCCTCGCATTCTGAAGGGGATTCTGCCTTAGCTCGAACAGGCACCTTTTTTGGAGGGCTGTACCAGGATGTCAAGCGACGAGGCAAATTCTACATCAGTGATTTCAGAGATGGCTTCAATCTGCATACCCTGTTTGCATCTCTTTTTCTTTATTTTGCTTTTTTTGCGACAAACGTTGCATTTGGAGGTCTCTTAGAAGACAAGACGGGCGGCCAGCTTGGTGTCACAGAAGTGATTTTTGCAGCCTCTGCATGCAGTATATTGTTTGCACTATTTGCAGGGCAACCTGTGATGATTATAGGAGCTACTGGTCCAATATTGGTCTTTGAACAGAGTATATACGAGGTAAATATTGACTTTGACAATAACCGTATGATTTTAAAAGCGGTCTTTACCCTACTTACGAGGAGTTGTATAGAGGAGATAGGACAAGAAAGGGGTTAACACTAATTTGAAAATTGATGAATAACCAGGAGGCATAATTAAAAAGTTAAAAGACGTTCTCTGGTTAAAAAGTTTTAAAAACTAA
>CM042759.1:1109260-1147142 GCA_022496165.2 Catalaphyllia jardinei
ATTATTAGCAGTTCTCAGTTGGTTTTATAGTTACTATGTTATTTTTCCTTACAGATGTTAGATTCTTAGCTACTCGTTAAATTTAAGACAAAATTAAGTCATGTATTGTATTGTATGTGTATTACAAAACCGTCGCTTGCTCTAGTGCCTGACAATCTTTCGATCATCTGTGATGCTATTGCAGGGTTATCCATTCTGCTTGCTCCAGGACTTCATCTCATTCCCATTCCAATCTTTTTTGGTGTTCTCCTGTATCTTGGTGTCGTGTCAATGTACGGCCTGCAGATGGTGGACAGATTTGTGATGCTCTTCATGCCGGCTAAACATCACCCCGATGTTTCTTACGTCCGAAAGGTATGTTCTTTACCCGGGGGTACTCCCAAAAAAATTCAGTTGGGGTTTGCGGCCTGCTTCCCAAAACACTTGCCCTATTTAAGATCAAAATCTGCAATTTTCCCTACCCTGTTTATGACCAGCCCAATACTCTGTTTTGGACCTTCATTATGAGTTCCTTCAGACCGGTGTTAAAGGTATTGTGCTACGCATTCATTTGTTCAAGGGATTTTGTTGATGGTCTTTACGATAATGATGAAAGTTGCTTCTTCTAAAAACATACTGCAAGAGGCAAGAAAAGTAGATAGGACACAACTCAAAAGTGGTAATGAACGATATTTAAGCCTTTAATGTCTTTCAAATACATCTAGTGATAGTCTTCTGATGCTCCCCTCCAACTCAATGTGGTGCAGGTGTTGTGGTTTGTGCGGTCTTAGAGACGGCAGGGGCGATGGGGATCAGAGAAGGAGGAAGGGGAAAGTTTACTTTAAGATGCTCTAAAATAGAATTTTACAATGAATTGTGTCAACACTTCTGTTCGCATTGTTCATGTCTCGACAAGACAAAACAAATACTTTTGCAATCTTGACCAGCAAGCACATCCCTCCCTACGAGAAGAAAATAAACCTACGAATAAGCTCTGAATCTATAGATTCTTGTTATATAAATGTTTCGTTTTGATATTTGTTCAGGTGAGAACCAGAAAGATCCACATCTTCACCATAATTCAATTGCTCGCCTTGGCTTTCATTTTGGGAATTAAGTTGTCTTCTCTTGCACCATCGTTTCCATTTTTCATCATCTGCCTAATTCCTCTGCGCAAGTTGTTAACAAAGTTCTACAGCGAGCACGAAATGGAGGAGGTATGTTGATTGTGATATGTTTAATAGAGTGTTTTAATTGGTCATAAAGGTATTATGATTATGTTTTTGACTCTAATCTACAAAACGTCGTCTGATTGGTTAAAGAGGCATACCGATTGTTTAGATGAACTGAATCTTTCATGTGTATACTTTTAGTTTTATTATATTTTTTCACGACCCCCTGGGATTTGAGTTTTAATTTTAATCGTGCTTAAGTAAAGGTTGTCTCTCTGATTCCTTCGTTTTGATCAATGAAGAAGGCAACAGTACGCGACATACCCCACTAGATGGAACTGGCCAATTCATCATGGTTCCCCCAGTATGTCCTCTCTTCTGTTTTCCTCTTTTACTGATGTTATTCATGTTTCGTTTGATAGCTTGACAATTCAGAATCCGAAGATGAGGACAGTGACTATGATTGATTTTTCATCGCACTTGCTGTGATTGTCACCTTTTTCTTCAAAGACAGATCTGCGTGACGTAGATTACGTAACTGGCAGTGCGTGAATTGCGTGACATTGAGGCCACAATATGTCGTTGTACTTGGAAAGAAGCGTGACACATTTCATGGTCAGCATGATATTTTGAGCTCGTACAAGCTGTTAGTCATGCAACACTTCATGATGATGTTTCTTGACATTTTATTCGCCTGTATCTGAAATTTATATAATGTGAAAGAAATTTTGAGTGGAATACATGGCTAATTAACAATCACTTCTTCGTGCTTGTTGAATAGGAGATGGTAGATAGCCAACGAGGTGCGCTTTTATCATCTCATGTCTAACAAGTGCGAGTGGAATAATTGTTTTATTAAAAACGCCCCCAAAATATAGAAAGCTAGACTAAAATAAAACTAAAAACGCTCCCAAAACTACATGCACGCTCACCATATTTGTAGACTGAGAATGATATACTACTGGCTCCTAACCCATGATGGATAAACCAATGAAAACTCTTGAATTGTATTATCCACTGATCCAGCTTTTAACATCTGGTATACAGACTTTGAGCAAGATTGCGGGAACACATTGTGACGATTTTTTCATTGCTCTCTAATATATTACAGCACGTTTTGGATATTTAGTATTTTTACACTAGATTATTTTTGAATTTCAGAGTAATTTTCTATTGTAAATTTCACATTTACCTATTTATAAGTAACACTTGTTACAAAATCAATCAACACGCACTTAGAATGAGTTTTTCATGTACAGTTTTCTATTTTAGTTGAGCTAAGATTTTTTTAAGATGTGTTGTTAAAAGGGGCTTTGTGACGGTTTGGGCATCTTGAAATGTGTAGCCTAAAGTGTTTAAGTTCGTCGTGTTGTATTCCTTGTTAATCTTCTCCATCCTTAACCATCCTTGTTACTTTATGGCTTATTATTATTATCTCTGTGGTGTTTTTTTGTCTTGGTAAACTACTATTTTCATGTTTCATTCGATTTAAAGGTAATATAGCACTGCAGAGATTTTTTAAATTCAGTTTATTGTTGTCAACCAAGCAAGTTATCTTTTGTAGAACACGTATTTGTCTACTTTTTCTCCTTTAAAATTTTAAATTCAGTCGATTACCGTAGCGTTTTCTTTTTATCAAATTTCATCTTATCCTCAACTCTTAGCAGTTTTGAGCTCAGAAGGTATGCGGCAACCTAAATAATTTTTTACGTGTTGTCAATAGTTTCAGTAATTAACTGACAACTGAAACACTTTGGAACTTTTCACAAGAGCCTTGCCACAAGTCAGGAAATTGTCAAGGAAAAATATTTTTTCAAGGTCGGTGAAAAGCCGGGAATTTAAATGTAGGTCAGAAAAAATTGATATTTTGAAGAAAAATCAGGGAAGTTTTGGAATCATTGAACAAGACTAATTTAATACCATTGAAGGTTGGAAGAAACATTTTAGGCCACGTGGTCTCAGCGATATTTCCCTAATAAGGAAAAAACTTATTAGCCTTTATGAACGAGTAGAAGTACGGCTGTTAGTTTAGGCTAAAAGCCGCTACTAGATCTGACATTTTGTATTTATACGGTCGGGGAAATCTTATTTTTATCAGGGAAAAGTCGGGAGATTTTGAAAAGAGATGCCTGTGGCAACCATGTAAAAGGGTAATATACATAATAAAGGTTACGTTAGCGTGGTTACTGTGCTATACCAGGGCGTCCGTGAAGTCTGGGGACGAGTTAAGTGACCCATCAGACCGGAGCTTATCCCGGTTTCGTGGAGCGACTAGTAAGTATTTCTACTCCCCCTCAGTGGGATGCTAGTCCATGGAAGTGTTAGCTCACCTCCCCGAGCATTAGTTCGCAGCAAGAGAAAATGACTCATTTTCTATTGTTCGCCGGTATCTATTTATACACCTGGGTGGAGAGAGGTACTGTGAAAGTTAAGTGTTTTGTCCAGGAACACAACGCAATGTCCCCGGCCAGGGCTCGGGCTCAGACCGCTCGATCAGGCCAGGAGACGAGTGTACTAACCCGCCGCAACCAGGCGTACGCGGATCAAAAAGTAATTTCTCTTAAATGTTATTCAGTTCTCCTCACCAACACCTTAAAAAGTGAAAAGAAATCAGAAAGGAGAAATCTTACGCTAATCGGTTCTTTTCTGAGTGTTTTGTATTGATAGCCCTTTGAAGAAATTTTTATCAGTCAGGCCTCCACACCACCGGTCATTTTGGGTTTGTGTTTTATGAAAACTCGATCGGCGAAATTACATGATTACCGTGACGCCAAACTTGACGTCATCATTTTCGAAAATCTTTGTGCTCAAGATCTCTTTTTTTTCGTCTACCATAAAATGAAAACCCGGCGTCTTTAAGTTCCTCTGGTTTAAAGAGCGTTTTCGATAAGCTCCATTTTCTAAGCAGATTAGTGTGGACGGTAGGCCCATCCGTAGAAATAAGGAAGGGAGTGAATAGGGATATAAAAATACGGCCATTTCGTACTGTTTTGTCGCCAAATCCGTCGATCCGCCAAAATTTTCGTTCAAAATCCGGAACCGCATTGTTTGAAAATTTTCCATTGCGAATTTTCTATTCAAATGTATGTAAGGTGTTTGTTTTTATTTCTCCCCCTTTCCTGGGCGAGTGGGTACTCCAGATAACCTAGGTATGTATGCAGCGGTAAAGACCAGGGGGTTTTGAGTCCTTTTTTCAGAAGTAGGTTATACATTACTACCATTATTATACATTGCACTCACTATCAGCATTCTGATTGGCCAAGAGCCCCCTGCTTATTTTGAGAATTCACGTGATTTTGTGGACAAGCATGATTAGGGTATATAACAATTATTCCATGAGCCCGGGTTGGATATGAAGTAATAAAATAACCAACGAGCGCGTAGCGCGAGTTGGTTATAATCACTTCATATCCAACAAGGGCGAATGGAATAATTGTTTTAGTTACTGCTCAAACCGGGTTATGCTGCCGATTTTTATTTCCACAATTTTACAAAGCGAAAAATTCTAAACTTGGCGCACTATTTTGCATGTGACGTAAAACTCCGACTATTGGCTCATAGTCGGAGTTTTTTAGCCAATCAAAAAGCTAGAAATGCAATAGTCGGAGCTGATTTACTAAAATCTGCTATCCAATTATATGTGCAGATTATACCTCGCGCAGTGCGCATGCGTGATACACCTTTGGCTTAATAGCGCGAGCACTTGAATGGTTTCGAAAGATGCGGCCACTTGGTGCGCTTGTCCTTGTATTTTTAGAAGCACAAATAAAATCTTTTTGCATTTCACACATATTTTCCATAAAACAATGTATAATAAAACAATAATTGTATTCGGTTTTTGTGATATCGGGAATAATCAAGGTCGAGGCAAGTGTAGTCAGCGGAGGCCGAGGCTGATTACACTTGCCGAGACCTTGATTATTCCCGATATCACAAAAACCTCATTGTTTATCATTGTCTGCAATAGGGGTATAATTTGTGCGCACTGGTTAGAATACTAGCTATAAGGTATTTTATAGCGGTTTTCAATTGAATGTGGAAAATAATCAGGCAATTACTTGGTTTTGGTTTTACTACGGTTTGACATTGGCTGTCGAGGTAGTGTAGTTGGTACGCTATACAGACTTTTGTTTCACCTCAGTTACTGTTGTCAGTTATTCATTATTGATCGAGAAGTGAGTTGTAAAAGAAGCATAATGATATCACCTAGAATTCTAGTTGATATACCTCTGGCCGCGGGACTGATCATTCTGCAGCATAGTTTAAAACAGATAAGGGAAGTTAAGCGCTTCTAGGTGATATGCCTCTGGTTGTAATTATAAACTTCACTAATTCAAAGTCTTTTTCCAATATTTACCTTAGCATAAGTAGTTTGAGGTGGGATCTAGTCCAGGATATTGCATCGGTTATTCGGTCAGGTCTGAAATTGGGAAGGAAATAAATCGTATCATTTGCTCTTGATCGTATATTTTGACTGATGCAGTTAGCATAATCCAAAGCACCTATAAAGTGTACATCAAGAGACCTTTCCGACGATGTCGCGCTTTTTCGATTTTTTTTAATTGAAACAAAAATAATAACCTCGAAGCTCGATTTATCATGCCTAACGTAGGAAATATGCGAAGATTCATAAGATTCTGTTGCAAACACATGGAAACATGGGAGCCCGAAGTGAAACTAGCCAAATTTTATAAAGGTACACCAGGGTCAGTGCTTTCCCTGGTATTCATTTTTTTAAAAAAATTGGTATGTTTGGAGGCCACATTTTCATGAGTTTTAACGGATTTTTACATTGATTTAAGGAGGCGGGTTTTTGTTTATATGAAAAATGAGAAAATTGAGTTGCTCTTCCATCAAAACTGCTTCAGGACTTTTTAGGAAGTTTTCGAGACACCTTCGGCCAATCCAGAAAAGCAACTGGATTTGGAAATCATCGGACAGATTACCACTTAGTTTTTGCGTTAAATTAAAGTTCATCTGGATAGCATAAAGTTCGCGAAAACTGTGGGATAAGAATTACAATTTTAATACCAATGCCAAACCTGAATTTAAATAACCGAGGCATGTAATAAAGTGGATAAAACACGGAAATACCAACCGCTAACTGACCAAAAATTCCTATAGGCTCGATTACCAGCCGCTGTTCGGGAAATGAGCCCACGCTCCTCCCCCGAACTCTTCTCGGGGAGGGCAGACCAGACACGAGAGAGCGGCGGAAATCGAGCCTAAACTTCCCTTCAAAACAGGTTGAAGTCCAGAAGTCCGAGTCTAGGCCAAAATTCACAGCTGATCCGTGATCCACTGTCAGTTTACTTTCGAAATCCGCCAATCCGTTCACTTTATCGCGAAAGTCCGTTATCCGTGAGCCTTTTTTAGCCAAATCTGTCGATCCGCAAACCTATTCACCCCGCCCCCTGATCAATAAAGGTGCGTTTTCAATTTTTCCGGCGTACTGTAGATGTCGCCTAAAGCATTTTGTTGAACAGGTCTGTAGAAGGTGCGTCTTGCTGTTTCAAGAATTTGGCTGCTTTGTGCGGTGATTAACATCTTATTTTTCTGCGGCTAATGAATGAAAATTTTATTTTACAACGAACTTTCTCATTTTAACATATATACCCGTTTTCCTTAATTATATCGTTATTTGTTAATACTTCATTTTCAGATAGCTTCTATGGCGTAAGCCAATGTTTGCCCCGGTTAAGGAGAAAGAACCCCTTGATTGTTTTTTTTTTGTACCTGAAAATAAGCCCAGCTGTTAATTCTTGCTTATTGCTATTTACACACCTAATACACTCGTGTTACTAACATTCCCAACAGCAGCGATTCTATTTTGAAATTACAACTTCTAAATAACTTAAATAGCTCCTTCTGTACGAGGACATATTAGTGTAAAACGTTCAGTTTTTACTGATCCGCCTAATCTCCTCAGTTTACTATCGACAAACCTTCTTGGCGAGGAATAAAGGCTCAATGTAACTTACGAATTGAACCATTTTTGTTTAAACCCAATTTTTTGTTACTGAAAAGACTAATTGTTTTTATGGCTATCATAAACTTTCTAGATCCCTCTATGTCATCATTTATTTAGTTTTTTAGCACTTTTTACGCCGCTCTGGTTTTCCTCTCCTTTATCGTCACCCATCTTGTTGTAAGCCTCGGTAAACTTTTCATCGATAAAACTTTCGACCAGCATTTCAATTTCCTTCTCGTCTGGACATTCCAGTTCGTCCAGAATCTTTCTGATATCTTCCACGGCTTTGGACGTCGAGCCTCGATGCAGCTCTAAAGATGATCGCACGAGCAGTGTAATGTCCAATGGCAACAGAGCAGCACTGATCACCGACCCAGCAATGTGAGCTACCCGAGTCCCAGTGAGCGCCGCGCTTCGGGCCAGAGCACCTGCGGTAGCGAACGCTGAGGCCGACACTGTGGCAGCGGACGACAACGTCCGAAAAAACCTGGCACCAAATTCCACCTTCTCTTCAGCGGAAGTTGTGTAGTCTTTCGGGAATAGACCGTCAAGAAATTCAAAACCACTTCCTTCTAATTCTCTCATCAACACAGCATCGTCGTGAAGGGGTTTGAGAAAGCAGGCCAGTTCAGAGATGAAGCTCTCCAGTGAGTCTAACTGTTGCTGGAGATTTGTGCACGCGTCTCTGTCCTCGTCAATTGCCAACTGAACTTCTTTTAATCCCAACTTTGTAAGAATAATCTCAGCTACTTTGGAACCAGACATTACCAGACCCCCAGCGCCACCAATGCCAGCTCCAATAAGAGAAACAACAATTCCGGCCCCAAATGTGAAGGGTGCAGCAATAAGGCCCGCAATGGACAAGACCCCACCGACAGTACCTAAGCCTGCCCCTGTTATGGTGGTTATATTCACATTTCTGTGGTGTTCATGTAGGTTTGATGCCAGTTCCTCCAGTTGTTCCTTGGTCCGTCGTCTCTTTGGAATCCATTGAATAAAAGCTTTGTTCAGTTCTTCTCGCAACTGACGTAAGTTTTCAAACTTCTCAGTGATTTGATTCACTATAAATGATTCTTGAGGATTGGGCAAGTTGGCGTTGTCATCATCACTCTCCCTGCCTGAGGAATCGCTGCAACAAAATAGCCAGGGGAATACTTAACAAATATTAAAAATTTTAAGAAATACTTAACAAACTTAAACATTTTTACTTACTAAGAAGTACTGGTATACATTAGTCCAGGCTGCATGATAAGTAATGGTAATATTGGCAACAAGTGTTGCATGATCAACACAATGTGACAAGTTAAGTTGAGAGATATGAGATATTGTATATTTTATTAGCTTTTATTATTCTTCTCCAGTTTTTTTTTAATTTTTTATTCTACACAATTGTTGTCTTTTTATCTTGTTGTAGTTTCTAGCCTGTGATAGTTTTTTTTTATTTATCCTGTAGTAGTCATTGATTATGCAGGCCCCCATTTATACCAGCCTAGTGCTGAAAGGGCCATCCTGCTTAAATAAAGATGACTTGACTTGAAGACGACTGAGTGCAGTCCAATTCAGTCTGTAATCATATGAGTGATAGCAAAACCAGATGATCGTATGGCAAGAGATCAATTTGTTTATCACGAGCATGATTACAGATTGAATTGGATGACACAAAGTCTCATTACAAATTAATCATAAAAATTTTAATTTCTGGGAAAAGAGGGCAAGCATTCTTACTTATGACAGATATTGTCAACAAGTATTGCGTGACCAACACAATGTGACAAGTTAAGTTGACAGATAGAAGAAATTTGCATAACGGTCCACAGCTGAATTTACTTTGTTCGTAAGTTCCGATCGCAGTACCCTCCAAAACAGAACTGTAAAATTGATAAAATAACTAATACAATAATTTGGATGTAAAATTTTTCTTTCCCCCCCTGTTTCGCCACCTGTTTACGAAAACACGGAAAATTGGGCCGATTTATACTATAGATGGATCATCCGTCTGGGACGCTCGTCTGATAATCTGTCTGTGTATAAACACGGGACGAGTCATACAACACACTGATAGTTCGTCTCTTGGTCATTTCCGTATTTATGCTAGACGGATGATCCTTCTCGACGGATGATCCGTCTGGACGGATGGTCCGTCTCCAGTATAAATCGGGCCATTGATACAAAAAAAAAAACACGCAAAAACACGGAAATCGAGACAAACGATTACGTGTACATGATGTACAAACATTTTGTTCAAGATTCTTTAGAAATATAATCAGTTTATCCGACCTGAGGCAACAATCTATTCAATAACGAAGATCTCTTGTGAACTCCTAAGTGTAAAGAAAGTTTCGCCATTTCCCGTGGTGTCGACGAATACATCTTGATGAACACGCGATGTTTGCACACGGGGAGCACAGCAGATGAGTATAGATCACAACACTTTTCCTAGCAAATCCCATATTCTTTAGTTCGTGTTCTAAAATAATTAAACAAAACAGCATTGTTTCATCGTCAATTTTGTCCATGTGATATAAACCAAACAGGACTGACGCTAGACCGTGAGCTTTGGCGTTAAAAAATGTCCTCGCGCAGTGTTAAATATTTAGTAAGCGGCGGGAATGTTATCAAATTTCATGCCTACCAGTACATCTTGCTACATGATCAGATCGGTCAGTATCTATGAACAAACCTGTGTCCGCTGGAATTGCCTGTTTCCAGGTAAATACTCATTCTTTTGATAAACTGTACGTGGCCAAACTATGAAGTTGCATCTGTATTCAAAGCTGTATCATATTTATGAATGAACGAAACTTAATATTCACTGGTATTCAGTTCCAAGAAAAACCATGTAAGAGCCAGAGTCCAGTTCATCCAATTCCTCGAATCTTTGACGTTTGAAATTGTTGTAAGCCGATTCTTCTTTAAATAAACCATTTATATGTACCCAAAGTCCAGCAGAATAATTCTTTTCCACCTCTTGTTCGATATGATCACGAGTGTTTCACGATTCACTGCTGTTTATAAACTATATTCCACTCTTTGAGCGTGCGCGAACAGCTCCTATTGTCACGTCATAAGCTATAAATGTGGCGTGACGGAAAGGTTCTTGAAGGAAACGAAAATTGTGACTGTAACTGCGGTACTATTTTTGCTGGAACAATAGAAGACTGCCTGCTAAACAGAACTATTTTTTGCTTGAGTTCAGCCTGCGTGAGTAGCCTATCAGGAGAGTGGCAAAATGGGCCTCCTTCGGGGCCTCCTTGCATCTTTTAGTCGGGGGAGGGATATAGTGACTGTTGCAAATCCTCTCCACTTTTGTACTTTCTTAATACTACATTGAGGGGAGGGGGCACAGGTATTCATTTATTCCTTCACAAGCGGTCATTGCTTTCCAAGCTAAATATTTCTCATTACCAGTTTTGTGTCAATGGGATTTGCCAAAATTATGGTCAGGAAATAACTATCATAACACATGTTGACTGGTTAGATCTAGAGACCCAATTTCTGAATCCTCCATTTCTTGGATCCTTAGATAACTTCATTTACCTGAACTAAATGTCAATGCTCATGAATTAATCATGAACTTTATCCACTGAAAATTTGGCCCAATATCTCAAACTCCCAATACAATTTCTTAAACCAAGTTTCTTTTCCATTGGCTGCTCAAGAAATTAAGGCTCCAGTAAATGACCATTCATCAAAATCTTGGTTTTATCACAGTTCCCAAACGATCAATTCAATGATTTGTTTGTCTTAAGAACTCTTGTGGCAAGTAATCAAAAGCTCCATGAAGTAGCATGTCATTTAAGGTTATTGACCAGACAAACAATAACAAATAAAATAAATCAAATTTGGTCAAGAGGACACCCGTGTAGCCTTGCAGCTCCTTAAAGCTCTAAATTTCATTGGGGAGGATAGAATCGCAGCCCTTTTGTTTTAGGGCTAGGGTCCATTGTTTCTGTTGTTTGTTCTTTTGTTAAACCTCAAGGGTGGTCTCTAATCAGGTGAGACCTTGTAAGAGCTGCGAGGTGAGCCAAGAGGACGGTATATTACCCATTTTTCTATTGTGTCTAAAGACTGAGATATGAACAAGCTTCATGAGCATGTGCATGCAAAAATAGAACAATGTGATATACAGCCATCTTGAACAAACAAGCTTGGTCAACACAGGATTTAATATATGGTATCAAGAACACAATTATTATCTAGTTGGAATCACTGGGTAATCCCAGGCAAGCATAGTAGCACACTCTTGCCTGGTCAGGTAGCCAATCACAACACAGGATTTAATTCAATTTGCTTGCAAATGGAGATAGCCATATAATATTAAGCTACAAGGTGTATGTGTAAGAAAAGAAGCCAGAGTTGCTGTGTTTCTTTTTTTAATCACACAGAAATTTACTAATCTTAACTAAAGAAGCTCAACCAGATCTGTGATGCAGCATTGTGAAACACAGTCTGTGACTAAATACAGGTGATCCAGCATTTTGTTTCAAAGGCATTGCATACAAGTGAGCCTTAAAGCTCAATGTTGGCTTAACAATCCCCTCACTTTTACTAACACATTCTCTATCAATTAATTCTCCTTTGGAGAATTGGTTTCCATTCATTGCATAAAGTAAGGAGAATCTTAGCCTGCAGAGCAGACACATCCTTTCAAATTTCTAGGTGGGAGGATTAAGTGAGTGATTGAGTAAATGAGTGCACCTAAGGTGTCCAAAAAGTGGGGAGAAGAGGATAGGGTCTTAGTTGTTTTGTACGCTTTGCATTGTTTCAAAAATGAATGCCTGTTACCCAGGCTAGGAGAATCTAGGGTTCAATCACTCTGGAGGAGACAAAGTTAGCATAAAGGGCATAATCGCTTTGACAAGAAGATGCATTATGTTTCATGTATGTTCTACAATCACGATTTCTTAGTGTCTTCTTTTTTTGATTTCTCTGCTTTGTCCTTTTCCTGACTGTTCTTATCTTTGGTATCTCTGTCCTTGGTTTCTTTGCTTTTCTCTTCCTTCTTGCTAGCCTCATCTCTCTCTGCATCCCTGTTAGCCACTTTGTTGTTGATCAGATTATGAAGAGCGATCACAGCGCGAACAAGGGAAGCCACATAAACAACTAACATCTGATCATTTGTTTTAACTGACAACGACTTCACAAATTCTTCGAGACTTAAGTTTGGTAGCAAATTGAACACATCTTGTAGTTGGTAAATGATGGTGTGATTGACAGGAAGTTTACCTGTCGCTACTTTGTCTAGATAGTCTCTGATGTCTTGAAGACGTGAGTTAAGACCTTTGAGTGATAGCAACTGGTTGGTGATACGTTGTGAAAGTGTCCCAGCAGTTAGATTCTTTATATCCCTGATGACAACAAGGAAATGTTCGCATCAACACTTTAGGCTTTTAAGCTAATATCAATGTACTGATTCTTTCTACTCTTCATACATTTCTTATAGAAAAAGTTAGGAGAATGATAATAAATGGCCGGCCGCCCCCCCCCCCCCCAATGTGGCCCAGGTCCGATTCCGGCCCAGCATCATATGTAGGTTTAGTTTCATTGTTGTTCGTTCTCCCCTTGTGTCAAGGGTTTTTCTCTGGTCACTCTGGTTTTCATCCCTCTTGAAAAATCAGCATTTCCAGATTCCAATTCAGTCACGATAGAGGACCCACATGAAAACCAGCTACGGCTGATGTGGCTTCCTCTCTAAAATTTATTTTTCTTAATGTTTAATTTTAAGCTTGTCTTTACCAAAATTCCAGCACTAGTCAACAGTCAACCATTTCACATTTCCTCTCGCCTGACTCCTGTTTCTTAGCTTGTGGATATATTGAGATGTTGGTGAAATAACTTGTAATGCTTATTACCTGAGAAGATGTTCAACTCCAACCTCTTCAGCCTCTTCTGCTCCTATCTCACTAGAAATGTGCTCAAATGTTTTTGTTGTTGGAGTTCCATCCTGAAAAATAAACAAAATTAACCAGTCACCTCAAAAATTGTAAATCTTAAACTAAGACATACATTGCAAACTTACATCATGTACTTCCTCAACAGCAACATATGCATCTGTAGGTAAACCAAGATCTTTAGGCTTTGCATCAATAATAACAAGCACCTGGTGACAACAAAGATTTAAACTTAGCAGTCATTAAATGGTGGGCATTGCTGCAATTGCCTTGGTTTGTAAGTGTATACTGAGGAGATAAAGGAAAATTGTAATTTCAGTAGAGTGTAACATTTTGTATGGACAAGAAAGGAACAGAGCTGAATGTTTGGATGTGTCTGTATTACAGAAGTAGAAATCATATCAATCACAGTTTCTTTGTTACCAAGTAAACTGTCCATAACACAGAGGCAATGTGTCCACAGGTAGAAAAGGTAAAGATTAAGTCTGTATATGAACCAAGTGGCCCATCAGGCCAGAGCTTATCCCAGTTTCTGTATCACGATATACCTACAAGTATTTGTACTCCCTCCTAGAAGGCATGTTAGTCCATTGCATAGTTAACCCACATTCCTTTACTATTTAATACACTGGTACCCATTTATACACCTGGGTTGAGTGAAGCACTGTCAGCGTAAAGTGTCTTGCCCAAGATCGCAACACAATGTCCCCAGCCAGGACTCAAACTCAGACTGCTCGATCTGGAGACAAGCACCCTATCCATGAGGCAACTTCACTTTGCGTCTAAAGTTTGTTATCAAAATGTGTCTGTATTATGGTATTAAGGTTTTAAGGAGACAATGACTGAATATAGGCGTAAATTCAACAACAACGCAAAGTACAATAATAAATAAAAATAAATACTACAATCTGAGTGAAATCAAAGACAACAGCAAGAAATAGTATGTAGTATTTATTATACTGTACAATAACTAGGTGCGCGAGTGATGTCGTGACTCATACAAGACTCAGACAAACAAACTTGAATAGTGGATGATTTTGAAGATTTCTTGAGGGGCAAATGTCGGTGTTCATAAAACACTTCTGAAACAAAACCTTTGCCTACATTCCCTGTATCTCCCTCAGAACACGCTTATGTTGACTGGGTCTTGCGGGGAATTCAGTGATTTGCATTTTATTTTTACACTTCGTGCACTTCGCTATTCCATTACGATGTTCTATAAATGATTACTTCTAAAGGAAAACATGTACAAGTACAAATCCAATCACAGATCAAGACAAATGTTTCCTTACTGAATTAGAGCAGTATCTCCTGATTAACTCATTCACTTTCACATCATTATGGTGTAACTTTGGCCCAGTATGATACCAGCCGACAATTCTTTCCCGAGCTGTAAATAAACAAACAAATAGACTATTATAATTTTATTGTCAACCACACAAGTTTTGTTTCTTCATTTTTCTTGTGTAAGATTATTTTTGGTAATTGTCTGAACTCCATCTACCTGAATCTGCCAAAAAAAAGGTTTTTTGGTCAGAAAAAGGAAATCACCCAAATCCCATTGAGGTCTTAAAATAAATGTGTTGTGTCACCAATGAGACAACCACAAGTTTGAAAAATCAAAAAAGGTTGGCCCAAAAAATACGACCAATTTTCTCTGGGAATTTCAAACACCTATCTGATGACCTTACCAGAATTTGGAAACTTAGCAAGAGAGCTTACGTATAAGCTTACATGGGTATAATCTTGTATGATTGTATGATTAACAGCACATACCATTAACTTTCTTGAACATTCCATACATGTTCTCCAGGTAATCGTGATCTAAGAACCATACACTCGGATCTTTTTCATCTTCATCAAAAGGAACTATCGAAGAAAAAAAGAAACACGTCTGTCACTAAAGAAGATCAGTAGATAGTGAGTAGATGAGAGTGACAAGGTTAACACGTGCAAGATAAAACGACAAGGTGGTCATGGTTTATGAAGCTCGCTCTGACAAAGCTGGATAATAGAAATCTAAAGTTCACCATTTAGAAATTAATTATTCTACTGGAAAAAGGTTATGATGAACACTTATTCCCACCAGCAAAACTATTCGCTACGTCGAGGACACCTTTACGTCTGGAACCTAACAATACTCCGACAACCCGCTTTTGGTTTCCAACTTTGCCCATTCGATAAAAGTGATCTACAACGCTTAGTAACACAATTGGGTGGACCACAACTTTGGTGATCGGTTCTTCTGGTCCAGGCATTGTGTTTTGCCCAAGACAAACGACGAAAAAATACTTCTTTGAAAGAAGTCTTACAGTACAAAGATGGCGGATGAGTCGGCAAATATTCTCTCCCCAGGGTCTCGCGGTTGAAAGTGCTCACGGCATTGTGGGATGGGAATAGCGAACACGCGCTCGTGAGACGTTTTGGCTACTCTGGGGCATGGGGCTCCTACGGCCTATATATATATATGTGTATCTCGAAAGACAGAAGCCCCGGACCCGTAAAGCCATTTTTAGTTTATCTCTATCTAAAAACGGAGAAGTGTATGCGCTTGTATGAAGGGAACCCCTGTTTATATTAAGAATACGCTGTAATCTGAAAGTGTAAAAAAAGTTTGATAGAGGCAATAGACTGCAAGGCTGATACTATGTGAAAAACGTTTCGAGACACCAACATGACCGGAACCGATAAAGCAGGATCGCAACAGTGGGCAGCTGTTTCGGCCTTCTTGGGCCTCATCAGCACTGTGTAGCGAAATGATCCATTCACTATATCAAGTTCTGTACTTTGAACTCACTTGCGCTCCGAAACACGCGTTGCCACATCACGTGTCTCGGAGCGCAAGAAAATCAAAGCGTCACGATTGGTGTCTCGAAAAGCAGAAAAATAAATGCGGCTGGACAAGGCCAGCCTAAACATTCAGACATGCATGGCCAGTACCATGCTTAAAGATGCAGCGGATTGAATCTGAAAAGACCTACGGTCCAAAAAAACATAAATGAGTAACCGTAAACTGCAAGGGACCGCATACGATAAACACTGCCACTACTGAGCTACGAGGTCGGACAGAGAAAGTCGGGGTCGATTAATTAGCACTTAAATTTACACTTCAGAGTTAATTCTCTGTTCCACTATTTGTGTTCATAGTGCTGCGCGGCACAACATTCATATGTACCCTTACTTTCTCCCCGTCGCGATTCACCACCTTAATCGACCCCGACTTTCTCTGTCCGACCTCGTAGCTCAGTCGGCAGAGCGTAGTAACGGTAGATCTGATCTGGAGGTCGTGGGTTCGATTCACTCCGACTCGCACTCGCTTCGCTCGCCGAATTTTTCCCCAACGGGAGCGCCTGTTTGCATGCTATAGACATGACAAAATCAATGCGCATGTACGAAGAAGTCATTACTTTAAATTCTGCGGTCAAAATGTTATAATTATGACGTAAGCTAGTGCGCTATTGGGTAAAATTTGCTTAACAGTCGTTTAAGGGAAATATGTATTCATTTATACATGTAAGACCATTATCCAAGAAAATCAAGTGGCCCTCAGCAAAACAGGATTGCCCTTAGTAACAGCAAATTAAGTTGAAATCCCAGAAAATTAAGTTCTTATCCGCGCCTTTCTGTTGAATGTTTTTGGCAAAAAGTTATACTATTTCACTTCTTACCAATGTGCAGTTTTTTGAGTAGGAAGTGATTCAACAGGGACTGAGTTGATCACACCCTTCTTGGCATAAATAACTGTCCCTTCATTCTTAACCATGGTGAGTAAGCGTTTTTAAAGGAATTCATGATGTTCTCCACATGCTGTCTTTGTGTTGTCGGCTTGAACAAATGATAATTTTTATTTAAAAAATATAAGATATATATAAATACATTTAAATACGCTTCTCCAGCACTACAACATGGCTATCAACGCGTTGAATTTCAATTCTGTTAGCTTAGAGCACTGAAATTGAAAGTTCACCATGTACACTTACTGGGTAAACGGGAAGTCTAAGTATATAATAAGTCAACAGACCAGACGTGACGAGACAATTTGCGCAATTATGTTTAGCATGTACATGATAATTTGAGAAGTTATTTAAATATGCATGCGCAAAAACGATTGGAGAAACAGAGCAAAAAAGTGTCAAGCGGTTAAGGCAGTCTAGATCGGTGATTTAAGTGCATTTTGCGCAATATTAAAAAAAAAACATCTTAAGATATGGCAAGTTCACTGAAAGACGTCGCCAGTATCGCGGTTTTGCGGTGTGTGTTCGCGCGCTCAAGTTTTCTTCCGCGTGAACTACTTACGTCTAAATATTGATGACGTAACTAAATAGGGGTATGTGTAGCACCTATGATTGGTTGTAACTTCGCGCGAAAATTCACTACTAAGCAACGACTAATTAATTCTCTGGAGAGAATGGTATCCCAGTTTGGCTTTCGTAAGCGGAAGAAAAATGGGACTGGAGAAAAAGCCTTTTTTAATGAAATTACATTATATCCTATTTTCTTCCGATCCGACTGTCCAAGTAAGCAAGTTATGCCCTCAAAGCACGAGTCACTTGACTTTATCTTCCACAAACGGGGGCGGATAACCATATGAGTATCACTGAACGAACAGACCTACGACCATTACGTATTGCTTCAAAAATAGGAAGCGTTTCCTGTGTTTTTTAGAAGTTATCGACATACGAGTGTGGAACGCACAGCAATGATCCAGACGTCTCTGCATCTCTAGCAGTACACGACGATTCACAAGCTCTTCGATATCCATGGATGCATGGAGACTGGCAGAATATTTCCTATTCCCTTCAGAAAACTACATCATATATATATTTTTAATTTATGTAAGGTCAGACTGCGCTTCATTTGTTGGTACAAAGAACATCCTACCCTTCCAACTTAATTTCTTTTTAGGGGTATATTTCTGAATTTATACACTGTACTGTTCAACGGAAGTCTTACTTTACTATGCAAATTGATCCTACGCTCGAGATCACGTGACTGCACACAGATTCGTACAATGTTGACTCTCAGCTTGCGCGCTAAAATTCATGAGCCTGGAAGTAGAACAATAACCTGGGCGATCAAAACCACACGTACTTCGTGCAAATTGAAATGAACGCGAGAAAACGTGAGCGCAACTTACTCCATACGGGTTCTTGATCGACCCGTACACTGAGGTGATAATTCTTTTCACTCTTTAGGATTTTTTACGTGACCGGTCTCTCTCTCCCGAAGAGTTATTACCAATTCGCTGAGAAAACAATTTCCATCATCAAGTGCACGATTACCCTAAAATTTATTTAAATTTTTTTACCTCTGTATTACAACTTTCTCCCCAAGCGTAAATTTCCATCAGCAAGTGCACGATTACACTAAATTTTATTTAAAATTCTTCATCTCTGTATTACAGTTTGTTTTATTGGACTGAGGTATACATATCATGTGAAGATCTCATGCGACAGACACCTCAATACGTTATAAAACATGCCAACAGTGCAAGAATTTCTAGATAAACCTCCAGCAGTGGCTCTGATTCTTTGGCTAAATAGTCATCTGACAACATTGAAGCAGAATCTTGTTTTCCTAAAATGTGCATGAAAGTGACAATTGCAAGAAAAGCGAAAAAGAAAAGCGGTTGGTTTCAAAGAAGGTTCGTATTTTATGAGACCCAAAAATATTAAACCTTGTATTCCAGGAATTAATTGCGTGACAAAAGAAGCTAAAATAATTAATTAAATTGTTCACAACATTTTAATAACACACTTAATTTACATGTGAGAAAGAAAGGTTAACACACACCTTTTTTACACGAAACAGTAAAAGGGTTAAACCAGGTTTTGCTTTTAGATTTTCGAGAATTTTTTACAGTATTAAGAAGTCTCGATTGTTACTAGCCAAAATCCTTGAGAATTGTTCTGCGATATCTTTAAGATTGGTTTCAATTTTGCCTTGTTTGTGTTTCTTCAAATATTATAGTGACCCCATGCTGGGTGAGAATTTTACGTATAATGTAAGCCGACATATTGGCTTATTAAAGAGATCAGAAATGAGTTTTACATCATGATGACCAATATCTGAGCAATAAAGGATTTAGAATGATGTATTAACGCTACTTGGATCCGTTTAAAATTGCGCAACTTTTTAAGAATGTACACTTCTAAATTTAAACTACAATTTTCATCCCACGGTTGAAAGTGCGCGACCACACAAAATCGTGGGCGCGACAGTTTCATTCGTGGAGCCGGGAAGCATCTTGCTGATAAATTTAGCAATAGTAGTTTACTTCCGGGTCACGTTTATTGTTGCTATTTTTAAACCGAAAATGATGAAATTCTAAAAGGAAATTTTACAAAGTTGGTTGCAAAAAGACCCGTCGATGGCTCTTACTTTCCTCAGAACCTGAACTCTCAAGTCGAGGCTCTCCCTGACGGCCAATGAAATGCGATGTCACCGTTACGTCAGAAGATGCAAATGAGTAGTAGCAGCCATCTGCTGATGTCTATGTGGTGGTGTTGGAGTTGAACATTTTATATTCATATATTGCCTCAAAAGTTTATTTTGTTGTCCACGGTTCGTGCAGATATTTCTTTCCATGGCATGATTCTTCTTCTAAGACCGAGTCATGGCTCAGGATGTTAGGGAGCCATATTTCGACGAGACAGGCTCGACACATTCGGTGTCAACCGCCAGTGATGTTCATGAACAGGTAAGAAGGAACGAACGAACGGACTTGCTAGCTTATTCTCTTCATCGATTTTTTCCCTTCACGACGCTTATAAGCGAAATGAGAATAGTCTGTCGTTCGTGTTGATGTCTTGGTTAATTTTCTACGAGGTAGTTTTCTTACCTCACCTTTTCTCGTTTTGTTTAGGGCTGGGATCGACCTTACCCGAGAAGAATACGATCTTATAAATCGCCGGACGGCTTCCCAAAGGTACATATATACTCTATTACCTCGACAATAAGTCGAAATTGGGCCTATAGAAAATGTTATAATTCGCCTGGGCTGTGGCGCTTAAAATGTACTGAATGTGTTGGAAGAATTTGTCGTAAAAATGGTCGGAGGTTTGTTGATTTCAATCGCTCAGCTCGGCATACTTGCATATTAATACGTGAAAAGAACAGACTGGTGGGTTTCACAACAGTCAGATTTTTCGCGTTCTTGCATAATTATTTTCCCAGCAAGCTGTTGTATACAAGTATTGAAGCCCTGTAAAATCCAGTAGTTGAGGATATTTCCTGGTAGCAGCGAGATTTCTTTGTACCCCGATCCCTGTTTTGATCAAGTAACCTCGCGCGTCGACCTCCGTAGACATTTCATTGCCTTTATTTTATATGGTAAAGTAGTTCGACTTTCATTTCATTGCCGTTGTGGAAAATTGATTCTTAGATATATATTTAGGCAACAAAACAGCTTCTGGACGTTAATCGACATTAGTTGATGGCCGTTATAATCCTACAAACACAGTTATTGCTTTGTAGCGAGCTAGCTTTAGGTCATTTTGCTCAATTCAAAACAATAATTCAGTGTTCGTCTAGATCATAATTATGATCACCATTTCAGAACAGCTCTGATACAGGGCTGATCGTCGATTGTTAAAGAGTATCTGCAGGTCAGATCTGCTGCTCTGAGAAATGCGTGTGTAACATTACGATTCTTGTTTATGTTGACATCTTTCAAGATCAGTGTTATGGATGGATCTTGAATCTTGACATAAAATGAAAAAGCGTCACATAAACTTCAAATAGACATTTGTCTTCCTCAATTATTTCCAGAAGGGATATCTCTATGGTCTGTTTTTAAAGAGTTTCTCTGAGTGTCCTATTGAATCCGATGTAATTTTAAGTTACTGGAGTTTTATGAAAATCAAGTGAACATCCCAAGATTAAATGATCAAAATCCTTTGGATCTGAACGGCTTTGATTTCAAAGTGGGCAATAAGATCTCAGTTTTGATACTCAGATTAAGTGTGATTTTGATCTTCATACAGGCAAGCTTAAGTGTCTATTCACAACTGAATAACAGTGGCGTGAGTCCACCTTCTAAGGTCACAACACCTAATTTGAAAATCTAATAAATTTATATGATTATGTCTTTCCTCTGGTTAGAAAGATATGTTTGACATTCAACTCATACTAACTTTCCTTTGGTGGTACTCAAGGTTACAATTTGTCTATGTTAGCATTTTATTGATGTGACGTTATAAAATTGCCAAGTAAGCAAATTTGGTCAATGATTTTTTTCCTGCATATCCCAACATGTTACTTCTTGGTCTGATAATTTTATTATACAATTAGTAAAAGCACAATATAGTTTTGAACTGTTGCCACGATACATGCAAGTCTGCATTATTTTAATGTTTTTAGTAACTTGAAATGTAAAAGTAAAAATAGTGTTCTGCTTTTTATTTAGTATCTTGTTTAAAATCATGGTAATTCCATGTGTGTAATTGTTGACTTAAAAGCCAATTATACTTATGAGCTAATCCCATCATTTTACTAAAACAATTCTTTCTCTTGTGTTTGCCTTAAGCTTGAATTAAATTGCATTAGTCATGCTCACTTAAGCATTGTTAAATGCTTCCTGACTGCGGTTTCTGCTTGAGCCTTCTTCTGCATTCTGTTTCTCAGATTTATCTGTGTTCTGTTTGCCCGAGCCTCTAAGTGGAATATCTCACAGGCTTGTACAATGTAGATCTCACCTTGTAATAAAAGAATAAGGGGTTATGCCATTGAATTATTATCATAGTGTGATGACTTATCATTATGTAATACCTGAACTGTGACTTCTAGTGTCATCCAGTATTGATATTCAGTGTTTTTGAAGGGATAATACCAGCTTTGTGCAGTGAAGGAAGTTTATAGATCTCTTAACTTTTTGTTCCATGTGTCCCAAATTCCTACTTATTTCTTTAATTCATTATGACTTGCTAGAATTTGTTGATGTACATGTATGTAAACCTGACCAGCAGAAATTCTCTCTAATTTCCATACAGTTCTCTTAAGGTTCTCAAAGTGATTTGATGGATACTGTGATCTCTTCCAAGACAGTGTTTTCCATTTCCCTTTTGTCTGTCTGTTTTACATACTAAATTTTGATACTTTGTGTTGAGTTGCTTTTGGAAGTTCTTAGAACAACAAGTTGTGTCTTCTCAGTTACATCATTCTGTAGAAATATTTTCCAAACATACCTGTCCAGTAGTTTCTGTTTCTTCACAGGCAGTTGCACAACTTTCCCCCTCCTTTTACACTTTCCCAGCGATGAACTGAAAAGCCAGTCCATTCACATATCAACTTGAAAATATGCCACTATCCTGGCAAGGTTTCACAGTTTGGTAAAATAGGATCCAAGACATGCAAATAAAGTGCAGTTGCATCCTTGTGTGGCAGACAAATGGAATTCAGTATGTGAGAATTCAATCTGAAAAGTGCGTTGTTAATGCAAGGTTAAAGGTCAAAGTCAGAATGTTTCTATTTTAATGGACAGTTCACTTCTAAGCCCTCTTCTGTCATAAAATGTTCTGTTTCATTTTACAGTGTGCTCACAAGTGTATTCTTTATTTCTTTGCTTGCATTAGTATTTCTGTTTTCATAAAGAAAGCTTGAAGTGTTTTAATTTACTCTAGGCTATTCATAGGCAACAAAAAGGAGGTAGTATTTCTTCTATATGCATTTGTTTGTGACATGAAACCTGATAATGAGCTAATTGCTTGAACAATCAGCTGACAGATAGATAGAAGATAGTTAATATTTTTCAGGATAGATATCCATTGATCAGTTGAGTAGAGCACCACAAAATATTGAAAAAGTGACACCCTAATATGTTCCGTTCCTCAAGGAGAAACAAGGTGAAGATCATATACAGATTATGTTTCACTTGCTAATGCTAAAATCATGTGTGTGATTTTTGATTGTGTTCTTAGAATGAATTCATAGCTGCTAGTAGGGTTGTGCCTATTGTTGGTGCTGTGATAAGCTGATGATATGAAAGATTTTGTTCAAGCTCTGTATTTCACCTAATATATGACTTTCAGCTGGACTAAATTGGGGAAAGCGTTATTGCAGTTTGTGATTTCTGGATGGATTGTTATCTGATGAAATGCGGGACTGTTCATTTTTTTCTATGCACAGGACTGTTCAGGTTTTCTGTGCAATGTTATGTTTAGAGCATACCTAAAGCTCTTTCTGTAATCCATTCTTTGCTTGCAGTCTTGAAAATGTAAATGTGTTTTAAATGTACCAGATCTTTAAGTGTACCCATTATGGATAATTTTCAATGCTTAGTTCCTTTGCTTTGCTCTTACCCATCAAACAAAGATGTTATGTTATTTAATGTAAAACATGAGCTTAAAAATCTGTTCTTGTTTTCTTGACAATGGTTGTGTAGATTCCTCTGTCCACATTATTTTTGGTTTCCTGCCCAAATATGATGTGCAAACACATAAAATACATTATAGTTTTGCCATTTATGTTTGTACTTTTGCATCTTAAATCTTTAGAATTTTCTTGACAGTCTGCATTGTTTAACCAGTCCCTTTATCATTCTGGACAAGGTTGATAAAAGAAGAACAATGACAAATTAATAGGTCAAAAGTAATGCTCTTTGTTTACTCTGCAATATGATTTCCTCTTTATTTGCTGAAGAATCTTCTGGAGTTCCATGGCATAGCTTTATTTTCTGCTAGAAGATTCTAGTTTGTAAAGTATTTCACTAACAAGTATGTGAAATGTTTCAAGACTATACAATGAAACCATTCTTTAAAACAAAAGGCAAGTGAGCACACAGGTGTTTTTGGTTTAGCACTGTTGTCAGTTTAGTGTTTTGCTGACGGCTGTTTCCTCTATCCATGGCTAAGTCTGCCACTAGCAATCTATTGACTGTTCCTAAAATCGTAAGTAGGATTTCTGTTGTTGCCTTACTGTTACCAATTGGCATTTATTCTTAGGTAGAATGGAATATTGCAAATGTTTTGTCATTGTTGATAGATGTACTGTACATACTTGTTGGTGCATCAATCGTTGTCCCCACTCTTCACAGTTGAGTTACATACTTTACTTTACTTTATGCTTTGCTTTCCTTCATTGAATCTTGAGCACATTTGCAATGTTCACTGGAATAATATATTGACAGTGCATGGACCATAAAGCTATCGTTCTGTGATTATCAGAAAAAGTTAAATAACCATATATATGTTTGCCTAAACTTTCACAATCAATAATTAATATGGTACCACTATAACTGTATGCATATGGCTCATTGTATATTTCATCAAGATTTATGTAAAATTGTGTGTTTGTTTGTGTTGTGTTGGAAGTGAAAATCTCTGTTGAGCAACATTAATAGTATTTAAAGCATATATAAGGTATATGTAAGGTTATATGGTATGAATTTCACAGATATCACAGTGACAGAGATGTAAACTAAGAATGTTACAAAAAGACTTTCTACAGCCCATTGAACAAAGTCTCAAATGGGAGGTTGAAACATTTACTGAAAAATTTGCTTGATGTTTTCCTGACGAGAGTTGTTAAGGGCTTGTGTGCACTATGCAAAAATTTGTTTGATTTGCCAAAAAATATGTCAATGCAAAGCCTTGTCTAGTGTAAAGGATTTTTTGCAACCACCAAATTTTTTGCAAGCGCAACAAAAGTTTGAAGATTCTGTCAACTAGCTTTGGAGGTGACTAAATCTGTAAACTTACGGGCCAGCTAACTCTAAGGTTTTTTCCTGAAGTCAAGCCCTGAACATTGATTTGATTCTTGAATCCTTGATTCCAGATTCTGATTTCAGTTTGATCAAAACATTTCTTACTTAGGCAGACCTTAATGTTAGGCATGCATGTACATGTATATTTTCACAACTTTTATAAAGTTGCCTCGTCTCTGTTTCTTTTTCAGTCACTCATTACTTTCCTTGTGCGTTTGATTGAGAAGCACATGGGAGAGTGTTTTGTATATAGACACCAATTTCATAATGTTGAGCATCCACAAAAAGAGACTTTTGTGGAAGCCCACTGTTCGTGTCTGTTTTGTAGACATATGAAGTATGTTGTAAGAAACATAATCCATAATAATTGAATCTAAACATAGTATCATATAATTTAAACAACCATAATTCAAATTGTGAGAAATTCATCGCACCCATGTTGACTTTATACAATGTAGTTTGGTTGTAATTTGGTGGCTTGTTTTAGTAACTGTTGGGTTGTGTTTATGATGGTTAAGATGCAATCAAATTGCAAAACTGCGATGTGGTGTAGGTTTTCGCTATCTGAGAAACAGATTATAAGTGGAATGTCCTCACAACATTTTTCTCCATGGCTGGATGTGGGTGCTAATGTGTTGGGCTTCATAGTTGATATTCATCTTCCCACCCTCCACCCACCCAAGACTATTCTAAGGACGTGTCCATTTCTTTTGGGCATTTGCATTTTAGTTTTTTTAGTCAGCTTCAGTCTCATGTGAGAAGCCACTCTCCTCTAAATCATAAAAACAAACAACAACCCTATAACTTGGGTGCTGCTCGCTTCAAGACCAGCGTTCGTTTATTGGACTATAACAAGGTAAAAACCACTTACAGGCATTACAAAAAGCAAAAGCTAACGAAATGGGGTTGTGGGACAACAGCTGGGTGAAAAACCTCTCCGTACGCCCACTTGCCCCTAAGTTGAAAACCCCAGGCCAGCTGTACCCCAAGTCGAACGGTCCCCCGGGCAAGACCAGCTAAAACAAAAAGCCTTAGAAACAGACAAACGGGAAGCGAGAGAATCTTTAACATAGCCATCTTTGGCGGAAACACTAGACCAGCGACCGTGACGTAAAAAGAGACAAGTAGCTCTGCCACTCCTAAGACTGTCAGTTCCAATACGTGCTAAATCAGGAACAATGTCTCTAAAAGCCTCGATTACTAATTCTCTTAGCCTGGTTTCACTTAGACCTCTTAGCTCTAGCTTTATAACCATATTTAGTCTTAGATAACTGGCAAAAAAGAGGACTGTCGTGACTAAGCTGAACCTGGAACAGCTACAACAACCCATGCACCGTCCCTGTATATATCGGTTTTACTAGACTCAATGAACAACTGTAACTTCTCACTATCGATTTCAACATCTGAGCGAACTAATTTCGCAAGCTCATCAAATCTAAGAAAGGCTGCGAAGGCCAGCAGGCAAATTAAAACAGAACGAATGTCATATAGAGAAGCCATCAACAGGGCTTTAGAGTGAACTAATTGTTCCAATTGAGCAACAGTAATAGGATCCTTCTTGGTAGTATGGTGGGCCAAAAGACGCTGGGCACCAGCAAGAACATCCTTCACCAATGGGTGCTCTGATGGAGATCGCTCCCCAGCCAATTGATGAACCCAAGCAATGGCATGAATGGCAGACTCGATGGGAGCCGCAGTCTTGGCTTCCGCCATCAAGTGACGCAAATAAAGAGCGAAGTGATAAAGAGACGCAGGAAAAGCTGCCAGACCCTGATCGCGCGCCCAACGTTTCCATCTGGCGTAGGTCGCTTGGTAGCAGTACTGGGAGCTCTTCCTGCCAAAACCACATCAGGAAGCAAGTCAGCTAACGATATTAAATGATGGTTGTCTCGAGGAACGGCTGCCTAAAGGTTCGACCACATGGCGGACTGAAAAACATCTACAAAAAAGAAAAAGAAGAAAACAAAGAGACCCACACAACAAACAAAAATATGATAAAACAAAACAAAACACGAAAGCAGGAAAGCGATACCGAGATGAAAGACCCACTCTTTCACGGCTAATATAAATACACCCGCCAAAACACCCCACATACCAACGCACAAACAAACAAAGATAAAGATGAGAGCATATTTTCCTGCTAATTCCGCTGTCAAATGCAGGAAAATACTAGTCTTGATAGTGTAAAGTCATGTGACCTGCCGGGCCGGGCAGGGCAGTGGTCTGTTTGAGCAGGAAGAAGTTTGAAATTAAATGACTTTTGCCTGTAAAAACCTGTTGACCAGCTACCCCACACTAAAGTTATGAACTCTTCTGTTTGTTTTATATTTTGACATGTAAAATAATTAATATATTTACAACATATCAAATGAATGTATAAAGCAAGGAAGTGCAGGGAAGCCAAGGTGGCTTATGAAAGGACCCTTTAAGATACCTAAGACTTGGCAAAATAATAAAAATGCTGTCATTGGCACACCAAATGATCATAGTTTAGGATAAAAGAAGTGATTTAACAAGTAAATGAGGTTACTAATGTCACTGATGTTTATCATAATTTTCTTTTCTATATTTACATAGCAACAAAAAAAGTTGCTCTGGAATGCACACATTTATGTTAGGAGTTGACTTAAATGTGACACAACGATAAAAGGCTGTATGCTAAGTACTTATTAAACAAACAGTTGTGTAGTGTCAAACTTGAGAAGATATAAATTTTGGGACAAACTATGATGTTGGAGTATCTACATATACATGTGTAACTTGTAAAATACTTGGAAATTGTGAAGTGTGATTTTAAGGTACCTGTGTGTGTTTCTTACTACAAGTCTAAATCTCCTGACTGTAATGTATTTAAAATTTGTTCTTCTACATGTTCAGCGTAGGTAAAATAAAGCTCTACATGTAGCCTTGTGCCTGTTAGAGGTTACTTGCAGCCCAGAGTCATGTTGTATACAAATGTGTATATAAAAACGCAGCATTGCCAGCTCACTGATTGATGTACATTTTCTTTCATATTATGCCAATTTGAAGTAAGAATATATTTCATAGCGTAAATGTTCATGTTTACAGACTACAGAGGCCAGTAGACATCAATGTTTTGCATTTATTTACTGTTCAGCAGTTGCATTTTGCATTTGATAATAACTATCTTAATACACTTATTTTTCCAATTTCAAGAATTCAACGGCATATGTCCAGCAAATATTACATGTAAAAAAATTTCATTTTAGGCAAAATGTTTTACACAAGGCAGGATCAAGATGGCATTGGTGGTTAGTGCGCTCGACTCTAGATGAAGTGGTCCAGGTTCGGGCTCTAGCCATGGACATTGTGTTGTGTTCTTGGGTAAAACACTGTATTCTGACAGTGCCTCTCTCCACCCAGGTTTGGGGGGGAACCCAGGGATAGACTAGAATCCCGTCCGGGGGGGAAGTAGTAATACAGTACTCCTAGTCGCTTCATGAGCTAAAGTTCTAAACTTGAACAAGCTTGGGCCTGATGGGCCTCTTGGCTCATATACAGACTTAACAGAGGGTTGTCAACTGGCAGGCATTATCAAACCTCCATCAATCACTCAATGTCTGATAGATTTTTTGTTTTGTTTTGAACATGACTAATAGGTGGGCAAGGCAATAATTGCCTTATACCTAGGACTCCTTTTTTGTTTACAAATGAGAAGATCTATAATTACTATAATGGTTTTTGACTAAAAATGTTTAAATGTATGTTACAATTGGTTTAAACAAACTTTTGCATAACACCTTTCCTTGTACAATGTTGAATTCTGTTGATATTTATTGCAACATTAAGAAAGTGAACAAAGTTATGGGGGAGTTCAGGAGGGTGACTGCAGAGTAAGTTTTTAAGGTTTTACGCAGGGAACTTTTAATATCCATGTGTCAAGTGTAATATATTGTTAATTTTACTTTGTGACATTGTGGTAAATAATAGTCATTTTAAATTATTTCTCAAGCTGTTTTTTTGAAAGATCAGGTATTCAATATTTTTCTCTAGGTAACTTGAAGCAAATTCTGAATTTTTTGTAGTGAAGGTTATTTGTTGTGGGTGTGTTTCAATGTCTTGCTATTGTTCTGGAGAAACCCAGTAAGTTTTGCCATGAATCTTTGATGTGAGTTGTTTAGCAGGTGGCTCTTTAAACATTCAATTCTTGCATAATTAGTTTACTAATGTCCCTATAATGTTTTGTTAGTGTTAATATTACTAGCACAGATCTGCACATAATTACAAGACCCTTCATTGTTGATTTGAATTAAGGGCTGCCTTGTGGGATAGTGGCTTTTGGTTTTACGGTCTTTTAAGATTGTAGAAACATCTTTGTTTAACTGTTGCTTTGGAAGCCAAAATTGCTTGTATGTATGAATTTTTAATGATAGTATACTGGTGGCATTAAAGTGCCTTAGATGTTAACATTGCACTGGAAACCTGTTTGAACAGATGACTTATTAAGCATTCCTTCATTTTACTATTGTTAAGTAATTTTAGGAACTATGAGTCATGCAGAATTTTTTACAAACTAATTTACAGTTACTGTCTGAGAAGTCATGAATCCACAATTCGTGTAAATTATTGCCTGCTGGCAAGTAGAATTGACTGTGATATATCAAAAGAACCAATCAGGTTCACTGAAATATGTGTTAATATAAACAGGATTTGTAAACTATGTGTCTATATTGCAGGTGGGATAGTCTACATCTGCTAATATGCAGGATGTTGCTTTGTAGCAAAAAAATATTGTTGTGGTAAATTCATGTTTCTTCTCAAAGTTCTTAATCACATGCATCTCTGAGCTGTTGTGATAATTACAGAGCGAGCAGTCTCTGGAGTGTGTTTCAAGGCACGCTAGGACATCGCTGTAACTTGATGCTCGAGTGTAGTTCTGTGCTGCCATTACAATTTGTAAAATATTTCACTTGTGCTCAAGCCAAAGGATTCCTTGACATAAAGTCCTGTTCTTTTACTGCATACATCTTCTTTGTTAATGGTAAGTTGGTTTTGTTAGTGAGTGTTATATTTAAGACTTGTGAGTATCAGCCCGTGTAATTTTTATATTTTAGCTCAGTATGTCATAATCTGTATAATAGTGCATTGTTTTTTCCTTATGTCGTTGAAACAACAAGTACAGATTGCAGTAGCTTTTTGGGCAGGTTGTGGGAAATTTATGTAATGGGAGATAATTTATTGGAGAATGTGCTATATTAAACAACTGTTCTTTAATGTTTTGGGCCGTTGTTTGACACAATTACATGCAGAAGCTGGCAAATTAGCATAACCTAACAGCCATGTAATTGTTTGTTGTTATATGGTTGATATGATACCTGTTCATGTGTTTTGCATAAGCTACAAACATGAACAGTAATTTTACACAAGAAGTAGTAATTTAGAGTATATTCCTGAACTCTAACCAGTTTATGGAACATTTTGTAGTGTGGATATTGTCACTGTAATGTAAGCTGTTTTAAGTGTCTTTTACAGGTCTCTGTTGGTTAAGCCTGTTTCTATACACATGAAAAATTATCATAGCAACATATTATTCTTCTTCCAGCATTTACATGTTAAGACCCCAACAAAAATGTAAACTTTACTTGTAAAGTATGATTAACCACAAGAGCTTCATATTATCGTCAATCAATGCGTCTCGGCCAGAGATGCTATTTCTTCGTTGCGCAAGTGCATTACAAACATACCAGGGAACTTGATATCATAAACAATGGACACTATTAGCTACGTTGATTTGATATCTGTATCAACAATTAAAGCTCGTGTCATATTATTATTCCTATCCATTACTATTGTATCCTTACCCTATGCTATCAGTTTTACCATCTGTTGCATATCCAGTCTCATTAACAGTACTCATGAACATGTTATGTTACACAGGTCTTTATACTAGTAGCACGCTAGGCACGTCACTTATTTTCCTTCGCTAGTGTACAGTTTTTTCCTTTTGCGTCCGCCAACCACCCAATTACCTGTCCAGGGTGTGTCGCTACCACCCTCTCTAGTTGCCATCCCACGGAGCACCCAGTGTCCATAGTCCCATTTACTGCCAGATTTGCCTTGTGTTTATATACGCCGTATCATTAGAGAGCGAATTGTTGTCAATAAAGCAAAAGCACCAAAGCTGGTGCAACAGAAGTGATCATTACATCCAGTAATGTGCGTGCTTCTCTGTTCATTCATTGTTTCCAACTGCACAAATCAAGTGAACTAACGTGTCTTTCGATCTAAAATGATCTTTATTTTCGTCACAATTTATTATAGCTGTGAAAAGTTCATGTAGAATGTTATGGTCATGTTACGACAAAAAAAAATTTTGTAAACAACTTTGAGAATCAAAGGCCAAAGTCAATACATAAAGAAAAATGTCAATGGCTTCTTCTTGGCTGTTACCTTCGTTTTCTCTCCCACCAGCTCGTTTGTTATTTGTTTCTGTGAAATAGCTGTTGTCCTGAAATTCTAACTCATCTGGGTAATAAAATTCACTCGTCATCACTCATTCTCGGCCTCTACAATTCTCAGACAAAAATCAGTTGGTTTTTTAATTACTTTTTGCTTTGTTTTTGCAAGCCTGTAATTGGCCTGTGGGCATTATGGGAGAATAATGCCCTACAATCCGGTGACAATTAACCAATCAGAGTGTGCATTACATCGCCCACAAACACAAGTCATATGTAAATCTTTTTTAAAATATCAGTGGTGTATTTATCGAGCTAGCAAGCTCAACAATCGACTAGCGAGCCAAAAGAGCACTCAGCCAGCGTGCCAAACTCCGCCAGTGTGCCAAGTTCGGCCAGCCTGCCAAATCTAGACAATGCAGCAGGCATGAAGCAATCAAAGAAACTGAGAACCCTTTTTAAACTGAATTTAATCAAAGCTGTAGAAAACTGTTGGCCAGTGACCCACAATGCACCAGACAAGAGTAAACTCGACATCAGCCAGCAGTGAGCCAACTTTGTCACCACCAGCGAGCAAAAAGCAATCAAAGTACAATACTTACAGTGTTCAATATTTACATCAGAATTTAAGACATTTGACGTTATTTTGAATACTTGACTACAAAAAAGTGAACTGCACAAAAAGTGACTCTGTGTTTTTAAGTTTCCAATTAGTATTTGTTTTGATGGTTGCTTGTTTGCACTTAGCGAGAGCTAGATCTAGTAACTATCAGTTAGAAGTGTCCATGAAAGTCATGAAAATAAATTTTTATACCCTAGTATGTTGGCTGCTTTTTCAATATTACACTAGGTTTAAAAGCGTTATGTTGTCCAATCTAACTCAGTAATTACAAAGTATGTCAAACTGTCAGTAGCTAGCACAGGCAACTAACAGCTATTGGTTCTTTGTTGTTTGGCCTGTCATAAGAAAAGATATCGGTTAAAAATTTTTTGGATAATTAAGAAATTAGTAATTACTTGTTGAATTATTTTTGTATTTAGTATGACAGGGCTGTGCACAAGACACAGCTGGCTGCCACAGGAAACTAACTTTGCCTTTGGAAAACTGGGAAAACTTTAAATATGCTAAGTGCTAGGCACCCAGGATTTTGTGCTTAACCCTTTTCTGCCCAAGAGTGACTTATAGATTTTACTCTAACGCCAGATCAAGCAGTGTGACACCCTTGTGGACTCCTTAAAGTACAGTGTGACTTGTACACTAGACATACTGTAATACAGCTGAACATATACTAGTTATGCAATGCTTTTGAGTGACCAGTATGATTGTGGAATATCTCATGAGTCACGTGTATTTTCTAGTATGCACATGAGCCTGCAAGTGTGTTTACCAAGAAAATACAAGCAACGAATGGGATATTCCACGGTTATACCACGAGAAAGGGTTGCATAACTATTTTATATCATGCCTTGGAAAATACAGTGGCCAAATGGGAAGGTTGGGTGTGATACAGTTGAATTGCACTGATCAGTGGGAAGGTTCAATGGAATACTGACGAATATCCAACAGCTTTCCTACATTCTGATTGGTTTTCTTTTCTATGGCATGGTAATAAAAAGATCTATGTGTTTTATTATGTAGAGCTGGACGTTATAGGAATCCACAGCCCTTGTAGTAAGGGTCACACACAACTGAAATTCTGTCTTTCTGTTGTTCGTCAGTCAAGCTGCCTGGCCTAATGTTTGTTAGGTGGTCTTTGCGTCTAACTGTCAGTCAGTATACATGTATCTTTCTAGTAACAAACAAGTTAGTTCAGAGGACCAATAACTATAATTGACCAATCAGATTGCTCCAATATTGATTACGTATTAGATCGGGCACAGTTCTGAATGATTGCTCACTGCCACTTTAATGATTTTCTGGTTGTTTTGTGGCTTACTCGGTTTCCATAAAGAATTAATTTACCTGTAACAGATTCTTTTTCTCTTTCTTGTAATTCGTATGTCTTCTTTTCTTTTGAGAATGCCAAAAAATACAAGAAAATGCCAAGTTGAATTTTAGAATTGCACACTGGACTTCTCAGTCATGTAATAAATCTCTTATAAGCAAGCTTGCTTGAGACAGCACAGGGAGAATATCAGCCTTAGGTCTTTTTTTGTACAGACCTCAATGTGCTCATGTACGGACTTACATTGTAAAGCTTGGTCAGTGAAGTACATAGAATAAACTGCTTATTGGTATGTCTGTTGTGGCCCACTGTCTGTCTACTGGTGTGGGTGTCTTTCAGTCAGTCAGTCAGTCAGTCAGTCAGTCTTTTTAACTGTTGGTCTTTCACTCTGTTTTGACTGTTGGTCTGTGAGACATGATATAATAGATGACTGTAATTTTGCAACGTAATACTGTGTGTGATTTATTAAGAACTGTTTGACTATGTCAGTGATTACAACTCTGAAAAAATCTGTAAGATTTTGTAAATAGTTTTTCCTCTAACTCTAAGTTTTTGCTATGCTTTTCCACTGTAGATGTGGATCTACTTGTAGTATAAACTCACACAATGTATTTCCTTTTGCAATTGTGTTAGTTGGCAATTAAATTCAAAGTTCTTTATCCTTAAGTACAAAATAATGTAGTTTACAAACTGTGAATTCAAACCGTTTATGAGTAGTTTTAAGATCATTCATTTCCATCTATTTTCATTCTAAAGTTGGTTTACAATGCTATCAAGTGCTATCATTTAGTTTTTGACTTCCAGAAATCTTTGCACTAACACTGAAGCAGGTTGAATAAAATATTTATGAAATATTCCAGAATTGTTAACATAAATTATGCCGTTTCTGTAGAAGGCCCTGTTGTATGTAAAAGTTTGATTTTATTTTTGGTCTAATTTTTGGGGATCCCTTGACAGAAGTATGAAACTTAAAGGAAACAAGAATTAACACAGGAAAACTTGTGTATAGGGAATGTGGCAAACTGTTTATCATAGAGACATTCAGTATGTATACAAAGATAGTGTTTACACTATATTTTATGGTTAAAAAAAGCTCTGTGTGACATGGAGCTTAGTTACATGTGAAGAACAAAGTATTCAGATCTCTAATATGAAAGAGTGCTACCTATCATCAGAGCAAAGAAATATTTTGTCATGTATTTTCCCATCCGCATAAAACATTTAGGAGTTTTATATTAATGCCAGACAAACCCCAAATTACAATTCACAAGGCTGGGAGCTTATCAATAATTGATGCTGAAGATAGGCTGGGCTGATTATAAGACTTGTAGTAGTGTATTTTCCTCTAAGTTATATCAAGTTTAAGCTAATAGTAAGAATTAAGCAGTTCTTAGCACAATAAAATTTCACTTTCTTCTCCAATTTACTTTGAATTTGTTTTTAGGAAGGCTGTTGAAAGATCCTTGTAAATATTAAATAGGTGATGATTCACATCTGTTAATTAAGCTTTAGTTTTTTGTTTTGCCCACTGGGCCTTGTGATTTGTCAAAAGGAAAATTATAATACGTGTAGATTCTTTTAGAAGAACGTGGAATAACCACTGTTGTCTTGGTTTGCTGTGCCTAAAGTTGAAAAATATCCATTACTTGAAAAATCCATCTCATATAATGTCAAGGAAGTGCTAAACAAACTGTGATAAAAATTGGAATCTTTCAACTTGAATCTACGGTGTGTATCCTGTGTTGAAAATTGTGTGAGGGCATTTGCATAAAACTGAAGTCAGACAGGTAAAGAACGGTCCAGTACATGTGACGATGAATGTTTGGTTTTAAAGAAGACAGCAGTATCCCAGTTGGTGCTGCTTATAAGGGGGACGGATTATACAATCTTTATTGTTTGGGCTGTTCCTCAAACTATTCTTCAGAAGCCAGTATGTTGCTTCACGACTGGGTGAGTCAGTGCTTTTTATACTTTTGTCATGCTGCATGGCAATATCTTCTTAATGAAGATGTTTGACAAGTGAAATAATTTATTTCACAGCATTGCGAACATTGTTGTAGGTTTTTTTTCAATTTGAACTGCAACTTGAAGTGTGTTTTGCTAGGTTTGATTGAGATCATTGAAAGAGAATTTATTCATTTTATATTGATATGGGTTTCAAACTATCAACATTAGTAAAAGTGTTTAGATCCAGCTCAATACTTGTGATTTTTAAGGTATTCTCCAGCAAATGGTGTGAAAATCTTTTTATTGAAAAAGAATATTATTTTGTGTGTTTTCACTTGGAAGCACTCAAACTGTCAATAGATATTATTTTGTTTGCTTGGTTTGTGTCATGCTGTGGATGCTAGGTGTGACTGCACACTGTGGCTGTATTTTCTGTAAAGAATAACTAAAGATTTATGTGAAATATTTGAAGTGTCCTTGTACACCACATGTAACTACAGTAAATGCTGTATAGAATCCTATGATGTTAATTTAAATATCTATGTTGCATTAATTGACATGTTATTTGAATGTTGTTCTAAAGCAACAGGCAAATTATTGTTGTTTGATTTCTCAAAAATTATGGCCATGCATATTATAATATTTAAGTGTTTTACTGTTGGTTGGATTAGGCAGTGGATGAAAAAAGAAATACTCAACTCAGAATTGTGTAACAAAAATAAAGTAATGCTAATGTTGCGAATTGCACACAGTGTCACACTTTGGTAGAAATGCATGTATTATTTGTCTTGTTTTAAATTGCTATTAATACTGCATATAATGTCAAACATGCATTTTTAACATTTGTTGATAGCTTTAAACATGCATGTTTTGGTATTTTGTTCATTGTGATTGAATTATTTACAGATGTATTTTTTTTACCATTGTGTTATTTTAGTTTTTTAGGGCATAGTTGTAAAATTTTGAGTCCATGTAAATTCAAAATAAATACACTGTAGAACTGTAGTGGTTCCAAGCCACTAATTCAATTTATTAAATGTGATTAGATATGATTCCCTGCTCAACCAAAACAAAAGCATTTCACTGAAAAAGAATTATAAAAAATGTCAATTTATGTTTACAGTATGGTGTGTGCTTGTGTTATCATTAGAGAGTATACTGTAGCCGTATGAAGTTGTTATGTTATAATTATTATAGTTCCATTAAGTCTTTTCTACAGTTAGCGCGATGTCTAGTTGTTTTTAAATTGTTGTCTCTATGTATGATTAATTAACAGTATTCATTATGTATGTCTCACGTGTATTGTATGGTGAACATTTTCCATTTCGCTGGGAATAGTCTAGTACCTTCCTGGATCACTCGTGCCAAGACAATTACACCTGATCAGTTTATGAAACAAAATCCACAGTGCAGTTGGACATCTGAGTTTGGCTTTGACTTTTAAGTTAGGTTTAAACATCTGATCCATGAGGTGGGGAGTGTCTCTCTCTGCCCTGGTGTGTCAAAGAGTATATAAGGAAACTGTTAAATACCAGCGGGAGGGGGTCTTGCTTAGCTTTGATAGACCAGTATCTAATTTAGGGGATTAGTGCTACATGTACTTCTTCTCACTTTATGTTATTTACAGCTGAAGTAAGCTTTGCATTGTTCTATAATTTACTATTCCAGCTGTAAGCCTTATTGATTTCCAAACTTAGTAGTTACTATTGTTGATGACAAACTCGTTTGTTACATATTTTTCAGGAAATTGACGGTGGCCGAACATCTGACACCAGCAGTCTAGAAGAGGAGAGAGAGATCTCTCGACGAGATTTGCAAAGGAGAGCTTTAGAAGCCCTTGAGGCAGCACGGGTAAGAAGAACTTGCATTGTTGATAAACATCCAATTTCTCTTCACAGTGTTACTAATACAATCGTTCAGGTCATGTTCCTGTTGGGATCTTCCATTTCAACCTTTTTGGGTTGATACAGTTGACGGTTCTCAAAAGAACACTTTTCCACCCTCTTTCGGGTGAAATGCGATAAGTAATGGGAATAGTCGATACACAAGCTACAATTGTGTGACATAATCACCAAATGCTTTTCAGCCGTTTCAACCTGGTTTGAGGTCAGTTGACAAATTTTGTCATCCTAAATTGACCAAAAATAGTTTGTCCTCAATAGAACATCAAAAAACTAACCAATTTGAAACGGCTGATCCCAGTAGAACATGATGTAAATGACCATCACAGTATATGTATGTAGCCAACATTACATTGCATGATGTAAATTCTCATCTTTAGTCTAAGCAAGTGGCATTTGCTGTGCGAACAAACATTCCCTATGATGGAAGTGCAGATGATGATTCTCCTGTTCATGGAGCAGCACTTTCATTTGAAGCCAAAGATTTTCTTCATGTTAAAGAGGTAAGCCATTAAAAGGATATACTGAATGGCAACTTGGCTGAGTGGTTAGTCTCAGGCTCAAGTCCTGCTCTGACCTTTAAGCTGGAGTTGTTTCTTAGTAGAGTCTAGTTCAGCTGTTTCTCCTCAATCATGTTTGGAAACACCCAACTAGTTTGCAGGGCTGTTATTAAGGGCTGTAACCTGTAACACCTGTTTCGTCTGAGTATCCTTGATTTCCACTTGATGCCATGAGTGAAACTGCTAGTTGTTGATAGAATTCAGCCACAAAGTAACAAGTTTGCTACGGGTGTGGAAAACAAGGCTACAGGTGACTCAAAATGTCTGGTCTGCCTCCCTCCAGTTGGATTTTTTAAAGCCTATGATGTTTATTCGGTTTTTTGTTCTTTTAAGGCGGCAAAATACGAGATGCAAAAACCCTCAACTTGTCGCTCAACATTGTTTTGTTGCAAGTTTTC
>CM042759.1:1147152-1161120 GCA_022496165.2 Catalaphyllia jardinei
CAACGAAACTTCGTTGCGCGACAAGTTGAGGGTTTTTGTAATCTCGTATTTCGCCGCCTTTAGTTCAAGTGGCATGTCTGCAAACTAGCTAGGTGAAGCTAAGTGCTCTGACTACTATGAACAACAATATTTGGGGGTGGCAAATTGATTTAAGTTTAGTTTCTAACTTAATTTGCGCCCCACTTAAGCAATGTAGTTTGTACTTAGAATGTTTCTCTAGTAATAGACTAAATTGGATTTAACACTTAACTTGCAGAAATTCAATGATGATTGGTGGATTGGAAGAGTAGTAAAGGAAGGATGCGACATTGGATTTATTCCCAGGTAAATATTATGGTCTTGCCAACTGTCAGGTAATTTTTTTCAATGGCATGCATGCTGTTTGGTACATACATGTATGTTAGTTTCGTTAACCAAATTAGTGGCTGACATGAATTTACATTCTATTCAGTTTCACCCCTGCACCAATTTATAGCTCAAAATATTTTTCACATCCTGTGTATTTTGGGTTTAAAAGGGTTAGACTTTGGCTACAATGTTGTTTGATTAAATGGTAAACTTGTGTCTGATCTTGGTTTGCAGCCCTAGCAAGTTAAATTCACTTCAGCAGATGGGTTTGAGCAGCATTGGAGGAAAAGGAAGTAAAACAGCTACAAGGTAACAGTATTAACTTTATCCTGTTGTTTTTTTATTATATTTTTTATTAAGTCAGTCTTCTTTTTGTAATTTCCTTTAGAGATATTTTAAAAAATGTGAATTCAATTTTTGTATTTTTTATTTTTTGTGGCATCTTTTTAGTAGGTCTGGTAGTGTCTTCCAGTTTGAGGGAATGATGAATCAAGCTCAATCTCCGACAAATACATCACCTTCCAGACAGTCATCAACATCAGGACAAAGTAACTGATTTATTTTTGACTAACTTAGATCAACTACGAGCCAGGGGTTTCATAAATGGCTGGGCACCAGGCAAGTTTGCTGGCTGATAGGATGATTTATTCTGCCTGGTTTGATTATGTTGAGGAAAATTTCTCTTGCAAAGAAGTTCCGTTTTAATAAAGAGTTTTTCCTGCTTCTGGACAACAGTTGCCAACCTGCTGTAAACATGTAGTTATAACGCTAGACTAAGAGACAAATTTATTGTTTAGTGTGACAGGTACAAATTGACAATCTCATTTTACTGCTTTGTGGCAAAACAAGTTTTCTACTTCAAGTCGTTGTCCTACATGTACGTTTACAAAAAATCATTGCTGGCCAGGAGCTAAGCTTCAGACAAAAAAATGTTATCATTGGATGCATTTTTTGCTTCCTTTGTATTAACCGAGCCCACCACTTGACCTACAAATAACTGCTTACAAATAATG
Source organism: Catalaphyllia jardinei (assembly GCA_022496165.2). Classification (NCBI taxonomy): domain Eukaryota; kingdom Metazoa; phylum Cnidaria; class Anthozoa; order Scleractinia; family Caryophylliidae; genus Catalaphyllia; species Catalaphyllia jardinei. The sequence goes on from CM042759.1 coordinate 1,148,514, forward strand.
GTCTGTTCATGCGTAGTACCATCTAATTGTGTTGCTACAAATAATATTCTGGTCATGTGTAATTGAAACCACATTCTCGAGAGAAAAATGGCAGATTGGTTCCCTGAAGTGCCAGGAAGTGATTAAAATGTGAAATCAAACTTGGTGATTGAATGATTAAAACAATTATTAAACTCGGTTATCGCGAAGTATCATGATTTGTCATTGTCTCACAGCTCACAATATTTTGCTCAACCTCGTCCAACAATGTTAATTATTTGCACTGTAACACCTGGCACACAAGTTGTAAATTATTATAGTGACGGTCTTTGGTTATCTTCTCATTCATTTCATATGTTAATGTGTCTTTTGTTTTAATCATAGTTGATAATGAAAATGGTTTGGATTATGATGATGAACAAAGCCCATCAAGTCCAAGTAACAAATCCTTGCCAAGGTCAGTGTCAGGAACGACGGTCTCCTCCCAAGGACCACAGAGTGGAAAATCCAAAAAGCCATTCTTCAAAAAGGTACCTTAATTTTAATACTGAATTAAAATATTAGTATCCTGTTAATAGTTACATATTACTTTGCGGTCAGCTCTCTGAATATTGAATGAGCACAGCACGATATGAGAGGCGCGCTGGTCTCATGGTTAGTGCGCTTGTCTCCAGATTGAGCAGTCCAGGTTCAAGCCCTGGCCAGGGACATTGTGTTTAGTTTTTGGGCAAGACACTTTTCTTTCACACTGCCTCTCTCCACCCAGGTGTATAACTAGACACCAGCAAACTTAAAGCTGGGGGTAACCCTTCAATGGACTAGCATCCCATCCAGGGGGGGGGGGGTAGTTCTAAATACTCCTAGTCGTTTCATCTATACCAACTGGGCTAAGTTCTGGCCTGATGGGCCACAACTGGCTCGTATGCAGACTCTACCCTACTATCTGTCCCAAAAAGTTGTAGTCTGATGTATTGATTACTTTTTGTGCTGCATGGGTTTGAAAACTCAAAATTTTACAAAGAACGTACATGTATGAGTTTATTAAGTGCTTTTGCCACCCAGAAATTTTGCAATTTTTCAAAGCCAGTTTCCCCTGGAATATTGCACTCAAAGAGCTAAAAATTGTACCAATAACTAAGTTTTGAAAGCTCTTTGGATGTTTATTGTCAATTTGTGTCTACTCTAGCGTGATACCTTCTAGGCACAAAGTTGTATACTAATCATAAATGAGAAAAATGTAAGCAATGTTGGTATCATGGGAATAGTTAGACTTACAAATTACTATGCAGCCAGCTTGAGTTAAAGAGTTGGCTATATGCTGCAAATAGGTCAGGTGCACAGTGATATTTTATGAGAGAATTAAAATTGCATATTTATGCTCTGAAAGGGAATTAACACATGTATACTGTTTAAATTCAAGTTTCTTTACATGGCGGTTTTGTAATCCAAAGATTTTCTTTTCCCACTAAACATTTGCCAGATTGTGACCCATCTTTTATTGTTCTGTTTTTGTAATGCTCATTACATTTCTTTTTCAGCAACAAGAACAATTCTCACCTTACGATGTTGTACCCTCCATGAGGCCCATTGTGTTACTTGGACCTTCTCTAAAGGGTTATGAGGTGTGCATTTTCCTCAATTCCAACAACAGTTTAAACAGTTATGGCCTTACATAAACGTTTTCATGTGATTTGAGTACAGACCATATACTTACACTTGTTTTACTTTACTAGATGTTCAACATTTAGTATTTTTCCTCCAAGTACCAGTAGTTATTACTTCATGCATGTACGACTTTCATTGCTTTTGTAAACCTTAGTTCTGTTTGTGACTTAAAGGGGCATTGTCACGCTACTTGGCAACTTTATAAAAAGCCAGAAGGTGTCTTCGCATCAATTGAATTCCAAAACTAATGATCTAGTTTTGTTATTAAAGACTATTTGAATGCACTGAAATTTTTTCCTGTCGCCTGTAGCTACGGATGGCATGGATGGGAATAGATTGAAACTTGAAAAAATTTGCCAATTTTTTCAAGTTTTGGTGCTATGTGTTCCAAAAATCGTCAAGAAATTTATTATGGTTAGCCCTCTGTGATAAAACTCATTTGATATCTTCATCTTAGCTTTACAGAAGCATTTTGTTTATGATTGAAGCCTCGAAGTAATGATTTTAGCACAGAAATGACCCAAGACAGCAAAATCCTTGTGACACAGCTCCTTTGACGTAAACGGTATATGTAACTTTTATTGGAAATTCTTCTCCACTTCAAGTGGAGAATTTCAGAGAAAAACTCTACTCTCTAACATAGTTCAAACTGTTTACAAATAATTATGTAGAAAAATCACGCTAGTCTTAAGTCTGTAATTAATTTTCTTTGTCTGTCTTGATAGGTGACGGATATGATGCAGAAAGCCCTGTTTGATTATATGAAACACAAGTTTTCTGGAAGGTAAGTTTTTTTTGGATACCACCAAGTTATTGAGGCAGGTGAGCCAGCATTACTCACAGCGGTCACTATTTCTACACAAGTTCAGAAACCATCACTGAACTCAAACGCATGCGTACAATGTGGTTTTTGATTTCGTCCAAAACTTCGTCAAGAGCCTGTTTCGCATTTGGTCACCGTTGACCGAAAACGCGCGAACTCTGGGTATGAGATTGATGTTTTTCACTAGCATTTGTTTTATTGTTTAAAGTAAAAGTAAATCTTGTCAAACTCTGTGAACTGTGGTAGGTTACACATGGTATCATTTCGAACAAGCAAACTCATGATAATTTTTTTTGTTTCGCAGGATAACAATATCGCGTGTAAGTGCTGACATAAGTTTGGCGAAAAGGTCGACTCTGTCAAATCCAAGCAAGAGACCAATAATAGAAAAATCCAATACTAAAGCAGGACTTGGTATGTATTTCTTTTCCTTCATTTCCTTAATGTATTCTGTGAACTAACATTGGTTCTCCAGAAAGAAGAAAGCTCTTGTCACAGGATGTTAAGGCTTCAGGCTTCTTCCAATTGCTTAAATTGGAAAATTTACTGCGAGGATCATACTTCACTTGAGTGTATGATTGTAATCGTATGAACGTGAGTTATGCGAGTTTAATTTAGGATTTGCACTACTCGTGATATTTGAAAATTCTGTCAAAATGCACCCGCCTTTAATGTGCCTTTTAATAACATGCAACCTTTAAAATTCCGACTACTGCCGAGCGCTGTTTCGTTGTCCGAGCTGTGCTCAACGATTTGATTACCGCGCCCTCCGCAGTAGTCGGAAGCTGGGAGGAACCGCCGAATAATAATAATAATAATTTGATTGACAGTAGCGAAAAATGCATTTGTCTGTTGAACTTTGAATTTTGGAGTCCGCATTAACGATTAATTGGCCTGCTCTTAGCCAGTCACAGCGAAGTTATGTTTTCATGTTTTCAGTCTTATAGCAACTGGTCTAATGCATCTTATGTATTGTACGTTCTTTACAGCTGAAGTACAGCTAGAGATTGAGCGGATATTTGAATTGGCTCGAGGGCTGAACTTGGTAGTGTTAGACTGTGAAACTGTCAACCATCCAACTCAACTTTTCAAGACGTCTTTAGCCCCGCTGCTTGTGTATATCAAAATCAATTCACTCAAGGTAACTGTGTTCCTGAAGTTTTTTTTTTTTTAAGTTTTGAAGGTTTCTCTGCAGTTCTCCTACTGTGCCGATGAAGACGACCAATCGTCACTGTTCGCGCATCTTTAAAAGATGAGCCTAAATTTTTCTTGCTCATCGTTTGTAATCCATTTTAATCTTCTCCATCCTTAACCATCCTTGTTCCTTTATGATTTACTATTATCTCTTTGGTGTTTTACCATCTTACTAGACTATTATTTTCAGTTTACTTTAATTTAAAAGGAATTTATACTTGGCCAAAATATCTCAAAATAACACGACTGAGCTGATTTAAGGTAGCCTGCGAACGCGGACGCATTTCCGGCTGTCACTGGTTCCACGCCGGCGGAGACAAGCGACAGCCGCAAATACGTCTGCATTCGCAGGCTAATTTAAGGACGATTGAGAAAAAACTCAAACGATGCATGACACTGTCGAAAAGTTGTATATAAAACTAAAATGCTTTGGAAAGTGTCAAATGTGTTTAGATAAACTAAACGTTTCGAGCTTAGCCCTTCAATTTAAGGACATTCGCGCTAGTTGTTTCTGTGCATCCTTACTGCGCATGCAAATTCACATGCCACGTCATGCATCGGGCGTGCTGAAAGGGGCAGTGTCACGAGGATTTTGCAGTTTTAGGTCAATTCTGTGCTAAAATCATTACTTTGAGGCTTTTCTCGTAAACAAAATGCTTCTGTAAAGCTACGACGAAGATATCTAGTGAATTTTATCAGAGAGGGCTAACCATAATTGAGGATTTTTTGAAGACGTAGCATCAAATCGTGAAAAAATTGGCCAATTTTTTCAAGTTTCAATGCATTTCCATCCTTGCCATCTGTAGCGACAGGCGACAGGAAACAGTTTCAGGACCTTCAAATAGTCTTTAATAACGAAACTAGACCGTTATTTTTGGAATTCAATTGTTTCGAAGACACCTAGCTTTTTATAAAGTTGCCAAATAGGGTGACACTGCCCCTTTAAGTACTAAAATGAACAATGATAGGGCAGATGGCCATTGGTATAGCTTTGCTTGGATTTAACGATCCTGGATGTTGGGTGACCCCTACTTTTTTTCAGAAACAAATTTTATTTACAATTATCTCCACATTGTCCAAAAATGAACAAAGTGTATGTGGGAAGTTAAAAAAAATTCAAGATCTCTGTCCACGGGACATGGAATCCTACCATCTTGTGGCTGCAAGGCACGTGAAACTATAGTCGCTTAATGCGAACTTTTTCTTTGAGGAACCTTACCAATTGACTAAATTCGCTTAATAGGTCCATTTAAACCATATTTGGGAGAGAACATTTACCTTCAAAGCTCTAATTGCAATATTTTGGGACTTGCAGCCAGTGTGGCCTTCTTTGCTAACGAAGCCCGATTTACTCAGATTTAGGTGTTCTTCCAGGCATGTTCTCTCCAAAGCGAAGTCGGTGACCCCCTATTTTTTTACATTTCTGCCATCACTAACTCATCATCTTTCAATGGTAAAATTGTCAGAAAAAATCATCGTGAGAAAATTTTCGCGCGAACGTCCTCAAGGAATCCAGATTGAAATTCCATTGCGTTATAGCGTGATCATTTTAACATTGCAAAAATATGATTTCGTTGGTAAAAGAAAATCGCTTATTAAAAAAAGAATGTTAACAAATTCTCCAAATTCGTTAAAGTTATCTCGAAATATTCCCCTTCCAAATAATCTAGTTTCCAGCCCGTTTTTTTGAGGAAAGGGGGATATCTGCAACTAAAGGGAGGTGACATGATGTTCATCAGTAAGATATTATTGTAATTTTCGCAGGTCTTGCAAAGGCTAATAAAAACACGTGGCAAGTCGCAGTCTAGGAATCTCAACATTCAGTTAGTGGCAGCAGAAAAATTAGCACAATGTGGTGACGTGAGTATACTGAGCAATAATAATCATAATGACAAAGGCAATGATAAATGATGAGCAGTACTTTCATGTGGTACTGTTTATTATCCTGTACAAGGTGATTCTCACTTTTAAGTCTGTGGATAAAACCCTAGTGTGTGACCATTCAAATGAAAGCTATTGAGCAGTACTTTCATGTGGTACAGTTTATTATGTAGTATGTTGTATGCTTATGTTTAAGCTAACATGTGATTTTTTTTCCCTCAAAGGATTCTTATGATCTGGTGCTGGATGAAGCACAACTTGATGACGCTTGTGATCATCTAGGGGAGTTTCTTGAGAGTTACTGGAGAGCGACACATCCTCCGAACCAACCAGGCAGCAGGTTGCCAACAGTGCAGCCTTCTCCATCAAGTCAGCAGTATCACACCGTGGACTCAAATGAACGGCCTAGTATTTACCTGTGACATCTGTAGTGTTGCGTTACAAAGCAACTCTATTTTGCCCGAGTACAATTGGACAGAATTTACTACCCAAGATGCATTGCATGTGATGCTAGTCTATGTATTCATGGCCACTGGGGAGATACAGGTAGTGAAAAGAATTCAGACATTTCACAGTACGGACAAATCGAAAGCTCGTGGAATTAACATTGAAGTGTACAGTGAATGTGTATTGCTGCCCGCTATCCCTTGAGGGAACTTGGGTCGAAATGTACAATGTATTATGTAATGGCAAGGCAACTATCATACTAAGCTGCGGAGAAGACAAATGGAGCAAGCGTACACGAAGAGTTCATCACCCTACACAAGGACTACTAAGTATTTTTACCCATTTGTTAATAGTTTATGGACCAGAAACTAGAGGACCTAGAGAACCGACTGCATTGCGCGGGGTTTAAAACCAGTGAAAGTAAAGGTATGTGTCAAAACTGTAGTTAAGAATCCACGAAATTTAATCGATCGTGGAATGGGTGGGATAAACAGACTGCATTATATGGATGAAGTTACAGAGCTTTTAGATAATCAGGTAATAAGCAGGCATCGTCGCTGATGCAAGCACCTCTCTTGCCTTCACTTCTCAGTGTTCCGTTTTGTCAAGGAAATTATATATGCAGTTACCAGGCTTTTATATAATGATGCTTGACCTATCATTCTCTCTTATCCAAGTAAATGTTTCGCCTTCTGACCAGTTTGCGAAAGGTTTCTTGCCAGTAGGGTGTTTTGTTAAACTGCGACAGTGGCAAAACTGTTCGAGAACACTAGAATTTGTGAAGTGTAAGAGGAGGCAAATGGGTAACAATTTTGGCAAAAGTAATTCGCTTCGTTCTTGCAGTTGGCTAATTCAATAAATTTCTGTAATCAGTGAACTCTTTTAATAATTCACTGGCCTAGATAATATGGTTCCGATTTTTTAAAGCATACTGTAGTACTTGTGATTAAGTGCAAGCCAGCTAGCACCCTTCACAAAGCCAGTCGTCTTTCTCCCCTTGCCAGGAAAAGAATTGTACAGCATTGTAGAACAATAGTCGGGAAAAGTAATTATCTAGTGACTCAAGTATGGCTCGGAGCCAGTTTACTGTTAACTATTTTATATTGTTTTAAGAAAGCAATATGGTTCCTACCTACTTACAATGAGAATTTTCACTTATTTGTTATGTAACATAGCCTTGTGACAGCAACGTTTTTTTTTATAAGTAGAGATTTAGCAAGTAGGTAAGTTTTGAGCTGAAGAAAACGGTCGGGCAAAGGTAGTTCTCTTTTTTGCTGCCAAAGGTTCAGTTTTGTAGCAATTTCAGCCATGGCCAATTTCTGTTGCACTTTGTAACATAATTTAAGCTGTTAGTTGCAAGGGGTACTGAGTCTAAATACTCATTTTCCTGTTAATGAGACGTTTTAGCCGTTTTTTCGTAACAGGTAGACTAGGATAAGTCCTTCTGATTTGCTTTTTCGTAAATGACTGTGAATTCAGTCGCTCTGCTAATATTCCATAGCTGCGCGGGTGTGATATTTTTACTCTGATGTAAGTTTAGAATTATGTACCTCCGCACGTCTGTACGCTAATCATTTTCTGGAGGTTTTTATTGTATAGCAGTTCTATTTAACTTAGCGCTAGTAGATAAAGTTATTTTTAAAGAGATTGCCAAACGTAGGTTATTGCAGAATGGCATTGTACAGATATATTTGTACAGATGAGGCGAGAAGTGAAAGCTTTTTGAATCTGATCAGTGGGTGAAACGATTTCCTCAGTGTTAAATTATTGATTTTATGGACAGCTGAATTTTTTTTTGTTTCACCACTTTTCAATAATTTTTCAATAGTAAGTTTATATGTCAGTTGAAATGGTGATCATTACAAGATATCAGAATCTAAATTCTCCTCTTAGTATCGATGCATGATCAAACCAACGGTTAGTGAGAAAAAATGTATTTATCACAAGAAACTCTCCATCCTTTCTTATTGCTGGAAATTTTCGCGGCAACTTAATTTCGCCATTCGAGAAGAGGGATACCAACATTTCGCACTTTTGAGTAATTGTTTTGACACCAAAATATTTTGGAGATTGTATGGTAGCGATCAAAGGTTAAAAGATCAAAAGCCAGTCGAAAAAGAGTAAAAAGTTTGGAAGCTTTTCAGAGAGGGAGCGACAAACAAGGAAATTTTCGGACTGCGAAATTACGTTTGCGATTGCAGGTTACGAAAAAACTTTTCTGAAATTTCAAATTAATTTAATTGCCACTCAGTCGTGTGCATTACAAATGTTTGCCATTACTGAAAATCTCCCTTTAAGAGAGTTTTTTTAATACGTAGGAAGTGAATTTAGAAGTTGATATCTTGAGAGATTGTGTGCTGATCAATGTGATTTTAAGCAAAGCTCAGCGGGCCAGAATGACCCTACTATTGACTTGCGATAATTTTCTTGTATAATATGAAGCTGTGTTATCTTTGTTATTTGTATTTGGCAAGCAATTTGTTCAACACTGGGAAATATTTTGTTACGCTTCACGAAGGTATCTAGTTAAGTGTTAGGATTGCTTTCCAGTTTACTGCGGTTTCAAGGATTTGGAGCAGCTCAATAGAATTGGGAAGGTCGTCACAGTTGATTCGCATTCAGAACTTTACCGAAGTTCAATAAACAAATAATTATGACACTGAAAAAAATTATCAATAGTATTATATGAGGTACGTATATTTTGCCCTGATCGTGTTTGCCAAAGTATGAAAGTAATTAAATATACGTTTTTATCCCACTTTTGAAATAATCTTTATTATGAGACTTTGCAGTCTCAACACATGTAACAGAGTTTTTGTTTATCTCTCTTGAAAATGGCATCTTCTTTGTCATTCACTGCTATTTAAAAGAATTGGTAGACAGTACATCTTATGAAAACACAACTAAAATTTCTACATTGCGGTCAATTGTTGCCAGTTTATTTACTGTAAAGGAATGTTACGGACGCAAGTCTCTTAGTAACCACCCCAGAGTCAGTGCCGCTCGCGAGCTGGGATTGCTGAGGTAGACACGGAAATATTTGAAATATAAACTGGAAAATATTATTACACAAAGCAAGCTTCCAAGCTTATCATTTTGGAATCTGATAGCAATTTTCAAGGAGATTTTATCCAGTGAAGTTTCTATTGCATGACTGTATCGTTCATATGATTAACAATCTTGTCTACCAGAGCAATCTTTACGGCCCGTACCTGTATTGGTCCCCAGTCTCACTGAGTGTTTTGGGAGTGGAAACTAGAGTTTAAGTCACTTTACTGAATGGTTATTATTGTTGTGCCTCCTTAAGAAGCAATTTGGTTCTCTGTGCAATGTTCAACAGTGATTTGTAAATAAATTTTCAACACTTAAAATGTTTTGCTATTTTCTCAACTTCCATTGTCGCGGGAAAACCCGTCTTTCCTATATTACCTGTTAGTATATACCACACAAGTGAATACTACTTTTTGGCTAGCTCGGAGGTGATTAGCCAAGTACTATTCACCTCCGAGCAACCGAAGAAAAACAAAATGGCTTTTGTTGGTATATTGTAACAAATAAAGTTACTCTTTCGGCTGCTAGTCATTCAGCTTGTGTGGTATATACTAAAACAATTATTCACCTCAGTGTCGGTGAAAGTGGTGGATATCTACCTCGCCGCTTCGCGGCTCGGTAAATATCCACCACTATTCACCTCCACTTCGGTGAATAATTGTTAAATATCTTTCCTGTTGTACCCGTGTTCCTTAGTAAGTTTCTCTTGCGCCGTTAGGTATTTTTGTGGTGCGATCCCTCCTGCTATCCGTCCCACAATCCCAGTGGGTCGCCAGTAGCTTTTTACCAGACCTCCGCTGGTGAGTTAACCTGTGCGTTCCCAGGCGAGTTTCTCGCGAGTTCCGTCATATTTTCCCTGCGTGACTCCGGGTTCTCTCAGTTTTATACAGAGAGGCTCCTTATGGTCCAATTCCCACTCCTTTTGAATTCCACCTGGAGAAAAGAGTTACCCCTTTTGTATACCTTCAATCAAAAAAAGATCATTCACACGGCCCGTTACTTGTAACTGTTGTAACTGTCCCGTATTATAAATATGTCTTCTTGTTATCAACCTGTGTATTACGAGTTGTAGTGGGTGGTGGGATTACGCATTTTTCGAAAAAATCTCCAAGAACACCCTGATCTTGCAAGTCTTTAAAGTTCTAGACAACGCCAGATTATAAGTTTCAACCGTGTGGAATATCTCAAAGAAACAAACACCTACCGTGCATTTTTACCTTTCGACACACCCATCCAAAAAATTGGTTTTTGCCCTGAGCGGGACTCGAACTCACGTCTCCCTGATTACTAGTCCGGCATGCCAAGCCACTTCACCATCAAGGCTACCACGTTGGCAAAGCTGCAGATTAACGAGGCGACTTAGCAGTGTTGGGTGCTCTGGGGCCTAACTTTTCTTCACTTGAGAGTGTATCCTTGCCTCTGTGACCCCAGACAGGGCTTAGAACACATCATGCTCGGAAACCCAGGGGGTACTAACCGGGACGATGCGATATTTTCGGGCGAACGATATTTAAGAGCTCTTCAGCTCTTATAGTAAACTTTCGCTCTTAAATATCGCTCGCCCGAAAATATCGCATCGTCCCGGCTAGTAGCCCCTGGGTTTCCGAGGATGAGAACACATGAAAGTTGGAAATTTCGAGGCAAATGAAAGGTATTGGATTGGGATGCCCGACTAGTAATCAGGGAGACGTGAGTTCGAGTCCCGCTCAGGGCAAAAACCAATTTTTCGGATGGGTGTGTCGAAAAGTAAAAATGCACGCTAAGTGTTTGTTTCTTTACCTTTCATTCGCCTCGAAATTTCTAACTTTCATGCGTGGAACCTGCCACGAGAAAATCCTACTCTTGAGGACAAACTCTCCATGTTACGCTTACAATACTGAAAAAACGTAAGTCGCATCATTGAAGAAGAATCCTACAAAGCGGGAGCGCGTTAAACTCCAGAAACTGGAATCCAATCCGAGAGGTGATCCGAATATTCCAGCCCTCGCAAATGTTTAGCACAATGGAACCAAGGCCTTCCGGGTAAGAAAGACGGGCGGCCCTGGGACTCAAACTAAATTTGCATTGCAAATATTTTTTCGCTTCGTTGCACGAGTAGCCTCCGTTTCTTCCTTCAAATTTTTGCAAGCATACCGGGTCTGCATAACAAGAAACGTTACCATATGTGTCCGAGATACAAACTTTTGCTAGCGGAACATACTGGAGGGGAAATTCTCTTACTTATTCGCAGTTATTCGGGAGCCAGAAACGGCAAGCGACCTCAAGATGTCAAGTGTATGTATGCTTAAAGCTTTATAAGCCCATGTAATGCAACTTTGTATGTGTTATTGCTAATTTTTATTACTTGAGATGACTTTTACATGCTTTAAGACATTTATTTAGCCAAAATAAATCGATATCTCGGAAATTAATCTCTGTTAAATCACAATTGCTGCAAATCTTTCATGGAATGTTCCCGGGGTATTCAATCGATGGAATCGATAATCGGTGGAATCGATAATCGATGACAATCGATATCAATTTAGGAGTGGACAACGTCTAGTGTGCGTCCATCCAATTCGGGATGCACGCCAATAGTTGGGAGAGCACAAAGGTAGCGTAAGAGATGCTCGAGCCGCAGCCGAGAGCATCTCTAGCTAGCTAAGTGCTCTCCCAACTATCCAAGTGCATCCCGAATTGGATGGACTCTCGCTAGACATTGTCCATTGCTTTTATAACATAGCAAGACACTTTTCATGTTGAGAAGTCGCTTTTTCTGCACTACATGGGCATGTGCACTTGCACGTGTTGTTTTCACTGGCAGCACTTTCGTTTTGTTGATCTTTCGACGCTTCCGATGTTTCTGCAACCATTTCAGACACGTTTTCAAAGTCATAGAGAAATTCTAACCCAAATGTTGGGTTATTACTAGCCATTAGTAACAGCTAAATTTAAGTTTCACTAGAAAAACGTTATGGAAAAAAAGTTTTGCTAGCAAGAAATTTCACAGCCTGAACCATCTCTATGAACCATCCATTTCTTTTTCATAAGAAATCAGCCAATCAGAGCATGTGCTAGCATATAGCTATGTTATAATCGATACTAATCAATATCAATTAATCGATTGATATTGTTAATTGATGACCAATCAATGGCGAAGATTTATGTGGTTATTGATTGGTATCGATTATCAATACTGTACCAATCGATAGATAAATTGGTATCGATTGGTATTGATTGGTTGTAGATTGACGGAAGAGGAATTGACGAATAAAAAACCACAACTTTGTACGCAGTAATTTTAAGCAAGGGACTGCTCTCAATCTCATGTTGTCCCAGGGGGGTACTCTGTAAATCATTAGGTAGGAGTGTGCCATTTTGACACTGAAACCCTTGGCCTATACTAGACCATGATCAGCTTGATTTTGCAACCCTATTCTAGTCTAGATACCAAAAACCTCTACACTGTGATATCCCAGACTAGCTATTTACTGCAGAAACTTTATCATGATTGATTGATAACACTGTCATAGTCCAACATACTGAAACTACACTATTTTATAAAGTCACTTTCAAGTTTCAGTTTCG
>CM042759.1:1161520-1177399 GCA_022496165.2 Catalaphyllia jardinei
GTTTTAGTTGTCTTTTGGCAGAATTTGTTGCCCTTCTCCTTCATCCCCAAACAATAATGGGAACGATAGACTAACCCTTATTTTAATTTACAATTTTAGTCAGTCTGTATTTAATTTACACTATTATTTAATCAACTGATTGATTGTTAGAACATTGTGGGCATCATGTTAGTACATCTTCTACTTAAAAAGGACTGTAGACAGTACATGGCTTATTAAAGTGTCTGTATTACTTTTCAGGTAAAACATAAAGTACATGAACATCAGTGACAAGCCTGGAGTGCTGAAAAGCCATGGACATCAGATAAATCCTTTAAAAAGGTAATTTTGTGTGTATAGGGAGTTTGCAACTTTCCATGGCAGTGACAAGTATAGTGCATGTAGTCTTGATTGGAGTTCTTTCTGTTAAGAATTGACCAAGGGAATCACTCCATTATTGAACATGGTACTATTATCTTTAGTTAGAATAGAGATGTCAGGACTCCTGTATAACAAGTTCTAAACTCATCTTGATGTAAGCATTTAATATTGTCCTTCAGCAGCATATTGGACAATCTTCTAGTAGTGTTCTTTCAAGTGGTGTGTTGTATTTAGTCAGGTTAACTCAATGGTGCCATGAAAGCTTGGAAAATTGACATGACTGAATACAAGTACTATTACAGCGGTTCTCAATCACACGCGACCTTCAGCGCAAAAAAAGTCTAGCCAAAACCGGAGTTTTGGTGGACGTCAATCATTTCATTCGCACCAAGAGCAAGCAAATCTCCCAGGGAGAGGGAGGGGGGGTACTTAACAAGTTCGATATGGGGAGGCTCCGCCCCGAGGTCCAACCCTTTACCCTTTTATATACCATTTTATCAGAAAGGGTACCCCCTTTATATACCATTTATTGAAAAACGTTATCCCTTTCACATATCTACTTTCGGAAGTCTTGTTCTCATTTTCATGTAGTGCTTAATAAGTAAACTGATACAGCCATAAGGGGCATCTATTCTATTAAAATAGTATAATTAAGGCCCTTTTAAATACGTAAAAGACTGATCTCCCTACCCTTTTATATACCTCAAGTTGTGAAATCCCTACCCTTTTTAACTCATTCATTGCGAAGCAATGGATGAGTTTTTGTGGCGTTAGGCGTTTTTGCGGCGTTTTTGCGGCGTTAGGCGTTTTTGCGGCGTTAGCAGAAATCTGCGTAGACGGAAGTGACGTAACAAATTGGTTAGATTTGAGCAGCCGCTGATCAAGTAGCTAACTTGCCACGAATAGCAAACATCACCTTCTGGATGATTGCAAAACACCATGAGAGAATTTTTAGTCTTAAATGTTGGCATTCAGTAAATAAAATTAGTCCAAAACATATCTATAAATTTTTTTAAATATTTCTTTTTTCTCCGAAAATGAGCCCACGTACCTACCCTTCCTTCCATCTCGTGTTACGTGCCCGAGAAGGCAGCCATATTTTAATGAATGTTGTCCACGCCGACACCGCCAGGTGGGATGTATACTTAGTTGATACATGAAGTGAATTTGGTTGGAAATGTTTAAAAATTCTAGAATTTGTGGAGCCCAAACTGTTTCGAGATGTTCGTCGGATTCGTCGGTCTCCATCACGGGCTCAAGGATCCTCAGCTCGAGCCACCCTTTGTGGATTTTGATTTCTAGCTTTTGCGATTTCTGGTGAGTAAATATTGCTTTCTTTAAAGGTTTGAATTTGCTTTGAGCAAAACATACAGCCCACATGTCAAATCGAAACGACCCAGAACTAAACTAAAGTCTGTTTCAGACTAAAAGTCCAGAAATAATCGCCAGGTTTACGATCCCTGCGTGACAATTGCTATAAAGCTCCATTCAGTAATATTTGCAATGTTATGAAACTGCTAGTTCCATTGAAACACCAAATGACTACTTTTGCGTTATAATAATGGCCCTAGGTCGAATCTATCAGTAACAGATGATATCCTGAAATGCATAAAGTGGAATGGTATCTGTACTTCATTTCTGATTATCGTCGCTCGTGTGTTACACGCATAGACCCAGATCGATCAGGCAAAACAAGACATCAGGTTTATTGAATCTAACCATGATACCAAAACTGACAATTTTAAAAGCTATGTAACATTTGGTGACTATTGTAATCAGCCAAATGCAGGTAAATAATCAGTTCAGTATCTTAGATTGCTGGAAACAGAGTTGATCAGAGTTATGTGCAGTGTGTTTTCTTTCACTCAGGACTCTTGTCCTGCTAGACCCGGGTCAACTAAAAAGGGATGTGCCCTATTTCTGGTATCTTCCAAATCATTTTTATTTAGATCTTCATCTTTTTTTATCTATTTACAGTCAAACTAAGTAAAGCGTACCCCTTAAGATTGCATTAATGAACTGACTATTTGAAACTTGAACCCGCTAGTCGTTTCAAGAATGCAATAATGAATTGATTATTCGAAATTGAACTCGCTCGCTTGATCGAAGAATACGGCTAACGGGTTCCGTTTTCGAAAAATCAATTCGTGTTGCGACTAGTAAGTTTCAAACCTACTAGTCTTTTCTAGAATGTAATAGTAAATTGATTTTTCGAAAACGGAACCCGTTAGCCGTATTCTTCGATCGAGCGAGCGAGTTCAGTATTCGAATAATCAATTCATTATTGCATTCTTAAAACGACTAGCGGGTTCAAATTTCAAATAATCAGTCCATTAATGCAATCTTGAGGGGTACGCTTCACTTAGTTTGACTGTAATTTCAGGGGCAGCAGTTAATGTTACATCTACTGGGTTCTTCCTGGCTACCCATATAGTTATTTAATAATAAAAAAGTAATATGTAATTATTATAAACAATGATACACTAGTCAAATGAATAATGACAATGACAACTCAAGAACTTTAAATGATAAATACTTTGGGTGCAGGGTGGATTGTCTTGGCAAACTGACTCTATCAGACTTCAACGCTTTCCTTCGAAAACTAAGCTTGCACACTTTCAACTTCATTTAGCCAGCCTATAGCTGATGTACTATTTGTAGTTCACCATCATAGCTTCAACCAACTCACCTTAGATATTGACATAGTCATTATGACTGTCTCTTATTCCTTGAAATATAAAACATATTGGTACATATAATACCACTACAACCTGGACACACTGAAATACTGTTGTGGGAAATTTCCACCACCAGAAATCAAGACTGACACTTGAATAAAGTGATTTATTTAGTCTTAATGAACTGTCAGACTACCTAATATCTTTGTTGTGAAACTTCTTCACCACCATTTTGGAATTATTATCAAGTTAAACTTTTGTTAAATATTAAGAATTTTTTGAGTTAATGGTGTGTGACCAATCTGAATAGAACTTACCATCAAGCATTTTTGCTAACCATTTGCACAAATCGTTGACAAGAAAACTTTTCTGTGTAAATGATACACAACCCAAATTTGCACAATGCTGTAAACAAGACATTTTGCTCTTGAATATCATAATATGATAATATGTATTTATTGGACTTCAAGTGGCACAAGCCTCAATAAAACTCCAAGAGACTATGTTGTAGCTAGTAATTAAACTCATTGCAAGTGATGAGCTTGGGAGCTGGTGCCTTAAAGGTTAGTGGGTGGCCAGATGCAACCAGCAGAGAGGAGGTTTCCATGGCAACCCTGGAAGCGGGAACCACCCTTAAAGCAGCCACTAACCAGCACCATCACACTGAAAAGATTCAGTGGAGATAATTACCCAAAAGAATACCTACCTGAAAAATACTCATGAAACCACCAGCCACCTAGTGGGGAGGGGAGGTGAGGGAGCTTGAATCCGCAACGATTCGCAAGACAATACAAATGATCCGCTATGATCAGCAAGCAAAGCAAGAATGCAGTACAGAATAGCTAGAAATCACCAAAAACGGCCCTGCAATTCCCCAAGGGGCCTCCCCGCATGTCACGTACTGCAATAGGTGACAACCACGAGCCAACTCACTTGAGTTTAACTTCGCCTAAATTACATTTAGCCACATTTAAACTCATCGCAAGTGATGAGCTTGGGAGCTGGTGCCTTAAAGGTTTGTGGGTGGCCAGATGCAACGAGCAGAGAGGAGGTATCCATGGCAACCCTGGAAGCGGGAACCACCCAAGGAACCCGTCTCCTGGTGCTTGGAGAACAGAGAGACCCGGTGACAGGGTGACCTGGTACCTCCGATCCCCAAGAGCAATACCCCAAGCACCAGCACTCCCCCAATGCAACGACAAAAGAAAGAAAAGAAGACCATAAAATGTACCTGGCTAATCCACAAACTGAGAGGAGCCGAGGTCCTGACTCAGGACAGACACACAGTGGCCACGCAGGCTACCCAAGGCCATAATGAGGGTTGCAAGTTGAAGGGGGTCCATCTGGAGCCAGGTGACTTGCTGGAGCTACAATCTTGGACAGAATAAAATGAGAAATAAAACCACCCCTCCCCCCGAATCAATGATGAACTCGCGCTCTAACAAAAGCGCACCATTTTTACCATCATTGAAATGGGGGGAGGGGTGGTCTTAATTTCTCATTTATTTTGTCCAAGATTGTCCGTAAGGGTTCAACGTGACAAGACAATGGGGTCTGTAATTAAGAGCGGATTTTTCAGCACTTTTAGCGTGATATAAGGCAGTGGTCTCTGACGCAGTGACGCGCGTCACAACTTAAGAGTAGAATCTAAAATAAGCCATTACAAGCTGCGTATTTTTGGCCATACGGGCTAAATAAAAGGGTTTTTCTAACGTCAACTTTCCAAAACACGCCAGCGAACAATAAGGAATCATATCAGTGTTCAAGAACCCATAAACAACATGGCATCTAGAAGAAGAATACCCGAGGAAACAAAAGCTTCAATCCAAGCTCTAAAGGCTACCACAAATCTCACATTAACTGAGATCGCTGAATGTTGTAAGGTTTCGACTGCAAGTGTTCAACGCATAATAACCGCAAAAGACAAAGCGCCTGGGAAAAATAGATATTTGTGCGGTAGAAAGAGAAAGCTTACTCCTGATCATGAGGCATTGGTTCTTGGAAGCATTGCAGAATTAAGAGAGCGAGAGGGCGCATTTACTTCGCGGCGTCTGATGGACAGGACAGGAATTCGCCATGTCAGTGACCGAACTGTCCGACGCCTGTTGAACAGAAAGGGGTACTTCTTCCTGCAGGCTCGTAAAAAGGGACTGATGAGTGAAGCGGACAAGGCGAAAAGAGTAGAATTTGCACGAAAGATGCAAGAAAATTATCCACCGACTGTTTGGACCGACAATCTAGCATTTTACTTAGATGGAGTCTCCTTCGTTTACAAGACGAACCCCATGGACCAAGCGCGAGCTCCCAAAGGGAGAGTGTGGAGAAAAAAATCTGAAGGTCTCAAACAAGGGTGCTTGGCTAAGGGGAGTAAAGCTGGAATGGGAGGAAAAGTTGCCAAGATGATGGTAGCAATAAGTCACGGTAAAGGCGTACTGACTTGTGAGAGATACGAAAAAATGGATGCGCAATATTTTACATCTTTTATTGACCAACATTTTGACACCATGTTTGAGCGATCTGGAAAAGGATTGAATCGACTATGGTTGCAAGACAGGGATCCCTCACAAAACAGCAAATCAGCACTTGATGCTATGGCTCGTTGTCACGCCGAACTTTTAAAAATACCGCCACGAAGTCCAGACTTAAATCCGATTGAAAACATTTTCCACATTGTAGCTAGGAAATTGCAAAAAGATGCAATTGATCAGAGCATCACACGTGAGTCATATCAAGGGTTCTGCGATAGAGTGCGGAGAACAATCTATGATATTTCTCATCAGCTGATCGACAAAACTATAGAATCTATGAATACTCACATAGCCGACGTAATACGAAATAATGGTGAAAGACTTAAGTATTAGACATTTCTTTGTCGCCCGCTGAACATGTTCAAAATGACACTTATACACGTTTTAGTGCCGGTTTACGATATATTCCAAACGATTTATGATTAGTTTCTGATGATTAAAAACGGTTTTTTACGATTCTGGCCATGGTTGAAATAAATAATTATCTCTGGATATTATTTTAATGTTTTCCGCAAAACCGTGGTAAACCGTACAAAATCGACGGTATCAGTCTGTAAACCGTCCCAATTTATTTCTTAATAGATGGAAATCGTTAAACATTCTCTTGAACAAAAAAAAAGCAATTGTACAGCAATAAAAAAAGGCAGTTAGCAAATCTCTGTAGTCTTCGCGTAACGAAGTTAAGAACTTTAAAATAGCATTAACTAAGACATGAAGCTGAATGGCTCAGTGATGTAGCGCGAAGTTCATGAGGGAAATATGATGAGAGGACCCTCAGTTCGAGACCGCGGTTTGGTCTGCTAATTTTTTTTCTCCTTTTTTTTTCCTCTGTTAATCCTGGTCGGTTAACTTGTTTACATTTGATACGTTGGTCCTTCGGCCTATCACATAATAAAATATGAGTTGCATTAATTTTCAGGGGAATTTTTTTGTTGTTGTTCTTTTTCTTTATAAGCACAGGTTAATTAATGATGTAGCTGAAATGCAGTGCTTAATCAGGGGTCTTATGAAGTTTGGCTGAATTGACGGTTACGCATAGCGTATTTACATGGAATAAGTAACACTGAGTTCAGAGTAAGTTGGTTTCTTTATTCATTCTGTAATCGACAAGCGCATTTCCCGCACTTCAGAACTAATGTATATTTTTAAATCAGTTAGAAGCGTCTTATGTCATTTTATTTTCGGTCAATTGTAATCTTATCAATTAATTACGGAGAATAAGTTCTGCAAAGCATCGGGCACACGACGGAATTGTGATCTGATCCCTTTGGGCGATTTGCTTTCGAAATTGAAAGGAATGCCATCGCACTGCCATCATTTCTGTTTCCCGTTCGTCGATAACTCCTGCCTTGACGTATACAAAGTCGTGTTTTGTAGTACAGAAAATAGGCGTGTCCGCAACAAACTCAAGGTCCTTAGAGAAGTGAGACTTCGGGGCAGGAAGGTGTACGGGCTGTCCCTCGAGCATCAGTAGGAAATCATGCCATTGAATGATTTGATTATTCCATCTGAAGTCGTTCAAAAAAATGACCTCGGCTTTTTCTGCGCCAACCCAAGCGAAGGTAGATGAAGCAGGATTACTAAATGGCTTGAAAACAACATTTATAGGATTCAGGAGAAATGTTTTTCCCGTATTTGCAGGACCCTTGATTAAAATGTTTCTGTGCTTTCCTCTTCCTTCCTCTAAAAGATTTCTAACAGCCTTGGTGAAGATGTCTGTGGAAACGTTGTTCCATGTGAGCAGTTGCTTGGCACACTGCAGCCACTGCCCGTTGCAATTCTCGTCGCACGGGTTATCTAGGGCCTTTTCCAAAATCTCCACTCTGGACAGTTTACTCCTCTCTAACACTTCACCTGCTTCCTCCATTTCCCACGCAGTTGTTATGACCTCTTTCACTGCTTTCGTGCCTCTGTTGACGATGAATTCGGCCAGATCCGTTTTTCCATCTGCTTTTTGAGCGCTTGCGAGTGCGAGTAACTCGGTTCAAGTTTTTCTTTTTTTCGAGACTACTACAGTGGACACTTCATAAGAGCTCAGGCGCTGAGATCGCCTTCGTTTAGCCGATTTTCTAGCCGACCCTCTACTAGTAGAAGAACCTTCTTCCTCTTCTTCTTGCCCCTCTATTCCTCCTTCCTCGTCACTTGCAGAATCCTTAGATGAATTCCCTGTTTCTACTCGTCGTCGTGTCACACGAGCTTGACTGGCTGACATTGTTTTGGGTGGCCCCGAGTTGACCAAATCTGGATGATTGGATGACTGGAGAAATTCTTTGTCTGCCTTCGTTGTGCAGAGCCAAGCACTGTAGTAGTTGACATGGCGATTTGAGAAGTGAACATTGACATTCCACTTCTGTCTCAAATATTGGCGAATAGGTAGCCACCGTTTGATTCTGTTAAGCTTAATTGCCATGTGATAGTGCGTTCCTCCCTTTTTGTATTTCTCTTGACAGCACGCCCACTGTACTATCTTTACTCTGGGGCCATCACATTTTAAAACTGCTTCGCAAACAGCAGAAGCGAATGATTCCTTGTCCGGAAAAATGCTCAGATCAGCTTGGCTGTACATTAAAAGATACACGCTTCTCACTTGTTGTCGTGTGAGCAGTGACTCATCAACAGAACTTTCACATTGGCTTTCCGAAGAACTTGAAGAGCCCGATCTGTACTGCGAGAGTAACTCCATAATAATATTTTGCGAAAAGAAGTTGTCGAGCTCAAGTAGTTGTATGTATTGGTTATTGTAATTTTCCTCGAGCTGAGAACAATAGAATATTTATCTGGCTTCGTTAAAGAAATAAATTCTTTTACGAATAACTGCTCATAAACACGCATTTATGCATATTTAATTTGACATCAGTACAGTTCATGACCTACAGTAAAAACATCCCGTATTATGAATTTATTATAATAACGGTCTCAATCGCGCACGTGAGTGTTCACTCGTTATTCAGTTGGATTTTTTCCGCAGTTCTTGAACGTGCGACGGCAGCTATTTTCTTCTGGATAACGATCTATATAGTATACATAACCTCTGGTAACGCCAGTGTGGACCTCGGACAATCTTGGACAGAATAAAATGAGAAATAAAACCACCCCTCCCCCCGAATCAATGATGAACTCGCGCTCTAACAAAAGCGCGCCATTTTTTCCATCATTGAAATGGGGGGAGGGGTGGTCTTAATTTCTCATTTATTTTGTCCAAGATTGTAGTTTTTGTGAGAGTGCTGCTAAGGAGTCAGCCGGCATCCTGATGTATAACTCATAGGCATTGCTAGACCAGCGACCCATTGTTTGAATTAAATGATCTGGAATTCCACTGCGTGCTGCGGCACCAATCCGGAAGCTATGGGAGGAGAAGTTACCCGGTATCCGAGCTGAAGTCATGATCTGTCGAAGCCAATCTGTAAGACTAGTGTGAGTGAGAGGCTGCTCGTTCGCAAATAAAAACAAGGGGCCAGGAGCGTCTCCCCGAGCAGCAAGGTAGGTCATCATAGCCTGCACGGCACAGAGTGGATACCTGCCCAGACCAATGTGAATGAAGCAGCCTTTCCGGAACGGATCAGTCTTAGAGCCCTTGATCTGTATGCACATGGACGATGGTGAGGAGGACGAATCCACCGCGATATCCTGGGCACTCAAATGGAGGGAGGAAGAGAAGCTAGAGAGGTTAGGTACTGTAAACTCTGACGCATGCAGAAAGCCAAAGTACCCCAGGGTACAAGCTGCCCAGAACATCATGTGATCCAGAAGGCTGACATCCAGAGACTGCCAGATAATCAGCATTAAATCATCTGTAATAGGCAGCCGTGTGGAGGAAGGAGTGCCCTGGCTACGCTTGATGCCACGTACAACCCTCTACAAACAGAGACAGTCAGCAAGCGGATCTGGGACGCCCTGGTCGATGTGGAGAGCTCTGATGCCGGATAAATAAACCTTGATCGAGGAGTGCTGGTCCTAGCCAGAAAAGTGACAAAGAGGCAAAGCGTCCACTCGTCCGTAGGGCACAGAGACCCTGAAGGGTGCAACTTGCAAGGCTGTTGACAGAAGGAAATAAATTTTGCCTGGCCCGAGGCATAGGAACGACGAGTCGAGGGAGCCAAGCCATGAGTCAGGAATGAGTAGCATTGCTGTTCTAAAGTGCAGCGGTCAGGTCTGCCAGCAGGTTGGGAGGAATTGGGGTTGGAAGAGGCTGGGCATGTGGAACCAACTGCCGGAATTCCTGCCAATGGAAACAAGAGAGAGCATCAGCGACCTGATTAGTAACGCCAGGCACGTGTTGGGCAGAAAAGGTAAAGCTATGATGGGCTGCCGCAAACAGCAGACTGCGAAGCAACCGCATTAAGCAGGGAACTTTCAAAGTCCTGGAATTCACAATGTGGACTACAGCATCATTGTCGGAGTGAAAGAGCACGTGTTTGCGGACCACCAGTGACCCCAGACGTGGGCGGCAATTACCACTGAGAACAGTTCTTTGTAGGCGATTGACTGCTGCTGCTGGGGGGGGGGGGCAAGACTTCACAAACCAGAAGCCCGCCAAAAAGGCACCATAGCTCAAGGATCCTGCGGCATCTGAAGAAACCTTAACGTCGGCAGAGGGGAGCAAGCCTGGAAAGAACCAGAAGCTAACAACATGCCACTATGACAAGAACTGATGCCACCAGAACAAGTCAAGGTGGAACTCGCTGTTGAGGGGAATCGGATGATCCTTTTTGCGGAAGCAGCACAAGAGGTCGATCATGCGACGTAGGAAGGTTCTGCCAGGCCAAACCACCTTCATAGCATGATGTAGATGGCCAATGAGGGACTCCAGTTCACGTCTATTGCACCACTTACGAGGGAGCCAAGAGCTTAGGCCCAGCTCAGGCCCAGCAAGGCTAATAACTTGTCTGCTGGTAGGCGGGCAACTTGGTTGACGGAATCTAATTCAATTCCCAGGACCACAAGCATTTCCCCGGATGGAGAGGCAAGCCAAGCCGTTTGCAGACTGCGAGGGCGGTAGATAGGTTGTTCGCACATTGTGGGGAGTCGGGACCAGCCGTAATAAAGTCATCCAAATAACGGAGCAAGTCGGAAATTTGATACGGGTGTATGAGAATCTACTCCACCATGTCTGCAATTGGATTAAAAATGAAGGGGGCAGAACGCAAACCCAAGGGTAGGGTCAAGTCAACGTAGTAGCAGTTGCGCCATTTCATACGCAGGAGATAGCAATCCGTAGGATGTACCGGCACATTGCGATAGGCTGCCTCAACATCAAACTTAGCCATCAAGGCCCCTGTGCCAAACTGGGAAACTAACTGAATCCCCTGATCCACCGTAATGTAGTGGAGGGTAAATTCCTCTGGGTCTATCCCGTCATTGACACTGGAACCCGTAGGGGAAGAAAGATCCACAATACGGCGCCACTTCCCCACTTGCTCCCATTTGGGAATGACATTAAAACTGCTGACTTGGAGGTTGGGTAAGGGTGGGTAGTCAAACGGGCCCGCCACCCTGCCCTTAGACACCTCATGAGCCAGGTACTCATCAATAACCGATGCATGTTGGTCGGCCGAGGATTTGTTCTTCTTGGCTGGCTTGGGCCGTTGCGTGGGGCAGAAACCAAGTTTGTCCCATCTAGGACAAAGTCAACCTGGTGCTGATTGGGGTGAAACCGCAAGTCCCAGGAAAACTGCTGTGCCTGCAGTGGAGTGACTGCTGAGACAGGTGGGAGTGAAGCTGGAATGAAATACAAAAGAAAGGGGAGGGTAAAAAGGCTAGCATAAGGGACACCCCCCCCCCCTCCGGTATGGAAGAAAAAGAAAAAGGAAAAAACACCGTCCCAATACCAATAACCAAGTTTAAATAAAAAAAACGTAGGCAAGTCAAAAAACAGCATAGGAAAATACAACGCAAAAACACGGTCCTACGCCCTTAAAGGCCACTAAGATAGCAAGAAACAAATCAAATAAAAAAAAAGCGTTCACAATCGTTCTAAGCGTTCACAATCGCCTGGACTTGCTGCGAGAATGTGGAGGAGAGGCGGGTGGCCGTTTGGACTCAGCACTGTGTTGGCTAGATGAAGTCCCGGGACAGTCTTTAACGTGATGATTGCCAAAGCAGCTCTGGCACTTGTGCGCAAAACGGCAGGAGGCAAACGGGGCAACGCACTGGCCCTGGTTCCACGATCTGCAAATAACGGTTGAGGATGCTGATCTGCGAGGCTCAGTTGAGTCGGTTACAGTGTCAAGGCCACGTACCGAGGCTCCAGCGGCATGAAAGTTAAATAACTGAACGTTGAGGGTCGACCAGTCGGTCAAGTTAGTTGCAGCTGCATGCTCTCGGAAGGCCCGATCGTAGGCCAGCCATACCCGGCCTGTGAACTGGCAATATGTCCGTAAAATCAGCAACTGATAAAGCTGGAGATCCTTCCATCGTTGAGGAAACTGAGACGTGAGCACAAGGCAATACACTGAAAATGCCTCCAGCCAGCTGCCAATATCTTCGATCTGCTGCTTTAGTTTCTTCCGTGTGGACGTGAGGACCAGCCGCCCATCAAAGAACAATTGGGGATCCGAGTCGGATTGTGTTTGAACAATGTTCGATGAGAGCAATTCGCTCAGTTCAACGAATTTGCCCGATACATTCTGGCTGACTAGTTTTGGCAGGGACAGGCGAAAAGCCTGGTGCCACCACAAACGACTGCTGTAAAACAGGTAAGCTTGCATTTGGCAAAGAGGAAAGCGCGGAGGGGAGAAGCCCCGCTGCGACACTCGCGAGCGAAGTAGTGACAGAAGGTGCTGGCGGCAAAAAAGTCGATACAAAGGATGGGACATGCCAGAAACTGCCAAGGCCGATGCTTGGGACTGCAAGCTGGACGAGAATGTTGTGGGACGCCCTCGGCCAAGCTTGAACTCGCGTCACTCGTCGGAGTTTGATCGGCTGCGAGCGCCTCTTTAACGGCTGTAACCACCGAGGCCAGAAAGGCTGGGGACGGAACATCCGCTTGCCCGCTAGCCTGAGGCAGGGAACTAATAGCGGCGCTGCAGGAAGAGTGAAGAACTTTGGCATCGGCACTCGTTGGAGGAGGCAAGTTGTCGGAACGGCTTGGTGGAGAACTGGCGTCCAAACCGGCTGTAGTGCTATTGTTGGTGCTATGTAAAGGCATCTTGGACGTAAAGAACAGCTAAACGAAGTGAAGGCGAACAGCAAAAAGGCTTGAATCCGCAATGATTCGCAAGACAGTACAAGTGATCCGCTATGATCGGCAAGCAAAGCAAGAATGCAGTACAGAATAGCTAGAAATCCCCCAAAACGGCCCTGCAATCACCTAAATTACATTTAGCCACATTATATAAAGTAAATGATCAGTTATGTCTGTGTACATGTATGCTTCTCTCCGTCCACTCAACCTTCCCACCGTGCAAGCAACCAAACTAACAAAATAGGCTTAATATAATGCACGTGATATAGAATATTCTCCTTTAGTTTCATTCAGACCTGTATTTTTTGTAATATGGTACATGTTTAAAACAGTTACATAAGCTTTCTTGAGGTTAACTGATAAATGTTGCACTAATCACTTACATTTTCTTTGAATAAAATATCATACATAAACTGTAACAAGCAAACAGTGAGTGAGGCTTTCACTTCATTTAGACGACACAACATCTGCTAAACAATGAACTCAAATGCTTGACAAGAAAACATACAGAATGATGCTATATTGTCCTAATCTATTGTATAGCAAATGATTCATTTACCCAATCAATCGATTGTAAGCCTGCTGATAGTCAGGAAGAAGCTTGATGCTTATTGATGCACCACCAACATTGTTAAACACTATAATACACAATAAACACTTAAGTCATTTCATGGCTAAGAGCATGAATGAGTTGGCTCATAAGAGCCCTTTGATATATACCTGAAGCCCGAAAAAGGTACCCCTTTTGGGCAGAGCCTCCCCATATAGGCCATTATAGGGAGTACCCCCCCCCCCAATCTACACGCAAACAAATTATTTCTGCATGTATTTGTCCTGGAATTACAGGCAGACTGGTCAAGAGGTAAACGTCTTGAAAACCTTATAATAAAGTAATAATTTATAAGTTTTATAGAATTAAGTATTGTTCAGTCGGTAGCCACAAGAAAAATACGTGCAGAAATAATGTGTTTGCTTGTATATTTGCTTGCTCTCGGGGTCATTCATGCATGCGAAGGGCCGTTAAAACCTGACAAACGCCTGTTTTCATTTATACATTTCAAGGATGTAGTTAGTGAGCTACCCGGAGCAAGTCTTATATGCTGAAAGTAAAATGATTATTTTTACGAGTGGACCGCTGCAAGGTTTCACTTTATTTTTCAGGTAAATTTTGTGTAGTAATGTATACAGTCACCAAGGAGGCGGAGATGATTGACATCCACCAAAACTTAAGTTTTGTCTAGACTTTTTTGCGCTGAAGGTCGCGCGTGATTTATAACCGCTGTAATAGTAGTTAAGCACCCCACCCCAAAGAACACTAGTCAGATTATCTTGATGTGTTGAGTAGGTTGAATGATGTGTTGAATGTGTCATTGCCATGGTTGCTAAAAAAGTGTAAATAAAGATGCTGTTCAGTTGATCACTTTTATTAATACACTGTTTTTAATGCTTAATTTTTAATGTTACATGTAATAACTTTTTCTCAATCATAAACAGTAACTTATACCGGCAGGTCTTTCATATATTTATTATCAGGCAAACAAGAAGCAAATGACAACAGGACAACTAAGATAATTGGAGGAGTCAGATACAGCTAGATCAGGTCAGTGTACATTCCTGGTATCTCTGACAACTACACTTAAATATACTACTACTCTTGTTGGTAGTTTTTCCATTAGTCAGTAATTTTAATTTAATTTGCAATGCTAAAGAAATCAAAAGTAACTCAACAATATGTTTGCATCTCTTGTCAGGGCAAACAAGTAACACAAGAACACCAATTCAAGATCAGTGGAGGAAGTGAAATACATCAGACATTACAGGTCAGGCAAAGTCTTTCTTTACCTGTAATCTGTGGACTAGGATATAACTCAGGGCTGTAGCTAGTAACAGGCCAACCGAGGCACTTGCTCGGTCATTGCTTTTGCTTTTGTTGTTTATGGTCATCATAAACACTCTTAATACCTCGGAAGAGAACTCAACCATGAACCGATTACCTCAGTCATAAGTTTTTTCTGGCTATGGCCTTGTAACTATTATAATTTTAATTGCTTTGAAGATAATTCTGAATATTTTGTTTTGATCTCGGAATCCTAGCTGATGACTGACAGATAATTACAAAATTATACTGACAAATCATGCTTCAATGTCAACATGCATACTGACAAATGACAGATGATATATGCAAATTTTAACTGATGAATCATACAAATGACAGATGATTTGAAATTTTATCTGATGAAGTCATGTTTGTATCTCAAACTGTGTACTGACATTTGAAAGATGATTCCAAATTATAATTGACAAAATCAATCTCAACATTTACATTGAGAACTGACAGATTTGCTTCAAATTTGTGCTGACAAGTCACACTTTGATCTTGAGATCCTTTTTCATAACTGACAGATGATTTCAAATTTTATCTGATGAACTCATGTTTGAATCTCAACCTATCTACTGACATTTGACAGGTTATTCCAAATTATAATTGACAAAACCGCGTTATGATCTCAATATCCTTACTGCCAATCTAGACATTTCAAGATCCTTTTTCAAGATCCTTTTTCTTAACTGACAGATGATTCCAAATTATTTTACATGTACCTGCAAGTCATATATTTGTTTCAACATCCATACTGGCAACTAACAGATGATTTCAAATTGTCCATGTAACCGACAAGTCGTATGTTCATCTCAAATTTTAACTGACAAGTCACGTTTTGATTTCAACATCCTTACTGATCTTTAATCTTTCTTTGATCTTTAATCGTCATTTATACATGGTAAAAATTCAACAGGTGGAATAAAATGTCTAAGATCCTATACCTAAAATTCTATTCCTAATAATTTATTAACTTACAACGATAAAACCAGATTTCCATAAATACGACACAGAGCTTAGTATCCTTAGTGTGATGTAGAAAACAGTCCTAAGAAAGCACACGCGCTGATTGGTTAAAAAGCCTGTTTGTATAACTCGATGCAGACACAAAACTAAGCGCGCGCTGTTGACGTAGTGATGGCGCGAGCAAAGAGAATTTACATTTTGATAATTAAAGTTTACATTTGTTTTCCTTTTTATCGTCGTGGTGTTTTCTAAAAGAAATAGAAAACATGTACTCCGTGTTTGTAT
>CM042759.1:1182399-1209899 GCA_022496165.2 Catalaphyllia jardinei
GTTTGTGTTCAAGATGGTATATTCTATGATGATATCTTGGTAATAGTCAGCAGTAAAACAACGACGAGCAAGAAGAAAACTATTTACAAAAACAAGGAAAGCAAGTTAAAATTTCTACTACTCCAGCGTTTCTACACAACATTTCTAAATCGAACTCTTAACTTTAGCGATTCTAAAATGTTGCCACCTTCTCAATGTTGTGCAGAACCGTTTCAGTTGTAGATATTTTAAATAGCTCGTCTCGTTTCTGTACATAGATTTTTAGCTGCCAGTAATTCACTGCTTGACTATTTAACGTGGTATCATCATACAATGTTTTTGAAGATACAAAGGCAAGCCATAAACCGACTACTCGACCTATAAAATGATAAAAGAAGCTGCGTAAACTTCAATCTAGTGCTAGCGTTTGGAAAATTTTAGAAAATCCGACAAGTTATAGGCCAATTGCAATTTCACAAATTGTTTATAGCTTGCTTCGTTATCTTCAAGAAATTACTTCCAGCGAGGTGTTAAGGTTTATGTCTGGTTATCAAGCTTCAGAATGTATAGCTATACATCCTAGATATGGCTTCTATTATCTATTTTTTTAATTGCAAAGAAAAAACATTTCAGAAGAATTGGATAATTGAATTTTTTTAATGAAGCAATAGGGCTAGTGGCAAATGTTTGGTTATTGTTTGTCAGTAGTAAACGATAGCGATAACATTTTAGAAGACTCGGACAATTCGAGTTTCGTTCGTGATAAAAGATAAAATTTTCAAAGAAACAGACAATCCGAGTGAAGTCTTGAAAATCAAAGATGTTATAGTGCGGACGAAAGCTAAATCATTTAGAACATTCAAACAATTGGAGCTACAAATTTTTGAAAAGCCACTTGTCTATTACGAATATTTTTGGTAAAAATGTACCTTAAACATTTTTGGAATATTCAGACAATTGAAACTACATTTCTTAAATTCATTTATCTTACAGCACAAATGGAGCCAAAAAAGTTCAAAAATCAGACAATTGGACCTACGTT
The DNA here is from genome assembly GCA_022496165.2 of Catalaphyllia jardinei. Classification (NCBI taxonomy): domain Eukaryota; kingdom Metazoa; phylum Cnidaria; class Anthozoa; order Scleractinia; family Caryophylliidae; genus Catalaphyllia; species Catalaphyllia jardinei. The sequence continues at coordinate 1,183,421 of CM042759.1, forward strand.
TTTAAATAGCAATGATAGAAAGAGTTGCTTGATACCAGACATAATACATTTCCGCCTCGCTGAAAGTAAAAAAGAGCATTATTAGGTTTCTGAGTGATCTTTTTGCGCTTATTCCCTTTCCAAGGAAACACAATATAAACAGAACGTTTTCCGTACAGAAATTTGCCGATAAATCTAGTATTTTCAGGAAATGAAGATCATTCCAGAAACCCAATATCCTCTTCTGGAATTATTTATTTTCAAGGTGGCTCTGCATATCAATACACAATAATCGTGAGAAAAATGTTCGAGCTTTTTACTATCGCGCATAAAACGAAAAGAAAGAAAGCTAGTGAAACAACGGATGAAGCATTTAAATATGTTGTGATCATGTCAACAAATGTTTCATATATGCATAACTTGAATCAGGTTACGAACAAATCAGTTCAGATTTATCAACGAATCATTGACGATTCCTAGAATAATTTGAAAAGTTTCATGATTTTAAATGACGAAGAAAGAAACGAAAGAAATTGTTTGAGTATTTTTAAGTAATGTCAATGTCATTTGGGTCTTAAATAAATTAAACATTTTTTTAACACAAATCACGTCAGTCGAATTAATTTCCGTGAACTTTCTGGGAAAATAAGGAAAAAATTGCAAACGTTCAGGTCTATACGCTCGAAAATCGAAGAATCAATCAATATACTTCTTAAATTTCGTATCTGAAATTGCTAAGATTTGAAAAGTAGAAAGAATTCTCCGATAGCATAAAGTTAGAAAAGTCAACTGAAGCAGTTTTCTACTACCACTCATTTAATGTTTTTGAGCCAGGGCGTTGCCCTCCAAACTGGGCCTTCGTTACACTACGTACTATGCGATCTTTGGAGAACAAGACAAACTAAACAATGAAATGTTCTGCCCTGAATTGTTTGTCCAATTTATATCAAAACCGAATTTGCCATGATGATTGACGTGATCACGAAAATAACAGTTTCTATCACGATTTTGATTTCAACATGCAGCGCCACCTTAAAAAATTCTGCAAATGTCATCACCTAGTAACAGGTTTTCAAACTTAGGAGAGTTGAGCGATTGTACAATAATTTTAAATTTTGAAAAAAAAATAAATAAAAATACTTGACTTTTACTTACAACACATGTAAAGTATACAAATGCCCAACCGATAAAATATAATTTAATCAAGTTAATCTCTCGAGCAAAGAAATAAAACTCCCCATAATTTGAAAACATGTTATAAATGATGACTCGAAAGTGGTTGAAACCTTTCTGTTAAAAATGGCAAAGTTAATAGTGACAGTCCACTACAGAATTTCATTTTTTTTCGCGCCCGAATGTCACTTTAGTACAAATATTTCAGTCAGCCGAGAAAAATAAAACTTTTAGCTAACAAAACGATTTTTCAAGACTGCCATTCTTATCGGAGAGATTTCAGTGAGTTTAACCAGGTTCTCAAATGTTAATCGTATTCTCAACTTTGTCTTCATCCTCCCTGCTCGAATCTTCTTGATCTTGTGTTTTCCTGACTTTCCTGCCTGCAGTCGTTTACGCCCTGAAAGTAAAATAGATAAAAGTTGCATAAGGAAGGAACCCAAGTACGGAAACAAACGAGTAAACGAGAAGTAAAGAATTCACAGAGAATTGTTAAAACACGAGGGCGCATTGACAAGTGCAAGACAAATTTTGACAAAGAAACGTAGCTCATAAAGAAAGCCAGATTGTTGTAGAAAATCCGCTAACAATATAGCGGCTCGAGTGGTTCTTGAACTAGCTTCCAACGTACGTTTTATTCTCGTACTGGACGGTTTTTCTGAAGTTCAACACGAAATGCAAACCGAAGCAGGGCAGCAAGCACATGCACGTGGTAAAATGACTCGGAGCCGATATTTTTGAATAAAATTCTAGAAGGTAGAATGCAAAGAAACTGATACTAACCATTGGCAGAAATGGTGTCAACCGACTTTTCTTCCCCAAGCGTCGACGCCATTTCTTCTTCAGAGAAAGAATTCGCTTGTTGTGTAGAAGGGAACAGTACACATCTTACTCTGACGGCAAACATCTCAAAATGACAAACAAGCACCTCAGATCAGCAGTAGTCATTATGAATATGGAAAATAACAGTAGACCAATCAGCTAAAGACACGTCACGAATTTGTAATGACGACCCCCTTTGCACGCTTTCTTCTGTTACAAATTTGCATTTCTTTTGTTTACATGAAGCCCACGCGAATGTCTTTTTTCAAATATAACTACACCACAAATGAGCTTTTTTACAGTTCTTGGATGCCTATCTCTCCGGTTTGTTTTTTAAATGAATTTGATATCGTTCGTTTAAACATTCAAAGATACAAAAACTGGTTTTAATCATTGCACTTTTTTATCTGTCTCACATTCTATTTATCCTCATGCCACACTAAACCGCTTCAAGGCGCAGTACAACTCAAGTTCAGAAACAGGCACCAAAAAGCAAGGTTGTCCAAGTCAATAGCTAGCTGTGTTTCGTCTTTGGCGGGAAATGCAATTTGTGACCACGTGACATTGTCAGTCCTTGTGTACCTAGTGCCAGTCCCCGGCATAGAGAGTCGCGCTTGGGGTAAAATTGCACACAACTTTGATGAAAAAAAGCTTCTGTTTTCCCTATCACCTTACCTTTACATGGAATTAACTTACTACTGGGAACCTAAAGGAAAAGCGGGAGGTGGCAAATAAAGATGAAACTTACTTTTTTCGTAGCGGATGACTTTTTGTTCTGAGCCAGAAATGAAAAAAAATTAGCCCCCACCCCCCCCCCCCCCCCAGTTTAGGAAATTATGCAATTTTTCGGGCAAAACGCTCATGATTTGGGAAATGACACTTGGGAGGAACATTACAATTTTCAATTTCCAAAACTCGAAACTAAAGTTTCCAGTTTATTACTTTTTTAAAACTTTTTCTTCAGATAAGTTTTAGGTTTAAGTAGATTGAGACTTTATAGAGGTAATAGGAGCGGATACAGGAATTCCTGAAGGGGGGCGCGGTGTACACCTTACTAACTTTTGAGTTTCTAGGGAAGTCCAGAGCCATGCCACCTGGACATTTCTTTCCCATTTTCCCTCTCAATAATCATCATTTCCAATTCCAGCATTCCTGACACTTGAAAAGCAGTCAAGAAGGCATGAGATAAAATCTGGAGTTAACCTTACACCTCTCAACCAGAAAAACAAAAGTGTTGCACTTGTGAAATGTACACTTTTGTTATTTGACAATCGGTTAATTCAATTGACGGAGGTGAAAAAAATCGTTTAAAATAATTTTATTCTTTTCTATTTATGAAGTCTAACAATAGTCACAAATAACAAAAAAATGCGCCAGGAGGGGGGGGGGGTTTGCCCCCATAACTCCTCCCCTGGGTCATTGAGTATGCAAGCTTTGAATATAACTATTTTTGGAATTGTAGCAGTTTCATTAGATGTGGGAATTGTAAAAGTTTCTGTTTTTAATGCAATTTGAGTGTGTATGCATCCTGATTTCATTACTCACGCATCCGGGCATTGCGTATTTTTTTCCAGCAAGAAGGTCACCGCCCTCCTAAGACTAAGAGAGCCGACAATTTCACAATTCGATCTGGCCCGATTTGCGGCGGGTAGTGTAGCAGCTCTCGTAAGCTTGTAATTTTATTTGTCATTACAGCAGTTGTTATTGTTTTGCGTCTGGTGGGGGGGGGGGGCATTGTTTCTGTTGTTTGTTCCATTGTCTTCTCAAACGTTTCAAGCCATTCGTGCGAGACCTTACGAAAGCTGCAACATGCCCTATTTGACCGTTATTGACTATTAATTTTTGTGATTTGTACCTGTTTGAGCTTTCTTATATTAGGGTTGCATTTGGTATTACGACACTTCAGTGTTTACCAAGCTTTATCAGTGAGGTTTCCCATAACTGACAGATTGTTTTATACATTACTTACAAAAAATTTTGGACGATTTTAATTTCGGACCAAAAAGCGTCAAAACTAAAATTGTCCGAGAATTTCAAACGTCCGAAACATATACAGTACCACATAAAACTTTTAAGTATCCCCAAAGCTCTTAGTTTCTCTATTTGAGAGACTGCTTGATATACGTAACGGTCTGATAGTATCTGGGTTTCTTTATTTCTCGTCGATGTATCTCTGTAAAACTTTAAGGGGGCAGTAAAACTATCATTTTCACAGATGATGTTTTGTTGGCATAAACTTTTGTAGGCGTAAAAGAAAGGTTCTGGACAATTTATTTATGTCTTATCATCAATGTAATTTATTACCATGTATTTCTTCTCCACGCTTTATTTTAAATACAGCTGTGCGTCCATTGCGACACAGAGCTCTTTTTTTAAATTAAGTTTCTAAATTAACTACTGCGGTAACTGAACTATCAACTCCTCAATCTAAAAGGCAATTAATTGACTTATAAATTGACTTTGACTCTTATCCAGGATCCTGGGAATAATGAGACTGAATCCATCTGAGAAGGTTCTACAAATGTCAACCTCGGATACCCAGGGGCTGATAGCAATAGAGTCGGGAGGAACTCAAACGGGCAAAAACGTTGCGAACGGAAGTTCAAAAAAACAGATCAAAAACTTGTCAACTTCCGTTAATGTGCGGTCCCAGCAAAATATACATACCTCCCCTAAGGATGGTTTGTACCCTCCTCATACTTTCCCCTTAAAAATATGGCTCTTGAGGTCCCCCACACCCTCGGAATGTCTCATAATCATTGTTGGTGTGGAAACAGATATTTTCTGAACTTATGTTAATTAGCTAAACATCTACCCTGTCTTTTTAATTTCAAAGCAGTATAAATTGTGCCCTCAAGCGCAAAATTATCTCCACCTTAAAATTATTATTTTCATTTTAGGTTAAAATACTGATGAAATGTTGTCCTTAAAAATCCTTCACAAGATCTCACAAATTTATCCTCCTTATTACAACATTAATTTCGTTAACACTGACAGTTCCTCCTTTCGAATCGTACCGACAAAAATTTGTTTTGTATAGTTTAAAACACAGACTCTAGGGCTCAATATTAATTATAACAATGAATCTCTTAGTGTGACAATGATTTCTAAAGACATCTCGTCCTTTTTGTCAATTGGTTGGCTGAACAATTGAGCGTGTTGATAAGCAATATCTCCATTTCCACCAGTGAGTGAAGCTGTAAGTTTGAAAGACTTAGAACCAGTCAGAAAAGAGGTTGTCAACGGTTCTTTTCCTGGAAATCAAATAACAACAGAGAGTTTACAATGTAAGCCTGAAATGAAACAAACACAAAAACAAGCCTTATGCGCTTTTAAACGATGCTTTCTGTAGTGCATAAAGTTTGTTAAACCACAGTCACAGCTAGGAACTTTACCTCTCTTCATTCAACTTGTTTCAAGTCTTTTTAAATTATTGATCGTTTTTCCACATTATGTTACCAAACCAGGCGCTGGTTTCTCGAAGCTCCCGGTAATTACCGGGCTGTTTTGTTTTCCATTTTGTTTTCCATTCCAGATGGGAGTTTCAAAAGTTTTGGAAATTGTACAGTAAAGTTATCAGCTAAAGAAACAAAATGGACTTCATTAGAGGCCAGAACACACCCTAGGTTTTCTTGAGACTTTGATTTGAAAATATGATTTCGGCCGCGTTAAGTTACCGGGCGCACAAGAAGGGCCCCAGGGCCACAGCCAGGAAGAAAAAATCTTTTGACTGAGCTGATGCCCATAGTAAAATTTTCTTCCTAGGCATCTAGGGTGTTTCAGACGTTAATTTTTGCAAGGAGTACCGGGAGAAAACAGAAGTACCGGAACCTCTCGATGTAGAGGATCTAATCACTTGAATAATAGACGAAAATTAGCAAGGCTGATTACACAGTATAGGAATATATTTTCCAATATTTCGGAAGGCATGGCCTTCCTTCTTCAGGGTGTTACAGAGAATGACTCTAATTTTAAACGTTACAAATTTAAAATATGGGAAATACGATCTAACTAGTCGGTTTATAAACCACAAAAACGAAAAACAATGAGGGGCTGCCTGGGTCTGCCTCATACTGACTACGGCCCTACAAACCTCCCTCCCAGCTGAAGTGAGTTTTCCCTTTGAGGCTGACTAAGTGCGATTCACAACAGTAACAGAAACTAATGTCACAATCACAATGACATACCAAATAAATGTTAAATCTACATACCATCTCTAAAGGTGAGATTCTTCACAATTCCATCATCTCCTTCTAGTGTCCATTCCACCCTTCGACTCTCGGTTGTAACACTCTGAATTGCTATGGTGATGGTGTCAATCACTAAATCACAGTCAGTGAAATCCATCTGCCATGCAACCAAGCCTGATGGCGAGCCTGGAAGCCGTGCAATGTACGCCTGGTCAAAAAAAACCTTGGGTGATTAGTTCACCACTCTCACTGCTGTGAGGATCAACCCTTATGTCAGAGCTCAGCACTACCAAGCGTGCAACTCCCACGAGGGCCTAATTCACCGTAGATTCAAACTAAAAACAGATCGGTTTGTGAAAACGCAGTGACAGGAATATGGGGTAGTTACAGGCTCCAGGTGATGAGCTCCTGTTTATATTACTTCTAAAAATCGTACTTATTATCTTGATGTAGAAGCAGAAACTGAACTAGCAATCTGAAACTGCTTCAAATTACTTGAAACGTGAACACCAACTATAAGTTGACAAAACAGAACTACCGCATCCTCTCGTGAGGGGTGGCGACCCATGCTGATGTAGAAACTTCCCCAACACACACACAACAGTTATACATATCATTACAATGTCTTATATATTTAGAAAAAAGAAAGGAAATTAGATATTTGTAAAAAAATGCTAAAATATAAGTTATTCTTTATATATATACGCCTTTCACCCGATACGAGTAATACACAAAAAAATTACAGATGAATATTCAGTCTCAGAGAGGATTCCAGTAAATATTCTTTAGCAAACTGAAATAAACTAAAAATTCTATGGTATTCTTTTTTATTATGAGAAAATAAAGATGAGGTTGTTGTTTTGTTGTTGTGAAATTAGGAACCTAACTCGCTACTTACACAAAAACATATGTTACGTAGCCACATGTACACGTTGTGTACCTTTTGTTTTCTGTCACGCTGCTCGCGTTACTTTTTGTTTCAGTATAGTGTATCATGCATAACCTACATAACTGAACATGGCACCAAAAATCGTGCTTGTCACTGGCTGCTCGACTGGAATTGGTTTAGCTACAGCTGTTTTGCTGGCCAATGATAAAAATAAGCGTTTTAAAGTTTATGCAACGATGAGAAATCTTGAAAAGAAAGGCGCACTGGAAGAGCAAGGGAAAAATGTCCTTGGAGACACCCTGATAATCAAAGCCATGGATGTTTGTTCAGATGATTCCGTGAACGCAGTTGTGGAAGAGTTATTAGCTGATCATCAGAGAATTGATGTTGTCAGTAAGTCTTCTTTTTTATCTCTTTTTGGTACGAGGTTTAAGGTCTTCATAGTTGGTGAACACTCAAGTGCTGTGCCACGGCAATTAAATCTGCCGGCGCTATGGATAATTTGCAGTCCGTGGACAAATTTACTTGATCATCACTTCAGCGGCCTTGGTGCCGATGATTTATTTTCTCGCTTTCTTTTGAATGAAACTTTGGGAATTCAAGAGCGTAAACGGGAAAGAGCAAAGACGCTTATGTAATTTGTAATTTTCAATGTTAGGGCCCCCATTCTGCTAGCAGGGAAGGGCCCCATTCGCAATTCTGCTAATTTTAAAATTGACGGGCCGGTCATCAGTCACGCAATCTTCAACTACTTATTGGAGCTACTAACAAAAGAGAAGCGAGCGAAAATACGTTCTGGAGGTTAGGAAACAGGGCATGGGGACTCTGACCTAAACGTCCAGTTGATTATGCACTGAGTCAACAAATGTATATATCACGGCTACCCCCACAGCAACTATGTTGATAGACTGACTAGCAAACTGATTAGCATGCCTATCCCCACCCCTGCCAAACTCGTCCTCCCCATGGTTACCCTAGAGTGGCTTGTCATAATTGTGACTGGGTATTACTAAGGGACAGAGAATTTTAATTTTGAAGGGGAAGTGGGGAAAGATTAGGCAGTTTCCTGAGGTATGAATTTTTTCCTCACCTCTAAATTGTTTATGATTTGTTTGGGTGGTCAATAGCTTGTACAAGAATTTTTCTAAGTATAAAGCACTTGCTCAATCCTTTCTCCCATGGCTCCCCTTTCAGCCATTCTTGCAGTGCAGGAATTTTTTCCAGGAAATTCCCCAAACCCCCTCAAAAAAATAACGGCCTGTACCTACGACTAAAGAGAAATGGATCACAGTTACAATTTTGTACCTTATATTTAGAGTAATAAATAAAAATGCATGTTAAGAAATGTTGTTTCAGAAATAATCACTGAAGTGCTGTCATTAATATAACTTCTTTGATATCTCCAGTCAATAATGCTGGAATAGGTATGTCTGGTGCACTTGAGACTCAAACAATGGATATGACAAGGAAAGTGTTTGAGACTAACTTTTTTGGAGTGTTGCGCCTCATCAAAGCTGTACTTTCAAGCATGAAATCTAACAAAGATGGGCATATCATTTGTGTCTCAAGCATGGGAGGTATCTTTGGAACTCCCTTTAACAGTGTTTACTGTTCCTCAAAGTTTGCAGTGGAAGGCCTTATTGAGTCATTAGCTCCAATGCTCAGGAGTTTTAATGTGAGGTAGGCAGTCTAGTTATGGTGCTGAAATATATATAGTTGTAATTCAAAAGGATCAGGTGCTGTGTGGCACAGGTAACAGCTAAAAAGTTGTAAGCCCTTCTTCAGTGCTATGTTGAGTTTTGAATGGGTCAGGTCAATGAATACATTGACAGTTGTACCTGCGACTACAAGTCATAAGTCATGCAAGTGTCTAAAAATAGTGTGGAAAAATAAGGCCAGTCTGAACCAAGTGGCCTGTCAGGCCAGAGCTTATTCCAGTGTGAAATGCTAGTCCATCGCAGGGTTACCCCTAGCATTAAATTTCTCAGTACCGTTTATACATCTGGATGGAGAGGCACTGTGAGAGTAAAGTGTCTTGCTCAAGAACACAACACAACGTCCCCAGCAAGGGCTTGAACTCAGACCGCTTGATATGGACTCAAACACACTAACCATATGGCTACCTTGCCTCCCTAGCATGGAAAATTACAACTGGATTATTTATTTTCTAATATGCATGGTTTCTGGGCATATAAAGTGTAGTATTTAAATCAGGTTGAATTTTTAAATCTACCTTGACATCAGCTGATTTAAGCACTGATTCATGAATTTATGATTCTAGTAAAGCTTAAAGTATTCATGCCACTGTCTTGTTGAGAAACAACACATCCTCTATGATTCCTTTTGATATCCTCTAGATAGTCACCACAAGTTAAAAGAAAAATAATTGTGTTTTATGCTTAAATGTTACAGAAAATGTTAGTCTCTCTCTCTAAAGGAGAGAGAGGGCATGGCCATGAGCAACCCTTACTGTCTGAGAATCATGGTACTATTTATGTTGCCATGAATTGCTGACATATTTCTGACTTTCAACCAAACATTGGGTCAGTATTTCCCAGACTCTTCTAGAACTGAACTGAACTGTATTGTTGTCAGAATCCCCAGAAAACCCTCCATGAACACATCAATCCAGTGACCTGGCCAGGTGCCTCTTTTTGAAAACGTTCTGGTAACTTTACGGACCAAAAGCCTAATCTGAAGATCTAAATCTGGGGAACTGTAGAGGCAGGTTTTAGTCTATTCTGTTTCATTTTCTGATATTTTTGTTTGAATTGCAAGACATAATCTTAATAAATATCTCAGTATTGAAAGTAAGCAAAGCACACAAAAAAAGAAACAACTTTTTGGAACCAGTAACTACTGGGACTTTTGACATATGAGATTCCATTTTTTTCACATTTAGCATTTTATTTTATTAACAGATGTTCTTTAATTGAACCTGGACCAGTTTCAACTTCTTTTGTTACAAATTTATCCCACATGGCTACAAGTGATGACAGCCTTTTGGATGACGAGACAAAACAGCTTTTTGACAACTATTCCAAAAAGATGCGAGCTGCCTTCACCACAGTGGTTCAGACCCCGGATGAAGTCAGTCAGGTGATCTTGGAGGCAATACTAGCCAACAAGCCCAATTTGCGGTACCAAACTAACAAGAATTATGCAGCAGCCACATCAAACAAGCTAGCAGACCCAACTGGTAATGCATCTGTGGAGCTTATGCACCAGCGTTTCTTCACTTAGATCACGCTTGGTAACATGGAGTTAGAACATTGGACATTCTGTATAGCACTTCAGATAAGAAATCTTAGTTAATTTTGTGATAATTTGTGGCTTACTGTAAAATGTTCTAACAGTTGTTTTACTCTTTCTTTCAATTGTGAAGATAATATTTAACACTTGAAACTGTCTGCCAAAAATACTCCACTACATCTCTCAATGTGGTAAAACGTTGTCTCTCATGTTTGATACATTTCATACACATTAATAAATTCTATCATTTTCAGGTTGTCAATCTTGCAAACATTAAGTGGTAAAACTAGGAATTTCAATGTGAAAGTAAGTGATGGCTTGAGGTAGAAGAAATACTGGCAATACCATTTGAAAAGGGAACAGCAGTGGAAATCTTTTCCATTTGTGAGAGTATGGATGGGAGGGTGTGGAAAGTTGGCTCAGGTCTGCTTGGAAACGGCACTCATAAAATGTTGAAGCATGTATGAATTTTACAACATCTGAAAAAAGTGTTGTAAAACTTACCTCAGAGAGAAATCTACCAACACAATGGAACTTTCCTTGCAAGAACATGTCAAAATATTTTTTGATCTAAGTAAAAATATCCTCCCATATGCAGTAATGTCATCCCAGGCAAGATCCTGGATAACAAAACAGCCAAGTGTGCTTGATTGTGATCAAAGACACCCCAGATAATAAAACAGCAATCAACTACACATGATTTGCAATCTTACATCCGAGAAAAGTTTGGATTTTTGCCTGCTATCGACAAGGATAAGCTGCTGTCTCGCTACTGCTCCCCAGCAAAAATTATAAATAACATAGGTTCATGAAGCCTGTTCTTTTCCTAAAATACCCTGTTGCTTTACTGAGAACAGAGATCCCTCATTTTGTTGTGAGTTATGTCATCATAAATCTAACCACAACACAAGGCATCACATTGGTTACCAAGTCCCAACAAAGCTCTCATTCTCGCAGGGTCCTCACACACAGGGAAGCAATTGGCAAGTGCTTTAGGTGATTCTGTCTCACACACATTGATCCTGATGACCTTGTAAATTACTGATAACTAAGATTCAGATAGATAAGGCCTATTTGAAAGCTAAGAACTTTGTTTCTGATGATGCTAAAATTAAATATAGTGATTTTCATTTGAGTGTCAAAAAGTAATTGGTTTTGCATCAACTACACTACATGATTGGCTTTACAAACATGCACCACTTCATCCAGTCAGACTCGCTCTGCATCAGCTGTGTGTAATAACTTTGAGCTTCCCAGTGGAGGGTGGAGGGGGGGGGGGGGAGGAAAGAGAAAGGAGGTCTTGTTGTCATTTTCATGTAGTGCTTAATAAATAAACTGATACAGCCATAGGTGCATCTATTCAAAATGTTTTAATTAAAGGCCCTTTTAAATACCTAAATGACCAATTTCCCTACCCTTTTATATACCTAAAGCCTGAAAAAGGTACCTTTTTGGGTGGAGCCTGCCCATATAGGCTATTATAGGGAGTACCCCCTCCCCCCAGGACTAGTTGACTGTATTGTCTGTGTCATTTGTAATTGGCTAGTGTGATTAATACTTTGGTATTAGTTTTACAACACTCAATTGAAAACTCAATTAAATACATGCCAATGATTGAAAAATCCTTGAATATATATACCACAAAAACATGTCACAAAATCTTCTCCAACCACTCGAAATGAAAAAATGGAGTTACTGTACAAAGGGTACTACAAGTTGTACATGTATTTCTCTTGTGGCAAAGTACATATACCACAAAAACATGTCACACAATCTTCTCCAACCACTCAATATGAAAAAATAGAGGGACTGTACAAAGGGTACTACAAGTTGTACATTTATTTATCTTGTGGCAAAGTACATATACCACAAAAACATGTAACACAATCTCCTCCAACCACTCGAAATGAAAAAATGGAGGGACTGTATAAAGGGTACTACGAGTTGTACATTTATTTCTCTTGCGGCAAAGTACATATACCACAAAAACATGTCACACAATCTTCTCCAACCACTCAATATGAAAAAATGGAGGGACTGTACAAAGGGTACTACAAGTTGTACATTTATTTCTCTTGTCACAAATAAATAAAAAATTATTGGTATTACTTAACTTGAGCAAAAAACACAGACTACTGTGTGATATATTTCAATATACCATATGGTTGTCTGTTTTTTGAAGGAACTTTTTATTAAGTACATATTTTCAAACATTTCCTGTTAGGTTGATAGAGATTATAAAAGAATTTGAAAGAAAAATTGTGATTTACCAAAGTTAGATAATATCTGCACAGAGGTCTCTTTTCACCACCATAAAAAAATATCAGTCATACCATACCTTAGGGTTAGGGTTAGCCTGATGGGTTTATATTGCTGAGGTTTATTTACTTGGCTGCGATTGAATGGATTAAGCCTAGACCTGAATACATTATGAATTTGATGTAGAGTCATTCCTGTTTCACAATTTCAACAATTCTTGGATTTTCAATACTTTCCGAAATTATTTCAATCTGTAAATTTGCCCCCATTTCAAAAGTTAGAGAATTTTATCGTCAAATGGAAAGTGCCCATTGTTTTACTTGAAGTAACCTAAGGGTATACCTACATTTCCTTTCTGTAACATTACAAGATCAGCTTCTTTGACTCCACGACGACAAAGGTAGTCACACATCTACAATGAAATACAAGAAACATTCTGTCAGCTACAATGTCTGTAGAAGAACAATTCATTCAGCTTTAAAAGGCATATCAAGGGTGCTTGATTATGGTTATTTATAAATATTCCTAAAAAAATATCTGGCATTAAAGACACGCCATTAATACCAAGAACTATGTATTGTGGCTGTATCCCTGTTGGATGCATTGAGTGTAAATTCATAAGTCATGTACATGTAGTGTTAAAAATCACTTGACTCCAAAGATCTGAAATGTCAGTCAGCAGTTACAACAATCCTTTTGAAGAGTTACTCTCACCTGAATTATCATGCAATAAACTCTACATGTGAGCCAAGTACCACATCAGGCTGGAGTTTATCCTGCTTTCTGTAGCATGAAGCGACTAAGAATATTTCTACTCAGTCCCCCCTGGATGGGATGCTGGTCTATTGCTAAGTTACCCCAAGCATTTAATTTACCAGTACCCATTTGCACACCTGGGTTAAGAGATTGAGACAGTGCGAGAGCGATAAAAATGTCTTCACCAAGAACACAACACAATGTCCCCAGCCAGGGCTCAAACCTGTACTGCTTGATCTACAGTCAAGGGTACTAACCATGAAGTCACCATGCCTCCATGTCATGCTATAATATAAGCTATCCTATATACTTACTATTGTCCAATCATATTCACATTTTCTGAAAACTGATTGTACAGCTGCAGCTCCAGATCTCCAGCCTTCCAAGAATGCTTCCATCTTGCACCCTCTGAAGTATCGATCACTTGCACAACAATACTGCACCCTTAACCTTAAAAATGTTAGAGGATCAAAAGTTACAATCTAGTTGATTGAGAACATCCGATAAAGACTAATTGAAGGAGTACATGGAAAAGGCCTCAGTGACTCTTGATCTCATGTCAAATTCTCCTTCTTTCATAGAAGGAAGCAGAAAACAATTTGTAAAGAGAAACTTGCAGTTTATCAGTGTTACTTAGGTCTTTCGATGCATGCAACCCTTTAATTCCAAGTTTCTTTCACACATTGAAAACATTCCTGGCTAACAATACACCTCTCTTTGACCAATAAATTGTTTTTAAATAATTGTGAAAAGCACTGTTTTGTTAAGCATGCCTTCCTAATTAATCAAAGTTGTTCAAGTTGTCACAGTAATTGATGACTCAGGATTTAATTGAAAGGAATTCTGCATACTTCCTAGTACAGACTTGGTACTGGTATTTAGAATATTATTCCTCTAAGACCTCTCAAACACTTTGAATCCAAAACCCTAGGGAAGTTTCAGGTTTACCAATTTTGAACATTACCTTTTGTTTTTAATTTCTTCATCTGTTGGTTTGAAGGTGTAGGACTCAGGCTGAAAGAGAACATGAAAACCACAGCTGAAAGCAAAGGTTCACAAACTTATTTGTAAGCCTAGTAATTAACCAAATTGGCATCAGAATAGTACCTGAAGAAGGTATGACAGAGATGGCAGATGGGACAGAGAAGGGAAGTTGAAGCAGGGAAGAGAGAACAGGTGAGCTGAACTTCCTGTCCCTACACATGTACCTGTTTCAGATTGCAAGAAACATCTGCTTCCCAACCCCTCCTAAGCAGTTCCCACCTCTTGGTGTTTTTCCAAAATGCTGCAGAATGTTTCCACTTTTAACTACGATTCCAGCCACTTTGGAAATTCCACTTCCTCCCATCTTTTCTTCTGCTGCCCCTACAGATAATCTAAAATTATCTCTTTAATTCTCACACTTTCATGCTTTGCTTTATTGTGCTGTTACTTAAGAAATATAAAACATGTACCATGTTTCTATCGAGTTATAGAAACACAAGTGGAAGTTTGGGAGAATGAGAAATGCTGTGGGAACATGAGCCGCAGGCGAGTGTTTCCACAGCTTTTTCGAGTTCTCCCAAACTTTCAAGAGTGTTTCTATTTAACAATTAGATTATGAGCTCGAGATTTCTATTGCGTGATAGTTGACGAGGACGCAACCCGAGTCAACTATCACGCACAGAAATCGAGAGCAAATAATGTAATTGTTTTAGTATAAATCTACTAGTCGTTCAAAACTTTCATCTAAATCCTCTTTACTGACACTTCGAAAACACAAAGAAGCAGCCCCCAGTGCACGCTGTTACGCTACTCACTATCACCGAATAGAACGTGAGTAGCGTAGCCAATCAGAGGACGTCATTCGTGATAGAACGCTAGTAGATTTATACTAAAACTCGATAGAAAGACAGAGTACATGTTTTCTATTTCCTTTAGAAAACACTGCGACGAGAAAAATGAAAACAACTTGTTAACATTGATTATCAAAATGTAAATTCTCTTTGCTCGCGCCATCACTACGTCAACAGCACGTACTAGTTCTGCCTACATCAAGTTATACAAACACGATTTTTAACCAATCAGCGCACGTATTTTCTTAGGACTGTTTTCTAATATTACAGACATAAGCATTTTCTACTTGTATGCTGCTTTCAAGGCCCTTTGGAATCAGTTAACACCCCTTTTCAGTTCCAAGTTTATGCCCCCTATTTCTTTTAAGATAGCAAAAAATATCAAGAAGTGGCAGAGTATGTCAAAGAGTTGTTTTCTTGTGTTGAGTGTCTCATGAGTATTACCTCTTGTGTCCTTACGCTTGTTTCACTAGAGACAAGTGATCTGTGCAAATATCTGCTAATTTATTATCCAACTGCACTTCGTAGAGTACAAATAACGCCCATAACGAGAACAAATATCACGCGGTATTTGTACTCCAGAGGACTGGTTAGACAGGTTTGTTTGCTGTTGACCAATCAGTTAGCTGGATTTCCCACACGAATTCCGCTTTGCTTCGCATACTTCTGTCATGCATTCCCCGTAAATAAATATCCATGAAATTCGCCTGCACAGCCATAACAATTTGGCGTGTTGGATAATAAATCTCTTATTAGATGTTTTGTTGTATAGTATCGCTGAGAATGTTTACTCGTTGTTTGTATTTTGACTCACCCTACGGGCTCGCCAAAATACGGCACAACTCGTAAAAATACTCAACGATACTACACAACAAAACGTCTAATAAGATATAAATATTTTCAGAGTATCTTGCTATGTATTTAGTTGTTAGCACATTAAAATCTGTTTTTTAATCATAAAAGTGGGCAATGCATGGTGCAAAACCTGGGCTATGAATTAAAACACCCATCTAAGGCTACAATGTTATCGGAAAAGTAAAGGGGATCATAAAATGACCAGTTCAAAGAATTTACCCGTGATACAGGTCTTCCAATCATACGTCTCCATGCAGCAGTCCCATACAATTTTCCTTCATGAACTGAGAGGAACCCAGCTAATTCCTTGGCTGAACGTTTCAAAAGTGTTTGACGCCGCTCAGGAGAAAGCCACTGTTGTCGCTGTAGCGTACAGAGAGGAATTGGAATGTTACTTTATAAAAATAGACAGAAAGTTAAAAGCCTATGAAGGATATTAAGCCATTAATAAAAACTACAACCATAGTCAAAACATCATGGGACAGTTATGAAAACTAAGAGAGAAGATGCACTTAGTTAAATAGACTAATAGGTTGGCAATGTTGTTTTAGTAAACCATTACTTTTGTCCCTGCCTTACCCCAAGCAATGTTGAGTCTACTGAAAATGACTTGAATGCCTGATATTAACATAATTTGCATTGGAAGGGGGGAGAGGGAGGGGGAGGGGGAAAATACATCATTTTTACAGGTTATTGCCTTATGTCCCAAGAGTTCTGGCCAGGGTTGTGGATCATTGATTAATGCAATTCAAGAGATTTCACTCGCTTAGCCATCTTGGGTTATGAGCCATACTCTTCAAATATGGCAACTCTGTATGCATGATTTTTTTATTCCACATATCCTTGTTGGATATGAGATGATTATGGCTAACCCAGCACTATGTGCAAGCGTTAGATGGCAAATATGACTGTAATTAGTACAACCTGCCTAGATTAGCTATGCTATAAGCAGGTTTTGTAGATATTTAAATTTTAATGTCCTTTTCTTTCTCGCTTTAATACTTTATTAATTTCTTGATCACATTTGCATTTGTAAATATTTCATTAGGCTATTTATTATCTTCTATATGTAACTTGTATTTGTAACTTGTATATTTGGACTTGTACAATTAAAATTCAATTCAATTCAATTCAGTTCATATGATTGTACTATTTCATATCCAATGTGCGCTTGTGGATTGATACGTTGTTTCAACACTAACCTGGAAGTTTAACATACCCATTGCTCTGTCCAGCCATTCCTCACTAACCAGTAACCTTCGTTGACAAATTTCATCATGTTTTGGAGAATATCTCCACGTCACATCCACAGCCTTTAAACAAGATTGAATTTTGATGAAGATCTTAACCTCGTTTTACAATACTTAATTTTTCACACACTTTTAAAGCAGGCAGGTTCTTAGAATAAAGCAAATCATTAACCTTGCTACTTGACAAAGTGTTGAGCTCCACCTCATGATACAACTCTTGCCCTTTTATTAGAAAATTTTGTTCATTTTTGACAGAAAAGCTAACCATTTAATTATCCCTTTAATTTAGAAAATGGCACCCTTTCCAAATACTCTTCAAATAAGCTCAGTGACAGTTTTTAACTAAATGACAGGTATCCCTCTAAACTTTTCTATACTTCAATTTATTAATCCTCACTCTCTTATACACCCTGTTTAGCTAAGTACTGCAACCCCAAAAGGTACTCCCTTTTTCAGTGCACAGTGAACTATTGGGATGCACTATTGGGATGGTTTGGGCGCTGACGCTGCTAAAACACTATGGCAATAAGGCACTATGGTAATAAGCCAATAAGGCAATAAGGTGTAAACTTTAATGTTTGGTTAATTAATTAATTCCAATTTATTAATAATTAATTTATTAGCCTTGTTCTGAGGGGGTGGGGTAGGTTTGCTAAGGTTTAAAGAGGGAAACTAATGAATCTCCTCGGCCGCTTGTTTATTATCCCCCCTATGAAAGAGAACAAGAAGATCACAAATTTATTCACCTGAAACATTTCTGAGTTAGTGGCATTAAAATAAGTAATGTCATGACAAAATAAACTTCTCAAATATTCCTGCAGACACTGTGACACTTACAGAAACCGCAAATAAATTTAGTCAGTCTTTGAGGAGACTCATTCACCGATGCAGGATATAATATCGTTCAAGTTGAAACGCTTCTTGGTTGTATTAATCAATATCATTCTGTATTTTGAACTGGTTTATTGTTAACACCACTCCAGCAAAAAAAAGCGAGCATATCTTCCATCTTCCTTTGTATGTTCTTGAGAAAACAAGGCTATCATGTTACAAACTTTGCGAGGAAAAAAAGTATCAGGTTACAAAAATAAAACTATCATGTTTGCTAGTTCAACATATTAATGAATTTAAAATGAACAAAATTCAACGTAAAACACCAAAGTAAAATTTAAAACCATCTTGACAAACAGTAATTGTAAGGGTGAACTAAAAAGTTATATACAGGCAGCAGATGACTCAAAACGTACTGACAGTCCTGCATAACACTCTGCACTATCTGAGATTGTCTCACTAGTTGGGATCATGATTGTGTATAAAGGCATCCATGGTTGAGTGTAGATCAAAACCCTTGATCAGTCCTTGTTCTGCACTAGACAGACATAGATCAACATCTCCAACGAAACTCAACTGACACCCGATTGACAGTGAGTGGATACATTGTAGTTGGCTGAGTGTTAATAGCACCTCTGATCATATGTATCAATCAACATTTGATGGTGTGTCTGCGAAAATTAGTGTTGATTGAGTATTAATCCCAAATAGATGATTGATATGTTGATTGAGGGGGTTGGTTGATAATCTACAAGGGGTGTCTTTAGTATGCATCAGATCCCCTCTTTGTAGATCCCCTCTTTGTAGATATTTTTAAAATTAGACTTAAAACTTTTTTATTTAATAGGGCATTTAATTTGTTACGATAGTTAATATAACTAATTTGCATTATTGATGAATTATTTTATTTATTTATGGAATTTTAGAATTTTAATTTTGAATATCTATTTTATTTTTAATTTAATATTTATTGTAAGGCGCAGTTGAATATTTTTTATAGAAACTGCGCGGTATAAATTTTAGTTTATTATAATTATTATTAGTTCATTACATTGAATACCCTAAAGGGAGCCAGAATTGGCATTTACATGTATAATATGGCTCAAATCGATATTGAAAGCAGTCTAGATTATACCTCTTCATAATTGAATGCCATAATGTAAGTGAGTTTCTTGTTCATGGCCCTTTCATACAGATAATTCTCATCACTGTCACAGTGAATCCATCTTTGCTGTGCATCGGAATAAACCTCTACCCACACATGATCAGTCCAGTCTGTGACATGACGCACTTCAAAACCCATGGAACGAAGCACCAAGGCCTTACAGTTAGCAAATTCACCACATCTGCCACAACGAGTCTCTGTAGGAAGAGAAGACAAATGATTATGAATTCTATCAAAAGTGCTCTGAGAAGAATAATCATGGTAACTGTCATGTGGGGGTTTTATTAACCCTTTAAGCCCTAAGGGGTTTCCCTTTAACGCGTAAAATCGTCTGGCATTAGACAGGGTAAAATCTTTAAGTCACTCTTGGGTGTAAAGGGTTAAGGGCTGGCATGGGTGTCATGTAAATTGACCAACTGTGAGAATAATTTTGCCTGCCTGGTTCCACCATCAAGAGGACAGGTTTCCTTATAAATAAGTTCAGTTCGAAAAGATTTTCCTGCCTGTGGTAACACAACGCAACGAGGGTGTGGAAAGTGAAAAATACCTACATAAAATTACGTGCACTCAAGGCTCCTCTAGTCTAGTCTACTCTACTCTACTCTACTCTACTCTACTCTACTCTACTCTACTCTACTCTACTCTACTCTACTCTACTCTACTCTACTCTACTCTACTCTACTCTACTCTACGCTTCTTTACTCTACTTTTCGTTTCTCTACTCTACTCTACTCTACTCTACTCTACTCTACACTTCTCTACTCTACTCTATGCTTCTCTACTATACTCTTCTCTACTCTACTCTACTCTACTCTATAGAAGAAACTGTACAGGTCGTAGAGGAGCCCAATTAAACTCTACGCTTCTAACCGATCATATTTTGTGCCAGGTATATTTTTTACACCTCACCAGTATGCTTTACTAACTCTAAATGGGTAGAAAAGGATTTGACGAGATATGAGGAGGCAAATGCCTGTGACCAGGTGAATTTTGGCTGCATAAGTCAGTGTATGAAGTATAAAACACAAAACGGTGTTGAACATGAAAGCTTACCCAACAACTTCCCTGGATGGTTGTATCTCGGGAATCTCTCATCTTTCCCACATTTTGGACATTTAAAACCTTCTACTCTTCCAGCTTCCCATCTACGATCCTCAGCAGTTGGCTGCACAGGTCCGGTTGCTACTGTCTTAGTGCCACAATTTGCACAGATTGGTTTGTCCAGCCAGTGGAAGAACTTAGCTGAATTAACAGATATTGAAAAACTTTTTTAAGTTCCAAAAATATTGATTTTAACTGCATCCTATTTATTTAGGAGGTAAATTTAACAATTACCAGTAAAAGTTTGTGTTGCTGTGTATCTGTTCAGTAATAGATCAGATGACATCAAAATGTGGTGAGAACAAAAACGTCGCCCACAAAGTGATAACTGAGTATGTTGCTGACATTCAAACCGCATTTTGATGTCTTTTGTGATCCATTAAACAATAGATTATGAGCTCAAGATTTCTATTGTGTGATAGTTGGTGAGGGCGTAATCAATCAATCAATCAATCAATCAACTTTATTTAAGTGTCTAAGAACTTCTAGTCAGCCCAGAGGTCGACTAATCTGGGATACTCACAATAAAGTCAACTATCATGCATAGAAACGGAGAGGGAATATTTTATGTAATTGTTTTAGTATAAATCTACTAGTCATTCAAAACTTTATCTAAATCCTCTTCACAGACACTTCAAAAACGCCAAAAAAGCTGCTGTCATTTCATTAACAAGTGCACTTTGATGCACTACTCACTATCTTTCACACAAATAGATAGTGAGTGGCATAGCCAATCAGAGAATGGCATTCATGATAGAATGCTAGTAGCTTTATACTTATACTGAATAGATGCACACAACATGGAATTTATTTGTTTTATGCAAAAAAGCTTGCTTTTATCAAGATCCTGAGCTTTCAAATAACTCTAAAGCCACTGGCCTTTGCCCACTTTGACAAACATGAAAAAAGAAATTTCTTTTATTGTCTGACATATAATGAAGCAAACTCATTGGTTGCTATATGTATGCACGGCAAAAAATTGTGATTGGGAGATCAGGCGACTGTCAAACTTGAATCAAGCGTCACTCGTCATGGAATAGAAAACTTACAGGGAAAGTAGAATCGAATTGCAAAATATACAAATCTTTATACAAAATGCTGGAAAAGTCAGTTCTGTCAGTTTTTGTCATCAGAGCACCCCTGTGAGCCCAAAAAGGGCTGGAAGTTACCTTGAATATCGTACTAGTTGAAAGAGTTGTTCCGAAAATTTGCGACACACTAGAGGCAATTTCATTTCAACTTTGAATGAAGGTAGTGTTAATAGTAAAATTCGCAGGTGCATTTGATATAATGTAAGAAACACTTTCTAGCTGCAATACAGATTGCCATGAGCTGTGGTGAGCTTTTCTTTGCTCATTGCAGTGACCTGAAGTGAACTGGAACCATAGCATTAGAAAACAAGGTTATGTGTTTATCTTAAGACACATTATCATTATCTTTTACTACTAAATTAACCTCATATAATGTACACTTTGTTTACATTTGGGCTTGCTAAATTTGAGTCAAAGCAATGGTTTCTTACATACCACTTATTAACCGAGAGTGAGGTCATTACAGGGAGGCTGAGGCCCTGAAGTATTGACCGAGCGATAGCGAGATTTCACTGTAATGACTGCACTGACAAGGTTAATAAGTTATTTATTATATGGCCTTTTTAGCGCTATTCTTAAAAATACAATAAAAACACCAGAAGTAATTTTCCTCAGCCACTTGCATGCGCTATGGCTCTCTTCGTCGCTCATACTAAAGAAGTATCTGTAGGCTAGTTTTTCTTTCAGTTATTGAAAATATAGTAATGTTGTACTTTGTCCATCTTTTTTGTTGTTTTCACCCACATGCTCATAGCTTTTACTCACAACTCAAAAGAGCCGTCGAGCCAAGAAAAAATTTTCATAATGCCCAGTCATTACAAAAAATAATGCCTGCTCAGCAGCCAATCAGAGGGCATGTACTATTGTAGTCATATAATAACTTGAAATAATTTTAAGACCTATTTTGTGTTTGGTTTAGTCTTGCTCGACTGAGACTGCTTGTGAGTATTTTGCTGAGTCATTTTCTAAAAAGGAAAATGTTTTTTCATTCTTCTTCCTTCTTCTCATAGTAGTTGACAGCCTTGACAAGATTTTTTTCTGCATGTTTCTTCAGCCAGTCACATAAAGCACTATTTAAATTCCCAAAACTTTCTGCCATTTTAAAAAGTAGTCTATCTGTCAGTCTGTCTGTCTATCTTTAAGTCTGTCTGTCTGTCTGTCTGTCTGTCCAAAGCATCTTTAGAACACTGAATTGAGGACTGCAATCAGCAATTATTAAACACTGCTCAGACATGTATGACAAGGATTAAATAATAAATATTATACTAACAATTATTACAAAATAAACAATTGAGAAAAAGCAAGCATTCATACCAAACCAGCGAACAATTTCTAAAAACAAGCAGTCCTTTTCATCCACTCCATCCTGACCATTCTCTTTGCTTTTTTCAGAAGCCTCCTTTGCTTTCTGCTTTAATTCAGATACTGGAATAACATTGAGAGCTTCCTGCTGTAAGAATGGATCTTCATAGTGATACACACCATGTCCCAATGATTGTAGTCTTAAGTAAAATTCTCTCTCATGCTGTATTTAATCAAAAAAGACAATTTTGGTGGAGACAACATTCAGTGTGTTGCTTTCTCCTGCTCGCTAAAAATTAGTAGGTAAAAGACAAAGTCTGCATACGAGCCAAGTGGCCCACTAGGCCGGAGCTTATCCTGGTTTCCATTGCATGAACCGACTAGGGGTATTTCTACTCCCCCCTGGATGGGATGCTAGTTCATCGCAGGGTTACCCCCAGGATGGAATTTAGTGGTACCCATTTATACAGCTGGGCAGAGAGAGGCAATGTGAAAGTTAAGTTTTTTGCACAATGTCCCTGGCCAGGGCTCAAATCCAGACCGCTCGATCCGGAATCGAGCGCACTAACCATGAGGCCACCATGCCTATCATGAGTGAATTGTTCATTTAATGCTGGTAGCTGATCAAAGGAGTGGTGAATGGTCCTTTAAAAAACCCAAGTCTCACAAAGTTTGTGTCAGATTTCGCTGGTCTTATGACTATGTGACTCTCAAAGAGTCTCAACTTTTTCCAACACAAAGAAAGCTTTGAATCCATAATCTTTTTCTTTCAGTTTTTATAAATGACATCTGAATGTCTTGCATCTGAATGTCTTGGGAGGCAGCATGGCCGAGTGGTTAGAGCGGTGGATTTGAAATCCGTAGGCCGCGGGTTCAAATCCCGTTCTGACCGCTACCTGATGTTGTTCTCGGAAGCCCCGAGTTCAACTTCTCGGTTACGCTTGTAAATAGCCAACTGGTCTGCCTCCCGCCAGTTGGGATTCTTAACCTGGTTATGTTTATTTGAGTATTAATTTGTCATTGTTTGTTTGCATTGGTCCTGAAAAGCCCTAATGGGGAGTGGCCAATTATGTATACATTTCACATTTGTCTCTGGCTCACAAAGGAAAATCCTTAGTCTCACCCTCTTATAACGTTTTACCATTCACAACCACTCCTCTGGCTGGTGTTGAGTTTGGTTTTCTAGCCTAAAGCTACTAATAGTTTTTCTACTGACCTCCCTGGTTAAATGAGATGCTAGTCCATTCCATACTTTTCCCACGATCTCAAGGCTTCCTCAAGTGCATGCATTATTTATGCAAAGTTGTAGGGTTTTCACTGTCTACTTACAAATTACATTACAAATCTTTCTCTCTTTACAAAATTAAAATGTTTTCTTTAATTAAAGGTTCTTTCTATAAAATTGAGCTGTAAATTCTAAGGACTTTTAAAAAATCATACCTCAATTCCATACTGTGCCAATAATGCTGAAGCCATCACATATCACCTTCAAGATCATATTAAAAAAATTAATAAAATAGAAGTAAACCATTGAATGCCCATTATTAGTAGCCAAATCAACTGACACAACATTAGCTTTTAAATTATTACAAATTTCACCATTAACTCTTTTCAGAGCATTACCTTTCAGTGTGTGATTTTTTATACTCCGATAATCAATACTAGTTTTGTCTGACCTTGATAATTTTCTAAACCGAAATTTTAATCTAGCCTCAAGGCAGTGACATAACAAAATCTAAAAATAAGCTGCTGTTAAAATCTAAAACAAAATCGATGTAAAGTTCCAAAATTGCAATTTCACACATGCACAAGTACGTACACTTGCCAAAAACTGAAAATAATTAAAATTTAAATGTGGAAAGTTGAAATCTAAAATTTAAATTCAGAAAAATGACAAACAAAATCTAAATGCCCAAAGAGAAGCTAAAACTTAAAATATACCAAAAACTGAAATGCCAAAAATTCGGAATATTACAGCAAGGAACAATGATTTTCAAGACAACATTGAAGTACATGTATCTCATCTTTCCAGAGGAATTAATATCGCCGAAATTGGCTCAAGCCATTGGTAACGATAGAAGCATTTTAAAAGTTCCTTATTTTAATAGTCTACAGAGGACAGGTAATATGCTTCAAAGTGAACCGCAACCTTTGGGCTGCTAAACCAAACAACTCCGCCGGATGAAAACCTTTGTAAATTATGTTTCTCTGCGTAAATCTATCACGATACGAAATACGGTCTGGCTTTATGGTTTGGTCTTGATGGTTTCACTGTTCGTGAACCAGGCAGACGTGCAAAACTAGGAATTAAATCAAGCTTGTGCGTACCAGGTAATTATCTAAAAGCTAACAGTTATCCTATTAAGTGTATAATAACACTCACAAACAAAGGAATTAGACTGTCATCAAGTAGAATCCAGCAAAACTTCACACCATAAGTCAACTGTTTACAATCATACATGAAGAAGAAAACAGTTTCTCATTCTACCGCTACATTAGTTAACTATGGGCTCAGATCATAGCACAAAGCCTTGCCTGTTTTCTGTTTTATTTTAGAAGCAAGCAATACCCTTTGAACTAAACGAGCGATAGCTTTAAAGATAATTGACTTTTTTATTTCAACTTCATAATTTTGTTTTTCCATTTGCGAAGGCGAGCTGCTTACTCAAATTTGTAAAATGCCGTGGCTAGAACTTTCAGGTACTTCCAGTTTTGATGCCTGAAAAAATATAGTGCCTTTGCTCCTTCGCGGATCATGACGCGGTTGAGAAATAAGTTTGGAAACTAAAACTCGTAAAAAAAACAGTTACAAGAAGACTGCGAAGTTAATGTATTATGTCTACGGTAATACGGTTATTCTTCAGCCAGTTGTCTAAAAGGCTGCTGCTGTATCCATGCTTCTAAAATTCAGTCTGTCTTTTACGAACATAGTTTTTGTTTTTCTTATTATTGCATTTAGACCATTCAGCCATGTATGGACCAGCTGCCCTATGTTTGCCACCTTGTGAAAAAAAAGTCAAATGCCCGTCCATTGCCTAGGGGGAGGGGAGCTGGGTGGGGCTTGGAACTGACAGAGCCACAAGTGCAGTAGGGGTCACGATGAAATTCTAAGACTTTTGTAAAGAATTATTTTCGATCCGTTTTAAATGAGATGTAAATACTAGAAAGCTCTTGATGAAAACGCTTTTTCTAACTTCTTTAGTGCATTGCTTGTGGTATGTTCTCATTTTCAGCTGGTTTGAGCGAGATTCTGTTTCCTGCTGGGTTCCTTACTCCAGCGAAGTATATATGTTGAGGTCTTTTTATTGACAACTTGATAGTGTTCTTACTCTCTCACAGCGATCTTAAATTTTCCCCTAGATTAAGTCTGCATACAAGCCAAGTGTCCCATCAGGCCGGCGCTGAACTCCAGTTTCTGTAGCATGAAGCGACTAGGAGTATTTCTACTCCCCCTCGCCCCCCGTTTGAATGGGATGCAAGCTCGCCAGTATCTATTTATACACGTGGGTGGACAGAGGCAATGTGAGAGTAAAGTGTCTTGCCCAAGAACTAAACGCAATCTCCCCCGCTAAGGCTCGAACCTGGGGCCCGTTTCTCGAAAGACCTGGTAACTTAACGGGTCCGAATTGAACTCATATTTTAAAATCGAAGTCTCAAGAAAAGTAAGGTGTGTTATGAACTCTAATGAAGGCCATTTTGAATTTTATTTGTTTAGCTGATAACTTTACT
>CM042759.1:1211375-1231624 GCA_022496165.2 Catalaphyllia jardinei
ACGATTTGCGTAAACTAGTTGGATTGCCTGTTTGGTTTGTTGGACCAACTTCATTTAATTTATTCGCTTTTTAGGAGTTGAGCCTAGAAGTAGTTCAAGGTATATTTTCTTTTCAAAATCACCTTAACTTGGTACGTGTACTTTGTTGCTTCAAGGTCGGTATTATTATATAACCATCGTTTTTTCGTACTAGTTCTACATTTTCACCGATCTGTTCTCTTTTACATTTGTCAGATAAAGTAAAGATAAGATGATTCTCTAATGGCGTTTTTAAGATAGAATAAATTATTCATAACTGTCAAAGCTCCAAGAAAGAAAGTTTACAGAAAGAAAGAACTACTTTATATTTCAACTCATCTATTTTTGTGTACCTTCAGTTTGAACACCGCAAAGTATAACCCCGGTTTAACGAGCTCGTTTGCGTTTCGAAGATTCAAATAGTTAAATATGGTGTTCATTATCAAATGAACAGAATGGTTCACTCGATGTCTTGACAAGTGAATAGTTCGGTAACCTTTGTTGTCTTTATCCGAAGCTTCGAAGTATCCGAAGATTGCTAACATCCGAAGGATTGTACCATGCGGATGTTCACAAAATCCGATGGGTTCGTTCATCGGGGGTTCCCTGGATCCTGAGATTTGTTTCTTCCGCAGTTTTCCTAAATCTGGAGATTTGCACCATTCGGATGTTCGGTACATTCGAAGGATTCGTTACATCGGGGTTCCCTGGATCCAGAGATTTCTTACTTCTGCAGTTTCCCTATTCCTGAGGATTGGTAACATCCCAAGGTTTGTACCAATCGGATGTTCGCTAAATCCGAAGGACTCGTTATATCGGGAGTTCCCAGGATCCAGCGATTTGTTATTTTCGCAATTTCCCTACATCCGCAGGTTTGTACCATGCGGATGTTCACTATATACTAAGGATTAGTTACATCCGAGGTTCCCTGGATCCGAAAATTTGTTAGATTGGTAACATGACGGTTTGTACCTCGCAAACGTTTCCGAAGGATTCATTAGATCAGAAATTCCCTGTATCCGAGATGCATATAACCCGATGCTCGCTAAATCCGGGGCTTAATATTCAGAGTCTTGTTACATCCAGGATATGGAGTTCGTTTAACCAGGGTTCCACTGTGGAAATGCGCCTTTTGTTAAAAAACTCTAGAGGTGGGTGTTGCGCGAGGGTTCTCGAAACAAGACTAATATATCAAGTGGATATTCACTCTCGCTGCCAAACGTCTGGCGGAAGATCTGCGCATGCTGCCAGGCGACGTCTCCTTTCCCGCCACTGAGTGTAGCCGTGAGTTTCAGAGTCTTGGAGCCACTGAGAGCATACGTAATGGTTGATTCTTGCCCTGTTGAAAAGAGTTATTCAAACGTTTTAGTGGAAAAGTATGATGTAACAGAGAATTAACTCTGAAGTCCAAATTTTAGTGCTAATTTAACCCATAAATAACTCACTGGGCGTTAGCCCGAGTAAAGGGAATCAGGGAAAAATATGGTTGCCACAGACATCGCGTATCAACATTCCTTGACTTTTCCCTCATAAAAATACACTTTCCTTGACCAAATAAATGCAAAATGTCAGGATCTAGTAGCGGCTTCTGGCTTGAACTTACAGCCTCCTTTCCACTCGTTCAATAAGATTGAAAATGTGAAAGGTGAATAGACCAAAATTCAGTCTCAAACAATAGACCTCAGAACGAGGCTCTGGGGAATAAACCCCACAAACTCTGTATTAATTCCCCAGAGCCTCGTACTGAGGTCTATTGTTTTGGGCTGAATTTTAATATATCGAAATTGGTATCAATATCACACGAGCGTGGGACAAAGATAAAATCCGAGTCCCCGACGGGAATCGAAACCATGACCTCCCGACCACCGGGCGGCCGCTCTATCTACTGAGCTACGAGAACTCATGGAGAGCAAGGTCATTTAACTGTGTTCATACCAATAGTGTGGAGTTCTGCAAGAGTTTCAGGATTTTTCCGTCAGCACGTTTTATTTCTCGCATGCAAAAAGCGCATTAAGCCAGGTTTCTTTTCCATTAATGTCATGCACGGTTTAATTGTCTTGCTATGAAACGTTTTCAATAAATTTTCCTTCTTTATTTTATTAAAAATATCGTTTACATCACAATTACCCTAAATGTTGCTTCGAGCTTTCGGTGGCATTGAATAAGCCGTGTTACATTATTCTAATTTTCCCTGACTTTTCCTTAGAATGTCAGTCAATTTTCCCTTACTCCAAATAGAATTCCCTGACTTTTCCCTGATCTTGAACAATTTTTCCTTGAACATTTCCTGACCTGTTGCAACCCTGAAACCCTCTCTCCATTTCGCTTACAATATAAAAACTAATCTAAGTCAGTGAGGAGTTCTACGACACTTCCAGGATTTTTCCGTCAGCGCGTTATATTTCTCGCACGCACTGAAGCGCATCAATGACGGTTTCTTTTATATTCATGTCAACCACAGTTGTTTTTCTTGTCATTACAACAAGCGTCAACAAACCACATCTCCCATAGAAATTTATGCGAATTTGGTGCTACATCAAGACAGTGAGTCCTAGTAGATCATTTCTTCATTTTCATTACCTGTCTGATGGAAACAGGGAGAAACAACATGTTGATCTCATCACTTACCACCTGAGAGCGTCTCACTTTGACTCTCTTCATCACCGGTTAGTTTCCAGTCCACCCGTCCGGTCTGAAACGTTGTGCTTCTTGCTACTATGGTAACGCTGTCAATCACTAGATCACAAGAGTTCAAATCTATCTGCCACGTGACTGAACCAGTTGAAGCAGTTTCCGTTCTCGCCAAGTAGACCTAGAAATAACATTTAACAAGAATAAATGAAAAAGGGAAGGATTACACACGATTTGTAAGATAACTCTAATTGTCAAACATCAAACAGCCTCTTAGGAAGAAAGATAAGTGAAAATACTTCGGCGGTTTATCAGACTGAGCCATGGTTAAGCCAGGCGCAGTCAAGCCAAACAACCCATCACGAGATCAAACAAGCTTGATATACACCTTATTTTTCTCCTGACATTTGCTGGAATGCAATTAGCCTTAATCCACATCCTGTGATATCAGTTCAGTGACTTGATATCCAAGATATTAGGACAGCAGACAAGGCTCCTGATTGGCTAATTCCAAATTTGGGTAAAGTAATACCATAAAAGGAGCACTCACCATTTTCCAGTCCCTCTCAACTTTACGGACAATAGAGTTGTACCCAGCCACTCTGGATTGCCAGCCGGATAAATCTAGTTTTCTATCATAGCCTCGAAGATACTTGTTTATCACACAGTTAAAGCAAATTCGTAATCTGAATGGAAAATTCAACACACGGGGTCAGCAAGCCCTAAACCTTTAAGCAAACTACAATCGTTTAAAACGTGAAAACATACACAGAATAGGAGTAGAAATGAATTATCCTTTCACACATTAGGGCTTCTTTCGCAGTTTCAAGCAACGTTCAGGAATTTCGGGTTTTTCGGTTTTTTTGAGAGCATAAAACATGTTGAAAAGACGTTACATGTATATCTGAACAGAGAAATGTTGTCTTTGGCACGTGTTAATTTTTCCTCATTGATATTTCTCAGAAATTCAAGTTACTTTTAAGGTTCTTAGGGTTGTTACCGTTATCTGACAGTGAGTGTCGCTACCTTGAGGATTTGCTATCAACTGTCAGAGTTTCATGCACTCTCAAGGGTAGAGCTACTAGGGAGGTAAGTAAAGGAATCTTAAGTTTCTTTAGTCTAGGGCGATGAAACATGACATATTCTTACCTCTTCTCTTTAATTTCTTCGTCAGTTGGTTTATAAATATAAGGTTCGTGCTACAACAAAGAAAAGGATAACAAACAGCAAATGAGCGTAGATTTTTACGACTTTAATTATTTGTTTTCTCTCTTTTCTCTCCCTTTTCTCTTTTCTCTCTACGACTTTAATTATCTGTTTTCTC
This sequence comes from Catalaphyllia jardinei, assembly GCA_022496165.2. Lineage (NCBI taxonomy): Eukaryota > Metazoa > Cnidaria > Anthozoa > Scleractinia > Caryophylliidae > Catalaphyllia > Catalaphyllia jardinei. The sequence goes on from CM042759.1 coordinate 1,215,349, forward strand.
CTTAGTCACTAAGGTTAGTGGGTTTAGAAGATATCTCAAAAGCCTCGAGGTTCGTCAAAAATACTCTGCAGCGTGTCATGTTTTCAACTCTCTTTTCAGTGTTAAGAAAACAGTGTTTTTTGTGTTTGATATAATTTTATCCTCGAGTATAATGAATGAATGACATGTTGGGATGTAAATCAAAACTAATCAAAGGAGAAAGAGAATCAAGAAACGTAGTTGTCTAAACCGAGCACAGGCAAAACGAAAACCAGAAACCTTTCAGTATTTGTCTCCCACCTGCCATTCGTTTTCTTGTTTTGTTTCGCCTCGTAGAAGCCTCCACGCTAACGAGCCGGACGTTCTTCCTTGAAGTTCGCCATCACGTACAGACTTGATGGTGAAGAACTCGACCAGCTCCTTGACTTGCCGATCTAGCAATACTTTGCGCCTTTCTTCATTTAAGTTTCTTTGACGCTAAAAAAACAAATGTGAAAAAAATCTGTACAAGGTGCAAGAAAGAAGAACCCCTAGCCCGAAAATTAACGAAACAAAAAATTATGAAAATAGCAACCTTGCACCAAAAATTAACAAACAAAAATTATGCAAGCACACACGAAAATAACGAATCTATTAATATACATAAATTTTCGACACTTTCTTTCAGTTTGTTATTTTCGTTATATTTGTTATTTTCAGATATCTTCGTTGCAAACTTGCTACGTCCTCTTGCGTTTTCGTTATTTTCCTTATTTGGGTTATTTCATTATTTTTTACGCCCATTTTCGTTCGACATCCGGTATTTTCAGGCACACTTTCTATCTTATAATAGTTGCTTTGCGATGTCCTGTATTTCAGTTGGGTTTGTTATGTTATCTGTGGTAGCGTCACTAGCTCTGCGACTGACATTGCTTTTAGTTTCACGATCATAGATCCCACGATCATAGTCAAACGTGGGCTCGCTTACCAGCCGCTGTTCGGAAAAATTAGAACGCGCTCCTCCCCAGCCTTCTCACCCTCTTCTTCTCGGGAAGAACAGTCGGGAACCAGACCCGAGCTCGAGAGAGCGCCGGAAAACAAGCTTACGTCAAATATCCCTGAACGACAACCACTCTCGAACGTGCACACCTGACAATCATGAATTTCCCTCACAAAATAAATAAAACCAAAGTTATCATTCTAGCCAATCACAAGGGACGCAGACAATATAGTGAACCAATTAAAACTCAATGTAATCACTCCAGCCAATCACAAAGGACACAGACAATATAGTGAACCAATCAAAACTCAAAGTTATCACTCTAGCCAATCACAAAGGACGCAGACAATCCAGTGAACCAATCAAAGCTCGAAGTAATTGCACGTAGTTGACGAAAAGCGCGGGAAAACAAATGCGACCAGCGACCGAGACACAAATCGTTTCTGATTGGATGAAAAAGTGCGCAAGTTTTTTAAGCCAGTCGTGTAACGTAGTGATGCAAAACCAATAACTTTTCGACATTCACATGTAAACTGTTGTAACACATGTAACGAAATCCCTTATAACCGAAGACCCTCCATAACAGACCGGGAAAATGGATGATCAACAACGGAAGGTTAGACTGCAGTCACAAACATTTCGTTCTTCAGTTAGGATATCTCACCTCTTCGGTCATTTTGTTAAGTGTTTCTAGTAACCACTCCTCAGAGACCAAATTTCGTGCCTGTCTAACTTCTTCATGCTTAGCAGAGTAACGCCATGTTACATCCAACACCTAAACACACGAAACAAACAAGCGATTAGCAAAAAATGGTAAAAAAGTCTTATACGAGAAAAACTGAACCCAATCCTCTTGAGACACTATTTGACACTGCTTTGACCCCAAATGTGAATTCCGAATCAATCCGTTCCACCTTTATTTCAAAAATCATAGGACTATTATAAATATCGAAACTCTCATTCACTAACCACCTTAAATACTTTAAAATGACTCTTTAATCAGTAAAAACTATACTAGGAGTATTAACTACATGTACATTACTTGCCAAAAAGTTCGCACGATTTTTATTTCCGTCCAAACATTTTAAGCGTCCGAAACGTTATCAGTTGGTGTGCCTGTAAAACCTTCAGGGTGCAGTAAAACTATCACACACCTTTCCGACTAAACTTCCGTTTTCTTTCTAAATTCTACTGACAAGTGAAAGGGTGAGATTTTTTTTGCAAGGCAGTAATTTCCTTTTAGTTACTTCTGGGCGAAACCATTTTCGTTCTGGGCGAAACGATGTAAGAGAAACTCGCTAGATTCATTTTCACAGATGCGAGTTTCAGTCTAATTCGTGCTTTGTTGGCGCAAATTTACCTTAGGTACGTTTCATCAAAGTTTCCGAAATATTTGTCCGAAATTTGTTCGAAATGTGATAAAAAGTGTCCAAAAATTCCATGACCGAAACAAAACGTTAGAAATTTTTTTGCAAGTAATGCGAGGATTACAAGTTAAAACAAATTTAAATTTTCTGTGAGCCTTTTCCGCAGTCCAAAATCAACTGCCCTCATGTTTGAAATCTGCACCTGGAACTGATCCCTAACCTGTTCAAAAGAGAAGGCTATGATGTAGTTCAATTTCTTTCCCCAGCCAGCTTCGTAAAGCAGTGGTTTATCACACGTGTTCTCACATGAGTCGCAATGAAGCCATCTCTGTTGAGATTCAGAGTACACTTCAGTCCACACATGGTCTGTCCAATCCAAGACATGCCGTGCTTCAAATCCAGCAGCTCGGCAACACAATGTGAAACAGTTGGCCCACTCACCGCACCTTCCACTGCGAGTCTCTGCCAAAAAAAAGAACGCCACCATATAATTTAAACTGAAAAGTTAAAAAAATATTGCTACCAGGGTAACACATATTGTTTTAACTTGGTCATTTCTACGTCATAAAACCATCGCTTCGAGACGATCTCTGTGGAAAACACGTCGCTGTGAGCTGTGTTTTCTACACTTCTCCTCACCTGAAATTATCCTTGCATTCACGACAAAAAGTATAGGCATATGGTGTTTTCTCATATTTGGAAAGTAAACTTGTGCGTCTTACGCTTGATCGTGAGTAGTTGATAAGGTTCAGTTTTCTCCTACAGCTAGAGTTACAGTATGTAAAGATACTCCATTTAAACTGCACAGAAAGACGCAGTAAACACATAAATGATCATCGCAGTTGCACACACAACTTACGCACTTGTGAAAATAAAGCCTGGAAAAAACATTCTGGCCTGAACGAGATTCGAACCCATGACCTTTCAGCAAAAGCTGAGCTGAGGATTAGTTGAATGTTTGCAACGAACAAAGTCTGTAGCATAAAATTTATTTATAAGTCTAATGAATAAAACCTCTTCACATTAGTCATTTATGTCTTACCCAATAGTTTTGCAGGGTGATTGTATCTTGGAAATCTTGTGACCTTTCCACAGTATTGACATTTATAACTTTCCACATTTCCTGCACCCCAAATCATTTCCTCGGGTGTTGGTGGAACAACACCCACTGGGAAAGTCAGAGAACCACATGATGGACAAGTGGGTTTGTCCACCCACTTGAAGAAAGAACCTAAAATGAGGTCACAAAAAAGTTTTAAAAAAATGATATATGACTGTACCATACCTTCTTTTCCTTTTCACTCTTACTACTTTTTAAGTCTTGATCAAAAACGATTTTTTAAAACGTAAACAAACGAATATTAAAGTTAGCCAACATTTTTGCATCAATGTGACACCATTCTCAAGGCAAAGTGAGTAAATTAATGCAAAGATTTGATTTCTATACTTAAACAGTCTCTACAAATTAGCATAATAACCAAGGTTCACAAGTTCTTCAAGTGAATACCTTCATGTGAATTAGTCAGTTTGCACGTTTAGAGATGATTTAAGTTTTTGTAAAAGGCGCATCTCCTTAATTAGGCAGTCAAATTTGTTTGAGCATCGAGTAAACACATGAAATTGTCCTGAAAGACAAGTAGGTACTTTCACAACTAAATAAGCAGTTTTGCAGCTAAATAAATAATCACTCCCAAAACCTATTACAGAAACATATGTTTACTGTTTTACTATTTACTTGTTTTTAAAAAAACATTTGATTCAAACATATTGAATCACATTGATTCTAGATTTGTGAAATAACAAGAGAACCTTCATTTACCTTTAAACCAACTAAGAAGCTCTAAAATAAGACAATCCCTTTCATCCACCCCAGCCTCCCCTCCCTGTTTTGTATTTTGACTGGCTTCCTTAGCTTTTTTCTCCAGTTCCACGAGGGGAATGATGTCACGTGCTCTTCGTTGTAAGTCTGGATCTTCGTAGAGGAGGACATGTTGCAACGAACTTTGAAGTCTTAGAAGAAAATCTCTCTCTTTTTCCTTAAACAGAAAGTGAAAATGGCCACTAAATGATATTGTTACCACCCTGATCTGCAGGGACTTCATTAAGGGCCGGGCACTGAAAAAATCAACCCGCTGGTTGACGATCTAGTGGAAAGTTTTACTTACAAGGAAGTTTAGATCAAATCCTTTTGTTCACCTGTACAAACCCAGTTGCCCTCCTGTGGAAAATGATAATGAAACCACTGCTGATGGAGCACAAAAAGGGTAACTCCCTGACTCTTCCTTGACTTTCAGAATTTTCTCTGGGGAGGTATTGCAATTTGTACCCCCCTCAATCCTCCCCTATCCTCCACAAGAACCTCTGCAGGTTTGATCTTTTTACTGTCAATAGAGACATTGAACACACAATGCAAAAATCCTCCATACCGATGAACTTGAAGAGGGATTGGGAACAATAGAAGGTTGTGAGCATCCTGCAAATTGGCCTTCAGGTTCATGATTATTCTGAGAAGCAGTCGGAGTTGGTGTAGATCCTGGTGCAGATCCCAGTCCAGGTCCCCCTGCAGCAGAACTGCGGCGGCTTCGCTCATCATTTATTGTGTCCTGAAGAATCAACATGTTCTCTAACGATTCTCCTGGAGGGCAAACCAGTTGATCACCTCTCTGAAAAGTGTGAAATACCACAATAAAATATCATTGGATTTTTAAGGTAATAACCAACAACTGAGTTTATCACATTCATTATAAAAGTTACACTTCCTCAACACCATTGCAGGACAAGGCTTGTAAAGTAAAATTTTTTGATGTTAGTATAAAGTTAAAGGTGGGTGATTCCACAGTATGTATCATTCGATAAATTCTACTTTATCTAGTGTAGCAAAACCACTTAATGACACTTTCTACGCTAAAAAGTTTGATATAAAGTATCATCTGGACAGTTGAAAAGAAAAAAAAACAACAGTTTGCTTTCTCTGAGTAAGCTTATAAATGATGAATATGAGGTAGCAACATATGAGGAAATGAAGGATATGCTAACAACTGTTGTTAGCATATCATAAAGTTATTATTTCACTGCTGTACGCTTACCTCTTGAAATCCCATCGTAAAGAGACATTCAACAGCTCCATTCACTGGTAAAAGGCGTGACTGAAATATCTTGTTGCCAACTCTTATCGTTCGGTACTTAGGGTTGTCAGGATTGTTAATAATGTTAGATGCAAACTTAAGGAGAAGCTGCGACGTATCCATGAACACATCTGGGGGATTGTCAAGGAGCTGTTCAAAACAATCCCAGCTGCGACCCATGGAAACTTTCTTGGCATCAAATGTCTAGAAGTAAAACAACAGAGGAATCAAAGTCAATGGTTGCGGTTATGGTTCAAAACACGCTTGAGTGAAAAAGAAGCGTGATAGCAACTGCACTGTCTAGGTAAGGTTAAGTCCGCATACGAGCCAAAAGGTCAATCAGGGTGGACCTTATTCCAGTGTTTAACAAGTATGAAGGGATAAGGAGTATTTCTACTCTGGGCCCTGGATGGGATGCTAGTCCATCACAGGTTTACCCCCTGTATTATATTTGCTGGTACCCATTTATACACCTGGATGTCCAGAGAGAGAGCAAAACGAAGAACACAACATAAGAACACAAGAAGACAACACAATGTCCCCAGCCAGGACTTGAACCCAGACCACTAGATCCAGAAATATGCTCACTGACCATGAGGCCACCATGCATCTCACAGTTGTCCTGTTTAGACTCCTCAAGAGATCGTCAAGATCCATTTATACTCTTAGGTAGTGAGAAGCACCGTCTCAAATTCCAGCAGCACAGCACAAACACAACACAATGACCCAGCCAGCATTCGAACCTGAACCATCCAATCTTGAGCAGCGCTCCAAGCTGCGACCATTTTGGTCGCCATGGTGAGTGGAAAAAAATGTTAGGTGACCAAAGTTCTGGCGAAAGTTGCCAGTTGGCGACCAACAGATTAAAAGAGAAACTTGAAAAATTATCAATAATAGGACGAATTTAATCAATAGTACAAGCAGTGGCATCACCTGTCTTTCTCTTTTCTCCTCTCGTCATTCAGAAACTCGACATGAATGCGTAAACTTACTGTAGCAAAATGAAGTGTCGAAAACATGCCGTTTGGCGTATAAGCCCTTCGTGTAACATGAACGTGTCCACCCCTTAAACGTTTTGTTTGGCAACATGTAATATGTCATGAACTGTTCTCCCCTTCAATTTTTTTTGGCGACTGAATTTTTTTAATGGCGACCATTTTAAAATTAAAGGTCGTCAAAAGGCGACTTTTTGAAAAAGTGAGCTTGGAGTGCTGTTGAGTCCATCATGTTACCCATTACACCTCTGCACACTACACCATGACACCTTCACATGAGAAAGTCACATAAAAGAGTAAATTTACCACAGTGTCCACAGCTCCTCCAATCCACTGATTAATCCTATCTTCCAAGCCTTTAGGATTTGCTCCTTGCATTTCGTCTACTTTCTTTCTGTTCTTGAAGAAGAAAAATGTTGGCATGGCTCTGATCCCTTGCATTGCTGCTGTCCTCTAAGTAAAGTAAGAAAACTGATTTTTTTAAAAAGATATTGTGAAAATATACATACTCCCCCACAAAAGGGATCGGAATTTCCTGGGGGGGGGGGGGGGTGAGGGTTTCTTTAAGGCCAAAAAATTTAAATAAATGTATGATACGTAATTGGAATTTCCAGAGGGGTGGGGGTCTTAGAAAAAATCCCTTCCATGGGGGAGGTATGGATATTTTCTGGAATTACACATTACATCTTAGAATGATAGCAACCAGTTTTAGGGCTGGTGGGTAATTCAACAGCTTGAAGGAACAAGGATACGGTGAGATAAGAATGCTTGCCCCCTACTAATGTGGCTGGGTAAGATTCAGGCCTAGTGCTATACATTTGTGGTTTGAGTTTGTTACTGATTTTTTCCTTGTTTTGAGGGTTGTTTTGGTTACTCCAATTTCCCCTTCCCTCCACCCTGCCCCCCCCCCACCCAACCCACAGAAGCCAACATCAATTCAACCAGGGTAGGTAGAGGTAAAGTCAGCAAATGAGCCAAGTGGCACATCAGACCAGAGCTTATCCCAGTTTCTGTATTATGAAGTGAGTAGGGGTAACTTCCACTCCCCTGCAGATGGGATGTTTGTCCATCCCAGGGTTAACCACAGCACTGAATTTGTTGGTACCTATTTTTACACTCTGGTGGCGAGAGGCACTGTAAGAGTAATGAAAATGTTGTTTTTGTAAACAATATCTATAGCTGTCACATTTTTCTACCTTGCACTGATCAACATCGACTTTCAGAAAGATTGCTGCTGAATATTTGATGCTATAATCTGCGAATATTGGACCCATCACACGGCATGGACCACACCTTAAGACAGAAAAGATTACAATCAGTGTTACATTAACCTAGAATATATACACCTTATTCTAAAATGGCCACCATTTTACTATTGTTTTGTTCGCTTGCAAATTAGCCCTTGTTGCCTCAGTCTTAGAAAGAATATTTTACCTTGAATGAGGCTACAAAGGATAATTTGCAAGCAAACAAAAGAACACTAAAATAGGACTATTTTGGAAGAAAGTTCATGTGCCTCATGGGTGTCTCCAATCTACAAGATGTGGTACACCTGGGGTATATCACAAACAGTTGTCTGTTGGCAAAACATTCTGCCTGTCTGTTAAACCAGATGTCTCTTTACTAGAAAAACCTTCCTCTGGTCATCCAACCAGGCAAGCAGAACCATGCTCATAGCCAATCAATTTGCCTGGTGCCCAGCCTGCAGTAAGTCAAATTAAATGCTATGATTATGGGTTAGAGACTGTTGTGAGTCTTTTGTTTTCAAGTACATGCACACACTTACTGTACAACTCGAAACTTACTGTACAACTCGAAATTTTCAATACTGCACTCAGCTCTGCTTTGTGCAGTATTGAAAATTTCGAGGTTCATTGCACAGTAAGCGCGTCTGTGTATTTGCACACAAACACGAACTAACAGTCTCTAACCCTTTTAATATTCAATCTGAGTTCACTGCTGGTGATAGACTTACAATGGCTTCCCATCCGACCTGAATACTGCACGGTTTTTTTGCGTTATTGTAATAACGCACTCTGTCACTTTGATGTCGTTAAGTAACAGGAATTCATGTGATCAATTTTAACCAATGACGGATTTTAGACAGTGAACGAAGATTGAATATTAATCTGGGATACAGCAGTATACTAACAAATTAGTTTCTCTTTTGATGACTAATGCATGAGTTAGTGGAAGCTTCCCTGTGTGGCCATCTTAATCATCTCTCAAAAGCAACAACAAGAAGGTCACTTTTACACTGTGATGATCTGACCTTTACTACAAAGTAGACAAAAACTTATTTTACAATTTTCTGATACTTGATTCCTAAACAAAGTAACTATACTGTAAGTTATTGTATAATTTATATCATGAAAGCAGTATTCCCAATCATGACAAAAAAATATATACATACAAAAATAAAAAATAATAGAAATAATAGAAAAAATGTTTTATATTTTTTCAAACCTGAATAAATTCCCTTTCAGATAACTCTAAAAGTAAAAAACATTAACCATACTCATCCCCTGTATAACATAACCAAAAGTTTAACAACATTTTCTAAAACCATACTTCTAAAACAACAAGAATGTTGGTCATTTTTTTAGAAAACGCTTCATACAGACAGTTTAATTTACTTGATATACCCCCATGTTTAAGTGAAAAAGGTAGCTTTTAATCAAAATAAAATCAGGAAAGTCATTCTAAAACTGCTTGGAGGGGGGTGATTAATTAAATTATTAAGAACAACAAACTGCTAATTGAAAAGCTGACATCATGCTGTTTAATAATCTTAATGTTATGTAATGGTCAAAATATAATGTACTCTGAAGACTACTGTGAAATGGGGAGTAGGTTTAAAATGAAGACTGCAGTCTGGGGATAGGGGGAAATGCAGTCTGAAAGCAAAACGTTCATAACGTGTTTTTCAAGATTGCTATTCCTCTTTGTTTGTTAAGCTAAATTAGTAAATACTTATCGGTTATGTAAGCTTACGTTTCTTAATTGTCACAACCAAAATTTATTTTTAATATTATTATTCAAACACCAGGATTTTTAGATTTTCCTCTCAAAAAGCTGAAAACAAATTGATGAAATACTAGGCTTGAGATTTCCATTTATTACTAGCGGATAGCTTTGAGAGTTCGCAAGTAAACAAGTAAGCTCGTATCGTCTAAAATTGCTTTCGTGACAAAGATGTAAGATACAAAACACGCCACTTAGAGTTAAACTAACATGATCCATTTTCGTCCAATACAGTTAATGTTAACAACATATTTAACACTAAAATCTCACCAAGAGGCGGTAAAATCCACCACAACTAATCTGTTCCCAGATTGATTGATTTGCTGTTGAAACTGGCTGTCGTCTTCGATAACTATCACATTTCCGTTGGTAGAGGAAGCCATATTTCTTTGATCTCGGTTTTATGAATATCCTGTTAGTTTGATTAACTACAACCGATTATTTCTAAGAAATTAAAAACCAAGAGATGACGCTGAGGAAGACAGCTACTTTTCCGAGTCCAGCACAGATTACAACTGATAAACCAGCGAACAAAAGAAACTTTTCCTTCTTACAAACCTTGGAGAGCCAGCGGCTTCCAAATGAGTCAGCAGCGGATTCACACCTAAACTTAGGTTATTACTTCATGTTGGCAACATAAACAATAAACAAATAATTCGGTTGTGCCGAGTCACGAGTTAACGATGACAGGATCGATATACTGGAAACCAGAAGTTCATGGTAATAGAAACCTCCATAAACCATAAGAAAATATGTCTCTCTAACTATATTATTTGACTCCACGGAGACAGTGCTAAAAATACATACTTTACAAGTGGCCGAGTTGCTTTTCTTCTAACCTGAAACGGGTCAACCTTTCTATCGAACAAAAGACTACAAAAACTCACCGAAAACATGGGTGGAAAAGGTGAAAAGCTAAAAACTTACAAACTGCAGTACTCGGGTGAGGAGGTACTCCCTTCATTAATGGCACAGTCTCGACATTACCTGGTAAGGGGGACTGGCTTACTCAAAGAAGCGTTTTTCCTTATGGTCGTGACAAAACAGGCAAAACTAGAAAACGAAGCATCCATACTTTCTAAAATAGAAGCTTTTAAATTTCGAAACGTGGCGTCCAAAACTCGTAAACAAAACACCTGAAATAGAAAACGAAAACGAAGAAATATAAACACACAAAGTACAGTGCCGGACATGCAGGACAATAAAACCCACGGTTATAATTAGAAAATGAAATTCACGTCACTTGACAGTTTCGTATGTTTCGACATACATCCTTAGAAGTGGCCGTTTAGATTAGAAGTAACAACTAAATTATAAATTAAAGATAAGTAACTAACTAACTAATTCTAACAATAACAACGACAGAAGCTAAGAAACAGTTGCATATTTAAATATGCAAACTAGTAAAGATTAAGCTTTTCGCTGCTAACATTATCGTTTAGGGTAGGCTTCAGTTCCCTAATTGGTAGAGTTTCCTTTTTCTTGCATTGTGCATCTGACCGACCTTTTGCCAATATTTACGAAAACGAAGAAATAAAAACCCCAAAACGCATCACTGAAAAAGTTCGCGACGGCACCTTCTTCAAGATGCCTTGTAAATTGCGAAAGCATGTCAGGGTTTGTTTTATATGATGTGGGTTTTCACCGGCTTCGGTTTGCCCTTTCAGTCTGTTGATACTGCATCCTTCTACGCGACGTACCCATTCCGTGTTTTTTGGTTCTCTCGTATGACCACGCCTTACTCACATTCCCAGCGTCTGGGCAACGGAAAGTGAAACTCCTCCGATGCCTAAAGTGGCAATGGTTCCAAGAGGACACGCTTGAGCACAATAAATGATCAGACCCACTGACATGAATTGAACAGTTTCTGGTCGTTAGCTTGTTGCACGTTCTTGGTCAGTGGGGATGTTCGAAAAAGCGGGCGGGCGACAACTGGGGTCTGGTAGAGAAAAAGGAGAGATGGCGCTCGTTGCTGATCCCGCTCGTCGCCCAACCGCGTTTGCCCGCGATCGTCCCCACTCTGGGAGCCTGGGACAGGCTACTGGTCACTAGATAATGAAACATGATGCTGCAAAGGACCGCAAACGAAAATGCTGCCTGTGAACGCAGTATCAGCCTTGCATCATTGTTTGTTACTGGTCACTAGCACTTTCCCGATAGTAAAGAAGCTTTTCGCGACTTTTCGCCGGTTGGGCTTTGGCGCATGCCCAAGACCCAGTTTATTTCCGCAATCCAACCGCAGCATCATCGTGGGGGATAAGGGAGAATCAGATAAAGGTCACATTACAGGCCAGAAAGGGTGCTATCTTCTGCTCCCTTGGCACAGTTGGCCTTTGACTGGTGCTAACGTTTTGTAGTGGCTACGACTTCTTTCCCCTTTTTCCCCACTTCTCACCCCCCCCCCCCCCAAAACCTCCTCTAGCCAGGTGACCATTGTCTACTCGAAGGGGGTCTAGCTGTACATGTGATTTTTTCGATATTTAAAATTAAATGCCTTACAACATCTTTCGTGCTAAGTTCATAAAGGGCGTTTACTAGCCGTCACACATTTTTACTTTTAATGCAATAATCGGATTTTTTGTCGAGTTCATATTTCCTGTTACATTCATTACGCGCTTCCGAACAGAAATTTAATTTGCCGTCCCTCTGTAGAGCTACTGTAACACAGTGACGCCCCCTGGTTTTGTTCTATTCTTGCATGGTGTCATACTGAGAGCTTAGCAGCAATAATTAAACGCAATGTCACAAATTCCAATTAAATTTTGAATTTATTTGAGGTCAATGCTTTGCATTTTAATCTAAAAGCCATCAAAGTGACGTCTTACAAGATTCCTCGTGCTTAGAAACATCAATCAAGGTAAGTGACATCATGGTGTAAACATCAGTGTGTTTGGATGGGTTTGTAAAGTATTTTTGCGCCTGATTTCTTTGATTTATTGTCTTGAGATTCATTCAAATATATTGTTAACACATGTCTGTATAGGCATCTATTCCGATCAACATAAAGGCCGGACGGTGAGGCCACGACACAGACATTTCATCATTAGAAAAATAATTAAGCAATTAATGCTTCGAACTCTTAACATTCCACTCAAAACCGGCTGCATTCACAAGTGGATTTCCGCAATGATATTATGAATCACGTCCTCAAACCACAGGAACAAAACCTTTAACGCTAACCAGCGTGTTCGCTTGTTGAGTGAGGTTTACTCCCGAAAGTGAAATATAATCACTTTACCCAAAATGACATCTCATTCAGAAGAACAAGATCAATCTCCTGAACAGATGTTGCTTGCTCTGAAGAAGGACATGGTGAGTGGAAATGGGTTGAATTGCGCGAAAACGAATTTCTTATGATAATTTAACTGATAATTTGACACTCAACGAAATAACCAGCACCAAACAAAACTTCATTCGCTTTTCAAAGTTTGAAACAGGCCTTTAAAAGTTGTAAAAACTTTGTTTAAACTGTTTGGGAGCGATTTACACTTTGCCTAATAAGTCTGTTAGCAAAACTGCGATTTGGCTGTAACGAATTCACAACACTCAAATGTTAATTATGAACACAAAATTAAACTATAAACTTGGTAATTTCATCGCTCAATCTTTTAAACCTACAAATAAAGAGGCTAGTTAAAATTGTTTCGTCGTCGACAGAAATCCTCTCTGGATCCATCATGTAACACAGTATTATGTCAAAATACAGCTTAACTTGTCTGAAACTCAACTCCAAAAGCAAACGAAATTTGCATTCGAGCGTAAACACATGAAGGTAGAACTCTGGATATTAGACAAAAGTTTGAACCTCTCAAGTTTAATGTAACTTCCGAGGGAATGCTGCTGGATTATGTGGCGTCAAAGAAAGACATACAATATGATAGGTAATTTTCTACCGAAGAACTGTAATCGTGTTCCATGATTTTGGCACTCTTCTGAAGTCACTCTGTTAGATTATCATGCAAATTAATATTGTTCACGTAAAAAGAGATCTCGTGAGAACTGATAAAGCCGAAAGCAACTTTGCGTTGGTTCAGTTTCAACCAGTAATATAAAGAAATGGTTCACGAGAGATTTCCTTTTTAGAACAAACACAGGCCTACACTGTTGAGTTAAATGGTGGTAGAAATTCTTTGAAAAACGTTTGGAACAATTGTTTGCGGCGGTTCTGTTTGGTGCATGCACCAATGCACGTGACCAATAGATCTCTTTCAGCTTCAGTTACAATGCGAGAAATAAACATGGTAACACGATTATTGGCGAAATCTGATTGGTCGAGAAGTAAAAATACTATAACATCTAAAAAATGCCTATATTGATTCTTTAACGTTTTGTTTTTTTGAAAACCAAACTTTGCATTGCGCGTGGTTTGGATATTTAACTATCTAGCTTGTTAAACAGGTTTCTTCATGACCATGATACTCGTCAATTTTTTCACGGTTTTCAAAAGCTAGATTTTATAATCCGACAACTTAATGGAGTTGTATTTTAGTGTTTTGTTTCTATAAGTCCTGGATAGTCGGTAGAAAACTATCAATTTGACTTGTTTTTTTTCCAAATAGAACTCCCTAAAAGACGAAGAAAATTCTTTGAAAGCACAGCTCGTCTTGCTCAACGAGCAATTCCAATCACTTGTAAAATCCGCGGCGGAAATATATCCAGAAGTATTGGACGAAGAATTCCCGAAGAAAGCTGCTGCAAGAAAACAACGCAATTTATCTCCCTACAGACAACTGAGAAGCCCTGATGGTACCACAGGAAAGCCAAGTGGTGTTACAAGGACACCAAATTACACCAGGAGTAGTTATAGATCGCAAGATTCGCCACACAGAAGACCTACTCTTGATATGAAACGGTTTCCACGACGCTATACAAGAACGACCAGCGAGGAAGCGGCAGCGAAGATTCAAGAACAGTTTGAAAACGATACTAATGCAGCTTCTGGAATCGACGCGAGAAAGATTCGAAGTTCTTTGTCAAATTCGCCCACTGAGGAAACAGTGCTCGATCCTGCAAATGCAGAAAGTTCTGACGACGAACGAAGAAAGAAGTTGAAGAAAAAGATGATAGAGTCTAGAAAAGTAGATGTTGTACATCTGGGTTTGTTTTGATGACGTAGATTTCCGCTTAAACGCTTGTTTACTCTCCATGTGTAGAGTACTACTAGAATCCCTGCCCCACCCTGCTGAAAATAGTAGGTTTTCATGGAGTGAAGACTGTAAACAAGCCATGGAATGTAAAGACCAGACTTGTTCGCAGTTGTCGTGGATAGTAACTTGATAGTGACAGTGTACTAAGTTGTGATAAGACCTAATAACGAAATCTACCAAGGACAGCCGGAATTTCAGCTCTTTCGACCTGAAATCACTTACTCTCTTTGTCTCCTCATAAATAAGGGCGAGTTATCAACTATATGGTCTTTCATATATTAACTTGCAAGGGCGAATTAGTTGTTTACGGTTGACTAATAACCAGGTCAGGTCTTATTTACCATAGTGCTGTGATGAAAGCGCGTGCAGGGCCTTTAGGCAATCCTTTAAGACGACGTAAATTGAAGCTTATTGACGTAAATCGTCGTTGATCACAAGAAAGCTGAATGCAAACTAAGACTGCTCGGGGTTTAAGTTCATTCTTTGAGGGTCTGCATGCATCAAAAACGTCTCCAGCCACTTGAAATGTTGTGAAACCAGTACAACTTCTCTGGGCTCCAAGAGATTCTCGCGCTGATTAGCAATATGATGTTAATTGCTTGAGATTATCAGATATAGATAACACATTATCGCTAAATGTTGAACTCCAGCGTCACGTATCCGTTTCTAAATTTCAGTTTAATTGTAAATATTTGTTCAGAAATCCAGTGTCGCGTCATGATCCATACAGAGTACAGCAGAGAAAAGTAATATCACAAAAATTCAAACAAATCGGAAATTTAATTACCCGATAATTATAGATTGTTGTGAAACAAATTTTTAAATAAACTGAAGAGTAAAAGAGAACTGGCTTGGTTTAATTGTCTGTATAGATCGAGTTAATTATTAATTACGTAGCAAAGATAGCTAAGGAGAAAACACGATACCGTTTTCAAGTATTTTATAAACGTCCTCAAAAGGACGTTTATCTCACAAATTAAAACTTGTGGCATTTAAGCAGTGTCCACGCTACGCAGGATAAATTTGAAAACGCAGCTTTATTTTTTTGGTTAGGTCGACCGTCCACCGACTAATCCGTCACGAGTTTTTCGAAAACGCTCTCCGATTCAAACCAGAGGAATTTACAAACGCCGGCTTTTTGCTCGTTTCTTTTCATTTCGTTGAAAACGGAGCTTGTCGAAAATGATAGCGCCGCGATAGTCAAGTGATTTCCTTGACCAAGTTTACATCAATCGCAAATCCAAAAATGACAGGTGATTATTCCGTTTTTAATGATTCCTCCAGCGTAGTGCGGACAGAAAACATTTGATGCGTTTTCAGAGTGAAACCTCCTTTTTCCAATTTCTCAGGCGAAGTTTGAACAGAAAACATTTGATATCTTTTCAGAGTGAAACCTCCGTTTTCAAATTCCTCCGATGTAGTGTAGGGACTGGGTCAGTATCTGTGGTTTTCGTGTGCGTTCACTGAAAGTTTTAGAGACTGAGTCTAATAACGCCTAAAATAAAGGAAAGAAAGCTCTTATTTGATACCCCTGCCAAACTAAAGGTAAAACGCCGCCTTCTTAAGGTCATTCCACTGAAATAAAACTGACAATAGATTTTCGTTCAAACTTTGTCCACTGAATATATATCATATGAGAAATTCAATTTTGAAATAAAAA
>CM042759.1:1231634-1276598 GCA_022496165.2 Catalaphyllia jardinei
CGGACACAAATGAACATTTTAAGTTTGATTTAGACAGAAATCTATCTTGAGTAAAATTTGAACCAAATTTCTTGACATGATTACCAAACGGCAAACTAGAAAAGACCACAGTGTATCTGCTGTTTTTCTTATTTATTCAATTTTCAGCAAAGGAAATCAAATAAGTCTTTTCTCACGCAAAGCTTGTGATAAGTACATTACAATGACTGGAAAAAAAAGGTGGGGTGTCCATGCTCCTTGGTGAACTGTACATGTGGCCATTTTTCCACTGGCAGAGCTCAATATCAAGGCAAATTCGCCATGTCGGGGTACACGTGAAGACTGTTTTGACGTCGCTTAACACGGCATTTCTCCCAATATCTCGGTCACGTTTCAAGCAACGCTAAATCTCTCTGCTTATTTCATTAACCACTGTTTGGCGGGTTTGAGTAAATGTTTGGGTGATTTTTTTGCCATTTTGGGAAAGAGATATTTTTTCTCAAAGGATAGGTTAAATTCTGGGGCGGATCTAGAGGTGGTTCGAGTGGTTCAGTCGAACCCCCCTAAACTGAACGCAAAAACGTGTAACAAACGCGTGGTTAAAAAGAAGAGAACCAACTCAGCTAATAAATATATCTTTTGAAAATGATAGATAAAAAGGAGCCGACTTAAGAGTAATTAAACCACTTCAAATTGCCCCTGAAAACGCCGGAAATCGCATTTCAGAGGCCCTAAAATTAACAATTTTCCGGGGGAGCATGCCCTCGGACCCCCCTTGGGGCTACAGACTTCGGCGGGCGTTTATCCGAACCCTCCTTCGTCAAATCCTGGATGCGCCCCAGAAATTGAGGAAAATATGAAATGTTGAAAACTTGATGGATTTGGAATTTGAAGAATAGTAGATGGACACCAAACAGTCCCCTACCAACTGGGGCTCTCTTCGAAGGGGGGGGGGGGGGGGTCTATTGTCTGGTAGTGTTTCCAACCCATTTTAATTATCACAATTCCCTTTTAAAATTACTTCGAATTTCGCTCCTATTCATGTGTACCCCACCTTAAGACCTCTGGACCCTTTAAAAGCCGATTTCAAACAGGTTAATCAAAAATAACGTTCATTTGAAGTCAAAAGAAAAAAGCGCGGGAAACGTGGCGTTCCTTTGCGTTTAAAAGGCTGGCGAACTTCAAGCAACTGGCTGGCGATGCCTAAGGACGGTGCCTACTTTTGTTAGTGCGCACACGTTCTGCGCATCACGTACGCCATGGTTTAAGCGCGCGCGCGCTGGGGTTGACATTGACCCAATCAACTACGCCACCAAGTACACGACTAAAATTAAAGCAAAATTTTCCTACTGTGACCAGATCAATTGTAATGAACCTGCACCTAAATCAGGAACACCAGAATGACAGCATATCACTTACCACTAACTGTTTACGTCTTCCAGCTGAAAACCTAGCTGTTATCTTTCGAAAATTAGAATGAAATCCAATTGTAAACATGTACCTGCAGATGTCGTAGTGCGCGCGCAAAAACGCAAATGTCTTTCTATAGTACTGGGGAGGTGACAGGAAAAAATGTAACGGGCACCGTAAAAGTTTTCAAAAAAGATCAATAACTTTAAAAAACGCGTGGTTAACCCTACATTTTATGATGCGAAATGGAAGTGGCAAGCATATTCAACATGTGATTAGTTTCTGGCTGCGAGCAAAAGGTATTTAGACTGTATTTTAGCTGAACCAGAGGAAGGCTGTTAGAGACGCTTTTGCAACGACTTTGGTAGTAAAAACGTACCAAAAATAGTTTTAATCAAGAGAAAATGATGGGATGTTTTCATATAACCATTTGCCATGTAGTTTAAAGATCTTCTAAAATGTGTTTGCCTTTCTGTATGTAAAAGCGAATTCTAAGGAAATCTGTGAGGAAATATCCTTTTTCCCTTTTTTCAGAAAAATGCTGATGTCAGCATTTTTGTTGAGATTCAAGGCCAATTATCTCGGAAAAATGCGTGGCTACCCCTATTTTTCTTTGTGGATTCCAATAGCCCTTGTAAAGATCTACTTTTTCCGCGTGGTTCTAACCTGGGGCAAAAACCTTTGTATTTCGTAGGCACCGTCCTTAAACGTCTGGCAATGACAATGGAAACGTATTGCAGATATGTAGCCAAAGCTGTTTTATTTTGTTTGTTCTCGCAAGGAAACTAGCCCCAGGATTCTCTCTTACATTCGTTATTTGAGATGGCGGCTGGAAAATACCCGAAGTTGACTACGAACTGAGTTTGTTTACCACGCAGAAAATAATTTCGTGCCTGGGCATAAGAACGTCCGTCTTTAGCTCATGAAGTTAAAAGCTTCATTGTACCTTGCAGGCAAAGCCGGATATTTTCAAGATCGGTTTTTCATTTCCTTTGATAATCTCATTTTCCAGTGCGGTCTTTGACTGATTAAAATCGGTCGGCACCGCAGGTCGGCACACACTCAGGCACACACTGGTGGACATATGTTGTGTGGAAACGTGAATCGGGAACAATCCCATTCGTGTATACTCATGGGACACATGTGACTGAAACTAAACACCACCTGGCATCCACGAAGCGGACCAAGGAATAAAAATATGTCGTTGCGATGACAGTTTGCAAGAGCAGTATACACGTTGCGACATAAAAAAATTGCTGTGCTTTTGTCCCTGCTTTTTGACGAACATATTCAAACCTCAAATATTCTAGTTCTTCGGCCATTACAATTTGAGAAGTAAAAGCAAACAAACAGTATTCAAACCAGCTGAATGTTTGCACCTTTTAAACATCGACTCGTTGGAATGCTTCTAATAATAATAAAGATTTTCTGCTCCCTCAAATTTGTAGACTCTCTTGTAGTACAGCAGCTCTTGCCTAAGGACAATGTTTGGCTTTAAAAAATTGTCACCTTAAGATCTGGTCCTGTTTAATAAATTAATATGGAGTAGAAAAGTTTTCTCTTTTTTTCATATTTTGTGCTTATGCTCACAGCCAACTGAACGAAACTGTCACCGGTGTGACAGCGGCTGTCTTTATCAACTTGCAACCTCGTTCCCAGGGTCTCTCATAGGGAGCGAGCTCGAGGTTGGCTAGGAGTTTTTTTGCGCCAGCCGAGATTCCGCTAGTCTCCTTCGCAGCCGTTTTTTTGGGATGTCACGCAATACAAAAGCGGCTGCGGAGGAGACTAAGATTCTGCGTAAAGTCGGTAACCTGTAGGTAAAATTATGTGAATAGTTCAAGTTGTTAACAAGTGTAACAGTTCTGTTATTATAGAATACTTCCTATAAGGAAGTCGCCGTGCACTTCCCTTGAGAATATCTTCCAGAAGTTTCTACATTCTTAAACACAATGATGTAAAAGACCACAAAGGAAAATGCTGCCCGTCCACGGTTGCAATTCTTGGACTTCTTGACTTTCATTTTGGACTCTTTCATGTCGTTGCCCCGATAAGCTTTCTACGTAGTATCAGCCTTGCATCAATGTTTTCTACATTCTTAACGGCTCTTAATTAGTATCTTATTGTTACAATATTAACTTTTACTAGGTATTGTCCTTGGAAAGTCAATAAAGGATGGCCTACAAAAGACGCTAATGACGACAATTGATGATTGATAGGTTCCAGCATTCTGGGAGAAAACAATTGTTGTCGTCTGTGGTAAATAATAAAGGACACTTTTACACCTTGTCATTATTGCCTCCGCAACATCTGAAAAACTAGCGGTAATCAAAGATTATGAGAGTGCGTTCGACGACGTATAAACTTTTATAGAGATACCTTAAATGATTTCCCTAGCTGACTTTCAACCTATAAAAACCAATCTTTTTCATCAACAACCGGAGTTTTAAAGAAAGATATTTCAGTGACAAATTCCATGCCATTCTGATTGAACAGGCCTTGGTACAAACTAAGTTGCGTGACGAAGCCAGGTTCCGACTCACAAGTTTAATAGGACTAAAATATTTACATACATTTACATTATTAACTTGTAATTTGTAAAAGTATATTTTTTACGAACATTATTCTAAGCAGAAAGGTCAAATATAAGTACACATTTGCAATCGCGTGCTCGTTCGTCGCAAACAAACTCCGTGCGAATGATTCGAGTATTTCCGCTGGCCTGATACAAAGTACAGTATTTACATTTCCGTTCCCTGGCTCAGATTCACTATTACGCATCTTATAAAATAAACAAGTTCCTCGTGAGCCCGAACGAACGTTAAAATAACATCATACTATTAAATATAATACTACTCAGCCTCAAAATCCGATGGCAAAAGTATCCAACGCTACCTCTGTGATCGAGAGCGCATAGAAAGAAAGTCCAAAGTCTGCATGGCCTGCTCACGTGCTCACATGTTCGTCACATGTCCCTTCTCAGTTACGGTACCAGTTTACTGGCCGTGACCATAGTCAATAACTATGCCATGACATAATTATTAACTATGTCGTGACATGCCCCTGCAAAAATTAAGCGGGGTGGCCATTTTCGTGCCCTTACAGGAATGTGGGTTTTCCAGACAATAACCTTACACAGGACAACCAATTCTGCAGAGTCACAGGCAAAAATTAGGATTGCGTTCCATTTCGTCGAACGCAACAAAAAACAACAACCACACGGTGTAAACAATTATTTTAACTCCTAAAAGCGAAGATATTTGTTTACAAACATTGCTTTTGTTATTTAAATGTTGAAAACGTTAAACAAAAGAATTCTTTGTTTCTCCAGACAATAGTTCTCTGGTTGGCATATTAATAACAAAATCAGAGCCATCTGACCTCTGTAGGCTTTGAAGCTGTAACTTTTCTATCTATGTTATTTTCAGAAAGCACTTTATATCTTGATGAAAATATATTTGCAACGTTTAAAAGAAGCCATGAACTTATCGCGGACTTGTGCACGAAAGGCAGGAAACATAGCAGACCTAAATTTTAATTTTAGGTTTTACTCCATTACTGTTACAATTCTTTTTATTACAGCTAGCTAAGTTTTATAAACATTTCTTGGAGGATCCCTGTGCGATCTTTTATTTATACTACTTGAGGTACTCAAGTATAGTTTGGAAAACATTTCACGACTAAGTAACGCGACTTGCTGCAAGCTCGAAATCCAAACCACTGAAGTTTCAACCTTGTCAGTTCGATTCGATGATTTCGTATCAAGATTGACGGTTCAAGTGCGCGGTATACTGTTGAACAGTTATAAGTTGCTGTTCTCATGGAAGAAAAAAATTGTAAAATGCATTGAACTTGGTAATACTCATTAGTGACCTGCACAGACAGTCAGAGCAACATGAGAAAGTTATACTGCTCTTGCTAATGACATTGCTGTTTGTTATTTTCCCTTTTCTTATTGTTTTGTTTTTGATTCGTAAATAACTTATCTTTGGTCAATCATGTCCACTTTAATGAATAATGTGAACATGGCAAGACTGTAACCCTGCGATCGCAGACTTATTTCCAGTTGTCGCTTGTCTCCGTCGAAATGACAGCTACAAAATACCCTCAAACTCAAATGCTACTAGCCTCCCCCACGAGGGTGAGGAAGATTGCGTGACGATCCCAAAAAGCGTCTACGCAGGAGGCTACCATGCTACCATGTACCAAAGGGTTCAAGGCAATGGGAAATAACGAAAGCACTCTTTATAAGCGTGACCCTTTTGAAACCAACTTGTTGTTATCTTGGGGCTTGATTGCAATGACTAATAGGCCACTTTCGATATATTAAAATTCAGCTTGACTAGTGATGCGCAGAGGGCAGCAACAAAAGAAATGAATAAACTCAAATTTTTTCCCCTAATTTTTCTTTGTTTGTGTCCTCTAAGACTCGCTGCCATGCTGAATTTTAATATATAAAATGTGGTCTATTCAATCTTTTTTTGTGCACTTATGCAAAAACAATTTTCAAAGGATTGTATCCCACACATGTACCCTTCGGGTGCACATTTGACGGCAGCCAAAGGCAAAGACAATACAATCGACTCTGACGACAGCCCTTTGTGGTTAATACTGTCGCTAATAGCGATCAAAAATAGTGTCTGTGAAGAGAGCAGAACTAAAATGGGCTAACATAATTTCCTTTTCAGGTCAATGAATTTCAAACATGGAGCTGTGTAATGTTTTGTCACAGATCGATTCTAATAAGATATACATTTTTTTAATATTGCACCAAAGTAATTTACATCGTTGAGTGCAGTTAGACACATTTGTATAAGAGATTTGTAATATAACTATTTTGATATTAACTTCACAGTTAAAAACAGCCTTGTAGATCTAAAGAGGTTTTTTACCTCCTGTAATTAGGTCTGTATTAATCCAGTAACTCGCAAGTATGATTAACATATATCTTCTCCTTGAAATATCGATACGTTGTCATATAGACAGGTAAGGAGAATTAAGGAAACTATCGATATCACCTGGGGGATATTGCCTCAATGCAGCATCACCGTTCTTAGAAAAAAAACATTAAAAGAAATTGATGACGAAACCGCAACGATTAACTATCTGATGAAAATATTACACGCGAATATCTGATTCAGTTAGAAGGGTTCTGTATAACTGTATCCTGGCAACTTTGATAATAAAAATACAAATAAAGGATATTCTAAATGAATATATTTCAAGTGAAAGATCTTTGACTAAAAGCGGCCTTAATTGTGGTCTATTTTGGTCACCGGACACTGCGAACCGTACAGAGAAATTAGGAATTCTAGAAAAACCGATTAAACTATGATTTCCTATGTAAATCATTTGACGTTTTGTCAACCATGTGGCGAAGAACACGCGAACTTAAGTAATAAAATATCAGGCGATAAAGTAAACCTGATTTCCAACTTCCGGTATATAGAACTCGCTCAGTCAATAATATTTCACACGCTTAGTACAGGTTAAATTTCAATTGCACGTCCTCTTCATACAAGAATTCTCCGAATATTTACTTAACACTGTTTGCACGACAACCGTGTTTACATTAAGTCGTACGTTCTAGAACAAAAATATGTTCAGATGCACTTGTGTACGTGTCACGTTTATTGTTACATATAATAACGAAATAAACTTCCTGATGGATTATCCCTTGTGTATAAAAGAGCATTTCATTATGTGTCCACGAAAATACTAATATTTGCTTTGATTTGACCAATTATTGCGTCAAGTTCGGGAACCTCCTTCCTCTATCACGCTGTTTACTTTCAGGAAATAGCAGCATCGAATTTTAATAATTTTTCTGTTTATAGGGCGGATGACAGTTGTCAATGCCACACGAGTAAGCAAAACACGGATGAATGCATGAAAAATAAAGACGCCTTTTTCCTGATGCGGTATATTTACAAAGGTGAATCAAAGGAAAAGTGGAATTACTTTAATGATTTCTTTTTCGGGGTATAATTGAGACCGAAATAGAAATTACAATATTCTAATATTGCTGATGTCATGCACAGGTTGTTTCAACGAGGGCCAGCCAAATCACGAGTTGATACCAGCTGAAGTCGCTGTTTTACATCACAAAAGAGCGAGCAACGAGTCGAGACAATAAGGAAATTACAGCCTGTTCTTTGAAAGAACGAAAAAGTGAAAGGAAGTTTCATCAACGAGAGACTAATGAGTGCTGTTTCAAAGCCTTTTCAAGCAAGACTCTCAAGAGTGTAGGCGGATCATTTTAATTACCGAAGTATATACTTGCGTTTGTATAGGATTTTTCAGATACGGTTTCAAAGTTGCAAGCCACAACATCGGAAGTTAAGAGAAGGAGGTTGTTACAAGATGCCGTTATCAGCAGAGCCGGAGATGAACAAAACAACACCACCGAGCGTAGAGCCTTCGGCCGAGTCAAAAACAACGGACCCGAACCCTGAACCTTTGCCCGACTGGGATGAAGCGCTTATGGCGTGGAAATCACTCTGGGAAATACACTTCATTGGATTTGGACTGCTGTTTCTGGGGGTCGCATTATTCTCTTGTATCTGCGTGGTGAAAATCAAACATCGCGCTAGAGGCATGACATTAGGGAATTATTTCTTTGCAGTGTGTTTAATGCTGATGCTGTTTAGTTTCTCGAGGACATTATTTCTTATACTGGATCCGTACGAGTCGCATACGGTCCTAAATCTACCCGTGTTATTGATCAGAATTCTGTTCGCGATTGGTTACCCGTGCCTAACTTCAGCTTTGTCACTCATTCATTTCGCTTTCCTGGAGGTAAACAAACTTAGACTTGTTTCACGTCGACTCCAGAACATCAAGTTCCTTGTGTCGGTGATCGCGACGCATTTCGTCGTTGTTTTGGTGGTGTATCTATTGATAACACTGGCGCCGAAGCTCGCTCGCCTTCTTATCCTGTGCCAAACGGTATTAATCATTTGGTGGTTAGTGCTCGCACTGTGTTTCCTGTATAGTGGATGGCAAGTGAACTGGCAGTCTCAACTGACTGCCAAATTTTTCAAAGCTACAACCACGAAAGAAAGAGCGGCTTCTACGCTTTCCACATCCTCGCTCGATTCGCGCGTGACTGCGGAGCAGAAGACGCACGTCCACGCAGACCACAACGAGCCTCCGAAAGGAGCGCAGAAAATCGCGCGTATTTCAGGTCTCGTCTCGCTTCTTGCCCTGCTGTACGTGGCTGCGGAACTCTACTCGCTGTTCTCATTGTATAATCTTTACGATCTTGAAGAAAACAGTGTCGATCACTGGTCATGGTGGGGTTATCAAACGTGCAACCGCATGTTGGATTTTCTGCTGTGTTTGGCGATCGCGTATGTGATTTTCCCTTCCACTCAAGTAGAGAAGAAGCAGAAAAGTTCAGCGGACAGTTATTCAGCGCGAATGAATAAAAACGTTATGGTTAGGTCCTTTGACAAACTGGACATGGTGTAGAACTGTCAAGGAAACCATGCGACATTGGAAGCTGTGGAGGCCTTCGTCACGGCACAACATGACCTGTGATCAGACTGAGAGTACAATTAGGACATACACTGAAGGTAGCTTACTTCAGCGAGGAAATACGAAATCAAAAAAAAGTTTGAAGTTTCGGGATGCACGAATAGATATAGAACACTCGCAAAAATATCAAACTGGTTACGGGTTACGATTTAATTTGAATGTAAAAGCTGAGTTTCGTTAAAAGAATTGGTAGAATTTTGCTGCGCCGTTTTGAGGAGTTGTACAAATAAGCTGGTTTATCCAACCATGATTTTACAAGATCAAAACAATGCGTTGTATTTTTAACACTCAAGATTTCTTTTCATCCTGATACGTAAACATGACACGAAATATGGGAATTATTTCACGGGAAAATCAGGTGGATTAGGTTTGTTAAGATTGCTGTCAGCGAAGAAACACGATTAGGTGCCTATCGATTTCTTGAAGGGCACTTAACTTGTAGAGGCCTGCTATTGGTTTCTTAGCTCTATTTATATTTGAATACAAGCAGCAGCTGTTGTCTCCGTTTTCCTGTGTCTAAACACTTAAAAACGACAAAACAGAGTAGCTTAAACGGGATTAAATGGACTTACAGTCAGTTAACCATAAGCCTGTGATGCAAACCATTGGAATGCAAGCGCAATTGTGCAGTTCTATATGCGTGCTTGGAGCCAAGATGTAGGAACAAACAATAGTTATGAAAAAAGCTATAACGAAAGACTGTAATGGAGAGAGTGGAAAAGGGCCGTCTCCAGGGAAAACGAATGTAAAAGCTTTAACAGAAGAAAGTTGAAAATCAAGCAATTGAAAGAACTTAGCGTGCGGCATATTTTAGTAGAGAGAAAAAATAAACAGCAAATTAAAATTGTAAACAACAATACACAGGCTAGAAGTTCAATAAAATTCTTAATGTTTTATTGTCTCAACCAATTTCTGAATGCTATGCATGAATTCTGTCGTTAACTTCGTCGTTAAGTTAATAAATAAGCCAGCGATTCAACAAATGCTGGAAAATACTATTTTTGTCGATAACAAAAGGGCAAGAGAACAAACGAACGTGTTAACTAAAGAAACTGAAACTGTTGTATTCAGAAAAAAGATTATACTAAGACAACGGGAAAAACATGCGCATTGGACATGTATCTCCCCATTTACCTCGCGACTGGGATCGCAGCACGCGCAGCAGGCACTGCGTCATCTTCCCGCCAAAAAAACAACTTAAGTCGGATCTCAGGTTAGCGAAAAAGAAAACAAACAAAATTGCTTTTTACAGCAGCAAATTACATGTACTCAAATTACAAACAAATTTATCACTAAACAAGGAAAATAACGAGCACGTAGATTATTATCATTATCCAAAACATTAAACATATCGCTTTGATTCAGTTCATAGCAATTAAAGGCAACCGTGTCCTTTGCCTTGAATAAATTACACATTTACCATACTTTTAGGGTAAATGTACGTAACGCAATGTACTGGATAATTGAAATTAAATCTACGACATTTTGAGGGATTCAAAATCAGTGTCACGCAAGCCTTCCTCCTTAAAAAAACACAGAACCACTGCGTGATAACCGGAACAACACAGAAACACTGCGTGACAACCGCAAGAGCAAAAGCAAGTAATAAAACATATTTGCGAAGAAAAGTTGACGAAAATGAAATGTTTTTCTTTCTTTAAGTATTTAAATTCTCTTCGAATTGGCAATGTCTAAACGAATTAATAAATCTTTCTTCTCTTTAAAGCATTTATGGCGATAACTGACCAACATGGCCACATTTTACCTGGCAGGATTTGAATCTACAATTTACATTTTGTTTTGAACGGGTTCATAAAATTCCATCGAACAATAACCTATCCTTTTACATACAAGATTACAAGCAAAGATATCTTACAACTGTACAACTCGAAAATGTGCACAATTACCTAAGAAACAAAAAATATATATATCTAAACAGGTGTCTAGTCTGACTTCTTGAGTAAAATTCTTGAAACTGCAAAAGAGAGAAGGAAAAAAAAAGTGGTGAGTTTACTTAAAGAAATTATTAATTCATATATTCTTTGGTCACGCGTAGAAAAACTACTGGAATAAAATTCAGGCTCGTATAAATTCCTTTGGTCACAGCATGCATGTGGTTTCAAGCATTTTCTCAGAGTGATCAAGTGCTGACCTAATTTTTGTTCCTAAACCATGATGATTGGTTTAAAAACGTCACGTGAAGCACTCTGACCAATCAGGACGCAACGATGTCTACTGCCTGGGCAATGGAAGTGACACTGACACAACATGGCCAGGTATCCAAAAAATCGTGAAAAGTAAGTTTAAACGGGAGTAGGTACGTTTGAACACTTGTATTTTGTTTTCTTTTAATGTCATCAAACATCTCTTCTTACCTTTGTACTATACAGTCGTAACGTTTTTGCTGTTTTTATTTGAAGGCAAAGGTGTGATATCGTGCTGTAAGAGAGAGAGAGAGAAACAAACTGTAAGTCGACAGCACCAGCAAAACTATGCACTATGAATTGTATTCACAATATTTCAATCTCTCACCTGATTTCGTCTCCGTGCGTTGAACGCCGCTAGCCGCGATGTGTTTAGTTTGACTGTTTTAACTGGACTAGGGGGTCTGGGACTGATCATCTGTCAAAAACAGTGACACAACAGTAAGATTTGTATGCAGCTGGTAATGCCAGAGGATCAACGCGCGGACATTTTGTTTTCCCGGGGTTTTCTTTCGCGTGTACACGACGGACTTAGCGAAGGAGGGACAACCCGCAGTCTAGTGAATGCACAACCTGGAGACAATTTGTTAAACGGACCTATACACGACGGACTTAGCGAAGGATGGCCAACCCGCAGTCTATTGAATGCACAACCTGGAGACATAATTTGTTAAACAGAAGTAGTCTTACCTTAATCCACTGAGAATTAAGACAGTTCTGACAGTCTGCTCTTTTCCTACATTGCAATAACAAGGTGCAAGATTAGTTATTACAGTAACCATATAAATTTATAGGAAATTTTAAGACAACACATTAGTGAAAAGTAAATCTTTAGAACCCAATGAGACAATAAACGTGACATTGCAGATTGATACTGGAGAGTCGGAAGTCGGCCCCTCTGATTGTATCCGACCTTTCCAGTCAGAGTTGTCGAAACTCCTGCAGCGCAATTTTTTTAAAAATGCAATTGCGAGACGGGACGAGACGGGTTAATTGCAGGAATACAACTCCCCACGCGTCCGCACGAATCAATAAAAGTATATTTACGTTATTTCAGCTTGGTTAACTATACTCGACTTACTTTGGATTCTTAACAAGAAGCGAGGTGACGAAATCTTTGCCCTGTTGTGATATGGGTTCGAATTGTTTTGGATTAAATTCGTATTTGACTTCTGTAATGTTCCGACACGTTTCCTCGACTGTTTCCCCTTGGAAAGGCGAGACTCCGCTTAATCTGCAATTAAATACAAGTGACTGTCAGAAATAAATGGCGAAAATCATGCGCTGGATTGAGGATCCATAAATGGGGTTTCTCTTCAAGATAGTGAAAGATGTAAGAGAGTGCTTCAGGTTTCTAAAATGTCAAAACAACCCTAGCTTTGGTGTTGAGCTCTATACCAAGCCGTTGCTATGAACAGGTTACGTGAGAAACTATGGTGACAGTTACATGACATACTTAACGACTGTAGGAAACTATGGTGATACTTACATGATGTAGGTAATTACTCCGATACTCCTGCAATCAAAGAAGATAAAAAACTGTGTAAATAATATGAAGGACTAAGAAAAAAACCCCTTAACAGTTCAGAACAATACAATAACTCTCACTGTGTTCACATTGAAAGAACTCACCACGTGTCTGTTGTGAAGTCTACAGGTTTTCTATTTACAAGTTCTGGAGCTGAGGAAAAAAGAAAAAAGGTTTATTAAAGCTTGTCAGTTATCAGGACTTAAGGGCATTGATATCTACCTGGACATTTTCAAAAGGTATCGAGTAAATGATAGTACTTTTTTTTTAGCATTAAGTTAACTCTAGGTGGATGAAAACAGCTGAATTGCTCTATGTGTGGGTTTTAAAAGGACACCAAAAGCTGGAGCCCGTTTTCTCGAAAGCCCCGGAAACTTTTCGGGCCTGTAAAGCCGGTTTTAGTTCATCTTTAAGTGTATACGCCTGAAACATCTTGTATGAAGGGGACTTTTGTTCATATAAGAATACTTGAATAAAACAGCTCTGTAATAATAAGATCTGGCATTTTGCTATGGCTCCCCGGGTGCGAAAACGTTTCGGGACCTTCGAGAAACGGAACCCTGGTCGGTACAAACAAAATGACTACATTTACCTGAACACTCAGGATTTCCAAACACTTGTTTCACTACAGGTTCTGAATCGGAAATTTCAGCCGCACAGCCAAAATCGATTATTTTGACTTTTGGTAACGGCCCGCTATCTAGAAGAAGATTCTGAGGCTAAAAAAAACAAAGAAAGAAAATGAAACTAGTTAGCACGAAGACAACGATATCGCATATTCTAACAAAACCAGTACGTCTTTTTCATAGCCTCACCTTCAAGTCGAGGTGTACAATAGAGAGATCCCTGAGATGTTGAACCCCGTCAAGTATCTCCTTCACGTGACCAATAGCAACCTTCTCCGTTAAGTTGTCCATAACAACAAGATGGTCGAACAGCCGACCACCAGCTAAAAGTTCAACTATTACTACATAGTTTTTCGGCGTGTCAAAAGCGTCGATAAAGCCACTCAAATTTGGATGTTTGAGTCTTCTGAGAAGAGCGATTTCATCCTCGACTTCGTCTTTGCCGACCATTCGTTTCTTGACCAGTTTCGCGGCATATTCATTGCCTGTTGCCTTCTCTACGCTTTTCTTTACGACAGAAAACCGACCTCTGCGGGAAAAGTAAATAAACGCTAATCAGTACCCGTAAATGGAAACATTTATACAAACACTGGCAAGCGAAGGAAAACAAGAGACCTGGTAAAAAAAAGCGGGAAAAACTGAAACACGCGGAAAGGGCTGGAAAAACTAGGAGCCGTGGAAAAGATGGGAAAACCTGTAAGCCGTGGAAAGCCTGGGAGAAACTGCGACGCGATACTTGTTAGCCGCTAAATTAAATATAGGGGACACTTCTTGGTTTAAAGCACTGACGCTTGCATCTTGTAGGATGCCGCCTTCTGATAATATAAATCAATTTAGCGGCCAGTCTCACTTACCTTCCTAACTCAGCGTAAATGTTGTAAAAAGCCTCGATGTCTGTTTTCCAAACAATAGGTTCTCTTTGTGAGTTGGAGCGCTGCTTTCTCTTGGACGACTTTTTCTTTTTATCTTCGTCTAAAAACATGGAACAGAGGAAACAAAGTTTTATGTACAGTCAAGGCAACGAGAGTGTGTTTAAAACCAAAGAACAAATGTCGTCACTTCCTCTTAAATTTCAGCAAGCTCTAGGAGTGGGGTCGGGGAAACGTGGGGTGGGGAGAGGAGAAAATGGCCATCCGGGCCACTTCATTAAGTGCTCGTCGCTTCGAATTCTCTATCGTTAAATCATCTTTTATATTCCTTCCCGGCATTGTAACATCGTGTTGAAATAGCGACCAACTATTAGTGGAAACGTTTTCTGGAAATCAGAACAGCAGCTCAAAACTAGCAGAAATGTTAAGTTATAGGACACTAAGGTTCATATGTATATCGAGGAAACTGAAACATTTATGAAGGCTGAATTGGAAACCCTATACTATTGTACACAATTAAACGTCCTTACCAGTCGCCCCATTGCGCTGGAGCTCATGCAGTTTTACAAAACATCTGACATGTTATTCTCACTTTTAAACAGAACCGTGATTTTTAGATTTTTGTCCTTTACCCTCTGTATTCATCTGCCAGTTATAAACACTACTTGTATGGCTGACCAGGAGCGCAATTATAAACAGTTCTTTATTGTTTTAAAATGGGGTTTCTAGTGCCGAGAGGTACTGGGAGACCCCTTTCACCCCATGCCTATATTGCCTGGTACAGTCACACTTTGATCGTAATAAACGAAAGCAGGTCACAAATGAACACGGCAATCAATCCCTTCGCTCGTTGGTAATGAATTTGCCTGTTAGCACGCTAGATCTGCATTTGTGTACTGAAAGTTTGCTCATGGAAGGGTAAAGAAGAGAACATTAGCCTTTTAATCCTTTACCCCCTAAGGCGAAAGACAGTTTTTCCCAAATCAGCAAATAGGTCTTTGACTATAGTCGTATTTTTTCAGCTCTTAGTGCGTAGCTTGATGTGAAACAGGTCTTGCATTCCAACTGTTGAGGGTGGTCAACCATGTTTCAGAAAGGAGGGATAACAACTTTAGGACTTACAATGTGCAGATCTTTACAAGACAATTTTCGTGGTAAAAATTCATAGAAAGCTATCAAATATTCAGAAAGTAATGACGTTGCGAGCCAAATTTGGCACATTTAGACAGTTAAGGTTTTTTTTACAAACAAAGGGATACTTGACAAACTTTCTGGCAGCATTGGCGGATCCAGCCATTGCGCTAAGGGGGAAGGGGAGCGGTTTGTTTTTCTTGCCCTGCTGGCTTTTCTTCCTTCTTTTTGCAACCAAACTAAGGGGGGGGGGGGTCCCCCTGGGTCCCTCCCCTAGATCTGCCACTGGTCAGTGACCTACTTCAGTTATAGCTGTTTATCAGTCGAGCTTCAGCTATTTCAACCACTTGATAGGGGTCGATTTATTATGAGCACGCCTAAGTTGAGGTTACTCAATGGTCAAAAACGACAACATTTAACTCGCTTTAAATTCCTCACTTTGTTTATTTCTACTTTGCAGCAACTCATAACTATTAAACACAAGTAAATCAGTTTAAGCATCGTTAATTGGAACTGTTTTGTTTCAATTTTACCAAAGGTTAAAAATCAATCACGATTAACCCCCCTAGGCAGAAGAGCTACTGCATAAATTACTTGACAAGAGCATTGTAATTCAGTATAATAAATTAAAATAATTATTAAAAATAATTTCATTCCAAATGTCAAGTACTACACATATAGCTCATTCTGTAATGGAGGTTGATTTAAAATGTTTAAATCGATTGTACCCTTGGAAAGTACTGATCTCAGTTTAAAACGATCAAAGTACTTAATTGTATCAAAAAAAGATGATCCTTTCATTAAAAACACAAATTAAAAGAATTGAAGAATCAAGAATAAAAGAAATTAGTTGTCTCAGTTTAACAAAGTTTAGAAAAAATTCAAGATCATTCAAGTTGTAATCTTTAACAACTATTTACAACTTTCTGTTGGTTTTCCAATTTTCTCGACCAATCAAAGAGCAAAGTGCTCGCCCGTCCACGTCACTCAGGCTAGCTCAGTTTTGATTGGCCAGGAAAGGGGAACCCAACATAGAGTTTTCTAAATAATGCAAGGAGATATAAAAATTAATCAGAAACGTCATCAAATTGCAACAGTTCTGCAAGTAAAGCTGCATTAAACAACTACATTTTAAAGTCAGCAGACCCTACAATAAATAAAAGCGCTTTAATGTTAGGAATTACAGCCATTTTCCTGGACAAGAAGCCACTAAGATTGGATCTTGAAGCAGAATAACAGGTTGTGCCCGCACGCCTTGTCATTCAACTTTCACATGCACGTGATAAAACGATTGCATGAAGGTCTGTGATTCGTCCAGTTTCTCACAACACGTGACTTAAAGCTGACCAGCAGATCACGTGAGGGACGAGCAATTTCTTTTATCCTAGGAATCGATGTTATATTTATTGCTGCATATTTCAAGGCCCTAATGACAAAGCTATTTCTCAAAAACGGTAGTTAATGGCTGGTTATCAGCACTATTATTCGTGTTTAATTTCAAACTACCTAACATTTTATATTTTATTTCTACCAAAGCGTACGTTCTAGAGAACTATTACAAGTTTATACAACAATATAGCAATTTAAGAGTACAAATAACAGTTTACTTTACAACGTTTGTAGTCTTTACACGAGTTGGAAATATTTCGAGGCGAGCTTTAAGTGGCTAAATAATTTAATTCTGTGGAAGTACGTAGAAAGCTGACGTTGATTGACGTTTTAAGCTGATTCCTCTGAAAAGAGCAACAAAAAGCACCATAAACAGGAGAGTTAAGATTTTATACAGAAAAAAAAATCAAAGAGGATGAAGTTGGTAGTTACTCTGAGTTTCCCGCCGTGAGGCGATCATCAGACTGGCTTTATTTTAAAACAAAAGGCTACGTTTAACACTGTCTTTACACGGTTTATCGAGAGAGGATTTATTTAATTAACGAAGCATAATAGATCATCTAAGGCAAAGAAAGTCAATATAATAAAAAAATTGCGTGAAAGTTGGGCTTTAAATTTAATGATCATTCTTTTCTTGCTGCCCATGTTCCTGTTTACTGAGTCTGGCTGCGGAGACATTAGCCTCAAAACAAAAGGCCTGTTTAGTTTTGGGGAAAAGACATTTTATTGTGATCGCATAGGGCGGGTGGTTGGTTTGGGGATGGCATATTTTCGGTTGGCTTGTATAATCAACTTTTTCAACCAGCTTAAAGGAACAAAGTCACAGTTTACGTATCGTGTTAAATCTTTCAAGCTCGTCGTTTGTTATCCGTGTTAATCTTCTCCATCCTTAACCATTCTTCTTAGTTTTTGGTTTATTATTATCTCTTTGGTATTTTTCTATTTTAGTTGACTATCATTTTCAGGTTTCCTTCAATTTAAGGGTAAATTTGTACGCCACCTTAACGCCATTAATTGTTAGTCTCTTCATGGATGAAATAGCATTCTCAGCTACACTCACCACTTTCAGCGTCTAATGTTATAGAGTCCGAGATAGGACTGGGGCGACTGATGCCGATCTCGTTGTTCGCACTGACTCTAAACTGGTACGTAGCGCCCGGCGTCAAGTCGTCAATCAACGTGCTATTTCCCGCCACAAATGGCACAGCCGCCTGCCACACGCTCACCCCAGTCTCCTTGTACTCCACCGTGTAGGCTAAGATTTTCTTTCCACCGTCGAGAAGAGGTGGTTCCCAGTGCAGCACGAGAGAAGACGACGTCATTTCTTTGACCAAAGGTTTTGAAGGAGGTTCGGGAACACCTATAGAACAACAAGAATTTATTGCCGGCACAACAAATTCTCACACACCACTTAAACGAACAGGATCAACTACAATCTCCTAAATTTTCGTCTCGGAGTCCTTAAGTGCCATGATAGCGCAATCTGTTAAACTGTTTTTATCGCACTTCAAAGTCAGGTGCTTTTCACCACAAGGCTGAGATAAGACAGAGAAATCCATTTAGACCAAATTTCGGCAGTGAACTGCGTTTTAAATCCGACTGCCTGTGAACAAAACAAAACCTGAATTTTTTGACTCCTACAATACAAGTTTCAATACAATGTCCTTACTAGTTGAAGTGTCGAAACATATCTCCGAGGGGACCTCTCAGTATAAACCCGGCGGTTTCTTGAGGTCTCCTCGCCACTTGTTACTTACTTTTATTATTAGTTATTATCTACAGTACACTTTTGTAATATTTTAATTTATCAATCGCTGTAACTTTCAATGGATGTACGTGGTGGTAAATAAATAAATAAATAAATAAATAAAATAAATAATAAATAAACTGGTCAAGTCTCTTTTGCAACTGTCACATGGGTCACATGAACAAATCCACACTAACAGTACAGGCGACGCCCAAAAAAATAGAAATAGGGAGACTGACGAAATTTCCACAAATGACAATTTTGAGGAAACTAATTAAATAATTACACCTGAAAACTGGTACGTGGTAACCTTGAAATTGCTGCTCTTTTAATTCAAAGTAAGCATTGAAATCGTAGCCCATAATTTCAGTGCAAGGTAGGTCATGTGACACCAAGCCTTAAAGGGGCTGGGCCAGAATCAATCCTTTTACCTAAAACGGCCACATAAGCTGAGCACGTGATACGGCGTGACCCGCACGTGACAGAACACTTGTAGTGACCTGTGTCAGCGGTCTCTGTTGGCGTGATGTCCAACGCCAGTGAGCATCCGTCGTTAACTACCGTGATATTGTCGTACGTTTCTATGCAGTGCTGGTTCTTAGTCCAGGTTACCGTAAGGGGGTGGGTAGGGAGCGATGATAGTTTGCACTGGAGCCGTAAATGATGGCCGCTTTTAACAGTGACGTCATGGAGAACTTGGCGGAAGGCTGGCGGCGTGAAAGTCAGAACGTAGTGCATGGTTAGTTGCGTTAGTCACAGAATAAATTAATCAAATAAAATGTAAGTAAATTAGCATTAATTAAAGGATATTAAAAGAAAAGCACGCTCCACGTTTTCGTCTTAATTCGTTAGCCTGATTTTCCTATCGATATAAAACCATCACATTGCAAGCCTGCTTCTGTTGCCAAGCTGTTAATTAATTTGGAGTGTATATTTGTGTTGGCTTTCAGCCAATGAGACAACAACCGCACGCATGATTTTAAATCAATACTTTGAGATCTCCGCCTCAAAGACTAACATACTTTTTGATTCGTTAAGTAATGGGAAAAGCCAACACAAAGATGTGTTGAGTAAAATACATGTATGGAGAATTTAACGACCATCAACGGCGCAAAGTTCACTACACACTTGAACATGATCAAAATCATTCTTACAAAATTCGTTTAAAAAGTGGCTCAGGTTTATTCGTTTTAATGTTCTCGTTAACAAAACAGAAGTGGAAAAAGACGGCTTCTAGCTTAGATTGTGTAAATGAATCATAAGCCCAGCCGACAGAGCTTAAGACTGACTGGGGTAAACAATGTCCTTAACGTTAAATTGTGTTAGAAATTACGTTAAACATTTTTGCGTGCTTAGTACTTTGTGCTGTCCTTAACGAAGACTGTTTAAACTAAATCACGAATGATGAACGCAGAAGTTGTCAAGAGTAACTAAGAGAACGTAGGTGTACTTGTAAGACGAGACGTTTCCTGCGCTTTGGCTTTATCACAGAGCAATTACTGTAAAATACTCAATTGGTACGTACTGATTTCGTTAGAGGTTCCTTTTTGATCCTGAAAATAAATCAAACAAGTAGAAATTAGTTTCTGGTTATATTAAACACTAGAGAGAAAACAATGTTTTAAAAAAAATGAACGAAAGCCGCTATAGAAATGAAGGGGGGGAGGGGGAGGGGGAGGGGGAGTAGGGATGACGTAGTGGCGAGGGCGCTTGTCTCTCATCAATGAGGCCTGGGTTCGACTGCGGTCCGGTGACTCGTAGTTTGTTGTTGGTCCGAGGATTTTTCACCGGGTTCTCCGGTTTTTCTCCTTTCACAAAAACCAACCAATTCGATCAGGATAGCGGACCCGCATGAAAACCAGCCAAGGCTGATGTGGCTTCGTCTCGAAACAATGTAAATGAAATGTCAGTGGAAAATGTTTACCGTTGATGTTGCGGCAGCATCTTCGTTTTCTTGATCGTTTTCAGGCGTCAATTCGGTGCGATATTTATCTATGTTCTGTTTTATTTTATTGGAGAATGCATTGAGATACGAGTCTTTCTGTTTCTTCTGTGCGCGTCGTGCTTTGTCGTCACTCCTGTAAAACAAAATCGGCATTTCATTCAGCCTTTTTATAAGACGTTTAACAGAAATATGACATTGTACAAAGATTTCATTTTCGCTTGCTCGTCACTAGACTTCTGGCAGTCTGGTTTTATCTCGAAATCAGGCAGGTAAGACAATTCAGACTACAAGGGATAGGGACGAGACTTGATGGGTGGGACACTTGCTCCGACCCGTTTTCATCCTGACCGCCCTTTTGCGTTCGGGTTCGCGATAAAAGAGAAAAAGACTGGCTGACAACGTATAGCTCGTCGCGCAAAATTTCCACCGCAAAGATTGCGTTACGAGCTGCACTCACACCGCGTCCGAAACGAGAAGAGACTAATAGAGTCTCGTCTCACAGTCGCTAGTGAAACCGTTCCTGGGACAATTCATGGCTTCTAATTCTATTGTCCCAATAATGGTTCCAGGAGCGACTGTAAGATGATATATATTGGCCCTAGATTTGTTCTCATTCCTAAGAGGCGAAAAAGATCTGTGTAAGAGGTTAGTACGCCTCGTTACGTTACGATTAGTCACGAAGGAAGAGTCACGTTAATGTAGTTTTTGTGTCCCTTCACTTGAGTAATGTTAGTACATTCCCCCGGCCCCCCCCCCCCCCCCGCGCTATTGTTCCCCGCGATGAATGAATATCATGATGGCGGTGCAAGAGAGGATTACAAGACACAGGATTCCACGCTACACGTACGTTTATTACGATATAAGAGTATTGGATTATGTGTATGGTTGATTGATATGGTTAGAAAAGCGCGTTAATGTTAGTGTTGATGCGGACACCGTTGGAATCCCTAATAAGACTATTAAAATAAAGCTTTTCAACTTATTATTCCTTTTGCGCTTCCCGTAGGCTCAACGACTTCTTAACACTTGTAAAGCTTGCGAAAGCCAATCAAAAAGAAGATATTATCTTTCCAGCCAATCAGGAGAACACCAGAACATGTTCCCACGCTTTGTCATCAGTTACATGCTTTCCGGCGCTCGTCGCCGGTTGCATGGTTTCCCGCGCTTTCCAACCACGCGCGCCACGTCTACACTTTGCGCTGTGATTGGTCTATTCCTCTTTTTCCGCAGTTGCGATTGGCCGAAACGATTCGCTAGTGATTTCAAGGTTGCCTCTGACAGGATTCCAGCTGCGTGTGGTTAATATGCACGATTAAAGCAGGAAAGCAAATGTTAAACATGCAACAGCTCACTTACGTATTAAAGCTCCGATGTCGTGTAAGAGACGGAAGAATCTTCTCTTTACCCTTTTTAGCCATTCTGGTTCAAAACAACAAGCCACAGTTTTAATTCATGCACTGCAGCTAGTTTCTAACGTGTACTAGTCCTTAAAAACAGCTTACAAACCTTAACACAAACTCGTTCCCAAGGTATTTGTTCTTCTCGCGTCCTAGAAACAAGTTTAACCTCCTTCTAATTTATCTCGTTTTAACGACGAGGTTAACCTCGCTCTGGAGGAGAGAGTTGAGGAATACCTTGCAAACGAAGTTAATCTATGCTTTAAACTACAACTAAAGCTTACACAACAGCAGTTGAAGCTCATTTAATTTATTTGTATTACTTTAAAGCAGCACTAAAGCGTTTATGCGTTTTATTTTATCCAAGCCAGTCCACACACAGCAACAGATATCGTCTCAATTTGACACTCATCTCGTTTCGTTTAACGATGTACGGTCATCCATCCAACTCTTCCGACACAGCAATAGCATTCTTAGGCAGCACTACGCAGGAGCAGCATATAATAAAAGCCCTTTTACACCGCCCCTTGGTAAGGTAGATAAAGTCTGCACACGAGCCAAGTGGTGCATCTTAATTAACCGCCCATGACTCGATATTTGCCCTCATTCCAATGAATCTTCAACAAAATGTAACAAGGCCCGTGTGAACAGAAAGACTTGCGAATCTTTTAAATTTTAACGTTGATTTTCAAGGTCGTAGTTTTGCAATCCGTGTTTATCTTCTCCATCCGTAACCATCCTTGTTGCCTTATGGTTTATTACTATCTCTTTGGTGTTCTTCCATCTTAGTAAACTAACATTTTCAGGTTTCCTTAAAGTTTAAAGTAATTTTGTACGTAGCTAAAAAGGTGTCCTGACTGAGCTCCATCTGGTCCCATAACCTTTTTCGCTATCTAACTCAAGGAGAATTCTATTGATCAACTAGGCCGTTTACTAAGGTACGGGATAAAAAGTTTTATATTGTTCAGTGGAAAATTTATGAAAGAGTGAGGCAACTATGTCCCTTGGGCACCAGTAAACCAGGCATCGGGGATCATCACGTCTAAATATCAATTCTCCCTACAGATTGCTATACATTTCTTACAATGTCATTTCTCAGAATTTGGTCTTACATTAAGACAATATTTCTCAGTTGATGATTATGTTTATTCTCATAACCTCCCGCTTGATAATGTAATGATATTGTAAGGAGAGTTACCAGGATGGTCTTTTTGTCAAACAAAACGAAAGTTTTCTTCAAATCATAGTTCCCTCGACTAACTATGTTCAAATCGGCATTGAACTGCTTTCAAAATAAACAAACAAAATAGAAAAAAAATCATAAAAAACGAGGACTTACGTAAAACTCTCATGCCTTGAAACCTTTTTCCTTGAAAACGTTCTGAACACGAACCAAAACAAGGAAAGTCAAAAACTAATTACAAGCATGCAATAACAAAATACCCATCCCAAGGGGTCACAACCTTATCGCGGTGGGATGGTTTGCGTGTCTCAATGACACCTAGAGCCATGTCGGCTGGAGTCTTGTACTCCTGGTAGGGCCACCCATGGCGAACAGGTCGAAGGGTAGAGACCAGACGAAGTGTGACCCCCTGGTCCTCCCGCTTATTACAGAAACGGAAGACATTCGAATCTCTATCAAAATCGGTGACACGAAGAGAGCTCTTAATAACAAAATACACTACACTGAATTAGGGCAAAACTATCAAAAGCAGATACGACTTACCCAGCCGTTTTCTTTGGAGAGAGCGGAGTGTCTGAATCTGGAATCAACAAGGAAAATACGAGAAAATGTTTGCATTGCAATCCATTTCCATCTTCCCATCGTTAATCACCCTCAGTTCCTAATGGGTTCCTTTCATTCGCCCAGAACTGTTGTACAAAATCAAACTATTACTGTTGGGTTCCTGTTGTCTAGCTATGAATTATGCTTCGTCTTTTTGATTCTGTCCATAATGCAATCCATGTCCATCCTCCCTTCTTTATTCATCTTTACATCCTACTGTGTTCCTGTCATATATCCAGTACTGCTCTACAAAATCACACCATTATGGTTCCTACAATCTACATACGTTTCCAGTTTCCAAGCTTTTAGTATTGTTACAGAGAAAAAAACACAACCAAACAAACACACAAACACACAAACCTTCGACGTTATTGTTGGCTTCTTTTCTGAGAATCTTGGCGGGTACAAGTCCGAGTTTGTCGGCAGTAAAGTTACAAACATATCTCCAATTCTTGTCGTGTTTCTTGTTGGACACTAAGTACACCACTTCACCTTTCTTCACAGAAAGATGGTCTTTATCTTTAGATTTGAAATCCTCTAGTACCACGAAACGTTCTTTATTACGCTGCAAACAGCACAAATGCAAGTGTCAGTCACGCAATGACAGCAACGCATCAGATTCGCGCACCACGCAACAACTGAGTGCATGAAAAGGCCGGTCGCGCTTCGTAGTAGTACTGTTTCGTTTTTTTGAGGGTTCTGGTTGAAGAATTGGCGGTAACCTCTGGTCTTCCTGTTCAAGATCTAATCTTAGTTATTTTGCAGCATCTTCAATAAATGTTATGTTAAAGTTTCTTGTTTACAGCTCCGTTATTCGTGACACTAACAGTGAAGGATTTTGACTTTTTTCAGTCAGGGTGAACTAAGCGATTAGTGGTACAGCACGCACCTAAAATGTAAATTAAATGGATGTTTCTTACTCGAAGGCGAGGCATTGTTAAAAGTATACACTTATGAAAGAAACACGTTACAGTTAATTTAGCGTCGGTGAGTTGGGGTCAAAAGGTCATCCAGTTTACAGGGCCCTTCTGAAAACCAATTTATGTTGCATCACCCCTTGAATAAATATTGTTATCATTGTCATTATTATCGATGAAGCAGAGATGCAAGTTCAAGGTTAATAATCAGCAATTACAAGTTATTTCTCACCGAGGCAGTTGGGAAAGGCGACGTGAGATCTTCCAGAGACTGCGCAGTCTCAAGGGCGATGAGATTCATGTGTTTTAGACGATTGGTTGGACTCGAAGCGACTGGAATCTACAGAAAATAACATGATTAACCCAAGCCACTTCTTAAGGGGTAAGAGTAGTAGCAGTTACGGCAAAACAAGCAATTAGTGGTACAGCATGCACTTAAAATGTAAATTAAATGGATAGTTTCTTACTCGAAGGCAACGCAATGTTTAAAGTATAGATTGCTGAAAGAAACAGTTAAATTTAACCTCGGAAAGTTTGGGTCAAATAGTCATTCCAACCTTTCCAGGGGAATAAAGTGAATGCCACTCAAAGGAAATGTAGATTTTTTACGCTTCAACGTTCTCTTTAATTCTTCTCTCAACTCCTCACTACTTTGGCCCCTCTATGAACTATACCGTTCTGATATCGCCATCTTACTGGAGCTCCAAAACACCGAAGGCGTGCCAGCGGAGCACCATGGGTCAGGAAATTTTAAACATGATCCCCAAGCTGTTTGGGATCATTTCTAACCTGTGATGGTTTTTTCAGAGAGCCGGTATCAGGAAGGCTGAGGCTGTGCACGCGACCAGCTGAAGTTGTCATTGGTAAAGTAGTGCTGCTTGATGGAGTCACCTGGCCTTGGGTCGTTACAGGTCCCCCGGGAGTCAAAGCTGGGGGGCTGGGGAGAGAAAAAAAGAACGTGTTAATTATTTTTTGAGGCTTGGGCGATCTTTTGAAGTGTTGGACGATCTTTGGAAATCTTTTAGCAATGCGAACGAGAATATAAGTGACCACGAAATATTTGCAAGTAAATTTGGTGTTTTCCATTTTCTTTGACCACTGTTATTGCACGAGAAGGCTAGCATGACCTGCTGTAGCCCAAGTAAAGAATATTTCCAGTTAAGGTCATTCCCCTGAAATAAAACTGACAATAGATTTTCGTTCAAACTTTGTCCACTGAATATTTATCATATGAGAAATTCAATTTTGAAGTAAAACACGGGAGTGCCCATGCTCATTAAGGAGCACTGAGGCATTGAAAATGTCCCATTTTGGAATTATTTAATGCTTTTAGAAGAACGCAATCCCTGTAATAATTCTGACCGAGACTCTTGAGAACACGCATTAAACTCCAGTCAATACATTGTGTTGGACACAAATAAACATTTTAAGTTTGATTTATACAGAAATCTAAGTCTTGATTAAAATTTGAACCAAATTTCTTGACATGATTACAAACGGCAAACTAGGAAAGACCACACTGTATCTGCTGTTTTTCTTATTTATTCAATTTTCAGCAATAGAAATCGAATAAGTCTTTTCTCACGCAAAGCTTGTGATAAGTTCATTACAATGACTGGAAAAAAAGGTGGGGTGCCCATGCTCGTTGGTGAGCTGCAGCCATTTTTCCACTGGCAGAGCTCAATATCAAGGCAAATTCGCCATGTTTTCAGTATGCGCGTGCACAAGGCTGCGCTAAATGACGCCATAAATTATGCGCAGTAGGGATGCGC
Source organism: Catalaphyllia jardinei (assembly GCA_022496165.2). Lineage (NCBI taxonomy): Eukaryota > Metazoa > Cnidaria > Anthozoa > Scleractinia > Caryophylliidae > Catalaphyllia > Catalaphyllia jardinei. Next base: position 1,257,871 of record CM042759.1, read on the forward strand.
AATGCAATACTAGGGAATTACCTTAAGTGTATCAGACAGACAGACAGACACCTTTATTTAGTTATAAAGCTCAGGGTAGTCCCTTCAGGAGCTAAAAGCAACCTGCTATCAACAGGAGCCCTGAGCACTAAAATACACTATTTACATGGAAAATATTTTATAAAAGGTACAACAACGTTCACTTACATTCCGTTAGCTTGCTGTTTCTGATATTCGATTGGCCTTTCTAAAGCTGTGAAAAAGATTATGAAACGAGAGTAAGAATATATTTTTTTTGCGTCAGAAATCAGTTATATTCCCTTTTTATACCATTTTTTAAGAGTTTTAAGAGGTCATTTCTTCGAGGAAACGTCACTTTAGGAGTGCTGTGATATTCAGTAAAATTATAAAATATATAAGTTATCTGGAACAATATTTCAATTGGTTTAATTGCAACAGTTTAAAAGATTTTAATAGATCTATTTCTTTTCCAATTACATTATTCTCTGATTATTCTCTCATAATAACTTATCTCCATGAGATACCATACGATTATTGACCTTGGAGGTTATAACTACGTTGAAGGCTAAGTCTGAATTAACCAAAAAATTGATCTTTTTTATTTACATATTTTTGATCAGTTTTAACCTGCATTAAACTGAGAAATGGCCCCAATTAACATCTACACTGAAATGTTTCAACAAACCAGTTTAAACTTTTTTCAACAACGCTGTTTACAGTTAGGCTATTTTCTTTCATTCATCTTAATTTTAATGTTTAATTTTAATATCAAACCTTTGGTTCCTTGGTTAAACAATTGATCACCTTCAGTTGATTCTGTGTTGAACAGTTAAAAGAGAGTTACATACAAACTAAGCATGCACGTGGAGTACAAACACTTTAGTCAAGATTTGTCTTATATATTGTTCATACGGCGCCTTCAAAGTTTGTAAGCTTCAATACGTTTATACCATATAAAGTAATGACAAATATCCCCTACTTTCTCAAAATCATCACAAACTGCGTTCACTCGTATGTGTCATACTATAGCTCCAAGTTGAACAATCACCCGCCAAATTAGACAAACAGTTTTAAACAAGCTCGGTCGCGTTATTTTGAGTTATTTTGGCCGCGTGCAAAGTTATCTTTAAATTGAAGGAAACCTAAAAATAACAGTTTACTAAGATAGAAAAACACCAAAGAGATAATAATAAACCATAAAGGAACAAGGATGGTTAAGGATGGAGAAGATTAACACAGATTACAAACGACGAGCTTGAAAAATTTAGGCTACACTTTACAAGATGGACAAGCCGTGACGTAGCTACGTACCTAAGTTCTCCTTACCTATAGCAAACGCGTGTTGTGATTCTCGAAGCTTCTTCAGCGCTTGTAACCAGTCCTTCTTCTTCTCTGCCGAGCTCGCGGTCATGGTGAAGATGGGCGCGTCGGGATCTGAGCCGGTCCAGATGGCGAAAGACAAATGATCATCACCCACCCCTTCCATATAATGCATATGATTCACCTATAGGAACAAAACAGAGGGTCATTAGGCCCCCTTTAACACTGGAAAAAACACATTTATAAGAACAACTTAGCCCAGAAAGGTAAAGCTTAAAGTTGAACTCGAATCAGTGATATCAGAGTGGCCATGTAGCTGAAAAGAAAGAATGAAAATAAAACTTGTCGGAAATTTTCCATGTTTCAATTTTAAGAATCACCTCAAAACTGTGTAAGGCGCGGTGGCCTCGTGGATCGAGCGGTCTGGGGGGAGTAGAAATACTCCTTGTTGCTTCATGCTACAGAACTGAACCAGAGATAAGCGCCGCCGGCCTGATGAGTCACTTGGCTCGTATGATACCTACCTTGATACTGTGTCTATAAATGTACACCGTCCAGTCCTTCCTTCTCTCAAAAGGTTCACTGAAGATCATCAGCTGCTCAAACAGGAACACCTGTCGCCTACATGGCTTACGAGTCTCGGGGTCAGCAACTGTCAAAGTGTCCTGAAAATGACAGAGCTACAGTTTAAAACGACGGTGTAGATGGTATGGAAAAAGAATTGAACTTGAACTTCAACTGGGAAAGAGATCGTAGTAGAGCTCAGAAAACTTCGGGGGATCTTCGGGGAAAACTCGGTACACGAGACCATATATGAAAAGTATTTCGGGGATTGCCGACCAACGTCGCGAAAAGGTTGCTGATTTATCGTAAGAACAAGGAGAATCTTTGAGTACTGAGTAAGCCAATTCTTAAGACAGTAGTAAATGTGGTTAGTTTTTCGGCTCTTGCTGGGACACAGTGTTTTAGTGTTAACGGTTAACAATCGCATAAAAAGAAGACATCCAATCATTTTTACGGAAATTACCTGCATAATAAGTTGGCCCTGAGCTGCAATCTTGCCCTAGAGACGAAAAGATGAATACCGTGGTGAAACAAATAACGTAAGATTACGCAATCCTACAAAAATTCATACAAAAACAGGCTTTTCTTACCGTGTAACCCTCCAACATTCCAACGTTCATCATGTCATTAGCTTTCTTTGGCACAACATACATCATATCCAAAGCTTTCTACAAATAACAATAACAGATAAAAACATTTCTTGCGTCTTTCACAGATTCTTTAAATTCTTAAAATGGTGACAAGACGGTTTGTAACCAGAAAGGACTGGGGCCAACCTTTAGTTCAGTAGTGTCCAGTCCCGCTTTGGCAGTGTACTTGACAAAGTCTTTCAGGAGCAGCTGGTACTTCATGATACGTTGAACCGGTTTAATCAGGTAATCCTCGATTCCAAGCCGATAACCAAGACGCTCTGCGACTTCCTAAAAAAAAAAAACAACAAAAACCCATCTTGACACAAGGGCATTGACTGATGTCTAAATTCTCTTAACCCTTTTACTAGAAAGTACAAGCCCATAGATTGTGAGAATGACTAACGTGATGAACTCTTAAAAATAAAGTGGTTTTCAACCGAGTACTGTGAAACTACAACCAAACAAATAACTTACCAATTAGACTACTCAGCAAATCTCAGACCGTATTTTAAACCAAAACCAATTGTATAATCAGTTTCAAAACTGCTGTAATCAGGACAAAACCAACTCACCGCAAAATATGTGTCGCGGAATTCGTGGACAAGAGTCATAGATTTTGGCTTATTTTGGCAGTAGAAAATATAAAACTTGAGATGCCGCTCCTGATAAAAATAACAAATAACATCAATTATTATACATTGAACTCAATAACTCTGATTGGCCAAAAGCGTAAAGTGAATTGTGGGAATCAGCGCTTGTGACATCATCTTGCTGCAGATTATTTAAGGGTGCGTTTCTTTAAAAAAATCCAAGATTGGATTCTAAAATCCGAACGAATCTGAAAATGGATTTTGCGTTTCTTTACTAAAAATCAAAATCTTTGGGATAATGGTGCGTGAAAGGAACGGACGAATCCACTTTCAGAGTGGATTCTTCGGTTCCTTTGACGCACCGTGATCCGAGAGATCTTGGATTGATCTGTCTAGTAAAGAAACGCAAAATTCGTTTTCGGGTTTTTTCGGATTTTAGATTACAATCCTGGATTTTCATAAAGAAATGCACCCTAAGAAATAGAAAATATGTACCGTGTTTCTATCGAGTTGTAGAAACACGATAGAAACTCGGAGAACACGTTTTCTATTTCCCAGTTTAGAAAACACCACGAAGCGAAAATGGAAAACAACTTGTTAACTTTGATTATCAAATTCTCTTTGCTCGCGCCATCATTACGTACACAGCTCGTACTAGTTCTGTGTCTTCGTCGAGTTATAGAAACACGATAACCCCCCTTCCCACTCCCCCACTCAGCGCACGTATTTTCTTAGGACTGTTTCCTAAACAAAAATCATGCCAAGGGCACTCAAGGTAACTGGTAGTGACGTAGTGTATGACCGCGGTGCATGATTTCTAAGGGCAATCGTGTTACGTTCCCGCGCTTTGTGTTACTTGCCGTCAGTAGTAAAGCAAAAACATGACCTCCATTATTTTTTCGTTCAATGTATGATAAAACAATTATTAGATTCGGTTTTTGTGACAACCAGAATAATCGATGTCTCGATAAGGGTTATCACTTCTGCTGATAACCCATACCTCGACCTTGATTATTCTGGTTGTCACAAAAACCTGATTCAATAATTGTTTATTATAAATCAGAGATTTCAACAAGGAAGAAAGAAAACAGCTCGCGCGCACGTACTTCATGACTTTGCGCGCACTATGTTACAAAGTTAGGTGCTTTAAACTGGGTTCCTTTTCGATATTGCACTTTAATGGGTTGATTTGAAAAGGTTTCTTTCCGTGACCTATTTGTGAGCGAGCTTCATGCGTACTGAAATGGTTTTATTATAAAATATGCTATTTAAAATTGGGTTCCTCTCGCACTTCAGTGGGTTGCTATGAAAGGTTTCTCTCCGTTAATCTGTGAGCAATCTTCACGTACACGGACATGGTTTAACTTTTACACTGTTTCACTTCAACGTGTTGAATCGAAGCCGTACTGAAAGCAACAAGCTCTCCAATGGCGACATTCCACGGAACTTTACACTGATATTATGATGCAAACTTACGGAGCTTAGGAAACAAGACGCCAACTTCTCGGGAGCATCTTCGCACTTCACGAGTTCCTTGCAAAACTTACTGTAAAGAAAACGAGAAAAGAAAATGAGAAAATGCCAAGTTTGCCATCAAAGAAAACCTTAAAGAAAGACATTTGAGTTATTTTGGCCGCTTACGGGATCATCCTTAAAATGAAGGAAGTATGAAAATAGTAGTATATTACAATACAAAAACACCAAAGAGGTAATAACAAACCATAAAGGAACGAGGATGGTTAAGGATGGAGAAGATTAACACGGATTGCAAACGACGAACTTGAATAAATTGGACTAAACGTTTTAAGACACACAAACCGTGGGGTAGCTGTACCCTGTTCCAGGCTGTCGGTCAGTGGGGACCAGAGCCCACTTGTCGCTCGTCCCGCGCTTTCCGATCCTCCCCACAGACCGAGAGCCTGAAACGGGCTATGGCGTAGCTCGTTTAAATCACCAGCGACATATAAACTCGAATCGTTCGTTTGTTCATACTTACTTCTTATGCCACTCGTAAATTTGTTGTATATTGCCAAACAGCACTCGAGTTTTTCCTTTCAATTCCTCGGGTGTCTCAGGTTTGGCAAGCTCTGCAATAAATCCCTGTACAAACAATGTCCAACAAAAAGTCGTCAATTAACTGAGCAGTTGGAAGTGAATTTAGATTTTGTGAATCAACAATCTGAAGTGCTCACCTCTACTACTTCACCGAGGCTTTTGACATAATCTCTTTCTGTTTGAAGAAGCTCCTTCAAGACAAATCTAACGGAGAAAGAAGGAAAAAATAAGAATTAACCAAAAAACAAATCAAAAAGCGGATACTCAAAGGAATCGGAACAAGAGAATTTTTAGTCATCTTCATCTTTCTCTTTACCTTGAAATGACAGAACCACACAATCGCTTCTTTAAACAAAGGCTGGACGAGTCACCACAAGGAACAAAAACTTACGTTCTTTTCTTGAGCGCAACAGCTTCAGGATCTTCCTGCTCGGGGACTGGGGTTGGAGTGACATCGTTCTCAGCTCCCTGTTCCCCAGTCTCCTGTCCTTGCACTTGCTCTTGATCCTCGTCCACTTCCTGTTGAGGCTCCTCCTGCTCTTCAGCATCCTGTCCTTCATCTTCTCCTTCCTCCGCTTCCTCATCTTCCAACGCCTTCTCGCAGTTATTTTCAAAGACCAAGTCCTCGTCCTCGTCCTCCTCATCATCTTCGTCATCGCTTAGGTGCAGCTTCAGCTCTCCTTCGCTAGTGGACTGCTGCGCTGGAAGAAAAGCTGTTCCTCCCGATTCACCGGAATTATTCGAATCTCCCAGCTCCTCTGGTATGCTCTGAAGAGAACAAAGAATCGTCATGAACTGGTTCAGTACAGTTTTCTCCTTGTAATATTCACAAAAAATCGACAGCAGAGGTTATGAGATTAGCAAAAAGAATCAGAAAAACCTAACCGAGGAGCAAGGTATAAAATAAGGCCAGCGTTCGAGCAAAGCGGCGCATCACACCTCCACACATCTCTGATTTCAAAAGGATAGATATTTCTAATACCCCTCTCTCTCCAGACTGGACACCCGTCCATTGCAGAGATTACTCCCAGCACCCAATCATACACAAAAGCACTGGAGGAGTTCGGAATCACATTTACAATGCCGTCAAGCAGTAATACGTACTCTATGCGTTTGCGTCGACACAATTTCAGCAGGTCTCAACAGCAGGTCAATGTCACTCTCACTGGCGCCCAGAAGTTGTTGAAGCTTCTTAGATCCACCCCCTGAGGCTTTCTTCGCTACCCGTGTGGGGGTCCCAGGGGACTGGTCAGCAACTGGCTTGTTGGTCATTTTCATCTTACTCCACGAACGCTTCCTGCTTTCAAAAATAATTGGAATTCTTAGTAATACTCCTAAAACTCTAGAACCCTAGTACCTGACCACTCAAATGAAAGTTATTGAGCAGTACTTTCATGTGGTACTGTTTATTATGTTGTATACGGTGGTTCTAACTTTAAAGTCTGTGGATGAAACCCCTAGTGTGTGACCATTCAAATGAAAGCTGCTGTACAAGGTGATTCTAACTTTTAAGTCTGTGGATGAAACCCTAGTGTGTGACCATTCAAATGAAAGCTATTGAGCAGTTTTTTCATGTGGTACTGTTTATCATGTTGTACAAGGTGGTTCAAACCTTTGCGTCTGTGGATAAAAACCTAGTCCGTGACAATCCGAACCGAAACATTGGGCTGTTCCTACATAAAGTGCTGTTTGTTTTTAGTATGTATTTTCATATTAAATTTCCGTTCTTTTTTCTTTCCAAGCTTTGTTTTCGACAACGTTTCAAGAGTTCTAAAATAAAAGATAGTGATATTGATTGCAAAATCCGATTTACGTCTTACGAACTTTTTTTTACCCCCGGCAGCAATACCGCAGACGCATATGAAGAGCCGTAATTTTTTAATTATTTTTTGTTTCTACAACTTCCTTCTCATAACAAGTATCTTTTTTCACTCACCCAATTCTGAAAACAATTCATTACTTACCGAAGAGAGAGTTGGGGACCCGCCCTAGATCGCCTGCGGAGTGGGGGCGAGCCACCATTGTTGGCCGGCTGGCCCTGGTACCAAGAAGCTGTGGGGCTGTCAGAAGAGGACAGGGATACGGAATCTGTGAAAGAACGTATTAAAAATGAGCTAAATAGGAAACCGAAACGAATGTATTATAGCAATGTGGTGTGAAACCTTTCGGTGGGTTCACAGGGTTAAAAAAAAGAAAGCTCGGATTTTAAAACCACTTAGGTAACATTTAGGTTTAATAACACCTCCTCGATATTTTTCTCAGGTTTTCCTATAACTAAGGGCAATTTTAATTTTAGCGAAAACAGACTTGAAATGTGATTTAAAAGGAGCTTACAATAAATTCCTATTGCTTTGTAAACTAAAAGATATGATGATATTGTTAATTCGATACAATCTTATCAAAGAGACAGTCAACACCACACACAACGACTTAATATAATTTAAGAAAGGATTAAGATGACGAGAACATGTGATAAAGCTCCTGCCCTCCTACAGTGAAATGGTCTCTGAACTCTCCATCAAAACAAACATCACATCACTTACTGTTGTTTCAAGTAAATTCTTTGCACAAATAGATTGATGCCTTTATATATATGTATATATATATTTTTTTGCAATAAAAAAACCTGATAAATTTATTTAACCATACGAACTAAGAACGAAGACAATCTTGCAGTGGACTTTGGAGTTCTCAAGGCCCTTGAAGCAATTTCCTGTTGTGTGTGCCGTGCATTTCAGCGAAATAGTACGCTCCTTCCGTTCAGGACCAGAACATTAATTCACTTCTTTTCGCCAAGAAAGAAAAACGAAAATGAAATGTTGTATTAAAAATGGTGTTCTTCAGTATGTTTGAACCAACAAGAAAAATATATACCCCTAAAAAACGCTAAGCGTGTTTTCGAATCTTATAATTGATGTTTCAGAGGACAAGTCTAAACTATTAATTATATTGCAATTCTTTCGAATATCATGACCTGGAAGTGCGAAAGTTGGCAGAAAAATACTTTAAGAGCTAAATCCTTTTCAATCCGACTGCAGGGAAACAATCTGACTTGATCTAAAATGTTGAGAGAAAGTTGTGTTTTGCATGTAAAAAAGAGACTACTGGGAACAACACAATTCTGTGCATGATGAGAAAGCCTTTCAAAATTGTGGTTGAACAAAATTGAGACGTAGTGAAAATCGATATTTTTTCCCGCCTTCTCTTACAAAGAATCGCCATAAGATGGACAGGAGGCACATCAGGATGATTTCATTGCCATCTGAGGAAGTGTAAATTTGATTAAGCCAATATCTTGACGCACATTTGTTATCATTAATTCCTAAAGCAATTTTCGTGGCTCGTATTGAGACAACAGACTGTCCCTAAGCGCTAATCTACAAATGCTGAACAAATGTTGTTTACAGTTTCCAAGAAGCAGATATTAACTGGAAAACGGCGAAAATTACACGCTTAAATTTTTGCTACGTGTTCCACAGTGGATAAAGAACACTGGCTTTGAGTATTTTTGCTGTACAGTGATGAAAGACAACACATATTTTTTATTTCGCAGTTTGACATGATGTAGACATTAAAATCATGTAAAATGACAGTCACGAAAGGCGAAAACCTCTTTGGATTGAAAACACCGGGTTGGGTGGCAATTTTGATACCTAACCACAAGAAATTTTGCATCAATGGCAATGTTAATTTAATTAAGTATTTTAGTAGAAGGGAAACTTCAAACACAAAGGGAAAGTGTAAACAGAAGGGTATCTTGCGATCCCTGTCTGCCATGACACATTCCGAAAACTCAAGTATTCATGAATAGCCTAGTATCGATCCGTTGTTTCGAATGAAAACATGACCAGCAAAATTGTACAATGAAAGAACAAAGAACAGGGAAACAAAAACGTCCACAAACAAAACCCACTTGCTGAGAAGATTGTACCCTTGTCTAGTTTAAACATTACTTTGGTGCTCTGTTGCTGTTCAAGGCAAGATGAAAGTCAAAGTCAACAATGAACCAAGCGAAACGCTGAGACAAAACTATCAGGTTGTAAGTCAATGAAAAATCGAAATCCTTCGCTTTGGAAACAACAGTTGGTTAAATTAAATTTTACATGCAAACCTTTTGTCAAGTACACATTTTTGAAACAGGCATGCACCACAACGAACAAAGAGCAAGCGAAAGATTCACGGCACGATAGGAAAGTCACACGATGCAAAAATACGAAGAGTACTTCGTGTTTTCTCGACTTACCTTCGCTACTCGAGTGAGAGATGTCCGAATGCCGTTTCTTTTTGAGGTCACGTTCGTCAGAGCGCTTCAGCGCATTGTGCGGGGCCCATCCTTCAGCTGGATTCAATCCTTCGCTCAACAGCAGGCGAACTCTCCACCGCGAGCTGCCATGTGGCTTGACAAGAACTTCGACGAGCTGACCCTTCTTTAGCGAGATTTCCTCGTCATTGGCCGCCTTGTAATTCTCCGTTACTGACCACACGTTGTCGTTGAACTCCAGCACCTTAGTAAAAGAGAGTAGTTTAATCGGCGTTGCAGGATAAATGACCCAAGGCACTTTTTGCTTGAGCATGATCTCGTATGCAAATTCCAGCTAATGCGCGCGGGACCCTAACTTTGTGTATATGTGAGTTATCAAAATACGTCACACTCCAGTGCATTGGTATGGTAAAAACGTGGGATGTTATCAAGAGATCCTACGCCGCGGCGCTTGGCTTAGAAAATCGTACAGTTACTCTCTACAAATTAGTACCCCTATCACTTCCAACACAGGCCAAGTTCAAAATAAAGCAAAAATACCTAAATTTCACTTTGCAAAGTGCCGGGAACAAAACGGCTGCATCACACAAACGACCTTTCAAATAGCTGTTGTTCGAATGGTCACACACTTTGGTTTCATCCCGACTTAAAAGTTAGAACAACATTAGTCGAGTGAAAGCTTTGAACTGGCACTTGAAATGAGCCAATGGAATTACTGTTATCTCTCGCTCCAAACCTTTCTTCCGACTTAAACCTTAAAGTGGTTCGAACCTTTTAGCAGACAGCTTATTAATGAAGCGAAACACAAACGCTCCAGAGGTTTTCACCCTAGTCTCCTCCGCAGCCGTTTTTTTGGGCGGAGACTATTTTCACCCGGGCTTTTCGCTTTTATTGATGTCCACGCTTACGCGTGTTTAAAGTCACGAGCATTTAATGAAAAAAATAGTTAATTTTACCATTAAAATATACTTGACAAAGTCAAGATTTTAATAGTTTAGAGGGGCATATCATGAAATGCCCGCAATGTGACATGATACGTACAATTCGAGCACAAAGGTGGAGGTTCATCAGTGGAATTTGACTTGTTTATACTTTCACTTTTTTCCCCCACGAGCTAAATTTGAAGTCGTGTGACTTCAGCACTCTGGGCAATGGATGACGAAATAAAAGCGTGACCATTCATATGAAAGCTATTAAGCAATGCGCGCTTCTTGCGGACTGAGACCATAAAATTAAAGGTTCACTAGACAAACAAGAAAAGAAATTTCTAGAAACAAACTTGACGCAAAAAACGTGAAGTACACCTCGTTCCAATAAAAAGACTTCAACGCTCAGCGCAAGATCTTAAACACATTGTTGAAGTCGAAATGGCGAGCGAGCAATTATTTTCAGACTAAACAATACAAAAATGTAGACAAACAAAGTCACGCAGACCTAAGATTCCATTAGCTGATGCATGTCTATTAATACTCTTATAACGTCAATTGTCTCTACGTAGAATCGCATCTCAAGTTAAGCGAAACTTCGACATATAGCTGATCACTCTAACTTTCTCAAACCAAGTGAAGGAAATTTAAAAACTCCTAATTGCAGCATAATTAACACATTTTTGTTAAATACCTAAGTTATTTATGGGCATTTCAACGGAAGTTATCGCTCTTGATCGATATTTGGTCTGTAAACTAAACGAAAATTACAATCTTAACGCGCAATCAATAGAAATCTCATAGGAAGCGAAAGTTCTTTCTTTTATAATTTTAGAAAATAGAGAGAGAGAGAGGGAACAAAAGAAAACGTGTTAGTTTAAAATGATCGCGTGGAATAATTTAACACGAAGGTGAACCACGGAGGCTTCGTTCCCTATCAACTTTCAGTAAACTTGAAACGACTCTATAAGCACTACAGCTTGCTTGCGGGCACAAAACACAGTACAGAGGAGCGCGGACCACTGAAATACGAGAACAATCAGCCACACAACGCTACACAAACACGAAACTCGTAACAGGAACATTGAGCGAAACATTTTCCCTCCACTTCAGTTCAATAGAATTGAAGTCTGGCATTAACCCGAGCAAAGCATAAAATATGCAATCATTCACTCAAAAGTTTCGAATTGACTGGATTGACCAAGAAGTTAACAGATTTACGAACCACTGAGTTAATAATGTCACTCGAGACCACAGTGTTAATACATACAGCTGATAAAGTACGCTGATGAAATGATAAACACACCGACACAAGGAAGCGAGCTCTCGAGCATTTCTTGAGTCTTGTACTGCAACAAGGGAGCACAGCATAAAACAAGAAAATAAAGTTCATGTATTCTACTTCACATGACCAACACATGGCAAGAAAATACAAGGCAGCGACAACCTTTCGCCTCTGATCTGGGACAGACAGGTTTTTCAACGCAGTGTTAAGTAATTTTATAATCCACCATAACACAAAATCACCTTTGGTATTGCTCCTTCAATATCTGATCATTTCGAATTCGTGGCCAAGTAGCATCAAACCACGACGGGAAATCATTGTAAACTAAACGATTTCTGCCGCGGATTAAACACGAAGGATAGAGGAAAGATTGTAAAAAAAAAGCACACGTTACCTTGGGACCCAAAGTTAAAATCTGCCGCTCAAAAATCAGGGGCAGGCTTGAAAACTTCGGTCTAACTCGACCAATTCCAGGACTATCCATAACGTTGAATCATCGATCCAAGATGGCGACCGGAATACTAAGAAATCATGACATTCTCATGATAATGATACCTGGGATATTTCACGGTAGCAAAAAACAAATCTCTCATTGCATATGTCGTCATCAACCCATCCAATTTGTCACGTAGGTCTGATGTACAATCGAAGAAAATACAAAACTCCTTCTCACGCAGATTTTTTCTTTTAAGCTTACGGATGATTGCAGTCATAGAGAAACACACAAAAGTCTTTAAAGCTGAATCTTCTTAAAATTCAACCAATCGCCGGCAAGCGTGACGCGTAACGTGAAGTTTATTAATTACGACGGTGGAATGATAATTATGATAATTATGAACAGGGCGTAGGGCCGCCTGACCAAGATAATCATCTAAGGAGCTTACTTCCAATGTAAGAATCTTATCCAAGACCACTTGGAGATAGCAAAATTCTCTCAAAATAGTACAAAGTTCCATGCTTAATTTCATGTGTTTGCAGAACACGAGAAATAAGATGTGACCTTGATCCAGCGTTTAATGTCTCCAACCCGTTCAAAAACCGTGTTGCGCAAGAGCACAGCTAAAACGTAGCTAGCGATCGAATTGCAAGTTTAGCAAGCCATATAACCCCACAAATCACGAGATCAAGAAGAAAGCTTCCTAAAATACGTACCGTAGTTCAACTGAGGCTAATCCTTCATATGAACTTCTCAAGCGTGATCAAACTCCGATTTCTTGTAACAATATCAACACGATGAGAAGCAAAAAGGTGAGGAGAATAGAAGAAAATGATCAGTTAAGGGATGTTGCCCTGATGTGCTACCAACTGCTCAAATATAAATATAATATATGGCAATCACAAGGCCGAGGGTCCAACAAGTAAACTATTGAGACAGTACGTGGATGCCAAGGTTGTTTTGGTCTCTCTCCAGCTATTGTTCTTAGAACAAAGCTTAAAGAGGAAAAGTGATGTATTCCTGATCTGAGTGATCCAGGAAATACGATCCTACAATAAATTTCCTCTTGGAGGAATTGATCTCTTATTAGCGGAACTCGGTAAATTGCACAATCCAAGAAGAAGTTACGTTCCACAATGAATGTCATTAGTGAACACAGGTTTTTTTTTACGGTCTTACAACTGTCGTCAGACTGAAACCGCAGAGTCACTGAGTCGACCAGCAAAATGTGGAATAAATCAACCAAAACTTGAAGCAAAATGAAAAAACAACAGGCCGCAAACCAAAACACGTCTCTACCTGGCGATAAATGGAGACAACAGGCAACCAACAGGCGCGGGTGTGTGAGAGCACGTCACAGACGGGAGGCGCGGGGAAAACACGTGAAAAGCGCGGGAAAAACAAGCAACCCGTGGAAAGCGCGGGAAACACGTAACGGACAGAGGGGCGTACTAATTGGACAAAAAGACAGAATAAAAACGTTGCGTGTATCGTACACCCATTTTAAAGATGAGCGCACGAACAACTGATCAAAATCATTCCCAATTACTTATCGTGCAGAAAAAGACCTTCAATAAAAATCTTCTAACTCGAGGATAAACTGAGCAGAAGCTTTAGTGCTCAACTTTTTTTTAATCCATCATTTTAATAGAGAACCTAGTGATGGCTTTTTCACTGGTTTTAGACAAGTACAAGACATATTAGCTTTTAGGGTTCTGCAAGCCTGCAGCATAGGTGCATTTTGCGAGGCAGAACGCCGGCTGGGTGGGCGTTGCCTTTTTGGCCGAACCGTAGCCTACAGAAAACATGGGTGAGCGGGGAAACGCGATACAGGAGCACGAAACGCGATACAGGAGCACGAAACGCGATACACAAGCACGAAACGCGATACAGGGGCACGAAACGCGATACACGAGCACGAAACGCGATACACGAGCACGAAACGCGATACAGGAGCACGAAACGCGATACAGGAGCACATAACGCGATACACGAGCGCGAAGAGCAAGTGGAAAAATTTCGTCTTGCATTTCGCGCTAGTGTATCGCGTTTTGCACTCTGCCCCACTAACCCTCGTGTTCTGCAGGCTACGGTTCGGCCAGAGTCAGCCCCCACCTAGTCGGCGGAAAGTACGCTATCAGACACGAAACAGTAACAAAACTCTTCAAAAGTTTCAGAAGATTATTAGAGGTAAGCAACTCCTGCCATACGCACTCACGTTCTCGGGAATGCCAAATGAAATTTGTTTTGTATTTTATCTTGTATTTTAGCTTGTCTCACCTTTCCTTCAGGGAAGTTATCAAATTCACCAGGGATGCTGTCATCTTCAATAACACCACTTTCCCTACAGGCAAACAAAAATTACGTTACATTGTACAAATCATATCGAGCGATGTTTTCAATTGTGTCGAAAAATCAACAGCAATGTTATCATTCTAGCCAATCACAAAAGACACTGGCAATCTAATGAACTAATCACAAAGGACACTGGCAATCCAATGAACCAATCACAAAGGACACTGGCAATCCAATGAGCCAATCACAAAGGACACCGGCAATCCAATGAGCCAATCACAAAAGACACTGGCAATCCAATGAGCCAATCAAACTCCAAGCAAACACATGTAGCAGACGAAAAGCGCGGGAAACCGTTTGCTAGTGAGTTACAATTGGTTTGGTTTTACATGTCGCATTTAGAAAGTGCTGCGAGAGTTTTTGTCAATCACTAAACAGAGCAAAGCTAAACCAAAGCAAATGCAAAGTGTTTTAGATACTCAAGATGAAAACTACTTCAAACGGAAACCTCAAAATATAAAAAAATAACTATGGTAGACGATGTCTACCAAACAGCTAAGTTGGGATAAATTTTTTACAGTGTGATACGAGTCTACGGTCATACCGATCAGCAGCTTTCTCCTCGCGACTTCTAATCGAGGCTGTGGTTGTCACAGAACTTGTTGAGCTCGTCATTGAGGTGGCTGCAATTTTATGAAAAAATATCTCAGATTTCATCGTTACTACGCTCAATATCTCATTTCTATATAAGAACAGAACATGCTTTGAAAATAGAACGTAACAACTGTTTGAAACTGTCCTTCAGTAGCATGCTAGGAGGTTAAATGGATGATTCAACCAAAGCTTTGTGCTGCTATTATTCTGTTATTATCACCCAAGGCCTCAGTCGGTTCGTCTACTAACTACGCAACAACTGCTGTATACGGAATGTCAAGAGTAGTGTCTTACTTCTTTCTCTAAGCGTCCCAAACTGGAACTGTTGAATAACTTCTCGTAATTCCTTGACCCACAGCTGTTTAGTTTCTAAAGATCTTGCCTGCAAACGAAAATAGACATTTAGAACAGGCGATTCTTTAAAGTTGGGAGCGAAAATTTTCCGAAAAATAAAACATCAACCTTTCTTTCCTCACCTTGATGATGCGCTTGTCTTCGGATTGTGGCGGTTTTCCAGTCCACACGGCAAATTTACACGAGTCCTCAGCGACATGTTCCGTAACTCCCAGCTCAGGAGTCTACAAGGAAAAATAAAATAAGTTAAATATTAGAACCAGCTGCCACTACGCGCGCGAAATTCAACAAGTATAAACTTCTTTAAGGGTGGTCTTGACCTCTTTAAGTTATCTAAACCTGATTCCCCTAATGGTTTCTGGAAATTGTCGGACGAAATGTTTAGTAGAATAAGCGATAAAAGTGAACATGTCAATTATTTATTAGCCAATCACGATGTTAACATGCGGAAAAATTATCTTGTTTTAATAATTTTTGCTGTTCTCTGTTTTCAGCATTTTTTTTTTGGTTGTTAGTGTTCTTAATAATTTTTGATTTTTATTTTGTAAATAGACTTTGTAAACAGAGATATCCTGAAGGGATATAATGAAGCTATCTTATCGTAACTAGAAACATCAATATCGATAAAACATTCGTTTAGACACAACTTGCCCGATAAGGATTGTAGGAGTAAAGTCGTTTGGATCAACCCAGACCTCGCCATCTGGTATGCACATCTCTAAGCATTACGAGAAGGTTTTATTCGTGCATGCAGTGAATAAGTTAGCGTATTTACCTTGATTTTGGTCTTAAACAGATACTTGATTTTGCCATCAGCATCTTTTGTTTCCTTGCTAAAGAGAAGTGCTTGCTCGAACAAGAAAATATGACGTTCCTTTCCTTTTCTTCTAAGTTGCTTTGGGTCAAACACAGTGAACGCATCCTGAAATAAGAGGGCATCCGTGTTAGCGTGACATACAACAAACTACAGCTAAGTAAATCTTACGAAAACTTTCGCTACAACGCCAATACGTGACAGACAGTTACTTGTAAGTAAGTGACAGGAAAAACCTCAAAACTGTAAACAACGCAACTTTCTGAATTCGGAAGACCAACATGTAAATATGACGATTTATAACATGCCATAGAAAATACAGCCAATCAGACTACAGGAAGCCGTTCAAAATTCGACGGTATTGCATGCAACTGATAATGCCTAAAGGATCGTGTGTAGACCAGAAAATACAAGAGACTCGAAAGTGTTGCATAACTAGTAGAGCAGTTTTCAATTGAGTGTGGTAAAACCTAAACCAAAGCAATCATTCTAGCCAATCATAAAGGACACAGACAAGACAGTGAACCAATCAAAGCTCGAAGTAATTACACAAAACTGACGCAAAGCGCGGGAAAAAGTGTGCGAGCAAGTCACAGTTTAAGTTTTATTTCTGATTGGATGAAAAAGTGGCGCGAGTTTTGTAAGCCAATCGCGTAGCTTAGAAAGTTAAAGAACTATCGCTCTAGCCAATCATAAAGAACACAGACAATACAATGAGCCAATCAATGCCAAGCGCGGGGAAACGAGTGCGAGGTGGACGCGATTGGTTTCTGTTTTACTGCTGATTGGATGACAGTGACGCGAGCTTTGTAAGCCATTCGTCTACCGTAGTAAATGCAAAACCATTTACTTTTAAACACTCACGTCAAACCGCTCTATCGTTTTCATAATGCGTAATCAATTCAGAAGTAGGAGTCTACCAAATGCCTACACGTTCATAAAACAGTATCTATAAAATCAGTGAAAACTTAAGTCTCTTAAATACCTGTAAAACAACTTTTCCTAGAGAATCAATGTTTTCCTGAGAGGAGAAAAACAATAACAAAAATTAAAGTTTATTTAGCAAAAAGTAAAATAACTTCTTTTCAAGTCCTGTTCGCCTTCAGATTGTATTGTTTGTCTACCGTCATAGTCTTTCAACTCTTTACAACCATGGCACAGCGATTTTTGTACGAAGTTGCACCAGTTGTATAACCTTACTACCCAATACACCATATTTGTACTCTCGACTAGGTAATGGCCTGGAACAAGCTTGCAACCGAGGCTAACGTGGAGAGTCTTTAAAAAATGTAAATAGAATAAACTATTCCCCCGCATGAGCCTCCAGGGCAAGCTAGTTACAATTCATTTCCAACAAGATGAATATCACCTATGGCCCTTTACAGGATCCGGTCACATGGTAAGGAATTAATTATGCTGGGATGCAACTTTCAAAACAAAGGAAAGTCAGGCTGGATTGGTACGAGATCCTTTGTTTTGAAAGTTCCACTGCGCTATTTGCGTCCCAGCATAATTATTTATTCTGTACCGTGTGACCGGATCCTGCAAAGGGCCTGTTGCAGTACATACACTTTATAAAATTCATCAATAATTCATCAAAATAGAAAAGCCATAACCATGACGGCTAAAATCCACTTGTTTTCACTGAGTTTTCAGACAGTGTTTAATCACATTTCCAAACATCTCGAATTTCGTCAAAGAATACCGCCGCCTGGTTAGCTCAGTTGGTAGAGCGCCGGACAGCTGTGCGGGAGGTCGAGGGTTCGAGCCCCATAATTGAGGAGAACGCGCTGCCTTTGTAATTATATCTGCAAATGGTCGGATAAGGACTATAAACCGTAGGCCCCGTCTCCTGCATCTTCAATGTTATGGTTAGCAGGGGACGTAAAAGAACCCACACGCTTATCGTAAAGAGCAGGGCATAAAGTTCCCGGTGTTGTGGTCTGGCCTTTGTTGTGACACTGTGAAATGCTCGGAGGTATTAGCTCATATAGAGCTACTCTACAATCCGAGGGCAAATAAAGTATTCACTTCACGTTACGCGTCTTATTTCAGTATTTGAAAAAGTAATGAAACATAGCCTCTCGTGTTTGATTAATGATATGAAAATATCTAAATATCTCGTGTTAAAGGCACGCAGCATACAAATGAACACAAGGGAAAAATACAACGGTGGCTACGTTTGGCGAACCCATCTTAAATTGTGCTGGAAAGTAAGCAGTCCCTGGATCCTTTTACAGTCCGTTCACACTACGCTGGAGAAATCTGAAAACGGGGGTTTAACTCGGAAAACGCATCAAATGTTTTCCGTCCACACTACGCTGAAGGACCATGAAAACGGAGGTGACTCTATCGCTTTGGAAGAGCTCGGTTTTTAAATGATCCCCTCCACGCGAAAACGATAAAAAGCCGCGTTTTCAAATTCTTCCAGTTTGGGGAGCGTTTTCGAGAAGCTCCATTGAGGTGACGGGTAAGTGTGGACGGTAGGCCAAACTGTAGAAATAAAGCTCAGTTTTCGTGACAGATTAGTGTGGACGGTAGG
>CM042759.1:1276608-1289417 GCA_022496165.2 Catalaphyllia jardinei
GTAGAAATAAAGCTCTGTTTTCGTGACAGATTAGTGTGGACGGTAGGCCAAACTGTAGAAATAAAGCTGCGTTTTGAAATCTCCCCAGTGTAGTTTAAACGCTGCTTAAGCGACAAAGCGTTAACACCAATGACCGTGTCTTATCTAAAACCTTGACAAAGTTATCAGCGAACAAAGGCGAACACTTCATGCCCAAATCGCTTCACAATCTCGCATTGCCGGCAAATTCAGCAAGAGGCCAGGACTACCCAAGTCTGTCTGAACAAAACAGTGAACTTACATCATATCCATGAAGCATGTTCACATACATGGCGTCGTTAGCTCGTCGAGGTACACTAAGCATTACATCCAAACCAGCCTGGAATTAAAGATGAACAGTGGATATTAATAAAACACATCGCGCTAATGAATTGATTTTTTGGACGAGCCCGTATAATTTGGCACCCCGTGGCGTGAATGTGTTTAATGATGGAAATAGTTAAACTTGGTTTTAATTTTCTGAGAGATTCTGTAGTTCCACACAGATGTCACTGTGGTTAAAGACGGCGAATGTTAGTATTTGTTATGAAAGGACTCGGTTAGTATGGATTAAAAGGCGTTGTTGAATGTGAAATGAGTTGACTGTGACTCGCGCCGGTAGGCGAGGAGCAGAACAATTCATTCCATTCAAAACCATGAATGGATTAACAAACACATTGTTCAATTGACGTTTCAAAACGACTGATACTGCGACAGGAGCAGCGAAATTAACATAACTTATCGTCTCGGAGATGAACTACAATAAAACATTTACTTCTTACCACCAAAAGTACAAACATTCGCCCGGACAACAAAGTCAAGGTTTTTTAACCTTGTCGTAAATGCCTAAATAAACAAAACGAGCCTTGGATTTACATACCTGCAGACTATTTTCCGATCCTTCTTCGCAGCATGTTAAAAGATCCTACGAATGGGAAACACAGGTAGTTAGAAGGATCTTTTTCATTCCCGGGAGAAAAGGGCAGCATGGAGTCTTGTTTGAACTCGGTTTAAACCATTAAAAAGTGAATGATAAGAACAGGTGGAGTTTAACTAGAAAGAACGACCTCAGACAAACTTTCTGAAGATATCAAACCACTTCAAACGATGACCACAGATTCTGTGAGACGAGATGAAATCTTACCTTAACAATACCTTGCGATTAACCCAGTTTTATTGCAAGGCAGCCAGCGAAGGCGCCACAAGAGTCAAAAGAACGCTTAGAAAAGGGAAAAGCTTAGATTTGTTGTAAAATACCAGCAGTAAATCAAAATATGCCTGCGCACACAGGCATGTCCTTTGATCACTCACCTTCAAGAGTAACTGATATTTTGTGATTCTTTGTACGGGTTTAATGAGGTAAGCAGAGATGGACAAACCATGGCCGTAGCTGGCTTGAAGATCCTAAAAACACAAACATACCATCTGTAAGACTCTGTTAGACACTGCACATTCTGTGCAGAATCGATACCTAATTATGTCTGACAAAAATAAACACAATTGATTACAAGTTGTGAGCATGACAATGTGTACATTTGCATGTGAAAGGAATCATGGAGACAATAGCAATTTTTTTTATTGTTCACTCACCGCAAAGAAGTTTCCACCATGTTCAATGAGGAGTGAGTTTGAGAACGGCTTGTTCTTGCAATACGCCACGTACATGCCGACAAACGATTCTCCCTGCAAAGCGAAATCAATTAACAGTTACTTTCCAAGCCTTTTCACACCCTAACAACCAGAGCTTTCAAATCAATGCTACTTGACAAGTACTTGAAAAGGCGTGGAGTCCCTTAACAAACACGAACTGAAACAGTTCATAATGTAGATTACTGAATAGTTCGCGCCCGACAAGAGGTAAAGTGGGGCCGCTCACTTTATGCAATTAGTTCCGGAAAGGTTGAAGGTTTTATTTTTTTAAAAAAGGTGATTATGTCGCCAACTCACCCATTCTTGGAACGCTTCGCCTACGTCTTCCGGATTTGTTTCGTACTTTTCCAAAGCCTGGAGAAAAGTGCTGCAAAATGAGATTAAAAACATTCATTTAACTTTGAAGTAAACTTCGTTTTATTTCTGATTCCTAGTCTCGATTAACACACGCAGTTCTG
The DNA here is from genome assembly GCA_022496165.2 of Catalaphyllia jardinei. NCBI lineage: Eukaryota > Metazoa > Cnidaria > Anthozoa > Scleractinia > Caryophylliidae > Catalaphyllia > Catalaphyllia jardinei. The sequence goes on from CM042759.1 coordinate 1,278,735, forward strand.
CGCGTTCCACCCTCCGAACAAACGAAGTCCTGACTCCAACGAACGAAGACCAGGCACGAACGAACGATGACCGGTCTCGAACGTCCGCAAACCCAAACGAAGGAAGACCAGACATCAATGAACAAACGAACGAATATCAGATTCGAAAGTGCGCCAGAAATGAAGCCTCAGATTTGCAGAGAAACCATTTTCATACGGATCTTCGGAAATAATTAAGATCAAGGGGAAGCACGGATTTTGATATCGGGACGATATCGGATCTCCTTGGCTCAAACTCTTATAACGTATAAATAACCCTGCCATTCCTGGTACATACTTGTTGTGAAAGCTGTAAATATCCTCAATATTGCCAAAAATAATGCTTTCCTTTCCTATAAGGCCTGGTGGAATATCGTCTTTGTTTGACATAGCGCTTATATAGCTCTACAAAGAAGAACAGACAAGCAAGATATAAATTATTTACTGTACTAGAGTCTATGGAAGATTTAAACAGATTTATCCTTGTCTCCTTTCACTTACACTTTGATTCTAATTTGGCAAAACCTATGCCCAGCTACAGTAACGTTCCTGTTTGACTGGCTTCTTGCAATTGGCCGTTCCGAAATTCAGCAGGGAACCGGGGCGAGTTTCAAATTTCAACCAATCGATAAACTGACACCACCACATGAGAGACCACGTTGAGACTGGTCATTTGACCAAGTATGATGGCTTTTACGGTGAACAGAGGAGACCAAGCTATGAACCTTGAAATGTGGTTCAAACTCTATACAAACGTCTCTAATTTTGAGACCCAAAATCATATGAACTCTTAGAAGTTTTTATGACTTCCGTGTTACTCTTTAAAATGGGCACACATAGCGATTTTCAGCTCAGCTTCTTTCAAACAGAAGGTGCAAGACGGGATTTTACAGTTGTCACAAAACTGATAAGAACTGTTAAGAGTATATATGGTTTTGGGGGGCGCTGTCTCAAAATAAGAGACGTTTCTATGGATTTTAAACCATATTTCAAGGTTCATAACTTGGTCTCTGTTCACCCTTAAAGCATCATACTTGGTCAAATGACCAAGCTCAACATGATCTTTCATGTGGTGGTGTCAGTTTCTCGATTGGTTAAAATTTGAAACTCGCCCCAGTTCCCTGCTGAATTTCGGAACGGCCAATTGTTAAACAACCTCTGTAATTGCAGATTTTTTCGCGCTTAACAAAAGTTTCATGTTTTCCCGCGTTTGTCATGTTTCCCCGCGCTTGTCACTAGTTACATATTTCCCGCGACTGGTTCATGGTTTCTCTCGCTTATGACCAACAACACAATTTTCTTTGACTCATGATTGGTTGTTACTTAAGCTACGACTAGAAATATTTTACCCAATAAGAAACAAGAAGAAACAGCGCATTCTCACCTCTATAACACAATTTAAATCGGCCACGTAAGTTCTCTCTGTCTGTAGCAGCTCATTCATGATAAATCTGAGAGAAAGGCAAGTCAAAATAAGATGTTTTATTATACTGATTTCTCAGTTACTGAGCGCGCTGTGATTGGTTACTTTTGCAGGCCGTATTCTACTGTATGAACTACTAAAATGTATTGGAAACTGTTTCTGTTACCAAAATGTCACGTGATCCATCGCCAAGTTAACTTTCACTGAATTCAAGATTCTCTCATATAGACCCACTGAGCTCGGTTAATAAGATGTTTGTTATATGGCAAACAAAAACAATTTAATTCGTTTAATGTAACTGGTGTGTACTAGCTGACATTTTGCTTGCGAATGGCGACGAGCCGAACTTAAATTTGCGAAAGTCTGTTCGTCCTCTTAATCTTTTTTTTTCTCATCAGACTTTTTGGCACCTCCATAAAAACATTATTAGATGAAAATAGTCAATGATTTTGCATTCTACCCTGCAACTCTTTCACTGCAAAACACTACCGGTCTACATGCCAGGCTAGATTTCTTTCAATATCGATTTCAGGCAATCAAATTCGCGAATTTGGCGGTTCCCAGTCCTTGTGAGACAGAGCTATGAAATGATGTAAGTAAGTTACAGACCATCGTTTTCTTCGCTTCCCAAGCGCCAAGAGTAATTAGGTCCATAACTTAATACAGGGACCTCGAACGGGGTCAATAAGAGGTTTAATAATGCCAGGGCATTGCAATTTCCTACATATCTTCTGATGCTTGTTCGGAGAATTTGGTATTACATTAAGACAATATATGATTATTTTTTAATTTCCACCACCTGCCTGCGCTTTAATGTATTGATACTGTTAGGAGAAATGGAAGTTTGATTATTTTTGATGATCATGAAAGGTGAACTCGAAATGAAGTACGCATACTAGTGACACAAGACATACTGACAGAGCTGTTTGCGAATTTGAGATTGTAGATATAAGCTTCATTACCAAATGATTAACAGTAGATTTCAAAAAAATAATTTTACAACCGCTATCATCTGATAAAACAAAACTTTGAAATACAAAGCAAAACTGCTATTTTCAGCGGTTTTCCAGTCACCTTGTAGCGAAAAATGTCCCTCTTTCAACCTGCTAAAACGGATAAAGACCGCGATCCGGAAATGGTTTTTGCGACAAGAAATTAATTCTTTGTTTTGTTCGGTTCCCTCCAAAAAAATACTCACTATGTTGTCTACAAACGGGAAAACAAAAGCTTACAAACGCAGTTTTGTCGCGATTTTATGGTTCACAGAAAAAAATGAACACATTCTGTCGACTTACTCTTTTCTTTTAGCAGAGCGTCTCTTCTCCTCTGTCATCTCATGAATACCACTGTCCTTCGAGGTCTCTCTGAGAGCGAATGCTTGTTGTTGCTGCTGCCCTTGAGTGTGGAGCGACTGAAGACTTGGCCACTCCACCTCATCCTGAATATCAATACAAAGCAGTGAGGAGAAAAGCCTCAGTGAGCTGTAGCTTGTAAAATCAGAATCTTCGTCGGAGAAATCGCCAGCGAATTCGTCCGCCATGACTCGATCCTACCCGCTTTAACTGACAACAACGTAGACCGCTTGGTTTCAACGCGGTCGCGAAGAAAAGGTAGAAATATGCACAGGAAATATCACAGCAGCTTTGTTAGCGATCGTTTTATCACGTAAATCCACATTTTTTGGTGTGAAAATGAAGCCAGTTTACGCCACGAGTTCAAGATCCTTGTAAATTCCAATCAGTGTACCAGACACTCCTATATGTGCAAACACAACTCGTGCAATTAAATCGCTACTTTCGCCTGCTTATTAGCAGTGCGTATTCCTGTTCAATAGTCCCCAAAAGATTCTCGAGTTTCGCTCCGTTCAAACAATGACAATCTGTCGCTTTCGGAAACAGCCGAGTCAAATTTCCAACGTCAGAAATCCTCCGCGTGAATTCGACACGGACCCGCAGCTATTCCACATGGCAAACACACACGTTGCGTTGCGGATTCTCGCGACTTAAGAAGCTCTTCGGCAAATCGCCTTATTTTAAATCCAAGCGACCCAATTTTGTACGCGCGCGACGGCAGACCGGCAATATGGCGACGGATTCTCTCCGCTCGGTCGATCGTGCATCACAACAGAGTGATTAGCAGAAATACAAAAGAGAAACTGAATTCGGATATTAATTAGTAATGGTATGACCGGTGGTTCTTTTCGTGTTTCAAACTTATCCGCAAGAGGGGACAGCGCCGAGACCAAATACAATGACAGGAAAAAATACCACGCGCGGTTTTTCAAAAATATTTCCACCTGCTCTAAAGCCGGGGTATTTAAAATCAGAAAAGAAACACAGCTTTATCATAAGCAAATAAGATCAAGCAAACAATTTAACTAATATTCAATACTCGATTCGTGGATCTTACCACTGCCAAATGAATTTTAATTTTTAATTTTTGCCTTTGTTCAAAACTTTCAATATGTTCCAAGCCTTTGCGTCTTAAGAGAGTATCTTTTACAACTAATAGTGTAGAACTTATCCCTCAATAGCATACATCTGGATCCGTGTCAAGTTACGCGGAAATACGTCAACTCAGTCCGCAGAATTTTTTCCATTTTTCCAATTTTACGAGTTCGGAAATAATTTCAGAAAATCCCGCAGGGAAAATAATTGAAGCATTCTGCTACTCTGACAAGTGCTTCTCGTAGGACATCGTCTTTGTACTTGATCAAAGTTCCATCACCGCACTTTATGCGAGACTGACGTTATGAATAACGAATATCGATTCAATCAAGCTGTTGATTTTCCACAATGCAAAGCAAATGCATTTCCAGCATGAATAAGAAGTTAGTTGTAATAAGCAGTAACCGCAGGCTAATAGCAATATGAATTATACCGGCGTATAGAAAGGAGTTTTTATATTGCACATGTATGTTTTGAGATGGACACTGATAAATAGACAGTAAGTTTTTTCAAGTCCGCTTTCTCTGCCTTGGAGTAAAATTTTCGTGAGTGTATTTTCAATCCTTAACCTCAACAAAAAAAAACAAAAACAAAAGCAATTAAAAAGTATACAATTTCTGTTCAGTGACACCAACTGGCTGAAAACTAGCGACAGACTTGCCACGAATTAGACAGCGGGCGCCTAAAAGAGGAGAGGGATTGGGAGAACATTTCCTGTACTTCGTCTGACCTTTGGATTTAAAATCACTCTTTTTCAACCTTACAGAGTTAATGGAGAAGGAGGAGGTGGGGGGGGGGGGGGGGGGTGGGGGGGGGCGGTGAAGAACATACCGAGGACTTTGGGAGGGGTGGTTGAGATAACAATAGGAAATACGAGAGAGCTCTTCATACCTCGTGTTCTGAGACAGTATATCCCAACTTGTTCTCCAGCTTGGCTCGGTATTTCTGCATCCGTCGCGCAAAATCTTTGTATCTCTTCTCCACTGCTGTGGCCCATTGGCGAATACCGTCGCCATGGTAACAGGATTTGGCGATCAGAGTTTCTGCTTGGTGAAGCATGGACTTCACTCTTTCACGGATTTGCTGTAAAATTGTGAAACACTGTTACGATTAACCGCACTTAATAGGTAGACAATTGTGGCTAGAAAAATGTGAGCAGGGCATTTCAAGAGCTTCGTGGCATTTGCTGATCATACGCAAATACTACAGTTTCAGAAAGTAAAAGGAACAAAATTTACACTGGAATCCCAATTTTTTTCAGCATCCAAGGGTAACGACGATTAAATTGAAAAATCGGGTAGTTAGAGAAATCGGGAGTAAAATTACAGTGTTCGACTGAGGCAGAGGAAACGCCTTTTGGTTCGAGGTATCGTGCGGTTCCAGAAATGGGAATCTATCTACCGATAAACTGATACATTAAAATAAACCAGCTGCACAATTAAAAAAAAGCTTCTTTCAAACTTGAAATGTCAACTTTAAGCAATGCACAAAACACGTAAAACAAAGAAACACCACAGTCAAAGCAGAAAGTGAACCAAAAAAGTTCCACACACCACTTCATATACCTCTGAAGCTTCCTTGAACTCTTGATGCTCATCTAACAGCTCTTTAGTCTGCGCGTCCGTGTCACCCTCACCAGTTCGTGAAGACAGGTAAAACTCACCATTCTCATGGATCCAGTCAAGTGCCTAAAACAAAAAACAAATTTTCACTTGCAACAAGTACGAATATCAAGAAATGGGGAGAGCGTGAAGTGAAATATGGGAGGATCGCTAAGCTGTCCTCCAAAAGATTTTTAGGTTCGCACCAATGTTGATGATGCAAAAATGATAGCCTAACGCAGCTGAATTTCCGCTAAAAGTTCACACGACGTAAGAACTGGTGGCTTGTGAATGCAAAAGTCAGAACGCGCGCCTTACTAGTGTTTGACTTTTCCGCGCTTTGAGACCAGTTGCCACGGCAAGACTGTCACGGTTGTGTGACAGTTTCCTATTGGCGGAAATTGTGAATTACACTTGCTTTCTTACTTTGAGTATCCCTTCCTCGTTTTGACAAGAAAAGACTAAACAAACTGGAAGTCTATATTTTTATAAATTAGCCTACCTCTTTCGCACATTGTTCCAGCTCAAGATACTGCAGACAGTAGTCTGCTAGCGTCCGTCTGCCATTCCACACATCCAGCACTTGCTGCTCCTGTGCTCTAAGTTGTTCTTGAACTTCCTTCACTTGGCATTCCACTCGCTCTATCGTGACGTCAACCCGCTCAGTACTTGAAGGTGCGATCGTGGACAAAAATGAGTCAGCGTTCCGCTTCACTTCGAGCAGGCCAGAAGCGATGGAGTCCTTGTCTTCGTCGTAACTTTGTACAATGGCTTTCATGGCGTCTAATCGTTTTACGGATTCGGTTTCGATGAGTTTACTGCACGGGTCTCCCTCTTCCAGTTTGTATTCACGAGTCAAGCGCTCCATCAGTAGGTAAACCTATTTTGGATGAAAATTCACAACGATAAGACTGACGACCAAATGGAAACTATTTTGTCTTGACAAAAAAGACGAGCAATTTCTTTACACCCTTTGTCCTTTTCTTGAGCAAATCCAGATCTACCCAGCCACTGAAGGACTAAGGACGCACTGACGGACTGACTGACTGACTGACTGACAAACAGACATTTTCTGTTCCATTTTGCCTCAATTACAGAACGAGGCTTGTACTACTTTTTCTCCCAACGGAGCTTGACAATGAAATCAAAATGTCGAGAAAGACTCTGTATATTATGAAAGATTGTCAATCAAGACTTGCTATGAAACAGAAAATAAATATAGTTGCTGCGGTTCAATTTTACATTTGGTACAATTTGATATTTTCCTTCGTTTCATATACATTTGGAAGCAAATACACCACTGTACAGTTGTTGGCTTTGTTACCTGGCCTATGATTGCAAGCGAGACTGGAGGTGACCTTGCTTTGACGCAGACCTCTCTGCTTTTCTCATATAAGCAACTTGATTTACACAACAAAAGCAGTGAAGTCTTTATCAAAACTAGCCTGCAGAACAGGCGTGATTTTTTGCGTATTTTAGGCGAAGAGACGCGAAAGCGAGGCGAGCGCGAAGCGCGAGTGACACTTGCGGGAAGGAGCGCTAAAAAATCCCGCCTGTACCCAGACCATTGTTCAAGCTCTTCCGCCCCCAGACACACCCACAAAAGACCAGCCAATGACAGATTCTCCTGTAGCCTCGCTGCCATTTAAAGGCCAGGTCACTGAGCAGACAACTGTAAAATCGTCTACTGTGCCACACAACAACCAATAACCACCCAGTGGTTACCAGTGGTTACCTGTTCAGCAGATTTAAAGAAGCTGTAGGATGCAGTGACGACTTTCCTTCTTTCCTCAGACTTGCTCATCAGCTGTTGCCATCGCCGGCTCATATTATCAGCGCAGTTCCAGATAGCCTCAGGATCAAAGTGGCCATCTTTCATCAATTTGTCTGCGCGTTGCCGTACTTCATTCGCACTTTGACAGGTTTTCTGCCAAGAGAAGAGATCGCAATATAACAATTTGTTTAAAAATGCATGTCACGCCGTTTTAGGGAATTTTGTCCTAGGTAAATAAGTTTAATATTCCACGAATTCTAGGTTAAAACTGCTCAAAAATAATAAATACGTACAGGAGGACAAGAAAAGAATCTGCATCATCAAAACAATAAAAAATTGAAACGGGTTGCCTTGAGTTCAACTTCAAAATCTTGCTTGGAAAAAATGGCGAAAGGCCCATATAACCATTCAAGATTCGCAAGCGTTCGCTATCGTACGATTTTGTCAGAATTGCTCTTGCTGTTCCAACAAAAAAAGTAAAAACCAAACAAAGCTACCAAGGAACATTACAAAACGTTGACATACCTCAATAGCCCTCTGGAACTCCTCATGTTCTCTTAAGAGAGCTTCCGCTTCCACTAGTGACGTTCCAAGCTCGGTACTGGCATAGAGCATAGCCTCGCCATTCCGAACCCATCCGATCACCTACCGAAAAAAACCCGAGTTAATAACGAATATATTGAGGCATGTTTGCCTGAAACTTCCTTATACTTTCGGTGACTTCTCGTCCAGTCTCGTGCACTCTTGGCAACCCTGGTCAAGTCTCGTGCACTTGGCAAATTTCGTTGAGTCTCGTGCACTCTCGGTAATTCTGGTCAAGTTTCATTTGCACTCTCGGGAACTTTGGTCGACTTTCGTCAAGCCTCGTAAACTCTCAGCGACTCTCGTCTAGTTTTGTTGGCTGTCGTACTCTCTCGTCAACTCTCGTGCTGCGCCATGTATGACATTGAACTTGTTCGTGTCCTCGTTTGTCAAACACTCACTAAGACTAAAGAGCAAATTATTGTCGGCCGCTCGACCTTTACTTTCGGAAATTATCGTTTTAGTCTGGTCCTGGTACTTAACTCCAAAAGATCAACTTGCATATTCTAACATCCTCGTTGTTGTCTTTGAAGTGTTATCGTAACAAGAAGTTATGCTTTGAACAACAAACTAAGATAAGTTGTTCCTCACCTGCTTAGCATCACTTTCTAGTTGACGCAAAAGTAAATTCTGTTCCAGCTTAATTTTCCTCTCTTCGGCTAAATCCCGAAGATCTCTTCTCTTTCGATGTAAAACCTCGAGTAAATTATGAATATGGGTCTGCGCATCAATGTTCTCCATAGTTAAAGGATCCTTCACACGTAACTCGATCTCGGATTGTTTTAAATAGTCTATAAGTTCTTCTCCTCGACAAAAAGTTCTCATTGCAGCGTTTTCAATGTCCTTCATTTGTTCCTCATGGTGGTTTAGAGACTGTTTTGCTCGAGGAAGATCCAGTGCTAAGCCGCCTTTTTCTAAATGCCCCTCGCAAATTTCCAGACGGTCCTTGAGCTGCGGAAAAAAAAAGTTAATGAAGAAACTGCAATTTTAGATGATGTAAGGAACTGACTCAAGAAAACAAACATTTACCTGCAGAGAGATTGTTTCTTAAATCACCCTCAAAGACAACACTGTAAAAAGATGGATGGTTTCTTTGACTAGCTAAATATTTTTTCAGATGTTTCGAAACTGAATATGATCTTCTTTTAAGCAGTGTTTTTTCAGTGTTTTAAATTCACTTTAATCTATCAAAACGCATTCACATTAGCATGGTATCTGTCGCAGGGGTGGTCGTTTTTGAGACATTTCAAGAGAGAAAGCTCTAAATAAACAACAACGATATGTCTCTATTTTTAAACATTACTTTACCTTACATGCGATTTGATATTAGAGATTTTGTTTTCCGGGGTTGAAACTAATCTTGAGCTAACAACACTTGAGTCCAGACAGTAAAATGTCTAAAATGGAAAAATAGCCGTCGAATTTCGCCATCTCTCTTCTAATTACTTCTAAACCGGCTGGATCATTATACAAGCACGCCGTTGTTTCGCAAAGGACGGTAACAAATGTATGCAATTTGTAGAATGCACGTGCAATACCTGCTATAAGCCTTACGCATCGCAGCTGCCTGTTTTATCAAAGTTGTTAAAGTTGTGTCTTTTAGTTGAAGATTTTTAATCGGCGTCTTCACCACACATAAATCCGATTCCACGGGTGTTATCCTAAGCCATCCAAAGTTATAATGTTCAAATTCTCTACAATGCCTAGTGAATGCAGAGCTTAGCCGGAGACCAGACCGTTAATTCCAACAACTGTCTCGATTTGGAGATGGTGTTAATCTGGCCACTTGACACGAACAGTTTACAAAGAACGCCTTGTTGGTGGTCGAACAGTCAAACAGACTGGCAAGCCATCACAAGTGGACGCAAGTTGCACTTGCCTAGAGACTTGCGTTGGGTGACCAAACGGACTCGCAAGTTTTACGCAGGAAAAAAAACATTTCAAGGCAAACATATCTTGAATTTCATTGGCTAATAAGTTGCTTCAACAACGAATAGACGTCACTAAACTTGCGTTGACTTGGGTTGGGTGGCCAATCTGTGAAAAACTCGCGTCGAATTGCAAGCAAATTTGATCTCGACCAAAGTGAGCGCAAGTTATCGCAAGTCAACGCAAGGCATGGAGTCGCAAATAGACCTAAGTTAAACTTGCGTGTACTTGCAAGTCCGCTTGGCCAGGGCTTTAGTCTAACGGACCATTAACATTTTAATAGCGGAAAACCTAACCGTTTTAACATGCAAGTTAAAAGTATTAAGTATATTCGTATTTGTACACAAATATTCTACTGTTTGTGTAAGTATGTCCATGAAAAGCTAATTGTGAGGACTGAAAGTTATTAAGCAGTACTTTTGTATGGTAATGTTTGAGATGCTGTACGAGATGATTTGAACGTTCAAACTTGGGGATGAAACCCTTGAGCGTGACCATTCAAATGGAAGCTATTGAGCAGTACTTTCATGTGGTACTGTACAAGGTGATTCGAATTTTAAAAGCTGTCTAAACACAAATTTTGAGCCAAGAAATCGAAAACAACAAAACAAAATTAGGAAGCGGTTGTAAAGGTCATCGAGTTTTCAGCGTTAAAAATCCAAAATGTTTAAGTATTTTCCTTAGATCTAAAAAAGTCGTTATAGTGTGGCTCAGACAAATCTTGTACTTGAGACAATATCTTCTGAGCAAAAGTCAAATCCGAATCTAAATCTTAATACTGTATGTGACGGTTATATCATCGTCGTCTTTTATTACGCTGTAGAAGGTAGTTTAACTTTAACGTTTTTGGATGAAACTCCACTGTGTGACCATTCAAATGAAAGCTATTGAGCAGTACTTTCATGTGGT
>CM042759.1:1304394-1324032 GCA_022496165.2 Catalaphyllia jardinei
GAGATCTTTTAACTGTGTCTTCACGATATTAGCAGAAACTTGATCTTAGAGTTTGTTTTCTTTATTTTGTCACCAAATTTTTACTATTTATAACTTTTGAACTGTTTACCTTTTGCCAAACAGCCAAGGATTTACATCTATATCTACATTTACTAAGCTGGTAAAATCATTAAGAAATGAATGAAAAAAAAAATAAAATGTATAAATAAATTATTAAATAAATAAACTCTGATAACACATCAATAAAAATATATGACATACATGTAATAATATAATGAAGAGCTGGATTATTTGGTCCAAGACATTTTGCTGATAAAAAGTAAAATATAAACTTTAAGGTAAAAGTTGTTAACAACTTTTTACTTTTTACCAAGTAGACTAGGTTGTTAACAGCTTTTTTCCTTGAAGTTCATATTTTAAAAATATATGAAGAATAAAAGAGTATGATAAATACCAATATGTATTCTGAGACTATCTGTTTTGACAGTGGGAGAAAATTGGTGTCTGCCACCTACATTTTTTGATGTTTTTTTTTTTTGCAGTTTTCTGGGAAATTTACATAGTGAATCATGAAATACTCGAAATCATCAATATTCCGATCAATAATCAGATCTATTTTAGGTTGTTGTAGGACAAGAGATGGCTTTCGCTTAAGTCAGGTTGATATTTCCATGATGTGTCTTACCTCCTCGCTGTGTTTGTGATAGGCAACAGAACGTGCTAACAAACAACTCCGCTGATTTATGTTCATATCAAATGACTTCCACTCGCGACTGACAGCCTGTGCTAGAGCTTCGATTCTGTCAGATTCATAATGCACAGCCTCACTTAGTTTATCTGCCACTTCTAGCACACGGCTGATGTTGGTGTAAACACTCTGAAACCGAAAAAAATGTTACTAAAGACATGGCAAAGGAGCACTTCTGAACAAAATATTACCTAAAAAAACTGTGCACATCTATACCCCAACAGAATATGCTGTTGCAACATGGAGAGAATCACCTGGTGATTTTTTATACAGGAAGTCAATTGTCTGATCATAAAATTATCAGTATGCCTAATATATTGATAACCTCTCTGAAGGCTTTGAAACTTTCATACACAAACATATGTGCAACCTCATTCTCCTGATTATAATTATAATATTTAGTTTTCCTTTGGATAAGGAATGGAATGAACCAAGAATTAACTAAAAGCTTTCTATAGAATCAAGAGCACTGTGGATTGGCACCTACTCTGATCCATCATACTTAGATGTTCCATTTTCCATAAAGGATGAATAGAAGTAAAAAATAATATACATTTTTCAAAACACCTATAGATGACCAATATCTGCATCGATTGTTTTGTTATTGTCTGCAGAACTTGTAAACAATGACATCTCCTTTCTAAATTTAAGGCATTTAAAATAGCCTTAAGCACCAAAGCAAAGAAGGATGCGTATAACCTACATCTCTCTGTTATCTGCACATTTTCCTGATGTCTAATCAATTAACGTTATACAAGGCATGAAACAAAATTTGTCAAAGGGTGTCAAGATTGATCAATTATCACAGTTAAGTACTTGCCCTGACATAAAATGTGCGCAATTTCCAAATCAATAAATAATGCCCTAACACATCATGGTATTATTTTACTGAGGAGGGAATTCATTGTGGCCACTTAACTCTGCAGCTGTACGCTAATAATAATAGTAATGGACAAGGCTTCTCTACAAGCCTTAAAAATACTTTTCTAATGCGATAAGGAATCCCCTTGGGGAAGCAACCACATAATGGCCAGTTTCCAACTATCACTTTTAAGGTTTATCAGCAATAACAAAGAAATTGTTAACATATAGTGTAAAGCAAAACTTTTATCACTAAATCTGCTGACGTGTATAAACACTTAAGAAAAAGAACAATATGTTTACGAATTGTTGTCTAAATGGACAAGCTCGGAACATTTTTCAAACATAAAAAAAGACGAAATGTGTCTCAATAGATCGTTTTCACATGACGTCATCACTTTCTAAAATCTAAAACTAAAGATCCACCAAAGTTTTTATCCTCATCAGGCACAAGATACGGTATTTCTATGTCTGTTTACGATTTTAAGGCTTAATAGCGTGCTTCATTTGAAAACCACAGCATTTTGAATTCACAGATTATGTAGCTGTGTGACACAAGGCTACGATCGAGTTTGTTGAAAAATATATACTTAACTCATGATTTTGAGCCCTTTTAGAAGTTAAAGCATTAAGAAAAGTGCTTATATTTTTAGTACTAATAATCAGTCGCATAGATAGCCAAAGAAAGTGCCAGATGTTTACACTACTTTCTGGCCTCCATATTGGTGTACCACGGATGTACACCAACATGGCCTTTTCATACTGGGCTCTGTAAATTTCTGCGAGACATTTCGGCGAATATCTGAAGTTTGGGGAAACGCACAGGTCTAACACTTGGAGAGGTGTCTTACTTATATATCTTCTATAACATTACAATTTCTTAGCTCTTTCCACTGGACGACTTCAGGTTTATTTTTTATTGCGTGACAGTGAAAACGATCTATAGGAAATCACAAGTTTATCCTTCAGTAGAGACCTCTCCCTTAATTTGGACAATACATAGTAACTTGAATTGGTCAATAGTAAACAGAACAAAAGGCATTCTAGACCACTTTCATTAATTACATGTACATTATAGAGAGTGATTAGCACTTATTTTCTCTCTACAATATCCATACATTGTCATGCAGACAGGTGAAGAGAATATAGAAATTCATCATGTAAGACATATTTTCCCGATGTAATACCAAATTCTCAAGACCAAGACACCAGTTAGTAAGGACACTTCATAATTTTAGCTTTTAGTGTGAAATAGATACTACAATATGATTTGCGATGTCCAAAAATTTCAAGCTACAAGGTGAGGTCATGTGAGAATTGTTTGCTTGATATTTTAATGACTCAGCTGCAGCAGACATTGTATTTTGGATTTTAAAATCTTTATTTTTAGTTTATTTTCCAGCAAATTGATTGGTGCAGAATGGAGAACAGTACATATTTCAGGGCTTTTTGTTTCACATAGGTCCCCTCAGAAGATTTCTTTTCAGCCAGTACCACATGCAGTTGTTTCGTCTAATAATCTCTCTTAGTATTAATTAGTGATCACAAAGCAAGCCTGCCTTACCACTGACCCACTGAGAATGCATGATTGTGTGTACGTCAGTTAATTGACACTTTTACTCTCCCAGAATTAGGCTTTCTGCCAATTAATTTGAATATGTGAATAAGAATCTCGCTTGTGTTATCACATGAAAAGCTATTGAGCGGTACTTTCATGTGGTACTGTTTACTATGTTGTGCATTAAGGTGGTTTCACCTTCTACGTCTGTGGGTGAAACCTTAGTGCACGACCATTCAAATGAAAGCTATTGAGCAGTTCTTTTTTGTGCTACTGTTTACTGTTATGAGGCACTAGTGTTAGGTTTTAAGTCTGTGTGATAAAACCCTACAGTAGCTTGTAACCATTCAAATGTCTGATGTTTCAGTGTTTTGGAAAATTTAAACATTTGTTGATTTTTGGCACTCTTGGCAAAATTGTTTTTACTCTTGTATTCCTAATAACAGTAATTTTGTTTCGATTTGACAAGAGTTCTTGAAGTGATACATGTTACTAAAGTGGATCTTGAGCCTTATGCAGCAGTAAACAATTCATTTCCTATCCAAGGTTAGAGGTAAATATATTCGGTCACAATACAGCGGATCACTAAACAAAAGAGAAATTTTTACTTGCTGGTTAGAGAATAATCTTCTTAATAAAACTATCTTTGAGTAAAACTGCTCTTTGAATGAACAGGGCCAGAAAACTACAACTGCAATGTAGAAGCTACTTTCAACTTAGTTGTACTGTTGAAATACTCAGTTTTAAAATGCAAATGAAATTAAATAATACAACAAGGAATCTTACCAACAGTTATGCTCAAGAGGCTGAATATTATTTTGTTCCAAAGACGTTTTTCATCAGTAATTTGTAATCCCGAAGGAAATAATTTCTTATATAAGCAATTAAAATTTGTTTTCAAGGGTTGACAGCGCAAAAGAAGTTAGCAGTAATAAACTTGAATCCACCTGTAAAACTGAGAATATTCTGTCTGATATATATGGTAATACATATATACTAACTATGAAAATACAAAACTAACGAAAAGCTACAAAACAAACAAGGCAGTTTTGCTCTTTCCCTAATAACACATTTCTAACTAAAGTTAATTTTTTTTTGCCCACAAAAATAGTAGTATAAGTAGATAGGAAGAAAACTAATAATACAAACGTCTGGACTTGGCAGACTCCATACAGACAGGCAAATAAATTAAATTTTCCTGGAAGATGGAAAAGATAACTTAAAGTAAAACTCACCAAATATTTCCCTTCTGTCTGGCTAGAAAATTATTGGCAATATTTAAAGGTCAGTCAAAAAAACTCTTCACCAGTTTATCAGCTATCAACATAGGACTTGTCAGCCACAATTTAAGTTTGTTATCATTGCATGACAGACCTCTAAATATTAGTATTCATAAAACCAAGGGAAACTTGCAGAACAAATCATGTCCCTGGCCAGCTGAGAGGGCTAGACAATGAATTACTATTATTTACAGCAGGGAAACAAAAGCAGTGTTAATAATAACAATATTGCAAACCTCCAAGTAATGAAAACGCAGTCACGTTCTTGTGTAAATTAAAATATGTTATTATCTCTAGAAAAAGGATGGATTTTTATTGTCATTTAGCGGGTGGTTGAATTTATTTTCCTTTCAAAAAGTGTCCTTCAATTTGCTTTGACTCAAAGGAAAAAATTAACAAACAAACGTTTTCTTTCAATCTTGTGTAACACTGTCTGAATAAAATGATTTGATGTATAGGTTTTAGGAATACATTTATGATTCCAGACAATTATATAATATATTTTAAAACTTAAGCAAACATATGTGAATCATTCTCAGAATAAAATATAGCCAAAAATAATCATTTTCGACTGCTGAAAATGCTATGAACAATTTGTGAAATAATGGAACAAAATACTACGATAATGACCTGCTACAGCCATGAGCATGAAATATCAGGCACTTATTACCTGTGAAGGTCAGGTGCATACTGCTTGAATCTGTGTCACTAAATGGAAAAATATCATTCTTTCTGTTGCTCAGTGTACTATTTTTTGAATCACTAAAAATAAAAAAAACTCAATGTATTGATTCTTCTTGGAAAATCACATCTAAGGGAAAAAAAGTTTGACCATGATAATAAAAAACTTGGTTGAGAAGAAGATGCAGATAATTATGCATGTGTACAGCTGTACATATTTGCAAATCACAAAAAAAAAATCATTATTTCTTACAGGAGTACAGTTACCTTGGAAAAAAACTATGAACTGTTACAGGTATTAATATTTAATGGTTATAATTCAGTTAAAAAACATAAGGTAATTACTTGATTACACCAGATCCATTAGATAAAACCTTAACCATAAAAACATGTTTTACACATTCAAAGGTTAATTCAGATTGAACATGATGCAATACAAAATGGGTATTCTATTGACAAATTTCTTGAATTTATCAATAGAGAATCTGTTTGCTTTCACACCACTAAATAAACATAGTGTGAAAAGAGTATTGACCTCATTTGATCATCAATTTAGCAAAACGGTAAAATGGCCTATGACTTCTTCTGGCACAAGTAGAATTTAGTCCCTTGAGATGCCAACCAAGATTATCAATTTCACTTTCTCAACCCTTTATAAATTGGTGTTAAAAGTATAGATAGCTCAGCTGATTGAGCCACAAAAAAGTGTCCAATAATCCCAAAATATGTTCCTCAAAAAGGCCAAGAATCAGCCAAAATAGGTGTTTTCCTTGGAATTCGCAAGATTTGGCGACCTGTATGGGAGACCGTGAGAGTTGGTCTGTATCTGGGAGACTCATGGATTATCCGGGAGAGTTGGTACAGATGAGAGTCCCTCAGAAATATGCATCTTACAGAAGTTTAGTCTAATTTCAGAGGTTTCACCATTTCAAATTTTTTGACACAAGTTTATCTTGGAGTCTCCACTCCTTTTTACAATGGTAATATTATCTGTTGTGTTAGTGGCCTCAATATTGGTCTTTGCATCTTGCAAAGTCTCAGATTCACCCTTCATTACACCTATATACTAGAATCAATCACTGTTTTTATCTCTGGGTAAATCTGTTTCATTGCACCAAAGTCGCCGTCTTTGTACTCTTAAACAATTACATGTACACAAAGTCTTTTGTCTTCACGAAGAAACCTTAATGTTTAACTTGTGTAAGGAGTGCTCAAGCCTGACTTAAAAGTGGCAAGAGATAAACATTAAAAAAGCCAATTACAACCACGAAAGTCAAAATTAATGGTTAATCACAGAGAAACCTATAATTGGTTAAGATACTGGAGATTTCTAGGTGATACATGTAAATTATGAAACAAGAGGTACATAATGATTTTTGGATAGAAGTATTCAAAGCTGTGTACCGGCATCGCTACTGGTTTTCTCTGAAAAACTGCTTAATCTCTATAGTGGTCCACATCCAATTTCTCCTGACAATACAAGTGTATTGTCAAACAGAAAGGTAACGAGAATTTTAAAATGTCATCAACTACAAGGAGGTGTTATTTTCATTTGCCACCAAATTCTCAGAACTAACACTTTAAAGAAATGGGTGGTGATAGATTTCATGAAAATTAACTCACAGTTTGATAAATTCTTAATTCAAATATGATATTTTACAGTAAAGATCAGCATTTTTCGTAGTTAATAAATGCGATAAAACACATTTGTACATGGCTAGAACTGCACTGATGAAAATTTGATTAAATTCGAATTGAAATTTCCATTTCAGTTGTAAGTTCTGTAACCTAGCTATAATTTAACAAAGACATGTAGAATTGCATGAAAAGAATAAAACATGTTGAATGACACGAATGTCCAAACCCAAGGGGACATCTGAAATTTAAGCAAAATACTGTTTCCAACTGTGTCTGCCCATGCTTTAGCTAGGGAATATAAGCAGATGATCAAAGACAGAAGTTGTAAAGTGTAATAACTGCAGAGCAAATGAAATTCTACAATACTGCTGCTATTAATGATAATATATATATTGTGATAAGAACATGATTCAATCACTCACTAAAAATACTTGTATGGGTAATTTTCTTCTTTCAAGCAGACAACAACAACAAAATATTATAATATCAACTAAAGATAAAACCCAATTTCATTTCCCAAAATATCCTTTCCCCCTTTATTTTCAATTCTATACTTGTCAGGCTAACGCGATAATTAAGAACCAACATATTCAAGTTTATTCATCTACATCACAATTCAGTTCCATTCCTGCTGACATAGTCTCTGTTATTTCCCTGATGGTTCCAGTATTTATTGAGTACTGCTTGCCGAAAACAATCCATTATTTTTGCGCTTTATAATAGGTATTAGATGTATGCTTTTGAGCTTCTTGAAATCATGTCTTAGGTGTAACATTGTGGGCAGAATCTCAATTTAAACGCAACAAACCTTTTGTTTTTAAAAATCATACATGAAAATAGAATTCACATAGCATATAAAAATATATAATATTATGTATCTATTCAGTATGTCAGCACGTGTAAAAGAATCTGAAAAGGCAGCCAAAAAAATCACAAAGTATACCTGTACAAAGGCAAGCATAATCATAATGCGTATTGGCGTAAACTTACTAGAGTTGTTTTGATCATGCCGGGAGAGTAAGAAAAGAGATCATAAAAATGTAAACATACACAGAATATGTACAGCGATTAATACAGAGCTGCCACAGTTATTAGTGAATCAAACCTGATAGAAAAAGCAAGGATATGAATATTATGTAGCAACAGAAATTAACTACTGTAATAATACAGAAAAAGAGTTCTTAGCAAAGGCCAGAGCTTAATACTGATTTCAAGCTGATTCCAAGATCAGTGGTTGCTTTCGCAGAAATATGTTCATAAACATACAAGAAGGCGAGCATTTCAGCATCCCATGTTCTAGGGGAAACTTACATTATACAAGACAAACATTTTACAAAACAAGAAGAGGAAGACATGAATGTAACATAAAAGGATTTGACCTTCCATCTGCTTTTCAATGCCAAATATATTTAACATCAATGCTTACAGTTATCAATAACAAGAGAACCCCCACGATAGGTAAAAAAACACAGATAAAAACATACCTGACAACGAGAATCACTACATGATAGTGTAATCATTTGACAAAGAATATTGTGAAATACTCTTGCTTATTTTAAAAGGAAACCAGACAGTCTGCCTGTCTGTTTTTTTTTGCTTCAAGATTAAATTCATTTCAAGGTTGAAGAATTTGATCAGTGGGCTAAATGACAGTGTTCCATTATAATCAATTAGCCCTTTCACTTCTCGACAGCCAATTAACCAAAAAACCAAACTCTGGTGTCATGTTTGCACTGTATCACCAATTAAGTTTGCGTTCATTTGTATTGTTGAAAGTGTAATGTAAAGATCGCAATTTCATGGGCATATCGTCTTTCTAGTGAAGATCTTTATGTAGAGACATGTTTACTGTGGAACAATATATCTGTTTCTCCCTCCATTGCCTGCAGAATATTGAGCAAACAGACTATAGAGTAATTTAATATATCTAGACAGCTGCTAGTTCATGATTAGTATTAAGAATTTTCTGTATAAATTAGCATGAATTAATGCATAACATCACCAAGGCAAGTCACATACAAATTGGACTATGGCAAAAAAGCTTCAGATGAACTGTATTTACATTAAAAGAAATTAGCAGACAGGCATGCATGAAACAGACAGATAAAATTGCTATAACTTTGAGAATGTAGGACACTGACATTATAACAAAACATAGTCAATTACAACATTGTTGCCTGCTGTTTTAGAATATATTAAGTGCATGAAAATTTGGGAAAATATCTAGATAGGTCATATAGAATATTATGTTCTGACTTGAGCCAATTCATAAATAGAAACACTACACTACATTTTTAAAATACACTGTGCCTGTCACTTCACAAATATAATTCAAATTTAAAAATCCCCTCAAATATCATTCTGCCTACAGAATAAAGAAACTGGTATACAAAATAAAGAAGTGTTAAATTGGAAAATCTTCACTTTTTAAAGCCCAAAATTACATGCACGATATTATTCATTCATACAAAACATTGTGCAATTGATATATTGCAAAAAGCTGTAAGGGAAAAGTCTGTTTGCAAATTTTGATTGAAAGCAAATACAAGAGGCATGTTACCTTTGGTCAGAAATAAAGAAAATTTCCTTCCTGACAATATGGAAAACTGATTTTTACATATTGAGTAAACAGTCCTACCATGTATGATAATATTTTCTTCAATTCCTTCAGCCCAAGGGAAATTCAAGAAGATTATTCCATAAAGTGCATGGCGTCACTCAAATTAGAAGGCACGTAAAACTACTAACAGCATTGTTCTTATTTAAGATCTGATAAAGATTACAGAGTTGCCAATGGCAATAAACATTAAGACACAAACTCAAGATCCTGAATGACCAAAGTCATGCATTGTTATTCCAATGAGATGCTGGATTAATTTTAATTATTAACATCCTGAGAAGTGTCAGGAATTCTCATGATAACCTGGCCACAAGACTTGCTATTTGAAATTCAAATGAAGGGTTCTGGGGTTTTAGTGAAATGAAACGTGATACAGCTGTTCATAAAAATAATAGGATTAAAATAAAGTTCTCTGCACGTTAACATGATATCATGCAAACTCAATACAAAGTAAAAAGTTACACAGTGACAAAAGTACTTTCAGTTTGTCATCAAACAGAAGCTGTTTTCTTAATAGCCAAATGTTATCATATGACATAGCAAATTTGCAAAAGTAATAAAATACATTTGAATTCAGGAAGCCAAAACAATATACTGTCAAAAAGAAATTAAGACCAATTCGCAATGACACTTTCTGCTCGGTCAAAAACCTGAAGTATAAAATTGCATATTTACTTTTGATAATTTTTGTTTCTCCTGGGAATGAAAAATATTACGGTTTGAATACCTTTTTTCATAAAAAAGTAGAATTTAAATACAATTTCACAAATAAGCTTATTCTATTTAAAACTTAGAAGCAAAACTTAACATGACTTCTGTTCTTAACACTCTAAATATATTTGTCTGAAAGCATGTCTCTGTTTGATTTCATTTATATTTCAACTTGTGTAAAGACTATCTTGTTGGGTAAAAAAAGCTACAACACAAAAAAATTTAGTTTCACAAATGAATTGTACTATACTGTAAGAGAATACCATTTCAGTGGCTGAATTAAAGGATCAAGGTCTCGATGATTAATTTAAATTTCATGATTTTTCATTATTCCACGTTTTCAAAAGTAATGATTCCTTACAAAGTTTTGAAATAAGTGTTAACAACACTGCTTGAAATTCTGCATCTAAAAACAAAATTACAAGAAACTATGGATGTTAACTGCTAGGATGTGAAATTCACAATTTTTAATAGAGCATGGCCAAGAGTAAATTAAAGCTACAAATTTAAACCTGCACCTCTGTGAATAACTGCAAAAATGTTTTAATCATTAGGAGTATCATTGAACTAAATTTCATATCCAACAAAAACTGGGAGTTTAATTCTCTTACAGCATTAATAACACTATTTTAAAACAATTAAAGCTGAAAAAAAATTGAAATTGGCCACATTCAACTTACAATTTTGAAAGGTTTCTTTTACATTTAAACAGTATAAGTTATTAACTCTTTGAACTGCAAATCATGTTTCACTAAATTAAAAAATCCACTTTGTTATGAAAATATGAATGTACCCTAGGCTGCAAAGAAAACTAAATTCAAAGCTTACATTATGAATGGCTTAAGATTACTAACAATTAATTTAAGATTTGCCAAATCTAGAATCTGGTGCATTTTACAAGCATGAAAGAAAGTTACAAGAAAGTAATTAGTAAAATGTGTCAATGTACTGTTGGTTAAATGATGCAAAAAAAATGTCTATGCCAATGTAAACCAAGTCAATTATTAGAAGTGGTTGCAAAGGAAGCCAGCAAGATGGGTACAAAAAAATGTTAAGATCGATTGATCCCTCTAATACTTACCAAAACATTTGCTACTGCATCTGTGTAGTTTTTTTTATCTTACTTTTTCTGCAGAGAATTGACCTTCCCCTCATGACGTCACACCTTAGCGAAGCATTTGCATTGCATCTTAAGGGTATGAATTTCAATCTTGTTACATGTACCTGCTGAAGTCCTCACTTGTAACAAAATGGCTCACACTACCAGAGTTTAATTATCCTAGCGTCAAGTAACTGGCCAATTAGATACTTCTCCTGAGTGGATCACTAATCTATCCCGAGACCTTGCTAATATTCCTGTGTGCAGCAAGATGCTGTAGAAAACAAGGTGAACCAAACCCACCAGAACTCAAATACGCATTACTAAATCCAGAGTACAACAGCTTAAGATGCTGCCCCACCTGCAAATCCCACCAAAGCCTTGACACTTTTAGTGGATTTTCGTAAGGGCTTTATACACAAACAGGTTACTTTTACTGACCCATTCCACCACAAAACCAACATGGGTATCTTGCACATGCCACTTAGAGCAATTTCGAAAATACACATTTATAAAATTGTACCATTCTCTAAAAATAAAAAATATTATTTCCAGACTAAAGAAAACCAGCAACAAACTTCTACTTCTAGACGGAAAATAATTAATAACCAGTAAAAACATTTCATATACATGTAGGGGGCTGCCCTATACACTGAAACATCTTTCAACCTGTCTTACTACGTGCGTGTACGTCATGTTTAAAAAATAACATTTCACATAATGCTGCCAACTGTTGATGTATTGGTAATATCATGCTATTTTTGACACTCAAGCAACAGGTACCAGAAATTGAAGAAATTCAGCACTTGAAACTGCATCCAATTAAACTTTAATGCAATGCTTAAATACAGCTGCGAATGTTTCTTAAATATAAATGAAACAGATACAAGAATGCAATCAAAATCATCCAAACCGATCGGTATAAAACACTCTATTCACTTCAAGTTTACTAAACAAGGAAAACCCTTTAAGTCAAGTTCAACAATATCGCATATCCTGAAGTCCAGATATGCAGTGATGCATCTGCACAGTCAGAAAAAAATTGCCTAATTTATAACTGTGTTTTACATCTGCACTTATGCAAGAAGCTAGGTCAAAAGGTATTAACATTATAACGTGAAGGCCTTCTAAAGTTGTTCTACATTTCCAAGTAATTATTGCATTAATTTTAATGGATGAAAAGAGGCCTGAAAATTCTGTTTAAATATAATCAAATGTAGGTTTGATATTATATCAAGGGTGTGTCAAGCTACAGTGTACCTCACACAATTCAAAACATTTAGAAATTGTTATTCTAATGGAATGATTTTGACCAATCATACAAAGTTAAATTCAAAATGCTTTGTCTATCTTGCCAACACAGGAAATAGACACAGTGAATTTTCAATCACAAAACATAACAAAATTGCACTAGAGTACAAAAACAATATAGCAATATTTTCACCAAAATGAAGAAACAATATTATATGTGAATTGAGTGGTACATACTCAATGCAATACCAGAAATTCAGTTCAAATGAATAAAGAAATGTGTAATACAAAAAATTCCACTGGGAATAAACTTCTAAGACAGACAAAAACAACCTTGAAATTTGTGTCTTTAACTAAAACATAATAAGATAACATGGGAGATAATCATGGCTTCCTTATATTATTTATATGTAATTAAATACACATACTCAAAAAAAATAAGATTTGAAAATTTCAAGAGCAAGCCCACAAAGCGGTTTACATCTAAACAAGCCTGAAAAATAGCATTTTTAAGATCTCTTAAGCTAAATAATAAATGACTCTTTCTAAGATGGAGAACTGTACATCCAGACAAGCTCTTAAAAACTACAAGTGCTGAATATCCTTTTGGCATAGTTTCAACACAAAGTCCAACAATGTTTCATTGACAGAAATATAATTTTTCAAGTTGATCACTGGAAATTGAATTCACTTACCATGCAACTGCTTTGAAAATTTTGATGTTCGTCCTCAAGTTCTTCTGCTGAGGTCGTATCATTTCCAATTTCCGTGTAATTGAGCAAAAACTCCTGCCGATTCTCCCTTATCCATAACAGCATCTGCAACAAAAATTGGCAGAGAAAACCAACACTGAGAGAGAGATATTGGATCTAACCTCAAAAATGATTTGTTCACATTGACAGTTTCAATATAAAAGTTGACGAACCCTAACCAATCTTATATATCCACTTCTCATGATAATATTTCAATTTAGATCACACTTACATGCATGATAGCTGAACCATTTTGCTATGTTATATAGAGATGCATGCACTGACAACCAAATTATAACACGATCAAGAAATAAAAAGAGATATTTTTCCCAGACAGTATCAGCTGGCTTTTTACACACGAGTAATTTTAAAATGCACCAAGCAATGTCCTCATGGATACAGGATTATATTGATTGCATTCAAATACAAACCTATCCTGTCCAAAAATGTTATGAGCACAGGTGTCGAAAATGTTTTGCACCAATGGGAAGCCGAACATTGAAATAAAATTTACATTTCCATGTCAATGACAAAGCAAGCAGAATTACCCATGACAGGGCTTTTTTCAGTAGACATAATTCCTTACCACACCTGAACTGCTTCCCATCAAGGAAATTAAATTTGATGTCACTACTACATGGATATTATTGCACAGCTCTTTGAATCTCTAGTCTAAACAAACATCAAATAATAAAATCTAACTAGCAAAATAAAAATATATTGCTTACTTTATTCTTAGGTAAAGCAGAGTTTATAAAAGGTTGGAATGATACTTCTGTTTAAACAAGATGTGTCTCCCACATTTTCATAGAACTTTTGCATAAATTTTTTAATTAATCTCAACGCTTGTCAACAAAATTACATTGACTACACAGACATGGACTTTAATAATTGTGATTTGTAAAAGAAGAAAAAAGCTTGGTTTTAAGCCACCATTTCTTTGGAAAATGTTTGGTGCCAATAACAATTGCATAACCTCAAAGTGTGTCTCATGCAGAGATCAAAATTAAACTGCAGAATTGATGCACAAAATTCACCACTTTTCAAGCTTCTTTTTGCACAACACCTCCAGTGACAGAAGGCACCTGTTAGGTTTGCACTTCTAACTTAATCTTCTTCTTCTTCGTAATCTTTAAGTTGGTTTAGCATTAGCCACCCTGTGATCCCTCAAGTTTAACCTTCGTGTAAGAATAATTAAATATAAGTTAACAAGAATACCCTGTGTTTGACCATGTACTAACCAAGTGGTTGCTGTAATACACTTCTGCTGCAATGGAGCAACAATTCCTAGATTTCCTAACCCTCTTCAGGGTAAAATCACCGTAAATAATCCCTGTCGTTCGGGTTAGCAGACTGCTTGTCTGATCTCAGACTTGGGCCAATAAATTTTTAATGAACTCTGTCTGTTTTCAAGAAATTGCAAATTTCTTGCTTTGTGTACAATCTCTCTCTTTTGATTGATTTTAATAAACGGCCCAGTCAAAGGAAAAAAGCCTATTCTGACAGCTTTAATAATAATGTCCTGGGGTTTGAGGAGAAAAAGGAAATTATCTGCTTTATTGAAGCCATTCAAGAAGAAGGTAATAAAAACATTGGCCTCACAAAACATGAATTAAAATCATCGTGATGGTGAAACCAAAACAGATTTCTGAAGCAATCTTCTTATCTTCTAGTATTAATCAAGTGAGACCCACAGTAATCACAAATAAAAGAGATTGACAAACTCAAACTCAGCCACAATCTATCTTTTCTTATTTTAATTCAAAAACTCAAAACATGGCATTTTACTTTGAACAAACAAAATACAAATTGCGACCAAATGAAATGATCCCTTTTGAAGTTGCATTGTCTACTTGTAACTATTTCTGTGATATTTAAAGCTAGAATGCCGATATGCCACAGTTTTTTTTACAAAAGCTTTGAATCATCCTGTGGATTAGCAGTTACAAAAGGATAACCCCAAGATAATAAACCATGCTAATTCATTTGTCAAAAAACAAAAGCATGTGCATCAGTTTCAGGATTTACTAATTTTGACAACTAAAGCACCCCCTGCTTAGAGATAAAACTATGCTAAAAGTAAAATAAACCATGGGATTCACTTCAATTATCCAGTTAATTTTTTGGAATACCAGAAAAACCCATAAATGTCAATTTTGTACATTTTTTGAGGGCCACTGATGCAAGAGATTTGATTTAGATCAGGAAAATTCAGATTTGTAACACCAAAGGTCAGTTTGTATAAACTGTTTTAATGTGTGGTTGAACAATTTTCTACAACAGATCAAATTTCTGTGTTAAAACACAATGATTAAAAAAACTTTAATTCACAAAGCAATAGCTGCTTCAACTCTAAAAGGTTTTCGTTTACCAGTAAAGTTAACTCCCTGACAGGAAGCTATCTAGAGATTTGCATATACAGTATGTATATTTAAGATACAATAATAAATTTTTTAGCATATGCTAGGTTCCATTTTAGTGAAAAGAGGAGTTTATTAGGAAGAGTTTATTCCAAGACCTGTGTTTTAATTTCAATACAAATGAGAAAGCATAATAGTATATAAAGCTCAAAAATAGAAACAGTATTATCACAACAAAGGTGGCATTTTAATGTTTGGTGCTAGTATACACTGGCTGCAGGCAACAAACCTTATCGCACCCTAATATTTCCCTGGCAAACAACAAATTACAGGTGTAGCCCTCAGGCAAGTTTTCACATACACATAATTATATACAGCTACAACTGTTGAATATCAACTGCTGGTATATTGTAAACAAAAATAAAGAAAACAAAGACGATGGGTATCTTCTGATGCCATCAAAAACAATCAAACTTACCGGTAACCTACACGTAAGCAAGCAAATGTATTGCATGGCAGAGCGAGCAGTGGTTTGTCTTAATTGTCTATAGTGTTTGTGTATACGACTCACATCCACAATTTTTCAAGCTTAAGTTGATTACAATTTTTAAGCGCACTACAAAGCTTTTCTTTCAATTTTAAAGATTTCTAAGACCTCAAAATCAATCTACAGTGTCAAGGATTTGTCCAAGTAATGTACAAAACATTTCGGGGAAGAAGTTACAGACATCCATGGGATTAAATTAAATTTTTAAAGTAAATTTAATGTCCACACTTATGCCAAAGGAAGGGGTCTAGATGATCTTTCATAGTAAATAAAGAAAAGCCAGTTCACAATTTAGAGACTTAAGCATTTCATTGTCGTAATAAGACACAAAGTAGTTTGGCTCCCTATCGCAAAAAAAAACCACAGCCCTCAAATCTCAGGTTACACATAACCCACTCATACAGCCAATCACTGGTCAGGAGTAATCACTGATTTAAGAAGCTGTTTAAGACTTTCGGGAGTGCTAAATTTAACAAAGGATACCTAATGAGAAAGTCCTGCTCAAAAGCATTCATTGGAATGGCTATTAAATGCAAGCAAACACTGTCTTAAATAGCTGCTGAGATTTTTACCTCCAGGAGTGCTAAATTCAACAAGAACATCCTGTTCAATTCAGGACTGTAGCTCCCTATAAAATGGCCTGACTGACTAGGATTTTTTCCAGAGGCTAAAAAGCTGGAGCCATCTTGTAGCTCCAATAGCCTATACTGTAATTAACAGTATCACATGAAGGAACTGCAGGGTAGTGGTCACACTATGGTACTGCTTTCATTTGAATGGTCACATACTAGGGTTTCATCCACAGACAAAAAAGTTAGAACCACCTTGTACAGCATAATAAACAGTACCATATGAAAGTACTGCCTAACAGCTTTCATTTGAATGGTCACACACTAGGGTTACATCCACAGGCTCAAAAGTTAGAACCACCTTGTTCAACATAATAAGCAGTACCACATGGAAGTACTGCTCAATAGCTTTGACATTTGAATGGTCACACACTAGGGTTTCATCCACAGATAAAAGTTAGAGCCACCTTGTACAGCATAATAAACAGTACCCACAAGAAAGGACTGCTTAATAGCTTTCATTTGAATGATCACAAATTGGGCTTTATCGACACAGTTGAAAAGTAGACGACTGATTTCAATATACATGAAAGTTGAATTGAAAGGGTGAGAGGTCAAACATAAAAAAAAACAACATCGCAGTGAAAACTTTAACCAGCATAGTTTAAGGATCTTTGAGAATTAAAATTTAAAATTTGAATTTTTGACTGAGTTATACAAAACACTGTATTGGAATATACTGTACATGTAAAACAGTTAGTTGTTATTTTCCTGGACACAAATTTAGAATGACATCTTACTTTCAAATACTGTAATGCACCCCTTGGTTGGTATATATAATATTTATCTCCCTGCTGATCAGTCAGCATATATACAAGTACTGTAATTTTTGTGTACAGTGTTATTATTGTAAAAACCCTACCATTCCAGAAGTAAACATCCTAAGCCAGCAAAGTACTTAAGTGTTCCAAAAAAAGTCAGCAAAAGTTTGAGGAAGTTTTATACTGCTAAGGTGTTTGATTGTTAACCAATATTTTGTCAACAAGACGTTTCAAATAGGTATTTTGAGCCAGTTGATGACAAAAACAAATTGAAAGGTATACAACCAAAAGAAGGTAAAATGAAGCCAGTGAATCAATTGTACTAAACTTCAATCAAAGTGGCAGAAAAATCAATTTGCAAAGTAACCAGTGAAATTTGATAAGCCATAAATTGGCTCCTATGCTGAAAAGTTGGTACAATAAAATTTAATGCAACTTTGTGCAGCATGTAATGGCTTCCTGTAGGGATTTTCTTAAATTATCCACTGACTTCAATATAAATTAGCATACTCCTACCCAAGTGAAGTCAAGTTTCTATATATATAAATCTAACAGACATTAATTTTTTCCTCTTTACCTTTTCTGCATCTTGCTGAAACACACGATATTGAAAACACTGATCCAGTTTTAACTTCCGCAGATTCCATAATTCTCGCAACTTTTGTCGTTTTGAGTGCAACCCTTCCACTAACTCATTGATCTGAAGTTCTCCTTTCTTCACATCTTCTTCTGTTAAACTATCACCATCGTCTCCATAGCTTGGATTTTTTATGGTGTTGCGGATTTTCTCGCCCTCCTCTTGCAGGACTTCCACAGGAGCTTTGATAATCCATTTCTTCACATGCTGATTGTGTTTAATTTGATCTTTGAGACCCTCAAGTGTATCTGCAAAATCTTCTCGGGCTAATCCATCTTGTATTTCCTCTAGCTTGGCTAATAATGAGGAGGCTTCATACAGAAATTTTTCCAGTGCCTGTAAAAGAAATAGTGATATCTTAAAAATGTTGTCAAAGCTCCTTAAGAAACTAGTATCACATTCTTGAGGCATGACTTTATTTCTTTACAACCCAAATAGAACTACTGCTAGTACTTCAATCATATTGATATAATATATACTTGAAACATTTGTTTTGTCACCAGTACACTGTCATGTTTTAATCATAATTGCTGGTTTGAGTAATTACATTTCATGAAGATAAAATCTTATGCTACTTTCCCAATGCACAGACAAAGGCTTTAAACAGCTGTTAATAAAAAAAACCCATCTTGTCATAATTTAAAACAATTATTTTAATTTCATTTTATCTGTACTTGTGTTTCTTTTGTATACCAATGAGTTATACGTGAATTTTCTTTAAATATCAAAAGAAAAGAGATGGAATTAAAATTGTGTTTCACTTCACTTGACAAGTGCAACATATAAAACTTGTTACGGTACTAACAATGCCAAAAAATTTTAACATCTAGTTTGTTATCTTACAATGACTGCATTTATCATTTTAAGCTTTGTGTATCAACAGGTGGTATTGATCTCGGGTCAGACATCAAATTTATCTACCTTCATATCTGTCTAGAGAATTTCTTTCTATACATTGACATGTACTGATAAGTTAAAAACATACCCACATGCATTGTAAGTTTATGTACTGATGCAGGTACAAATTGATGAATTACACTTCTGCATTTTAATTAACTTTAATAAAAGCATTTTAAGAACTTACAGGTGTCTCTGTTCAGTCAAAGTTTTTTCAATTGTCCTTAATTTCACCTTCATTTGTCACAGGCTAGTATCACTAGTTACTATGCCTGGTGGCTGACGAAGGGAAGGGGGGGTGTGTTTATTGGAGAGGGGACACTTATCAGGAAATGTTTTTTCCTGCTGGCTAAGCTTGCAAAAGAGGCAGGAAACTAAGTTCTCTCACACTGCATGGTTGTCAGTTTTATGCTCTGTCATGTCTTGTCAATAAAGTGCTGTTGCATTGTCGTGTGGCAGACAAAATGCATTCAGTACATGTTGAGAACAGGGTGTTTATTTCATTTTAAACATGGACATCTGAAAGTTGCACAACAACACTTAATGAGAAACAGCATATGCTTTGAATAGAGAACTGTAAAAAGAACAGCTCTGATACTCAGGAGATA
>CM042759.1:1331695-1381695 GCA_022496165.2 Catalaphyllia jardinei
TGATCACCATAATTTGTGCACTTATGTTTTGATTTTACTTGGTTTTGGTAGGACCTCTGTTCAAAGTCTTTTGTCTCATTATTCATTATCAAAAGCAATCTGAAACAATGGCAATTTCTTAGGTTCTGATTTTGGTTTTAGATTTACATGTACTTCTGTTTGAAACTGGCTGAGTAGTCTAATTGGTAAGTAGTTGGTTTTATACAATGTAACACTCAGTTTAAAGCTGCTCTTAATTGGAAGAGACTATTCTTATTGTCATATGGTTCTCACCAGTAGTACAATAGAGCTGCAAGTACTTGTTATAATATGGGGCGATGAGAAACACCGTCAAATAGGGTGTTAATTGCAGGAGGCAATAATACTTGTTAGGTGGACATTTGACTTGAGCAAGGTGAAATAAGAAATTTATTTGCCCAGGGATCAATATTCATTGGAAACCAACCTTACAACTACTCTGTCAACAAGCAGGACAACCCCAAACATGGAATATGACCGCCGTTTTTGGACCAGGCAAAAGGTCACTTTTTTTTTTAACTGAAAACTCATTATTTTAATCTGACTACCCTGTTTATAAGACCGGTGACCACCGGATAGAGTCCACAACCTTTATTTTCTTTATATAAAATACATTTAAGTTTACCTCATTAATATGAACACTTGAGAAAAAAAAAGATAAAAAAAAAATAAAAGAAAACTACCGGTACACTGTAATAACTGAAAGGTGTTCTAAATTAAACATGGGATAAGAACAGGGTATCAGGATTTGAACTAGGGTACTCAGTAAAAACAAATTAAAATACAGTCCTGTGGCCTGTTTCTCAATGGTCTTAAAAAGTTTTCACACCTGATAAGTCATAGCAAAATCTCAAACCTTTTGACTACAGAGCTGTTTTATTCATGTATTCTTAATAAGAACAGATGCTCTCTTCATACAAAAAGTTTCAAGCATAAACACCTTTCTGTCTTTAAATACCAATTAACTAAAATGGCTTTTTGAGTCTGATAAGATTCCTGGGCTCTTGAGAAAGTTCAAAAGGTGCAGTGGATAGCCCTATCCAGCAGATAAATCACTATCCAACAGATAGCATGGTTTGATTGTTAACACTAAACACATAGTGATTTATCTGGTGGATAGCGTTATCCAACCTTTGAACAACCAGGGCCTGTAATTTGTGGTCCAGTGATTGTCATAGACTGTAAGAGGTGTGAAAATTTGCAAAACCAACTATCATTCTGAACAGTAAACGTTTTCCAGCCATCATTAGCAAAGTGAATTAGAATTAAGCTTGGAATGGAACAAACCTGTAAAGCTTTCAGCATTGGCTTGGCTGAGAGCCAAGTGGAGCCTCGCATGTCCAGCACAAGACTAAATCCAAGTTCTCGTTCATGATCACTGAAATTAAACAAACAAAAGTAACGTTAAGTGATATTACAGCTTGACCACACTTCAGCTGAACCTAGCTATTAATTTTTTTAATTTGAATAGCATTGGTTTAAAATAACTGCATCAGCATTGAATATGAAAAATAATAAATGAGTTTAAAATACATGTTGCAGGTCAATTTGTTCCTTAGGTCAATTTGTTTCCAACCTAGGTCAATTTGTTCCAACCTAGGTCAATTTGTTTCAACCTAGGTCAATTTGTTCCAACCTAGGTCAATTTGTTCCAACCTAGGTCAATTTGTTTCCAACCTAGGTCAATTTGTTCCAACCTAGATCAATTTGTTCCAACCTAGGTCAATTTGTTTCAACCTAGGTCAATTTGTTTCAACCTAGGTCAATTTGTTTCAACCTAGGTCAATTTGTTCCAACCTAGGTCAATTTGTTCCAACCTAGGTCAATTTGATATAAATTAAAGTACAATTACATTATTTGTATATATTTACAGCAGAGGTACATGTACTGTAGTGTAATAATGGGTGGTATATTCACTTTTATAAGTATGTCTGATTTGAATAATTTAAGAAAATTTATTACTACTACAATGTATATGTAATTAAAAAAATAGTGGAACTTGCATCCAAGTCTGCATGGCTCAATGGTAAGGCATCAGGACATGAATCCAAAGGAAAACCAAAGGTCTGTGGTTCAAGGCTCCCAAGGTAAGCATTGAGATTAAAGAATACAGGTTGGGATGTTGGGAGAGTAGGGAGGGAATAGTAGGTGAGGTAGGTAGAGTGGAGATGAAGAGTAGAAGGAGGATGAAAAGAAGATCGAAGGTGGGAGAAAAATATTTTTTGTTTGCCACAAAAGCAAAAAAAAAAAAAAAAATCAAATTGACCTAGGTTGAAACAAATTGGCCTAGGTTGAAACAAATTGACCTAGGTTGAAACAAATTGACCTAGGTTGGAACAAATTGACCTAGGTTGGAAACAAATTGACCTAGGGAAAAAATTGACCTGCAACATACACAAGGTTGATTTTAGGCCAAGAGAACATGAAATCAGTTCAAGAAAGCAAGAAATTTGAAGTAAGCAAGAATTAGTTCAAAATAGCTAATAGTAGATGACTGAGCAGGAAAAATCGGTTTAAGTTTGAAATACATGTAATGGGGAATTGAAAATAACCAAGTGCAAATTAGTGGGATCCAACCATGCAGAAAATGATCGTGATGGACATGCATCATCCACAGGGGAAACTAATACATTCTCCAAGTCGCTTTATGTACATGTAATACAATGTATATCAAACACGAGAGACATGTTTCCTTGGGATGTCCAAACATAGAGAAGAGAGTTGAACATACGAAGCACAGCAGAGTACTTTGGATGAAAATTGAGGTGTTTGGATAGCCGAGGAAACACTGTCTCAAGTGTCTGATATATCTTCACAATCGAAACAATTTAAACTAAGCGAGGAATAAAAGGAGAAGTAAAATCTTTATGCTAATTGGGACCAAGTATTCAAACCTCCTTCACGGTTGATTTTCTTTGTTTTAACTTGAAGAATTATTTATGAGTTTGAGAAGTAATGAACCCAGAGTGAAGCAAAGCCTACAGTATATTGAGACTATCAATAGTTCAAAAATAGCTCTGTTATATGCATTATAAGTCCAAAGATCACAATTACAGTGTAGACCAATTCAACAGTGTTTTACTGCACCTCATAGGCCTCTGCAGCTCACTGTCATGTGACTACCAATGGCAATCCAACAAAAGGAGTTTGTACAGTGAAATAGCGTCGCGCACAGTTTCTAAAAATAGATTACTTCACCAGAAACTACCCAAATGACTCAGACAAGAATTGCAGTCCGGTAGAAGGTTTTGTATGAGCAAGACCAGACAATCACCCAAAAAAAAGATTGGTGGTCTAGGTTTTTGGTTAGCTTAAATAATGCTAGAAAGCAAACACTGCTGCTGTGAGTAGTGTAAAACAGATTCAAGGTGTCCAGAAAAGAGCCTAAATGTCACAAATTGCATGAGGATCTTACAAAGCTGCAGTGGAGCTAGAGGAGCCATGAAAATTGCAAAATTAATCGAGTATCGTGCTGAAGAGTTCACGGGTGCCCTTGTTCCACACATTGCTCTCAAAGAAGTAGCCCAGGGAATGGTTTGTTTGTCTGAGTCACACCAGGGGCTAAATTTTCTTGCTGACATTAGTGTGTGATGCTATTAAGGCCAGTGTAGCATGACCGTTAACTTTAGTGCTTGATGAAAGTTCAAATAAAAGATGTCTAAGGTCCAGTCAGACGTTGCGCTTCTGCTGTGCTGAACTACATGAATCATTATTCAAGAATTCAGTTCAACAAAAGCATAACAGAAGTACAGCATCAGAATCAAACTTTTGAATAGGTTCAACAAGTTCTGCCATGCACATGACCCTGACACAGCAGTGATTTTAAACATTGTGCGTCTGCCCATGCAAAACAAAATTCATAAAGTGTATTTTAATGTATTTTGGTGGGATTGCATTTCCAAAGAGAGTTAGGAGGATAACTGTTGTGTGGCTTCAGTAAATCATAAATTTGATAAGATCCTGGCATGACATCTGAATCAAAGTTCTTTTTCTGCCGAGCTACAGTCATACCTAATAACTGCAATTACATTAGGCACAGCAGAAGTACAACATCTGAATTGAGCCAAAGAAAAGAAAGTCACTGGGTGATTATATTTTTTTCATACTACACAAATGAAGCAAGTTTGTACACTGTGTATAATTTAATCAAAAAATCCTGTAGCAAATTAAAGCACTGGAAGGTCAGACATCAACCATTTTCTTATCAAGTTATACCAGAGAGCAAATCATAACTCCCTCTTTAGTATTTAGAGTTATGAGTTGTACCCTTGTTATTATGTAAAGGAATTTGCAAAATGTAAACAAAAATAAACTCAAAGATTTCTTAACATTAATGATGGTAACAACAACATCGTCTGATTGTCTGCTGGCTATGATAAGCTAGCTGTATCTAGAAATAATTCTTTCCACAGCTCTTTAAAAATCAGCTCATAACCCTTGCTAACCCTTAAACCTGTTCATTATACAGTTCTCAAGAACCTCTGCATATACATGTATGTAGAGTTACAAATATAAACCTGATGGCATTGTCTCAGTTTTACTTTTTACTCTAAAATGCTAGCAGAAATAACAGATCTCTACTCACTTGCAGTGAGTAAGCTAACCCTGTAAAACCCCTCCACGATGAGCTTGTACAACTGCTTGTAATCTTTCAAAATTACATTTCATGACTTGTGCACATATAAGTATAGCCGTCAGAAATTTCTGTAATCCCTTTTAATCATTCATAAACCAGACAAATCTTTGCAAAGGCTCCTCATTGACTATACAATTATACAGTGTACGACACTGGATTATTGTTTCCTTAATGATTTGTTCCCACTAGGTTCCTTAAACTTCTCAGACAAAAATACCATCAGGCATCTGTCATCACATCCTTTACATTCAGCAAATTTTAGAATTAGGAGAATTTAAAAATTGCTACTGCAATGTAAAAATTGTCAAAACTTCAAAATTTTAAACCATGCAAAAGATTCAATTTTACAAACACTATTAAATAATCTCTTGACACAACCTCTTACATGTAATGCATTTCTCAAATTTAATAACTGAAGCAATTTTCAAATTATTGCTGAAATGTCAAAAACATTCCCAAACACTGCCAAGTGCTATCAATTCTTCTCTGTAGTCCAGAGCAAAAAAAAATCATGGCATTAATTTGGTTTGCAATGAATGCTGCAGACATTTGCAATGCACTACTACAAAGATTTCCTATGGATTGTGCAAAATAACTTAAAAATTAACCTGGCTGGGAATTAAGAACATTTATAACTACAGCAAGAAAAGTAGAATACAAGAATCGACTGTACCTCAATCATTTGAAGTTCATGTGAACGCAACTTTGAAACATGTGCGTATAGGCCATAAAAAATAAAAAGGCAAGAAATCCCATGGAGAAGATGTTCACAGCTTGCTACAATAATTTCAAGAGATCAACATAAATTTTACTTAAAGTTACATTTTGTTTTGAATACAGTGCAAATCGGAAACAATTAATTGTGGGTTTCTGCAACCTCCAACAGAGATTTTACCCTTGTGTGATATGAAACCCAGTGTGAGACCTACAAAGTCTAAGAAGGTCTACAGATTGTAAAACTCACAAAATGTATTTGACAGAACCTTTTCAAAAGAAAACTGTATTGTCTTATGGCAAAGCACTTCGAAAGCATAAAAAATATTACTTTCTTCCAGCATTTTGACTCAGTAAATCAGTACAAAAGAAACAGGTGTAATCTCTAGAAATTTGTAACATGCAAATTTAGTTACATGTATGTTAATAACATTTGGCTACTTACTTTGTGCCCAGAGATAATTTTTCCTCCTTGCAGTTATACAAAACAAAATTTCACATAACCAGCAAAGTATACACTTTCAAACGCTATTTATCAAAAACACTTACTCCTCAAAAGAATTCCTTACAAAAAACAACTGTTTGTATAAGCCGAAAAAAAATTCTTGAATAAATAATTAAATAAGCCTAAACCTGAAAGAGTTCTCGGTAATAAGGTACATTACTAGTGGGGGTAATTTTATTAAATCAAATGAATTTTTTGCAATTTGATCCAATGATGGCACCCGCGCAAGAGTTCAAAGCTTGCAAAAACGTTTTTTTTTTTTTGGAAATTACGATTCACAAAATCAATGGATATTAAAGTGTAATAATGACAAAATGAGATCAAAATTTACGCGATAACGAAATTAAATTACTTCTAAACTCGTTAAATTAAACCTCTTCCCGGTTTCGGAGCTATTCTCGACGCAAAAAGAAAAATGGAATATGACATGCGGACGAAAAGACCCATTGCGTGAATTGGAAGAAAAAGATTTCGTTAATTATCCAGTGAAAGAAATTTACAAAGGCAAAACATACGTACTAAACCCACTCGCAGGCACAAAACAAAACAAAAATGGCAAGAAATATTCGGTAATCGCATTTTTTATAGCACTCCATTGAGATGTAAACGATCTTAAAACAACAAAGTTGGTAAGGTAAACAGCACGAGAAAAATAACTATACACAGCAGTCGCAGACATTTGCCGTCATGCAATAACATTTCCAGCATATTGTTCGTCGTAAAAATATGCAATCTGGAGAATCAACGTTTTCGCGCATAAAGTGCTCATTCTACGAGAAAAGGCACAAAATGTATGCCTTAAAATTGTTGATGTCTACAAATTATGCTTATGTCAACGACATACAAGGTTGACAGTTCGGTTGGAAAAAACTTTTGACAACCGCTCAAAGAATGTTTACGCTACAAACTTCAATCTCTTATTAGAATCACTCAGCTTGTATTAAGCAGATCCTACAAAGACCCGCTGTCCGGGTGTTCTATTGCAGAAATTTCTTACAATTTTTATTGCACAAATATTCAAGTATCACTCAAAATTTCACTCGATATTTCTACAGAGGACAGATGGGGCTCTCGATAGCGCGTGACAGGCAACCGTCCCACAGCACGCCTATTCCCCCTATGTATGAATTACGCCGGGAATTACGATTTCACAAAATAATAAAAACAACCATTAAACTGACCACTTTCCTTATCAGGCTTTGCCATCTCTCAACATGATAATCGACTATACCGCTCTTCAAAATGACAACTACAGATCAACTTCGCGAGTTTTCGTCCTAATATCAACAATACAGTGATAGAACACAAGACCCACAGTGTTCTCTCGTTACATCGACTGTTGTTTTAAAACTGATCGACCACCACGGCGCCAATGAATCGGACAAAAACGTCAAAGAAAAGAAAAGTTATTTAGTCCCACAAACCTTGGCAAGCTTGCAAGATAGGCCAGTAATCGAGTTAAAGATGAATGTTCGATTTCTGCTGCTTTAGATCTTGCCGGAAACGATATGATAGGACCTCCTCGACGGTCTTTGCCTCCTACAAAACAAATATTCCATAATTTACTATTTTACTCCTGTGGACCCGGACTTTATGACAGTACCATCCTTAAAATCAAGGTACCGGCGAATCAGACAAGCGGTGTACAAATTGGCTATCACAAATCATTAGAGATTTGAGGTGAACTAAATTTATAATATCACTATAGTTATCGATCGGACGCGCTATAGCGCGAATTTGTTGACTCTGCACGGTTTTCGTAGTAAAAGTTTATCGCTTTGAAAATTCAAACATACCAAAGAGCAATCGATTAAAGAAGAGGAGAGGCGTAGCTTCTCAGACAATTCATAGAATGACATCGTTGAATTCGACAAAGGTTGAAGATGACCGCTAAAAATAATGTCACATGGAGCTTACCGTACAAAATGGCAATTTTCTGCTGAAGTAAGTCGAGGATATCCTTAGCTCGCAATCCTTCCCATCTGCCTTCTGCTTAAAATATGAATAATTCGGTGAAAGAGAGGAAAAACACAACGGTAAACCACCAACAATAAAAAAGTTGCGCCACGGTTCGCCCCTCAGGAGCCTCTCTCAACAAATACTCTCTCTCAGCCGGCGTGTTTCCGAAACTCTGAAAAACATTTACCTGAGCTGAATATTGAGGACAAATCGCTGTCTGATGAAGCAGTTGACCACCGTTCTGGTGTATTCATAGTCTGTTTTATCGTTTGTACTTCATTCTGTTCACTTTACGATGAAAGTTTTGGCCACGGGAAGCCATCTTTCCTGCTATACTCCCGTATTGTAGTCGTGTGACGTCACGCGTAACGAATTATGATAATTTATGCAAAGTCACAACTTCTCATCTGTCATGTCATCGACAGGAAAAGATTTATAATTTGCACTTGGCAAAGTGATAACTTCAAAATTTCTTCTCTAAAATTCCATCCATGCATTTCGCTGGAAAACAAATTGGTCTCTCTCTCTTTCAAACATCCGGTAAAAGCAAAAAGCGATCACTTTAGGAATTATATTAAGAGCGAAGCTTTTTCGCACATTTCGGAAGTTCAAAAATGTCTGCCCCAATTTGACCTCGCCTGAAAGGAAGGCCGCTACACATCATCGCATCTATGTGATACTTAAAATTGCTACGTGCAATTTTGGAGCCAAAAATTGACTCAAAGTCCCACAACCTATCGTTTGTTTTTCTAAGTTGAGAATTTCGTGGGAGTTTGTTAAAAATCGCGTGCACAGCGTTTATTGATGTAAATAAAACGATAATTATCTCACTTAACTGCAATATAGTTGAGCTGATTGTTTTGGCTAAAAATAACTCTTTCACTGTGGGTAAAACCATAACCTACCATTGTGAAACTACATCGTTTGGCTAGACAGAAAACAGCAGTGTACTTTTTTTACGAAAACCTTGCCACAGTGAAAGCGTAAAAAGTAGTTTCAAAACAAAAGACAGGGGAAACGTTATACTGAAACATAGATACAAGGCATACCTCCATGATGCTCAACTTTCGCGACATGACCGCAAAGTGGTTTATCGAATCTTTTAATACTGGTGCGGTTTCACAAAGAATCGGTGTAAAATACGATAAAGACCTTACACATAACTCTGATCCCTTAAACAATTAAAATGTTAGTTAGATTAAGAAAGATACTTCGATTTTTCTTTCGTTCAAGCGACCCAACTGTTTGAGCTACGCGAGCTTTCGGCAAGATCATAAGACCCATAGCAGTCATAACAGAAAAGCGCCTTTATTTAACACTTTGGTTAACCAGAAGGAAACAATCCCTCTCTTTAAACATTTGTTTGTTTTCAATTACAGCGTTGCTCAGATGTTTGTCGTTTGCAGGAATGAAATATCCAAACGGATAGCGTGGAGTCGAGAAGGGGTAGAGTCCCGGGGCAGGGTAAGTGAATGGGTCACGAAAAAGCAAAAGGGCGTTTAATTTAAACAATGTCTGTAGAGCTAGGAAGTTAATAGACGCAATTCGACTCAGAAGATGAGAAAACAATGTTAAGAAATCGTAGAAAATTTCATACAGAAAAGCTGAATCGTTTTTATCTACCTCCAACCTTGCCCTCCGGCGTTAAATCGACAACAAAAATGCATATTCACTCATTTTCACAGTCTAACACGTAGAGATAGCAATGAAATATAACACTAGCGATATTTTTGACCTCTGTCATCACAAACGTGCAACTGAAAATCAATATTAACAAAAGTTAGTTTTTTCTTGGCACAATCTGCACTAAGTGCAGTCTATGGTTCTTTATCAGAGTGTCGGATCGAGTGATTGAGGTTTTCGATCGAGGCGCCAAAGTGTCATCAACAGAACAATCTTCAATTTCATCAACGCAAAATTTACAAAGCGAAACGACCCGAAGAAATAAATAACGATCATTTCAAGAATAATTAAAGGTTTCAGACTCGAGAAGAAGTGGTAACAAA
Source organism: Catalaphyllia jardinei (assembly GCA_022496165.2). Lineage (NCBI taxonomy): Eukaryota > Metazoa > Cnidaria > Anthozoa > Scleractinia > Caryophylliidae > Catalaphyllia > Catalaphyllia jardinei. The sequence goes on from CM042759.1 coordinate 1,341,534, forward strand.
TGGGAGGTTCATTATAAATGCAGAACGATTGGATATAAGTTAGAGACAATGAAATCTCGCATTGTGCTTTGTCTGTGTTCGGAACACGCTGTGATCAGTCTGATCTTGAAAATAAATGCAAAATAATCTTCTCCCAGGATGCACGCTTTTGTAACTCTTGTAGATTTTTGCGTCGGCTGTCCTGGTCGGGAGCGGAACAAATATGATCAAATTCCACCGGAAGAATGAGTTTATCCTGCTTGGCAGAACAGGGGAAAAGGGCAGAATAGCAAGAGAGAAGAATAAGTGACTACCGCTTCTGATGCCTTTGATTTTGATCCTGGTTACTTAAAAAAAGGAAAGAAGTCTTTTGATTGTCAAAGCAGGTCCCACGAGGTTTAACAACCAATCATAACACTCGCAAACGCAAATCTGACAAGAGTTGTTACCAATATATCGTGGACAGGTATTTCAGTGTTTTTTTTTTCCTAGCCAAAACACAATGACCTTTGCTTGCAATTGTAAATCCCCGCACTGCTCTTTGTATTGATATTCTTCAGAGTATTTCTTTAGTTTAAGAAGTGTGCAGTTAGCGTAACACGCGCTTAAGTTGGAAATTGGAGGGAGACTTCTTAAACAACCTCTTTCACATTTACCAATTTTGTTTACAAAATATAAGTTCTTTTAAGTGCAACTGCCCATAGCTCTCGGTGTAATACTCTGATTTCTGTAGTATAAAGCGACCAGGAGTATTGTTTAGCTGGCCGCAAGCCAATCGCAGGTTACTCCCAAGAAGAATGTCTAGTTGATGCCCCAATACAGTCGCAAGGATTTATTCACGTGGGTGAAGAGAGTGTCTGTAAAAGTAGTGTCTTATCCAACAACAGGAAATAATGGACTAGGCGACTTCCTCCCATTTTGATGACAAAGACATGATTGAATTGTACAGGATATTTTCAACCTGTTCTGAAGAATCTTCTTGATGTCGTCTATCGAGGAGAAGACACTAAACTGAGATGCTGGGATGGGACTGGGTCGCATTTTTTCTTGCAGTGCTAAGTTTTAACGCCGGGTTAAAAAACACGTGGGGGAAGTTTGTTTTCGTTCATTATAGCTAAACAACCCCAAAAATGAGCTATTATCCCAGATCAATTCCGTTTTTTCAAGAGGGGATTTCCTCCGTTGATTTTTGATACTACCCCTCATTTTAGACATTTTACTGCAGTTTCCTTTTTTAAATAAACGTACAAAGATTAATGTTCGTAAAGAGTAAAAAGCCCTTTCACTGCAAACCCATATCGAACCCATTTCAGTGCTACTGATTTACAGCTGGAGTCACTAGAATGGTTTACTTTTGAGTCTGACTTCATTTTGTTAGTCATACTGAGTTCTTGACAAACTGTAGCTGTGTAATATAACTTTGTATTCCTAAGATCCTCAAGCAACACAAGGCGAATGCATATATGCTCAGTTTTTATACCAGAGATTTTTGTTAGTTTTTGGTTAGCAATTATGGCTAAAAGAATTTAGAAGAGGCGATTAACTGAGCTTGAACAGGCGCGGTACAACAAAAGAATCGTGTTCTTTTCCGTATAAACAAACAAAATGCAATTTGGGTGGAGTTTCCGGAATAAAGACTACTTTTAGCTGCTCTTCAAAACTAAGCTTTCAAGAAATTACACAGTGACTCGCCAAAGTCGCCCAAATTTTTAATCCCTCTTGAGAAAGTAAGATGTAAATTGGTGCCTTGTCGAGTATTACTGGACCTGATACAGCGTGGAGAAATAGAAATTAAACAGACCTACAAAAAACCTCGTTGGTTTGAAATAAATGGTGTCAGTTTAAATGAGTTGTACGTGTTAGTAACAAAATGGTTAGACTTTTAGCTACTTTTAGTAATATGTGGTGAAAATCCTGTTGAATTTATTTGCTTGCCTGGTAAACTTGTGGATGATCGAAAATTGATCAACGTGATAAAAAATATCAACTGCAAGTAATTTCTGTAAATTTAACTTTTTGGAATCTTGATTATTTGAGAACTTTTCCGAGCAAAAAATGGATTCTAATAATTCAAGGTCAGTGCTTTCGTATACTTGTCTTTGGATCCTCATTCCTTCAGTGTCATTAGTTGGCAGAAACAAAATGCAGAGATATACATCGTGCGAGACCTTGGAAAGGGAAGTATACACTTGCAGCTCAAACATAGAGAAATCAGCAAGCTCTCCAGATAAATAATTGGCCTTGTATTTCCACATAGCAGACTACATTTTGCCACCAGCAGCAGATTTTGCCGTGGGGTCAAGAGCTAAGAATTAACTCGAAACGCGCACAAACAAGTTAGGTCGGCAAGTTTTGTTAATTTACATTAATAGCAAAGCGTAACATTACATGAAAGCCCCGGAAAGTCTCTCTGAATAGCCATTACGTGTAAGTAGCAACGATAGCAAAACTATTTTTTGTTAGTTTTTATATTTACAGCAAAACGTAACACGAGAAACTCCGTTTTCCTCGACAAGTCTAAACGCTAACAGAAAAAAAAAATCGATGATAAGTCATGATCTTTGTTCAAAATTCTTAGCAACTTTAAACAAAGACATTTGTCAAATCAAAGCTTGTCTGGTTTGGCCCTGCAAAAGACAAAATGAAAGCCCTCAACGAAATTTGTTGAGTTAAAGTTTTGCGGTCCTAAATAAGAGCGCATGAACTTCGTAAAGGAGTCTGATTTACTTACGGTCATAAACCATCAGTTGCGTTGGCGTTCAAAGTGTACGTGAAAGCACGTAAACTAAGGTCGGATCAAAGGATTCACGATCAAATGACTCTTAACAATCATTGTAACCAAAATCCCGACCCTTCATTGTGCATTGAAGCTTATTGAATAAGAAGTATGTATTCAGTTTGTTAAACAATATCAAATAACAAAAAAGAAAAGTTAGACGTACGAGCAACAATTTGTTTCGATCGCGCTTTTTCTTGTCTCGCAGTACAAACTTCTTTTAAAAGTACGGGCAATCCACATGGCAATTTTCATAACTTAGAACCAAATACCATTTAATACTGATTTCAGTCGCAAATTGGAAGGTGACAGAATATAATCAGTAACTTGCCTTTTTAGTGGTACCCTCATAACAAAAGAAAAATTGTTCCGTTTTATTGTGGTCATGCAGTGTCTTGCCAAAATACCTTTTCCTAAATTCTCCAGATTGAACGATAGCCGGAGGCCAGTAGGCGAAAAATGACGTGGTTTAAAAAGGCACAAACCGTGGAAAAGGTCTGAGTAAATCACATTTCTCTAAAGAAACCTTTCAAGTGCCTTTTTTTTCGCCGCAGAAAAGACGCAAAGAGTCAAAGAAATTGATCGGGATGTTTAGTGCACATGCTTGTGTTTTGCGTGGGTTTTCCCGTGTTCTCGATTGCATTTCCAAAGATTTTATCATGGGAATAATTAGGCCCTGGTTTCCGGTATATACGTAACTCAAAAGTGTGTGGGAGGAAGTCGTTAAAAGTCTGAAAGACCGCTAAATAAAAACACAGTTTGACTTTTGATCGTGTTGATAACAAACTTTCCGAAATTTTATACAGACGCTGTTCATCTAGGTTAAAGATCGAGTACGTACTATCTTTTGATTAGCGCGGCCGCGCGAACAACAAGAAAGGATGTCTTTGTTTAAAATTCTTATCAAGAGTGAACTGGGTACAAAAATGACTGCACGTTTCTGGTTGATAAGTCCAAATTGGTGTCCGTCCAGAGGTTTTTGCTACTATTAATTTCACGATTTTTTATAAAAATAATAAAAAATAAAAATCATTTTTCCTTGAAAAACTGCTGTCTCATGCTTGAAGAAACTGAACTCAGAAAGGCTGACCGTACGGTTGGGGTTAACTGTTATATATTTTCCAATAGGGACTCTAGGATATGGTACGGCGAGGCTGTACATGTAGCATGTGTAGTACGGCGGGAAATAGTGAAGATTACTTCCGGTGACGTCATGTCGCGTGTTCCACTACGGCTTTCCCGCCGTAGTCTTGCTTTCTACTACGGGAAAGTTAACAAATTGACGTCAGTTTTTATGCGTCTGTCCTGTTATTGATCATAGCCGAGTGGATCCGCAGACTACTTTGACAATGTGATGACAAAATTCATTATCAATAACAGAACAGACGCATCAAAAACTGACATCAATTTGTTTTTTACGATAACAGATTGTCGAATTTCCCGCTCTCGTTCGCTGACACGTCGCACGAATTTCAAATTCATGTGTCTGTTCGTATATTGATCATAAAATTTAGCCAATGAGCGCGCGTAAAATGGCTAGTTTGCGAGGAAAGCTTGATCAGCCCAGTGAGCAGTTTCGCAACTTCATCTTTCCACTGCTTGGGGACAAAGACCACGAGAAGGTCTTGGATGTTGTAGCCAAAGTCGAGAAGAGTAATCTGCGGTAGATCCATAAAACGTCTAGTGCGGGCCGGCAGATCTAGTATTTTCCTTAGGAGGAAATGTAGAATACACTCGCCTGCGGCTCGTGTTTTCTACATTTCCCTCGTGTTCTCAAATGACCATCGTGTTTTATCACAGTGTAATACACGGCTTAGGCTTCTTTATTTGTTAAATGAAAGCTGTGTATTTTCGGACTTATCACATTGTACGAACCCTACCAGTGCTGTGCTGAAATCGAGCTTTTTATCAGTGTTAAGCTTATCTTGTTTTGTGGTTGAAATTACAGCGGTTCTAGAAGCAGCCGAGAGGCAAATCTAAGTTTTGGTAGATGTAAGATCGACACAAGAGAAGGAAATCATTGTCATTGATGAAGCCTTTGTCTTATGAGAGTTGAATAAAGTCGAACGTATCAATTTTTGTAAAGACACGTAGATGCTGACACCCCGTTGCCGTACAGCGAAATCTTACTCTGCTTGAATAGGGCTATTGGGACGAGAAATGGTTTGAGGTTTGCGGAGGGAACGGAGTTGTCAGCCTAGTCCCTCACGGCCGAAGTAGCCGTAGTAGCAGCCCGCCGTAGTGTATCTTTAAGTCCCTAGTATTTCGTCAGGCACGGCCTGACTTCTTCGGGGAGTGCCTGACGAGTTCTGAGTTCAGTTTCTTCAAGCCATTTCATTTGCTGATCAGAACCTACCAGGTTCCGGTACTTTTGATTTGTCCGTTGGCCCTTTCTAGAGTTTAAAGTTTTTTGTCTCATGCTGCTGTACATGTCAAAGAGAAATATCTTCCCAGAATCTTCGCCACTGCAGGGTTTACTCTCCGCCTTGACCTGAGGAAAGCTAATTTTATTTCCAATTTCTGTCCCCGTCTCCCTACTTTTCTATCGAGGTGCTGAGGAATTTGCAAAAAACCATCTCTTCGCCAATAAAAATTTGATATATTTCAGATTAAATCTAAGATAATACTGAGAGATATGGATTTAATTGCACAGCAATCAGAGAAGTTTGTTTTTAATTTATGCGGGAGAAATAAATCCAATTATCAAAAATGTATTGAATTAATTATACAATAATCGCGAAAAAGTGTCTCTAATTTATTATTAATTATTCCACACCGATGACGTAGCTTTTTAGAGATCTCTGATTGGTTCTTTCAGTAAGCACATAATTACAACCAAATTGACTTCCCCTTCGCTTATGGTGTGGTGGGGGTGTGGTTATTCAGGATTTTCACCCATTACGATCAACAGCAACTGCGGTTTCCTTGCCAAATTTCTGCTACACAATTCCATCATACTTCTAGTGGACCTGGTCCAGACTTTGAACTTAACCCTGTAAACAAATAGTGCGGACATAATTCAGGCCTTCAATGAGCGGACAGCTCTCCTAAACCTAAGCATACAAAATCATTTGATTTGTCTCCAAATATTCCGTAATAGTACGTAAAGTAAACCAAATTTTCCGATTCGGTGAAGCAGTCTCCTTTGATACCTAATTTTTCATTGATTGTTTGATTATGTAATGATTATGTAATGATGTTACAAACAGGAATAAGATGGAAGTACAGGTTTGGACGCGGTTCTGAAAGTGTCGACTGCACGTCACGAGCTAACATGAGATCGCCTTAGACTGATCGGAAGAAAATCACGAGAAGGGCTGTGCGTGCCGGGAGCCGATCGCCGACATAAGCATAGCTTATTGAACTCAGTGAAAGGCAAGGTAAATTATAGGCTTATTTCACGATATATCAGGCAACAAATGACTAAGTTGACGCTTTCTCTACTTAGCGGCTTAAACTGTACAAGTGCCAAAAGAAATGGCATGCAATTAGCTTAGAACATGATTATCTCATTGCATTTTATGACTAAGAAGACGGCTGAATCAGTTGTACTTATGTCTCAAACTTTAACTTGAGATACACCTAGGAGGTGCAAAAGTCTGTGAGTACTTATATAGTATGATATGAACCACCAGTACTTATTTAATATGACATCGCTTTGATGAACCATACGATGTTTTTGAAGTTCAATTTTGATCAAAACATGGTTTGGATGAAACATCATCGTCAGTTGTACAGTGAGAAATAAAATGAAATTGTGCAATACATAGTGTAACAAAGTGAGATATTAACAAGAATAATTAAGGATGAAGGCGATCAAACTATTATAGTATGAGTTTTTTGCGTCAATCGCGATGTCCTCGGCTCTAGCAAAATTTATTCCGTGTGGTTAATCAGTTTTCTCTAGCCTGCGTTACAAGCGTTCCCGTACAGAATGCAGAGAAGTTGTTCGTACGGGAAAGCTTGCTACGCGAGTTAATTTCTCTCACGAGTATCAATTCTGCTCCTCTTGCAAATTTGGGCGTCGTTCATCAATATCTTCAGGGAAAATCTATACTAGACAGTTTTATTACGCAGTTCACGTTTTAGAAAAGGAATTGACTGCTTGATTTCTCGGAACTTCAACCGCCGTCTTTAAATTGGATCAGGTTTTTAATTTTAAATCAAAGTAAGCCCGGTTTCCGCCACTCTGGTGAGTCCGGTCTGCGTTCTTCCGATCCCTTTTCGGGAGAGGAGCGCGGGCTCCTTTCCTGAACAGCGGCTATTAATCCGGCCTCGTTCCCAGGGCATTTTCCCTGGAATAGGCCCTGGGAACGAGGTAGACTGGTAAAGGTTTCGAAAACTGTTTCACTGGCTGTGGGAAGTTTACTTCTCACTGACTTTATTTCAATCACTTCACACACCAGCGAAAAAAAAAGATAATCCATTAACAAAACCTCTGCCAAGGACGGAAACGTTTTGAGTGATACCTACAGAATTCTGATTTCCGGATGTGCTCTAATCCGATTTTTTAAGGTAACTAGAAAATCCTCAGCTTGTAGAAATAGTTTCACGTAATTGTTTAAGCTGACTGGTAAACCGTTATGTCTTGTTGACTTTCAAGTTTCTGTTATAAAATAGAAAGTGAGTGCGTTGTTTTCACTTATTCAGTTTCAAATGCCGCAACAATATTTGTTTTGTCAAATGCGTGCATTTTCTTTTGTGGTTATTTCTGTTTGTTTTTCTAGGCGATTGCATTTTAATTGCCCGGACATCAGTGCAGAGGACTTCCGTGTCGTGACCGTCAGTTTGTGCTTTAAAATCATCTTCTCAAATTTACGAAATAAAACTAAATTGAAATCCTCTCAAATTAACGGACAATACAGACTAGCTTCCAAATCTATTTTTAATTACGTGTTAAACATTTTAAGTAGGATTTTTGCCACAAACAACTGATAACAAAATTCCTCCCCTGAGATAGTTTCACATAGAGGTCATTGCCTTTACTACACTGTTTCTCAAATAAAATATGGACCAAACTGTTACATGAAGTCAACTCTCTCTACTACAGACAGTGTCGAGACCAACAGCAAACTGGCGCTAGTAATGGAAAGTAAGGGCTGTCTTTCAGAGAAAACCTTATATTTTGGGGTCGTCTGCTCTTCGAACAGTGACGGATGGAAAAGGCGCCTGATCGCAGTAGGGTTTGTCTAACTTGTACTATACTGTAGGTTATTGTGTAGAAACGACTCCAGGCAGTAGGCTTCCCTGCAATGCGTGCACAGTGTTGACAACTCTCGCAGTTTGAAAACTCGCGAAATCCGGATGTGGGTACGTACCCGGCCTACAGAGATTGCTCCCCTAAATCGAATTTGATATTGTATTCAACATTACTCAGTGTTTGTCTAGCTTGTACTATACTGTAGGTTATTGTGTAGAAACGACTCCAGGCAGTAGGCTTCCCTGCAATGCGTGCACAGTGTTGACAACTCTCGCAGTTTGAAAACTCGCGAAATCCGGATGTGGGTACGTACCCGACCTACAGAGATTGCTCCCCTAAATCGAATTTGATATTGTATTCAACATTACTCAGTGTGTCCTCGGAGTATTTGTTTTTTCCTTTGGTTCTCACATGTCCGTTGACTGTTTTAAATTGCCCGTTGTTAATGAGTGGAGAGCAGAAAGAACGAACTCTTGGAGTGATACTCACAGAGAGTTCCGTCCGGAGGGGTTTCTTGTCCAATGAAATTATCACCTGAGAGTAGCTGACTGCTTACTGTGAGAATTTGTTGCATATGAGATTTTTTTAAAAGGATCACTGCATTGACTGTAAAATCAGGACCGTGAGTGCATATTATATATAACTTCATATTCACATCGCAACTTGATACACAGAACAGTTTTCGTGATTCTCTTGCATCTTGACTCCGGCTCAAACACTCTTCCTAACTTCTGCAAGCTGTTTGTGAGGTGTCAGATTTTCTCCTCTAAATGCTGAACGTAAATCAAGTGTTGACATATGGAGAATAAACAGTTTGATCACTGGTATTAAAAGAAATTATTTAAGGCCAGTCTTAGGACAATTCGTATAACAAAAGCGCTTGATAGATGAAAGGAAATTACCGGATTATTGCCGCCATTAATTTCTGTCTCACTAATATACATTGTTCTTGTCTTTGCGGCGATTAAGAGTGAACGATTGTATTTGAGATCAGATCACTAAATTTAAAATATCAGACCATAGACCAGACAAAGAAACACGTCAATTAGCAAACGAACAACCACCAACCAGGTGAACAGGTGCATCGAACACTCTCATTGGTTTAAAATAAAACTTTCAAGTAAAATATTTGAAAAATATCATCGTAGCTATATATATATATGCATCATGAGGGTCCATTGCAGTAGCCTGTTTTATAAGCAGTGATATTTTAATCGACAGGTAAGAAATTAAGAATAATCTTTCGAATGGATTAAAACGGTTTAAGATGATTTGTTCAGTATAGAAATTCTATAAAACAGATTACAGATTATTGACTAATTATAGTAATCTTGTTCTTCATTGGAGTTGAAAAATACCCAAACAACTTAGAAAATTTTACCACCAGTGTAAGAAAGCCACAGAAATACCGAAGACTAGGGAAATTGTGCAGTAAGTACCCATCGTGAAATGATTCTTGTGACGTTTGGAAACAGCTAATCAGATGCAAGCACCAGCCTCGCAAGACATGATGAGAACAATAAGCTTGCTGCAAAACTCAGGGCCACAAAAAGTAATGAATTGATTTACGACAATAAAAACATAAACCTGGGTAAGGCTCCCGTCCACTTCGCCTGAGGAATTCGAAGACGGAGGTTTCACTCCAAAAACGCATCAAATGTTTTCCGTTCACACTACGCTGGAGGAATTTGAAAACGGAGGTTTCACTCTGAAAACGCATCAAATGTTGTCCTTACACACTACACCGAAGGAATTCAAAAGTAGAACAATCACCGATCATTTTGAATTTGTGTTTGAGGGAAACACGGAAGGGGAAATCCACACATTATTATCGTCACGCCGTGTTTTCAAAAAGGTTTGTTTTTCCACAGTTTGAAGAGCGTTTATAGTCTGAATTTCAGCCGAGTGGGGCGCGGGTGAGAGTCTATGAGACGGCTGAAATTCAGACTAGAGCGTTTTCGGAAAGCTCCGTTTTCGTAACAGATGAGTGTCGATGATAGGCTAAACAGTAGGAATGAAGCGTAGTATGTTGACCAGAGCTACTGTCACATCCCGGAAATAACACTTGCAAGAAAAATACCAAGCCGCGGGGGCACTCCGTGACAAAAATCTAGTTTCTCCGTACAATTTCTACACATTTCCAAGAAGCCAGGTAATGAGAATAAGGGAAATTATCAGTAAATGCACATTATTAAAAGGGCAATAATTGGGAGAACTTAATCACTATATTTTCAGGAATTAACAAATCGCCTTTGCTCGCCCAGTCAAAAAGAAATTTAAACTTCCAGTAGCTTTTATTGATCATATTTCGTATATTTTGGATGTTCTCTGTTTTAACGTGTGCCTTTATTTTGATAATTGCCTCTTATTTTATTTTACAGCCATAAGTTTGTAATGGCCAATCGCGAAACTGCGCTTTTCCATTTAATTTGTGATTTCACGGGCGCCTGGAAATGATTGGATTGAATAGAGTCTTCGTTAATCCGGATAAACGAATCACGCTTTTCAATTTGCTAGTCCGCCGGGGAGTCCATCACTTGTTACCGCAAAAATTTACCTAGAACGCCCTCCAGTGCTAGACTAGATTTTGCTAATCAAATTACCTTACAAACTCCCGGAAAGATTTATCAGACACCTTTTGTTTCTGCGAATAAAATAACACCATAAGATACGTGTCTTATTTACATGCTCTTGTTTCTTATCTAAGGCACCGTCAGAGGTACCTGTGGGGGTTTACAAGGTAAAAAGAATGCTTAATGAAATTTGATTGTTTTCCCAGCAACTTGGCGGCCGCGAAATTTAACGGCTTACGGATCGCGTCTTTGCACAATAACAGCAACTTATTTAGAAAGTGTTTTTGAAGGTCGGTGTTTTTGTAACTTTTGTTGCAACCTTTTTCCGTTTTCCAATAACTTAGGCTTGTAGTTTTTAATTAGCAGCCGCGAACAATACAGATAAAAGCGAGAGATAAAATCGCGAAGACAGAGAGATTGATTGAAATCTTAATAGAGGTTAATCACGAACTATACGTTTATTCACATTTTCTATTTAAAGCAGCAAAAACATAGAAAAAAAGACGTAAACATCATGTCTTGGCTTACACCTGTTTCTATTGAAATGTTTTATTAACTATACGTTTTGTCTCTAGAAACTTCACAACCGACATCTTTACTGAATTTCTGTCTCCATAATTTTACTACGACGTTAATCTGAAATCCTCGAGTTAAAATCGACATTTCTTAAAACGCTTAAGTACTTTGTAAGGATAAGAGAACATAAGGGCTAAATGCTTCATCCGATTTTGCCTTAAGTCATCTTTGACCTAATTTATAATCTTTGTACAGAAAAGTTGCGCGTTTCGAATATATTACTTAACAAAGTCACGCATATAAGGTCAGACGGAATTTTCTCGCTCGCAGCAGAATTGTTCCCTTTAAAATGCTTGTCATAGCCTCATTTCTTGTTCGTCTGAAATCAGTGAAATATAACTTCGGTGTCGAAAGTTAGAATAGGTTAATCGTATCCGGTAGGAAAGGCGCCGGTGACATGATAACTCCACGTTTTTGAGTGAGGCAGGAAGATTGTGCGGCTAAACACGATCATTTTAACACATGTCTACCATTCACCCGTAACCCTACTTTCGTGCGGATACGGATACAAACTCTTTACTTCAATGTTGTTTTTTTCTGAACAGATTGTGCCCGTAAGTTAAAGACGTCTATTGAGAAATCTTAAAATGTTCTCAGTTGTCAAAGATACATTCATAGATTTCATATGAATGTTAAAATCTACATTGTTTTTAACCTGTTAACTTTGTGAATAAATTTTCAATGGCTTACCGCTTCAGTCCTTGAAGTAGGCAGTTTTCGTATGATCCAATGCCTTCACCTCGGGGTTTAAATCGGGGAGACTCCTTAAAAAATAACGTCGGTGATTTTGGTTTCACAGCGAGACGAATATTCTCTCAGTACAGGAAACTAAATTCAAACAAAAGAACAGTCCACTTAGGGCGCCTTTGTTTGCGCTGACATCTTGCTTTCCTATGGCAGTTCAAAACCTTTAGTTATTGTTTATATGCATTGATGCGACCAAAATAAACTTAGCCAAGCCGCGCTCGTCTGTTTTTTCATAAATCTTTCGCCTGTCATTTATTTGATTAAAAACATGGCTGCATTATTACGCAGTGAGAAACTTTAGAAGGGATTTACAAGATAAATATGCAAAATTTTGTCAATCCGGCAATTAGGAAACAAAACGATTTTTCTTTGTGGAAAAACACAATTCTCTGATTATCGACCGGCTCAAGGTTGTATGCTTAAAACTACAAAGCGGCCATTTGTTTAAATGAATTATTAGAATTCCCGACAGGAATTTAATTACTATTAGTCAAAATCAAAGAGATTATTTCAAGTATAGAAAGCATCTTCACAAAACCGGAGCCGATTCAGGAAACTGTGTGACGTCATAGTGGACCGCGAGGGACTTGGCCATTGTTTTGAGCGAATGTGAGCTTTATGGTTTGGCTCTATGCTAATTCCCTTGTGCACACAAAAGATGTCCTCTTCAAAATGCCGATCTGCGGCGGAAATAATTAACTGTACGTTTTGTGACATGTTGATTTAAATTGTTAATTGCTTTCCTTTCTCTCACAATGGCGCAACTCGAACCTCAACAGTTAAAAATCTCCCGGGATCTTCATCAAGCGAATTGATTATTCTCATCAACTTACTGCCTGATAACGTATTGACACTGTAAGGAGAATTCATCAGTTGATTCTCGCTTGAGTTAAACTTGGATCGTGCTTGAAGACCAGTGGCCTTTGTCTTAAATTGGGACTGATCATTTCAATTATGCTACCTGTTGCAAGTGATTTAAACATCAAAAGTTTGCGCCATTTTAATAAATAAAACGAAATTTCTATTACAAAACGCAAAATGTTACACCGCGCTTGTTACTGACACATCTTTGTAGTTTGATGTGCACCTCCCCTCAACCCTTCCTTGGAATGCAGTAAGTTCCCCTCCAGTAAGATTAATAGTACTTTCACGGTATTTGATTCTTGTCAGAAAAACGGTAACACAAAAGCAAGAAAAAAAACCTTGTTTCCGAGGAAGCCGATTTATTTATAAGCTTTTATAGCCCTGTGATTACATATGTCTCGCTAGTAAGCAGTAGTGATGAGGTAACCAAAATCTCGGCAAGAACATTGAGAATTTCCTACTCAGTTGGCTTGTTGTCACAGTTCCTCATTTCTGTCATTTTAGGAAAAGTTCTTTACAAATCCTAGATCATAGTACGTGCAATTAGGTAAGATACCTTTAACTGCCTAGATGTTCAATGTAGAGAATTCCAACCAATTATCCACTGTCCTAATTTTGCGTTTTCTGTAAAGAGCCTATCTAATTTTAGGGCGGCGGGGGGAGACTACCGGAGAAATAGTTGAGGGGGTTGGAGTGAGGAAGAGATTCAGGGTCAACTAGTGCCCCAGTGAGGCGGACCACAAATACTCCTGGTCGATGTAGAGATGATGGGAGGTCTAGTTGACGTTGTTAACGTAAAATAAATGAAGGGGGTAAGTTTGTAAAGGAATTGTGGTGATGTGTCGATGGGGAGTATTGCAAGATAATTTGGTTTTATCAACTGGGCTGATAATATGAATTGGCCACCGTAAAGAGATTCCGGAGCTGACGTTTCGAGCGTTAGCTTTTCCTCGGAGCGTAAAGGTTAGTTTGTAACTTGCGTTGTGAGAAGGTTTGAGCTTTTTTAGCATTGTCAGCCTCATTATGTCGTGTTTTTGGTAAAAACACTTTACTTTCTCAGTGCCTTTTTCTACCCTGGATAGTAATAGGAACTGGGAACTTCTCGACCAAGTTCATTGCGAAATGCTTGGGGCTACCTGAAATGGCACAAAATCCCATTCATAGGGTGTTGCCACTCTGAGTGGTTTAAAATGTCAGCTGTAATAAAAGCTGCTTACTGTATTTTATAGAAACTAATTTAAGGATTGCAACGAGCTTCACTTAGGGTAACTATGGAAACTAGATTTAATCATCGACCCTTACGGACGGACCATTTGAATTTTGGGAGGGGTGGGTGATTTCACACAGGCACGAATTTTATTTTAACCCTTACGTACTTTAGGAAATTTATTTTAGGGGCGTTTTTATGCATTCGAATGCATGATTTTTTTTTCAGTGTAACATACTTTTTTCGCCTCGATTATTGAAAGTGTGTGAATTTTCTTTTTCGGCAGTAGTGGTGTACATGACTGGAATTTTTTGGTACAAGCATGCTTGCAAAATCACCCACCCCTTCCCTCAAAAGTTAAATGGTCCATCCCTTAGTTGAGTGTATGACGGACTGCACGTACTAAACTATAGGTTATCAAAACGCATTCCGGCTTGCAGTACGAACCGAGAAGCTTAAAACAGATTATGTATTAAAACGATATGAGATTAATTACAAGATTCACATAATCTGGCCTGTCGTCTGATAAGAGGCTGTTTCTACTATGCAGTACAATTTCGAGCAGTTTCCCTGCAGTAACAAGTTAAAACTTCACATCGTAGGGTACCAGGCACGATGCAAGTGGCCAATTTTACGAAGTAGACCGGCAACAAGGATCTATTGCCGGTCCAGTACAGATCCTGCGTTCACAAGCAGCATTTTCGTTTGCGGTCCTTTTCATCCTCATGTTTCACTGTCTAGACCAGCAAGAATAATAAAAATAGAAATATCAGCGGATCCAAGATCGATCCCAGGCTCTTTCATCTTTGTCGTCGAGGAGACCAACCTCTCTCCAACCAATCTCGTTTCTAGAGCCTTCGTTACCCTTGTCAACCCTCTATCCGAATCTGTCTCTTCAACGACAATGAAGGTACAGGAGATGAAGCCGGGGATCGAGGTTGCAGTACGTACTCCAGCAACGCCAGCTTATTGCTCAACCTCGTTCCCAGGGTCCTCTCTTCTAGGACCCTGGGAACGAAGTTGCTTATTGCTCAGTATTCGTGACGCGCGTGGTAAGTGTTTTGGCGGGAAAATTAGCTTTCCTCACAGAACAACGCGACGAATACACTTTTTCTCCGGAACGTAACTTTACATTAATGGTTTCTAATCAACCTAAAAGAAAAGCTACTACACAATGCTGGATTTAATGCGTCATTTTTATTTCTTCTCGCCCTTACTATTTATAGTTTATAACAGTGCTACAAAAAATTTTACCCGACATCTTGTTTTCGTGGGAATTACACCGTTTGACGGCAAAAATATTACTTTCAGACGAAGCTTAACTTTTCGTCCCGAAAAGTTACTACTTTAATTCAGGAATCTTTCAGACATTAATGAACTTTTTCAGGAGTTATTCTCGTTTGCTGTCTTTGTTTATCGCCTTTGCATGCTGTCTGTTTTTTCAGGGAACTGCTTTTCTGTTTGACGACTTCTGGTAGTGGAAGAGAGACGTGGCATCGATTTTGCCAGTCTCTGAAAGAGCTTCGGCAAACATCTTCACAACCTTAAAAAAACAAAGGCAACAATTAAATAAAAACAAGGAAAAACGATACAAGTGCTTTGATTAGATTAAGCGAGGGAGTTCACGAAAACTGCGCACGTTAAGTTAAGTAGAGCTGTGATGCTCCTCGAAAAAAACGTTATACGCAACTCAAGCCCCGTCTACGATACGCCAGCGAAATTTGAAAGCGCAGCTTGATTGCCTCCGTTATGCCTATCGTCCACACCAATAGAGCCGGAGCTTAAGAAAACCACGACGGCAACGGCATAAATGAACTATAGCTCTGTACGTGCATTATAAATCTCTGTACATTTCTTCGCCGTCCTCTGCAAAACAAGAACTTGAAATGTCCAAGTTCTGCGTTGTAAGGAGAACGTGAACCCAGACGGCTAATTTTTTATATTTCTATTTCGCGTTTATCGATGTGTCCTAGAGTTAGTTTTGTGATGGCTATGACAGAGATAAACAAAGCAAATTCGTAGGTAAAATATAAGTTCATTTTTTCATCGACGTTGTTTAAGCTCCTTAAACCAGAGGAATTTGAAAACGCTAGCTTTGCATTGTAGGGTGGAGAGAAAACATTTTGAAAAAGGACATTTTCCAAAGGGAAGAGATCACGATAATCACGTGATTTCCCTGACAGAGTTTTCCTCAAACACAAATTCAAAATCAGTGACTGATGCTTGTTGCGTTTTTAATTCCTTAACAAATCTCCTACAAGTAGGTCCGCGCATCGTATCAAGGACAGTCAACGCCATTAACGTTTTCATAAGTCTACACGGTCCTCGGGTGTCTTACAGGGTTACGAAACCAGATATGTCCAGAAATGCAGGTTAATGAGATGCATGCCCCTTATGATAAGCATCACAAAGTGTCCCCTTTCCTATAACGTCACCAAAACACACACAATTCTGTCAAATATGAAGTAATATAAAAATGACACTTTGCGATGCTTATTCATAAAGAGCATTGAATCTCATTAGCCTGCATTTCTGGACATAAGTGCACAACACTGACCAGGAACTGATCAATGAAGGATAAAAAACACATGACACTACCTCTAGGTTGGTAATGAGCGGAACTCCGGTGTCGATGGACGTTCTCCTTATAAGGTAGTTATCTTTGATGTATTTAGTGTTCTGATTGGGTAAGTTGATCACGAGGTCGACTTCTTTGTCTTGGATCAGTCTGCAACAAAACGGCGGCAAAATTAGAAATCAGAGCAATCTCTTGTGCTCTTGTCGTTTGCTAAATATATCTTATTAACCAAGCGCGAGGGCAGTACTGGGAGAATATCGGCCCGAGGTCTTAACAGTACGGACAGAGCGCAGCGAGGTCCCTACAAAAAAGACCGAGGGCCGAGATTCTCCCAGTACGGTCCCGAGCAAGCTTGGTTAATAAGAGATTTATTATACGACTGCATGAAGAAAGTTTTGAAGGTTTTTCACAAGTGCGGGATCACTCGGGATAATGCCCGGTCCAATACTTAGAGAATATTGGACCGGCAATAGAGCATTTTGATTGGTTGATTTTAGTTGATGGCCCTCTGAGTGCCTGAGTCGTGTAATAAGGTCTCTAATTGCTCAGTAAGCGCTCTGATATAAATTTGATTAAAGCATTTTTAATAGAGGAAAATGGTCATGAAACCTGGCAAAGTTCTTTGTTGTATGTTTTTGTTGACTATTGGAGGTTGACCTTGCACAAAACCTGGCAAAATACAAAAGGTGGGTATGTGTGCTCATACAACTAACCGATTGTGTAACTCATGCATAGTCTTTGAGCATAAAACAAAAGATGCGCACGCGTAAGAAGATCAAGGACCCTTCAACATAAATCGTAGCCTGTTTGTTTGCTTCTTAGTTGATGTTTACCGGGCTTCTTAACTATGTTCCTCTATTAACTATTATTAAGGCATTTGAAATTTGTCAGGATATCGTGTGTGCACGTCCAAGTTTGTTTGAAGACACGTTGTCTGGACGCCATATTCTGTGTGAGTCAGCTTTCGAGGACGCGATGTTCGTGTCGATGTCCATTTTTAAAGGAACTCAGTCAAGTTATTTTGTGTTATATATTTTGGCCGCGCACAAAATCACCTTTAAATTGAAGAAAACCTGAGAATAGGAGTATGCTAAGATAGAAAAAGACCAAAGAGATAATAAGAAACCATAAAGTAACAAGGGTGGTTAAGGATGGAGAAGATGAACACGGATTACAAACGACGAAAAATTTAGGCTACACTTTCAAGACGCGCAAATAGAACATTTTACAGTTCTCTGCTCGTTGACCTGGCCTTTGGATGGCAGCGAGGCTGCAGGTGACCGTGCTTTGATACAGACCTCTTTGCTTCTGTCATGTAAATGCATCTAGTTATTATTAGAACAACTTGATTTACACAACAAAAGCAGTGACGTCTTTATCATAACAAGGTCATCTGCAGCCTCTCTGCCATTCAAAGCCCAGGTCAGTGAGCAGACAACTGTAAAATGGTCTATTGTAAAGTAGTTCCTTTAAGGTAGGTAACCTGATTTGTCTAGAGTTTTGCGTTTCTTACCTGGTAGCCGTTGGATTGACACCGATACTATGTAGCGGCCATTCCACAGGCTCAGCAGGGATGTTGTGCTCGTTGAGATACTGTGCTGTGGCCTCTGTTGCGTACAAAGTGAATCCTAGTTTGTGCAGCTTGTTGGCCGTTGGTAGAAATTTTGGCTGCAAGGATTGCTATTAAAAAGAAAAGCAAAGTGAATAAAAATTGGGTAATTCATGTAATCAAATTAGTTTCCACTGGTCTCAGCTCTGGTCATCCTCGTTCACGGAAAAAGCCTTGGAAACGAGGCTATTTTAACCGTCCTTCCCATCATTCCCCGCACGAGACTAACATTTCCTAATAACAGAAGACTGGAGACGAGTCAGGTGTAATCTCGAAATGGAGGAGAACCAGAAAAGTATTTCCAGAAACGAGAAAACCAGGTTTAAATCACCACGACAACGGCAACATTTGAGCGCTAGATTGAATATTAAGGAATAAGAAGCACTTACTACGTAAGCCGGTGTTACAGAAACTCTAAAATTTATAATACAACTTACAAAATAAAATGTGGTTTATCGTAGGTACTCTGTCAATCATCTTACCTGAATACCAATCAAAATGCCCTTTTTAGGCAGACGGAAGCCAGTTGACATCAAAGCCTTGAGAAAAGCGGTTTGGGCATTGGCTCCGAAACAAGCAACCTACACAGAAATAAACAAGCTGCATTTTAGAATTTAAAATGCAAGGGTTACAAAGCAACATTGTAGTATTTGAGACCACGAGGGATTTCAAACCAAAGTTTGAATTTATCGTAGTGTTTTTCTATTTTCCTATCTCCTCACCTCTCCGGTGGAAGCCATTTCACATCTCAACAGCGGATCGGCGTCACGAAGTCTTGGCCATGAAAACATGGGCGCCTGAAGAAAAAGATGCACGCATGCGCTTTATCAACATGGTACGCGAGTTAGTTACCACTAATAAGAGCAAACAGACGGAAACGCACCGTGCAAGAATAACGTAGTTACGTTGATGACGCGAAATTCAATTTTCTTTTTCTTGATTCCATAACAATTTTTGTGTTACACCCGGCGACCCACTAATGATAGTCACCAAGCAGATTGCTACTCAAAGGAAAAATTCACTGACTTCTTTCTGAGCAGAAAAAATTTTTCGCTGGCGATAATCAGTACAGCATATTCAATGCCTTCCGTTAGATGTTTCCAACATTCGTACAAAAATATCCATCCTAATTTTTTCCATTTCTGTGGAAACTGTGAGAGTTGATGAACCAAAACCCTGCCCTTGTAACAGTAACAACTGGGCTGAGGTGACAAACCTTGATGCCGACATATCCGACTGGCTGTAAGGGCGTGTCCAGGTTAGGAAGCGCATGTTCGTCAAGTTGATGGTTCACCATCACTTTTGTAGCCACACCAATGAAGTCCGTACCAACTGTTTTGGAGATGAATGGGAACGAGCGAGACGCGCGCAGATTGCATTCAATCACCTGTGCGAGAGGAATATGAAAAGACAACATTAGTCCCGGAAGGTGGAGCCGAGTTTGGCATGCCCGTCACGATTCCGGGTATTTTTGGGGAATGTCCTAGAAGCCCGATATCCCAGACAGTATCCCAAAGGACGCGAGGAAACATCATCAGAGCAAGAAAAAATTGACAACTGACTGATTACAATATTTAGAGACGAAGCCACATCAGGCTTAGTTGGTTTTCTGATGGGTGTCCTTTACCTTGGTCGAGTTGAAATGTGGAAATGTTGGTTTTTATGGAGGAAGGAAAACCGGAGAATCCGTAGAAGAACCCTCGGAGGAACACGAGAATCAGCAACAAACTCAACCCACATATGACACCGGGCCGGAATCGAACCCAGGCCACATTGGTGTGGTGAACCCTCTCACCACTGCATCGTACCTGCTCTTCTCATCTCATAGATGACGCTCACACAGCTGACAACCACAAATCGCAAACGATTGCCACTTCCTGGGATAACGCTCTCCGGCGGGCTCTAATTCTGTATAACGTAAGCCATTTTCTATTTACCTGTCATGAATTCAGTGTAGTAAGTGCAGTTAAAAATAGTGCTTACCATAATCTCGTTATTTTTAGCCAAAAACTGCGTGTTGAACGGACCGGAAATGTTAAACTTCTCAGCTATCTTTCTGGTGGCCTCTTTGATCTGAAAGATAAACAGGTAGAGATTGTTCTTAAAACAAAGCATGGTACGCTAAATCCTCAGATTCACAAACAGTTTGGTAGCCCCGCTCCTAAGTTATACAATCCTTGCTGCTAAAAGGAACCTCTAACACAAGAACGTGGACGCACGTGCTCAATCACTCCTATTAATACTGTTATTATACATTGTAGTCACCATCTGTCTTCTCATAGGCTAAACGCCTATAGTTAATTCTGGGAAACGACGCAACCTACAGATTATTCACTAATCGGTACCTACAGATTAGTGAATAATCTGTAGGTAGCGCGTGCAGTGCATGATTTCGGACGGTAATCATGTCACGTTCGCTCTCTTTGTGTTCCTTCCCGTCAGTGCAGAAGCAAAAACATGACTTCATTTTTTTTTCGTTCAATGTATAATAAAACAATTATTAGATTCAGTTTTTGTGATATCCAGAATAATCAAGGTCTCGGTAAGGGTTATCAGCCTCAGCCTTCGGCTTCGGCTGATAACCCTTACCGAGACCTTGATTGTTCTGGATGTCACAAAAACCACATCCAAGAATTGTTTATAATCTGCATCAGGTCGCTGGCTTTTGAAACTGAGTACGTAGCCGCACGTGGTCAGTCAATGCCCAATAAATTGGACCAACCTGTGCGATGTCTTCCTCACTGATGGTCTGTGGAGGTAGGATCAGGGTGGCATCTCCTGAATGGACACCAGCATTCTCTACGTGCTCAGAAATAGCATGAGCGACAACCTGTAGACAAATAGACTATAGCGTCA
Organism: Catalaphyllia jardinei; assembly: GCA_022496165.2. NCBI lineage: Eukaryota > Metazoa > Cnidaria > Anthozoa > Scleractinia > Caryophylliidae > Catalaphyllia > Catalaphyllia jardinei. The sequence continues at coordinate 1,362,499 of CM042759.1, forward strand.
GCAGCTAGCCTAAGTGAAGTAATATACAAGAGCGTGATAAAACTATAAGGCAATTTTCTTTGTCTCATCAAATTTAGCTTAGGAAACATCCACACTACTCTGGAGGAATTTAAAAACGAAGCTTTATTTCTACGGTGAGGCCTGCTGTCCACACTAATCCGTCACGAAAACGGAGCTGTTCGAAAACGCTCTTCAAACTGGAAGCATTTGGCACCGTCTTTGCGTCAAAGTGTAGTCTCCTTCGCAGCCAGGTTTTTTGGGGGGGGATGTCACGCAACGCTCCCCCGGCGTTGTGTGACAAACCAAAAAAAAAGGCTGTGAAGGAGGCTAGTCTAAGAGTGGACCGAAAACATTTTGAAAACGACGCTTTTCGAAAACGATGATCATGAGGTTACGATAATCGTGATTTCACTGAGTGATTTTCCCTCATCCACAAATCTAAAAAGAACCGGAGATTGTTTCGGTTTTAAATTTCTCTGGTGTAGTGTGTACGGAAAACATTTGATGCGTTTTCAGAGTGAAACCTCCGTTTTTAAATTCTTCGGTGTAGTGTGGACAGCTCCTTAACTGAAAGTACAATCACTCACCTTTCCGTTTTTAGCCACTGCATCCATTTCGATTTCTCGCGCACCTTCAATGAACTTTGTCATCACAACAGGATGATCCTGAATGAACAAAACAAAATTATTTTATTTACGCCATCTTTAATTGCAAGCTAACTAAACGTTTCGTTTTTTGTTCGTGATTTTTACAACTAGATTTAGCCGGTAGAAAACTTTGACGGAATGTATAGCATTTGAATAATTTATAGCTTTTCCTTGGCGACAGTTACGATAGGCTTCGTCAAGCGATTTCATTGGAATGATTACAAAACCAGTACAAATACCAAACGAATCAGAAGAAAAACAAGAAATTATTATTACATGTTCCAAAGTTTAACGTAATAATTTTCAAATGTTCAAACTATCGCAAAAGTCTAGTTTCTGTGAAGCTACGCTAAAACGAACACCGAACAAACATAATCAAAGAAGAATGATAGAAACTTTATCTGTGAAACGCGAGAAAATGGTGAATCATTTGACTCACTTGTGACACTCTAGCCGCTTCTTCTAAAAACTTTTTTAACTCCACCGGTCCATAAGCAACATTCATGGCCGATCCACTGTAAAGGAAATAAAATCACATTTTGACCAACAACAAAAAAGGGCAAACCCCTTGTATCTGGAAAAAGCCATTAGAAAAGTGGTGTTGGGTCTGTTATCTGAAAAATGCTCTGTGTGTTTGAATAAATTTAGTTTAGTTGAAGAGATTCATGGCTGATTGTTACCTTAAAACGTAGGAAGGTCTCAGAAGACATGGGTAACCCACAGTAGCAGCAAAATTCAGTGCGTCATCCTGAAACAAAACATAGTAGAGATACAGCGTCGCCAATAAATTCACAAATGACAAGTAGACTGCCCCCCTCCGGAGGGGGGGAGACGCCTTCGCCCGTGAGAAAATGTCGGGAATTCTCCTTTCCTGACGATTAAATGGTAATTGAGTCATTCCCAGATTGGTCCCTTTAGGGGTTTAATCAAGTAAATTTTCCGACGAACATCCCTAACTTTTTCATATGGAACACCCCAGGGGATAAAACAAAGCTACTCACCACAGATGAAACAGCTCTCCAAGGGGCCTGTCCGACACCAATGTCGTCAAGAATTGCAGAAAATCGAGATCTGAAGACAAAAAAAAGAATGGTTTTACAATAAGTCTTGCTCAGAACAAATCGCTCGTCCCCAGAAGAGAAGGAGTGTTACCTTTCTTCGGCCGCGTCGATCATCAGGGGGGAGGTACCCAGGACATTGACACCATTCTTGTACAGAGGCAGTGCAAGGTTGTTAGGAATCTGACCTCCAACTGAAACAACAGCACCCTTACACACCTACAATACAAAAGTAAAAATCAACAAATGTAAATCCTTAGCCGACGGCTTTCACTGCATCACATCAACTAATAAGAGACTAACTATCGTCCCCCAGGCTATCCACCCACAGTGTATTGCCGGTTACACATTTTCCCGCGCTTAACAGCGGTTGCAACTTTTCTCGAGCTTGGCGCTCGTTACGCGTTTTTCCCGCGTTTACTGATTGAGAAAGGAGTTCAACTCCCACAGGATTGGTTTGAGACATCAACATGGTAGCCGTTTTATTGCAGTGAGACACCAACATGAACGCCATGCATGTCATGTGAAAACATCCTATAGCCTTCTGAATACAATCGAACTTGTACACACCGGATTGTTGGTAGACGTCCGAGACTCATTCAAGGGAGAGTTCCTCAAAGTACAGGGTGGAGGAAAGTGACCGTTTTAGAGATGTGGTCGTAATGGGGTGGTAGGGGTGCAATAAGACACCCGTTTTGGGGGGATGCAACAGTTTTCTTTTTGCTTAGTATAGTTTATTTCGGTTGTATTTCAGACGCGCTTCGGTAGCCATTGCTGATCTGGAGAGGGGGCCGTTATAGAGATGTTAAAATAAGAGTGAATGCGCAGAATATCTTCCGGGATAAAAAAGTGGCCGTTAGAAGTGTCGATAGAAGATAATTCTGTCGCCGTATCATAGGGGTCAGCAGTATTCCGCATGCGCCGTATTGTGTGTGAAAAACGAACATGGCTGCATGTGAGCCGAGAATAAAGTGTTGTGTTCTCGAAAGCTGTTGTTCCTTCGATGGTAGCTTTCCCAGCCGGTCAACAGAGGAGAGTTCGTCTGTACTGGGATATTAATTCTATGACTTAAAGATTAAAAGAGTTAAAGGGCCATTGTCACGATAAAGCATATGTGCGGTCTTGATTGACACCAATTGTTTTTAACCAATAGAAACCGTAATACTATCACGAGCGCCACGAATTCGCTGCGGGTCAGCTCAGAATTGCACGTGCCTTTCGAACATCTCTTTATCCGCCGCCTTTTGGCCTTTTGTTTGTAAAAAATATTTATCATGTTTATGTTGTGTGAAGGCCACGTCCGTTGATTACAAGCACATATGCTTTACTTTCTTCCAACTTGCATGCGTATCTGCAGTTATATGTACGAAGTTTCCAATGTTCGTCCTTGCCCTTGCATCTTTTCTTGTTTTTTTTTCTTTTTTTTCCGAACAAGACGGCTACGAGGTGAAAGTAGCTTTCGTCTCTAGTCGCTTCGAAAACCCTCTCGGGGACATTATAATTGTATTTCTCGACGGCATTCAACTCAAAACACAAAATACGACTTTTTAAATCTTTCATGGATGACTAAACAGTTCTTCAATATCTGTATTACTATTTTCACACGCCTCACAAGATCGATGGAGGAGGATTTTTTTCACAATTAACAACTTTGAAAACTGTTCCGTCGGATGAGAAATCAAATTGCCACACATGCGCAGAAGGGTGTCAAATGCCCTCTAAAGACAAACTGATCTCATTACCTCTTGTTGATAGATGTCCAAGACTCGTTCAAGGGAGAGTTCCTCAAAGTACAGGCGATCACATTCATCATAATCTGTACTAACAGTCTCGGGGTTGTGGTTTACAACAACCTAATGATGAAAAATACATGGCATTGTTGTCAAGAGAAACTTCTACAGCCTCAAGTTCTCTTAATGTTCTGCCTGTAAAATACTTACTGAAGAGAAGAACAATGTTATGATTGATTTAATGTGTCTAAAGATGCTTATTCCTGCGGTTTTTGTAACCTTATAAGCAAGAAAATATTTTTACAGTACTTTCCTGAGCAAAAACAAAACGAAGTATCGGCTCGTATGGTCCCTCTTTACCCAGCATGCCATATTGTTCCTTTAAACGTCTATTCGAGATGGTTCTGATAATTAACGAGACATATGACCGTAATAACCCGTGGGCGTATGCGAGAAGGTCATCTTTTTTCTGGCATGTTCCCCACGAGAAATACATTTATCTAACTTGAAAACAATCAATAAAAAACCAATGCGCATTTACAAGCCCAAAGAAGACTATTCTTTATATACCTTTATACAACCTTACCGTGTTGATTCCAAGGTTTCTCAAAGTCCTTATACAGGACACAGCACACCAATCGAACTCCACACTGCTGCCGATATGATAAGGACCACATCCAAGCACCATGACACCATGATCATCAAACACCAGGTCATGCTCCTGCCCATTGTAAGTCATGTACAAATAGTTTGTTTTCGCTGGGTACTCCGCTGCCATCGTGTCAATCTGATGAGCAAAGAAAATACATCTGAGAATAACTATGCAACGCCAGTAGCTTCCATGTTGTCTTGTACCCGAGTCAACGAGTGTAATAACCCATTTCTGAGCCTCTCTATTAAACCGAGGCCTGGTGCGCAACCATTCGTGTAAAAACGAATTTAATTGCAGGTGAATGAAATCTCATTTTCATATAAAAGGATGGGCACAAGACTGGCTTTGAGAAAGAGGCTAAACGTATTTCGGAAATGGCTTATTGGCTAGAGAACTAGCGAACTCTTAGCGTAACCTACCAAAATGCTGGAGATAGACTTGCACGAGTTGAACCATCTGAAGTGCTTTCACATATTTAAGGTTTTCTCAAAACCTGATTAACACATTCACATACCTGTTTAGCACGTTACGTACCTGTTTAACCCAGGGTTTAACTTCTTGTTTGATTCTCTCGTTCCTCACGTCGTTCTCTAGCACTCCAATCATCCTTCCCAGCTGTTTGTCAGAAAACCCAGCTTGTTTGGCTTCTAACAAATCTTCCCGCTGTAAAGATCCCCTGAAATTCAGCGTAACACTCTTACTACAAGAACTTAACGAGCCTGTGGCATTTGTCAGAGCAGTTGCCTAGCAACATGACGTCATGCTGACAACTTTCGGGTGTACTTGCGAGTGTCGTGGTTTGATTGAATGATAAATGTCTGAAGCTCTTCGACGCGACGCGACGCCGAAGACAACGTCGATTAAAAATGAATTTATATTTCACCTACAAATCTCGGAATAATGTTAAGTCATATAACCCACTGGGCGTTAGCCCTAGTAAAGGGAATCAGGGGAATCACCGTTACTCTGCCCACTGAGCTACAAGGTCGGACAGAGAAAGTCGGGGTCGATTATCGTGGTGAATCGCGGCAAAGAGAAAGTAAGGGTACATATGAATGTTGTGCCGCGTAGCACTATGAACACAAATAATGGAACAGAGAATTAACTCTGAAGTGTAAATTTAAGTGCTAATTTAACCCATGAATAACCTCGTGTGGTTCCCTGATTCCCTTTACTAGGGCTAACGCCCAGTGGGTTATTCATGGGTTAAATTAGTACTTAAATTTACACTTCAGAGTTAATTCTCTGTTCCATTATTTGTGTTCACAGTGCTACGCGGCACAACATTCAAATCAAATATGTTCGTTAAATGCATGTAAACTATCCACAGTAGTTACGATAATAAGAACGTCTTCAGTTACATTGCCAATTCGATGACTCTTAAAGGGTTAAAAATAATTAACGATTAACAAAACGCTTACAGTTCCTGGTTCTTCATATCTCGTTCTATTTCCACAATGCGATGCAGCTTGTGTAAGAACCACCGATCGATGCTGGTCAGTTCGTGGATTTGATCCACGGAGTAGTTCTCATGTAACGCCTGTTGATGAACAAAGAAGACCCAAGTTGGAATCAAAACGATTTCGAACTGAACAAAACAAGCTTTAATAAGACTGAAACAAACAAATCAACAAACAAACAAACAAAACACACACGCAGAAAGATAAAACTGGAACTGTGCTTTATGGAGTTTGTCTCTCACCTTGGCGATGGAGTACACTCTGGTATTTGACGGAACAACTAGCTGATCATCAAGTCTGCCTTCTGTTAACTCTTGATGCATGCTCGGAAGCTACAACACAACACACGAACAAGAAGAGTTGTAGATATGAACTGTCATGGCCAATAAGGATTGCAGCCTTCACACATTATTGTGTTAAATGGAAACAAGTGGTATGATGTCTTTAGAAATGAGTTCCTATTTACTTCCATTTCTTAAATGTTTACAACAATAGACCGTTCCGAATTACCTAAGCCTCTCTCTCTCAAAGCGAGTCACATGAAAACTAAAGTCATTTTTTACATAAATAACTGTTCACCAGGATTATCTTTGACAGAGAGGCGAAAGACAACTTGGAAATTGGCTATTAATTTAAGGCACTCCATGCGTCTTAGGAAATGAGCTAGAAGTAGCTGAATAAAAAGGTATCGTTCAATCTCAAAACAGACACATGGGAGAATCACTGCCGTAATACAATCACTGCTTCAAAAAAACCAAGAATTTTGTCTTTTCGCCTAGTTGTTTTCTGCAGAGAGCCACCAGGAAATGTACTAAGACGTACAGCACACACGCAGAGCCATTGCTCTGCTCACTAACAATTTGTTATGCGACGGTCTTGCTTCATTGCCGTTGTGGCTTGCTTAGTGAAAACGTACCTTTGATACAAAACCATCAACCGATGGATGAACCATACGTAAGGCCTTCTGGAAACTCTCCTCAAACGTTCGGCCAATTGCCATAACCTAGTAAACAAAACTCCTGTAAGTCAGTTGACAGTGATTTTCAGTTGAGTGTCGTAACATCCAATACCACTTTAATCACTCTAGCCAATCACAAAGGAGAAGGACAATACAGTGAACTAATCAAAACTCGAAGTAATTACATAACGCTGGTGCGAAGCGCGGGAAATTGAGGGCGAGTGAGTGGTTGAAAAAGTGGAACGTAAAGTAGTTGTAACGTAGTTCATGCAAAAGCAATTACTTTTGAGAAAGTCGAATTACTCAGAAAATAAATGTTCTGAGTTCCCCAAAAGGGAGTCGAACCCGTGACCTTCCAGAATACTGGTTGGACACTCAAACCATTGAGCTATGGAGGACTCATGGCGAGCAAGGTAACCTAGGTTTTATGTGTGACACATGTCCTGCCATACTGCGAGGCTCAACATGTCGAAATGATAAATGTACATAAATGATAAGTGAAATGGTGACTTGGATAAAGTGAAATAGATGAAGAAACGTTCACAAGTCGAATTACAATAAGTTTAACTTTGGTTGCTACGCAATAAGAGAAAAGCAATCATTTTCCTATGCATAATTCAAATTTCCAGAATCAGATTCACTTTTCGTAAGCCTTTACATGTAATCTCGATATTCCTTTATTAATCTTGTAACCAGGCTAATGGTGATGAATTCTCACCTCTCCGACACTCTTCATTGAGCTTCCAATCTGTTTGGAAGTCATGTAAAATCTGTCAAGGTCCCATCTTGGAATCTGGAGGGTAGTAAAAAAATGTACAACTTCAGTTTCACACAGAAAACGAAAGCAGTTTACGAAATCTACAACAAAAAACCTACTCTAAGTTTGTACTGCAGTCCATCCACTGCCGTCATGTCATCTTCCGGACAAAACTGATTATTACATATATACGCGCTGTTAGCCATTTTCAGGCCATTTTTCTTACTGTCTGGCCCCTTGACAGTCGATTTCGTTTCAAATCACGCGCGCGTCATGCATGAAAGTCCCGGATGATATCGCCTCATTCTGGGCGATGAATGTTGCCCAGTTCGCGCCCAGTCCGAGCTTTCCTTCGAGCACGCTTGGCTCGTCCATAGTCCCACGGTTAACATTTTACTTGCAATCTCGAAGAACGCAAGACAAAATAGAGGGTTTAAGATTTCTCAACACAATTCAAGCACTGCTGGAAAACGTTCAAGAATATCTTGAGGAGAGAAATTTCATTTTCAAGAACTTTAAAGGATCTGGCAAATTCTCAAGGGCTGTGGGAACCATGAATTAACGATTAACTTAAATTAACCTTAGTGACGATATAATCCAAACTAGGTTCAAAGCAGGCTGTTGTCTGTTGTGTGGTTGAGTTCTTTATGTCAGGAAGCTGTATTCCAAGGGCGAGCTTGGCTGCAATGAAAGCCAGCGGATATCTGCAGTAGAAAAAGCAGTGGAGAACGCAGCAAGAATAATCAACACCTAACAACAGGCGGGCTTAAAGTAGCTTAAGTCACGGCTTGCTTATCATGAAAGTTTAGCCTAATTTCGTCGTTTGTAATCCGTGTCAATCTTCTCCATCCTTAACCATCTTTGTTCCTTTATGGTTTATTATTATATAACTCTTCGGCGTTTTCCTATCTTAGTAAACTACTACTTTAAGGTTTCCTTCAATTCGAAGGCAATTTTTTACGTGACCAAACTAACAAACTGAGCTCTATCAATCCGCAGCACATGCATCATACACGCAGATCTACACGTGCACTTTACATTTATACTCCAACTCGCCGTCAACGCTCGCAAGGAAAGCTCGCTGTTTGTTCATATTACAATCGACTTCAATCCTCGCCATCGTTATTCACCCTCACTTCCTAATGTGTCTTTTTCATTTGCCGAGTACTGTTCTACAAAATCAAACCATTATTGTCTTGATGGTTTCCTTGTGGGCGAAGTATGCCTGTATGCCTCTTGAAAATTAACTTACTTTTCTGTCGTCAAATATCATTGGGTATTTACCCTGTAGCTTTGGACGCAAGCGCAGAGCTTCTGGACAAGCGGGCATTGACTTCAATGATACAATATTCCAATGACTTGGGGTGCAGAGCATACTGTATGTTACATTCACCAACTATGCCAAGATGGCGAACAACCTGATGAAACAAAGTAGCAAATAGTTTGTGAGGATTAAGCAGAGAATGAGCAAAGCGGATTTCACATTTCATTTCAAATTTCAAGGATGAAATTGCCTCTGTCAATCATTACACAGTGGAGTTGAGCAAAAAATTAAACCTTGAGTGCTGTTTCCCGCAACATGTGGTATTCTTCATTGGAAAGAGTCTGACTTGGTGCCACGACAATGGAGTCACCTAACACGAAGTGGAAGAAAAAAAATTGTTAACACTACAACTTGGTCCGGGTCTGAGACTTCCTTATGCAAATTATTACTGGAGAGCTCTAAGAGTCGCAACTATCAAACGGCCCTATTAGGCCAGAACCAGGATGTTCTCCATCTGTTGGAATAAACCGGTTGCAAAAACCATTGAATAACAGTAAGGGTATTTTTTCCAAAATCAGCAGACCAGCCAAATGAGATGGAACTTACAATTTATAACTCGATTTCCCGTAAGACTGATAAAAGCCTGGAAACTGGAAAATTTATCAAATGGTGAGTAAGTTTCAGCCGTTCCGTTCTGAACGGAAAAAAGAGGACTACCTCTGGAGGTTATTTTCAAATGCATTTCCTAGAAAATTACTGTTCCATTTGACTTTCAAAAGACTTTTTTGGCTGTATGGCGCAAAGGTAAAGTCTGCATGCGAGCGAGTTGCAGCCCATCAGGCCGGAGCTTATCCCGGTTTCTATAGCATGAAGCAAGTGAACTTGAAATTGTTCTTGGAAATCATGGTCTCTTGCATGAAGCATCTAGGAGTATTTCTACTCCCCCCTGGATGGGATGCTAGTGCACTGCAGGGTTACACCCCCGCCCCCCCCACCCCCGCCAGTACCCATTTATACACCTGGGTGTATAAATGGAGAGAGGCACTGTGAGAGTAAAGTGTCTTGCCCAAGAACACAACACAGTGTCCCCGTCCAGGGCTCGAACCTGGACCGCTCGCTCTGTACTTACTCTTCAGTTAACTTCCTGATTTCTGTAAGCCTGTATACCTAATCTTCTTAGTTAACTTCCTGATTTTTGCAAACTTGTATACCTGCTATTTTTCTTTTTTTAGTTAAGAAGTTAAGACATGACCCACCTAGATTAGCTAGCTACCTGTGGGCATGTCGAATTTGTTAAAATATTTATTCGAAAAAAAAAGAATAAAAAGAGAGATAAGAGAGATAACTAATCATGAGGTCACTGTTCCTCCCACAGGCTGCATGGTGTGCTCCCATAGTTTGGGGTGTCCCTAATAGCTAACACTTTGAAGCAAAGAGTATCTGCTGCATTTGAAGAAAGATCTGGTGCTCTAAACAGTTATCAAACATTCTCAGAATAGCATGGTCAGTAATACCTGTATGAACTCCTAGAGGATCAAAGTTCTCCATATTACAGACAGTAATACAGTTATCCGCTGCATCCCTGACCACTTCATACTCAATCTCTTTCCAGCCCAGTAACGACTGCTCTATGAGAATCTGATTGGATAAAGCCAGCGCCTGAAGACAAAAACACAAAACCAGGTCAATTTTGTGCACCTGTTCTCTTATCAACGATTAGTTGCGTAGTGCTATGAAGACTCTATGTTACTTTGTTTCCTATATGACAAAATATGTATTACTAAATGAAAGGCAAAGGATAAAATAAATTTTTAAAACTATACTTCTACATTGACAACAACAACATCATTAACAAGTGTAAACAGAATGAAAACCATTTCCAACTAAACTGAAATAACCTGAAAATACATGACTGAAATAACCTGTGTTGCAACTTCTCTCAATTTCTTTTCATTTTCACAGAGGCCTGATCCTAACCCCCCAAGCGCATATGCAGCACGAACCATGACTGGAAAGCCAATGGTGTTGGCAGCCTTCACTGCTGATTCCACCTACAACAGAAAGACAAAGTGATTACCTTGAAGCCTTACTTCAACAAGGTAGAAAAAAGCAACAACAACAAAAACACAAAGAGGTAATCATAAAACATGAACCCATGAGCCTTGCAAATGGTGATTAGATGGGATGTAAATAGCAGAATGTGGTAAACTTCAGTCTTTTGATGGCAAATATATCATTCTGTGGACGTTCCAGACCTTATGTGCCACTCTGGTGATAGGAGTTAGGTGAGGTGAAGAGGATGTTTCAAGAACTCTTCTTGTTGCCTTTATCAGCTAGTGGTCATGCATTTTTAAATCTTTTTCTTTTCGTTTCAAAGAACTCTAACAAGGCATATTTTCATTAAAGACAATATACCATCTTGAAAATTTAGAACTGAGAGTTAGGATGTGTCATCTTGACAACTTGTTTATTTGATGCATATATCAGTATGCATAATTATGATAAATTATAGCTAATAATGACATCATTGCTTCTGAATTCACTCACAAAAAGGAACCACGGTGAGAAGAGACTAAAACTAATTGGTATGGATTTTGTGCAACAAACTTGGACAGTTTAGCCTTCATTTTCAAGATAAGCCTTTCAGCTTACTGTTTCCACAGCAACACTTGGTGCAATCTTCTCTCCAATCTCTTTGAGCTTGTCAGCAAAAAACTGTCTGTCCTCTGTGGCTTTGACTGACTCTATTGGTGTTCCAAGGACCTACAAATACAAAAACAGCAAAGCATTTTATTGCATACGATGAATCAATCAGGAGATTTCTGTTTTGCACGGAAATGATGTACTACACATGTTGTAATATTATCGAACCTGTGAGGGACCCCCTATGGCGTGGGGTTCCCTGGCATATTATGGGCTGCCCTGCAGATGAGCAGCCGGGGGAATTAACCTTGGAGAATGTGCTGAAAGTTGAACACTTTGATCATTGAGTTTGTTTAGTTAATTCATTATTGAGTAGCCTCAGAACCAGCTTACAACACATGTATGCAACATCTCTATAACCACTGTAAGTTTACATCTTCAATATGCCTCATTTGGAAGTTGTCTTTTGCCTCTGGTTCAAACAAGTCTTCATGTGAAACCAATCATACAAAAAGTGTTTCCATGTTCTTTTCATGCAAATCAAACTCATTTTCACATGGAAGGTTTTAGAACACCTTTTAAAACAGAACTACAGGGCAATTTGCATATCACTAATTAACACTGAACACTCATTCCTGCGAACGAAACTTGAGAGAAGATAAATTGAGAAAGGTGCCATTTCAATAAATAATTAAATTGTTTCTGGAATGACATCATCTATTGACATCCAAAAATAAAATAACTGAAGCAATAGAAAGTTATAGTAGACAGGCCAGACAAAATTGATACAACTAAGAAGTTTGTGGTGAATAACTGACTGTTTTGATTTTGCCTTTTTGAGCTTTTATTCTCTCTCCCCATCCTAAATTATATGTTTGTAATGCATGCCTGATCTGAAAGTAAAAAGATTTTTGCACCTGAACTCCATATCTCTGTAATACTCCTTTGTCATACAGCTCAACTCCTAAGGAAAAACAAGAAAAGAAAAATTCAGTTTGTTACAAGGAAAAAGCTCCTTTGTCAGACAACAATTTATGGAGCCCTCAAGTACCATCTCACATGTACCAGTGCAGAACATATCTGAGAATCATTAGCTTGCTAGGACATGTTTTATTTATGAGCATACCACAGTTTAATGCTGTCTGTCCACCCATTGACAACAGAATTCCATCGGGCCTTTCACGCCTGATGACATCTTCAACAAATTCTTGGGTGACTGGAACAAAGTACACTACATCAGCCTGTGGGATAAAAGTTACACAAATTAATCAGTCAACTAAGGTTAAAATACCACCTCATCTTAATATACTACAGTTTTATCCAGACTTTTAAAACAGTTAGAACCAACTTGAGCAGCATAATGGACAGTATCGCATGAAAGTACTGCTCAATAGCCTTCATTTGAATGGTCACACACTAGGGTTTCATCCACAGACTTAAAAGTTAGAACCACCTTATACAGCATAATAAACAGTACTACATGAAAGTACTGGTCAATAGCTTTCATTTGAATGGTCACACACTAGAGTTTTATCCACAAACTTAAAAGTTAGATCCACCTTATACAGCATAATAAACAGTACTACATGAAAGTGCTGCTCAATAGATTTCATTTGAATGGTCACAAACTAGGGTTTTATCCACAGACTTAAAAGTTAGAACCACCTTATACAGAATAAACAGTACCACATGAAAGTATCTATAGTAATTGACTTGAGGTTTGACTTCGAGAGAAAAAGGATTAATGCTATGAAAAGAAACTATACCTGTTTCTCTCCCTCTGCATTAGTCTGAACAGAAGCAATGTTAGGATTCATCAAAATTGTCCTGATATTCTCTTCCTGCAACATACATAAAATGTAAATGTTCCATAAAAGCATCCTCCAGATCAAAAAACAAATGCAAGGAATGAAAAATTTCAAATTGTCTGGGCTAAATAATAAGTTACTGTTCGAGCCTACTGCCCCATCAGGTCAATGCAGTCTGGAGTTCAGTCTGCTGGAAAACTGATAAAAAATAATAATTATTATTTTACCTTTAGAGCTTTTATAGCTTGAGATCCTGAATAATCAAATTCACCAGCTTGACCAATGGACAAACCACCAGATCCCAACACTAGTACTTTAGACACCTGAGAATATTATAAGAATCGGCAACTAAAGTGGATATATACTAAAGGCATCTACGTTCAAGTGTTGATTGATATCCTTGATCGATACTCGATTGACACTCAATTGACACGTCATCTGTTGACACTCGAGCAACATTCAGTCAACATCTTGGTTGACAGCAGTCAAGACCTGACTAAATTATATTAATTTGCAGACATGCCACTGAATGCCAATTGTACACATGAGTCAACTGACACTCAGAGTATCATTAGGCACTCCTCCCTGTGGATGTCAGTGTATTCATTGGTATGCTTACAAAAAACGTTTGTTTAAGCAAATGTTTTCCATATTTTCCAGTAATTACAGTACCCGCTATGTCACAGCCATGGTCTAGAAAACCAAGTTTCCAATAGCATCACACTAATACAAGCAAGGGCAAAAAGGAGCTTTACAGATAAGCTAATTGCCAGAAATGGACATCAAATGCAGATTAATTTGATGGCTGGACATACTGAATCAGGCTTAAATTCCCAAGGTTTCTCTGCTCCACCTGGACCCCACCTGGCAAAAGGAAATCTGGTTGGCCAAAAGCCACCTGGTGCCAAACTGTCATGGCCGAGCTCAGTGAGGTAAAACCCACTGGGGGGGGGGGGGGGAGCACATGTTGCACAAAATTATAGGGATAGATGAAATAGATGAAAAGGGATTGTTGTTGTCTTGTGTCCCATAGGGGACTAAAGGGATAAGTAAGTATGCTGGCCCAAACCAATAATGGCCAGTAATACAACTGTGCAAGAATGAGGTTTAAAGGGCTGGGGGATAACAAGACAGTATTCTTAGGAGGTAAGGGTCTAACAGAGAACCTCAGGGGGTGACGGTAACATCAGTGGCACCTTACCTTAGGGGGAGGTGGAACTTTGAAGGGTCTCCTTATTGCATGCTCCACTGAATGTTTTCCGCCTTTCACAAGATCCATAAATGAGTCAAACAGAAACTGCAAGAATGAAGGTAAATGTAGTGAGCACATCTTATTTTATAACTGACAGCTTGTTTTAATGTTAACAACACACAGTTTTGGCCATTAGCACATGAAACGGATACAACAAACATCCTCTCAGATGAACTGTGGACACCTTGGAAGTGATTTTAAGGTAGAGGCACTCAGCACTTGACGTAATTATCTCATATTCTAAAGTGACTCCAGTGATATTTCCACTAAACTGGATATTGACCTTATTGCAGGTTACACCCCAGCAAAATGGCAGACAGGGTAATAAGTGTGTATTGGATGTACTGGACAAATACATATCAAAAACCCAGAGAAAGATAGTTTCTTTGTGATTAGATATAGAGATCAAGAGAGTTTTTGTCTGGTATCATTAACAATGCAGGCAACAGAATTCCTTCTAGATTAGGAACTGAAGGAACGTTACACAAACACTTACAGAAGTACAAATCATAACAAATTACAGTAATTTTAAAAGCAAAGTTCTGAATCTAGCAGAATTTTCGATAAGAAACAGCAATTCCAGGATAGGGCAGGGATTGGAGTTAGAGACACTTCCACCTAGAGAGCCTCCATAAACCCCAACCCCCACCCTGTGGGTGCCATACAACTTACCTCAGTGTCTGTTGGTCCACCAAATGCTTCTGGATGAAACTGTGCAGTGAATATGGGTTTTTTTGTGTGCATGATACCCTGTAAATAGAAAATCAGAACTGGAGGTCCAAATATAAGTAATAATCTTATGGAAAACTTTTTAAAGAAACATTCGGATGTGGAATTTGATCTTGTTGCTCATATTGGTCACACTCAAGGAGTCTTCCATCTCTTACAAAACAAAATCATGTTGGAAGACTTATCCATGACTTGTGGTTCATTTAGTCTCCAGTCTCATTAAAAACAAATGATTACAACAGTTACCTTATTTGAATGACCTGTCCTAAACTTAAATATACTACATAGAGAAATAAAGATTTTGTTGTAATACATACAGTACATCTCAATTCCCTCAAAACTTTCTTTCCAAAGGGCAAGTGAAGGAGAAGAATAAATTGTACCATGTGTAGTGGCATCCACAGCTGGGTGCCAATTGATACACTCAATCGACACCCGATAGACATCTTGACGACCACCAATGATTGATACTCCGCTAACATCAATCAACCTCTTGGTCGACACTAGATTGACACTTGATCAATAGTTGGTTTTTAGTCAACAACCTCATATGTATTGATTGACAACCAATGGCAAGTCTACAAAAATTAGTCAGCTGTTGACCGACTGTCAACTGAAATGTTGACCAAGTGTTGATTGAGTGTCAGCCAAGGTGTCAATCAAGGGTCAATCAAGGGTATCGATTGTCCCTGGACTGTGGATGCCTATAGAACACATTGATCTGCAAAATCTACCAACCCAACTGCTAAATCTACCAGCCCGGAGCTACCGGATGTGACCAGCTTTCTTTGCACACTGCATTTGAGGTGTTCAGACAAATTTTAGGGAATAAACCAAGCACATAATTTATAACTACAGAGATTTCTAACATTATTTATAGCAAAAGGTAAATAGTACTATACTTCATTTGTTCTGTCATTGGCATTAATAAACAATGATTTCCAATTTGAAGGAAGGGTTTGATCATCAATAGCATATCCATGATTCTGGGAAGTAATGAAGGCCTGTCCATTGAGCTGGTTAATAACTGGTTGATTGTGTCCTCTAAAAGAATATACAAATCACAACTAAGTCTTTACTTCACTATCAGCATGAAATAAAACTGATAATACAAGGACTGCACAACAAGAATATTAGGATCATTGTACTAAACGCATTTGCGATTGAGTGTTGATTGATACTGTACCCTTGATTGAAACTCGATTGACATGTCAATCGGTATTTAGTCAACACCAGTCAGGTTGACACTTGATTGGCAGTTGATCGATAGTTGGCAGCCAGAATTCAAGCCTGAATTTGTTTTCAGGCTTAAATAGCACAGCCAAGTTCTGTAAATAACAGCGAAAATCAATCATGCCTTTATAGTTGGTAAAGTGTTGGCCAACTCATCGATCAACATTTGGTATTTGGTAGCTTGTCTGCAAAAATTAGAATGATGTCATTTTACTCTCATGCAAGTAAAATATAGTTAATGGAACGTGACGCGCGTATCTTTAGGTCTTTCATGGCAGCACAGCTCTCAATAAAACTATTGTGTAGTCAAGCTCCAAAGGTCGCTTAACTCTGAGACTCATTGTATATATATTGGGTTTATACATTACAGCTTTGTTACCTTTAGTATTTTATAAGGATTCACAGCATTGGCCAAAAATATTAAAGCACTATTCATGGTGATGTTCTTTCACATGTAAAGCCAAGCTGTTTTGTAGTACAGTTCTTTCTACTGGCTATTTTGTAGACGTTAGTCCAGCTATATAAGCTCAAACAAACTGGTCAGAGTTCACTTTAGTGTTCTGTTGTACAGTGCAGTTAGTACTAGTTGTAAACTAGTTGTAAACTATCATAAATTTTT
This sequence comes from Catalaphyllia jardinei, assembly GCA_022496165.2. Taxonomy (NCBI): domain Eukaryota; kingdom Metazoa; phylum Cnidaria; class Anthozoa; order Scleractinia; family Caryophylliidae; genus Catalaphyllia; species Catalaphyllia jardinei. The sequence goes on from CM042759.1 coordinate 1,379,309, forward strand.
TCCCTCCCTCCCTCCCTTTGGAGACGGGGGTGGTCGTATTATTACAATCTATTAAACAAGCGTCACTCCCACGTGTTTTGGTTAAGTCTGCGCAGCAACTCCCCCCAAGCTTGTTGACCTCGTTGCCTTTGAATATCGCCTGCTAACCGATACTCTCGTCTGATCTAGCACATGCTGTTTTGCATTCAGCTTGTAGTGTTGGAGAGATAAGTGAGGTTTGTTTGTCATGCAATAGCCAGAGGTCGCACAGGCTAACCTAACGCAAGGCAGTGCTCCCCCATTAACGCCAACATGAGTTGTTCACTGTCTTTATTTAGTAGCCTGCATGTTAAATAAACATTGCACCGCAGTTGGTGGGTGCTGTTAAAGAACAGTGACATTAATAGACTATTGACTGACTGTCAACAGAGAAGTCGATTGAGTGCAGACTGGGTATTGATGGAGCTATTGAAAGAGTGCTGATTGATATGTCAATTAAGTGTTGATCAAGGGTCATCTGAAGGGTGTAGATTGACACTCAATCGTGGATGCTTTTTGCACATACATGTATGATCCAAATATTATCTTTAGTTAGTATCATGCAGACATATGCTGCAGGATAATGTAACAGACTGCAGACTGAACTGCAGACCTTTGACATGAAATCAACCTTAATCTACCTGTTTCCAAGAGGCAGTTTGTAAGTTTTTGCACCTGCTGCTAGACCTGTAAGCTGGTTTCCCATACAGATACCAAATATCGGCTGACTACGATTGCTGTTCAACACCTGTTAGAATAACCAAAAAGTAAATTCAATGACAGAGTTTAGGAACAAACTGTACCTATAAAATTAAAAATTGAAGCGTAGCCAGGATGAGACATATCCGAAGATAAAAACGTTCGCTGGCTAAAAACTCTTAAAAACTAAAATCAGCTTTCGGCTGTCAGTCTACAGCCTTCGACGGATAAAAATGAAATGCGAAATGATAAAATATATGCAAGAAAAGGTGAAATGAAAACAATAAGAACTACAAAAGCAAAGTATCAACATGTAAATTGGGTGGCTATTGTTTAAAAAGGATGCTATACTCGCTAGGAATTGGCTTAGAGTTATTGTCTGCATGCTTGGTAGCAGAGGTGTGCCAAGCCTCCAGTGTTTTTCTAACACAGAAAGAGCCTTTGTCAATGACACTACCATTGTCAAAATCTATGTGATGGTCAAATGACCACGCATGTTTCGCAATGTTTTTAAATGGGCTGCACCCCACGAGAATCCTACAAGTTTGGCTGTCCTTCCCTTCATCAATGGTGTCACGCAGCCACTAACACGAATTCTCCGAAGGCACGACATTCAGGTTGTAAATAAGCCCTTGAAAACTTTACAACAAGAATTTCCTTCTCCCAAATTGAGACCATCAATTGAACATCAACCCAATGTGGTTTATAAAATAACCTGTGCCAATTGTGATTGGTGCTATGTAGGTGAAACCGGCTGATGTTTTGAAACTCGCAAGAAGGAACATATTAGGAATGTTAAAACATGTGCGAATGGATCAAACATTGCGAAACATGCGTGGTCATTCGACCATCACATAGATTTTGACAATGCCAGTGTCATTGTCACAATGGCTTAACAAATATGCTGGCCAATTTTAGCACTTATTTTAATTAGTCATAACAGACCATGTACAGTTTTTACAAACCTTCCGTAGATTCAGAACAGCATCCCATGCCAATGCAGGATCTCCAGGTCCATTGGAAATAAATAAACCATCGTAAATATCATCTGAGTAGTCATAATTCCATGGCACCAAGTGAACCTCTGCACCCCGCTAATTGAATGACAGAAAAATTGTCAAATTGCTTAAACTCAGTATTATTTTTCTTAAGACTTTTCAGGTTAGAGGAAGAAAATTGGCAGGATGTAGGTAGGATATTTGTACTGCTAGAGTCTAATTTATTTTATTAATTTAAAACTCTGATCATTGGATAAAGTTTTCATTGGCCTAGCCATATTATGGGTTATGAGTCATCATACCATGTTCTACAAACATGGCAAGTGTTTGCCTAAGTTTTGAAGCATTTTTTACTGTTATTCTATTTTTCTTTTTTTGGGGGCATTCTTAATAAAACAAGTATTCCACTTGCCCTTGTTGGATATGAGGTGATTATGGCCAACTTGGAGGTACGTGCCTCAGCTCGTTGGCTATCTATCATCTCAAATCCTACACCTGCTCATGGGATAATCGTTAAATATTACCATCACTAAGTGCCTGATCATGTTCTGTTTCACTCCACAATCAACGACAATCACTTTGTATGGGTTTCCTTTACCAAATATTTGTGTTTTCTGAAAAATAGAAAGAAGATTAATACAGAGATTAAAATCACTAGTTGCGAACTTTATA